>JAVJGJ010000037.1:46135925-46165892 GCA_035590215.1 Microhierax caerulescens | reverse complement strand
CCAGTGGTCCCCCTCTGTGTGACCCTTTTGGATCCTTGCATAGGCCTTAGGAAGGGTAGAGAGAACCCCGCTCACCCTGGAAGGGGTCTGTGCTCCCGCTCGGGGTTTGGGGGGGGAGAGTGGCTTTTGGGTGCTTCTCCAAGCAGAAAAAGAGGCAAGTGTCTATGAGCATGGGTATGGTACTCTCACTAAAATGCACTTACGGTAGGTACCCAAGGGGTACTTTGAGGTAAGAGTGTCGCAATACAGTTTGTAAGACAACAAATTAGTGCTTCTCCTCGGCCTGGAGTGCAGCAGGATGCTGAAGGCAGCAGGGACTAAGCACTAAACGATGCATTAGTGCTGACAAACAAAACTCTACAGAATAACCAAATAAGAGGATTCCACCCCGTAAAGAATGAAATCCAACTCCTCAAATCAGTTAGGAGCAAAAACTGTTTGTGTGTTTATGGGATGTTAAAAAACACATGCAACCTGACTCAGTGCAAGTTCGCAATGCAGTGAAACAGCACTTGGGAGATCATTTTTTTCTGACTTTACTGTCCATCCAGTACCAGGCAAGTGCTGAGCTGTTAATGACTGTTAACATCCATGCTTCATGTAAGGTGTTTTGGATTACTTTTGAGAATTTGCATCACTGTGATTTGCCACTTTACTGCAGCAAGGAGGAAGTGCTGTGACAGTGCCAGCCTCTGTGTCAATATTTAAAGGGAATTGTAAAGGAAAGAAAAATTACCTGCTCTTCAGTATTCCTTAGATGTTTGCTACTATGAGGCAGGGGAGGTTGGCGAGAGTGCTAGTATTACAGGAGGTCCAAACCTACTGTAGCAGCGGCGCATGAATGTAATGATGCTCTTAAATTTTCACTGCAAGCTACTAAAAACACCTGAGAGGGTTGTGAGGCCAATTTAAAAACTTAATTTGTACTGTGTATGTCACAGTACTCTGTACACTAAAATTTGGCTATATTTGGCTTATTGCTGCTTACTGAAATACTGTTGTCTTAATCTTTGGTCCTCTTTTCCTCACTACAGTTGAGTAGCTTTGGAATCATTTTGAGACCTTGCTGATGCTGCTTCTGTAAAAGGAGGGTCTATGGGGGAAACACCAGTGAATTTACTTTTACCTTCAGGAAAGTAGTTGGATTTTGTTCAGTGCCCACCACGCAAAATGTGGAAGCTGAAATAGGGAAGAAGAGGTACAACATTTACTGGTTTAGTGTTTATTTCCAATATGATGAACTTACTGGTAAAAAGGAATGATGATCAAAGGTCTCTGCCGAGCTGTGCAAACACATGAAGCACCAAAAGCAGAAGAATATGTTCATGGCTGTTCCTCTGTGTAACCAACAAGTACAATACAACATTAAGTCAGAATACTCTCTGCTGGGTTGTGATACGTGTTCTTGCACAGAACAGGTGAAGTTCCCCAGGGCTGTGAATCAGTCAATCTGTTAAACCTAAAATAACATCTACAAGTATTTTTCCTCTGATGTTAGTGATTTCAAGCAACAAACACCTCACAAAGGACAGCATCATTCACAATATGAGTTTTTGTAGAGCATTCTGGTTTATATCGTAGGAAAAAAGTTAACGTGGGCTGAGACACAGTTAAAGTTCCAGACATCTCATGCCGAGTTTTAATAGCTTTTGGGGATTCAAGTAGTATTTTGCATATGATACATTAGGCTACAGAGAAGTTATGTTGCTCGTAGAGGTTTGGTCTTTTACCAATTTTGAGCAACAAAATAAGCTGTAGGAAAAACACAGAAGGTTTTTTTGGAAGTTAGCTAATATTTGAACTAAATGCAATAAATACATTCTGGTTTATACTTTCCACTGTGCTTTTGAGCTCCTGATTTCTTAGGTTTATCTTAATTAAACCCAGTATTAAACCAAGCCCATCAGTTTCTTTTTCTGGTGCTTGGTATGAAGAGAAGCACAGGAACATGAAGCTGAAACAAGTGTGTTACAAGGCTGAAGCCTAATTGCAGGTTCAAGGGGACCTCAGCAGAGCATCGGGGCTGAGCAACCATCTCTTTGTGGCAGGACAGTTAGTGTTGTGCCCTTCTCTGAAGGAGGCCCCAGTAGTGTTGTAGTAAAAAATCACTGTTCCATGAAGTTTTAATGTACAGGTTTTAGAAAATCTTACCCAAGTGTAGTGGTTCTGAAATACCATCTGGGTCTGTGTGTGCAACTCGGGGGTTATATAAACAAATTAATGTTGCACCACGGTGACCGTAGTAGCATTTAGAAGAGGGAAACCCCATAAATAGCTGAAGGAAAAAATTACTTGCAGGAACTCATTGAACAAATCAGTAGAAAATTGGGTCATTTTCACTTGGTTTGCTCTCTGTTTTCAGGTCTCATACTCACCCTTTGCTTTAACTGTCCTCCCTTCACATGCAAATCATCCCCCCCTCCCAATAACAAGGAGGGTAATCCTGACACACGGAGTGTGAACTAAATTACCATTGCTAGTGTAGCCTTTCCAACAGAGAGATCTTGGTATTCCTGCCACTAGAATATCTTGCTGTAGTCCAGAGTACTTAAAAAAACAAACAAACAAAAAAAAAAAAGAGTTCCTTTTCAGTGGTGAGGAAGTTTTAGATTTCTGTAAAAAAAACAGAACAAATATTTTTGCAAGTGTATGGTGTAGTGTGGAAGGACTAAATGCTCTAAAACCAGGCTTGAAATCTATTCAGACCTTCTCCTGTTCAGCTGTCAGATGGGGAAGCTGTCGAGCAGTCCAGCTGCTCCATCAGGGCGGGACATCACCCATCTACACACTCTGGGGAAGTACTTGTAAGAGTGATGCTGTGTTGATACAGTTACGTGAAGTCCCCCAAATGCCCGAAATAATTCATACCAAAAAAACCCCACCAAACACCAACATTAAAAAAAAAAAAAGTTTTACTGGGGAGGCTGCAGGAGTCATGGCTAGCCGAAAGGAAGCAACAGGAATGGCAAAACCAGCTGGAGTGATTGAATCTAGCAAGTCTGGAGGTGCACTGAAGGAGTGAAAATCCCAGCTGCTGGCATGCAGGCAAGGGGCAGGAGAAAAGGCTAAGTCTGCAAACGGAGCTTGTCCACCCCAGGGTTTGGTTTCCACCTCTACTCAGCATGGTCCTGTGGTGTCTCTTAAAGATGCCCAAAGCTTTGGTAGTGCCCAAGTGATGGTGTGAGGATGGCTGTTGCTCAAGGGCAGAGGTGGGGAGGGCGGCAGCCCACCTGGGAGCTGTGACAGCAGCTGGGCTCTGCTCAAGGGTTCCGCAGCCGAACTGCACACACAGCTCTGCAAATCACCGCCTGCAATGCCCCTGCTACCTAAGAGCTGGCTCCGGATTTCTCCATGTAAAGACCCAAGGATTGGTGTCTTTTTAATACATGTGATCACAGGGTAACCTGGGTGTCAGGGAGCATGGTTTTGCTCATCAGCTCCTTGTGTGCCTTCCTTCACATCTCCTACAAATGCATTTTCTGAGCCCTTCCTTTCGGCATGTCTCTGAGATCTTGCCCCGTCACCTTGTGATGTTCCAGAACCAGAGTGAGATTCAAAGCGCTTCCCAGCAGCACGGGCTTCACTGAAAACCCGTTGCTCTGGGTTTCTGGGTTCTCAGACCGCTGAGGGAAAAAAAAATGCTGTTGGAGGCAGTCTGGGTTTGGTGACGGTGTGATCCTTCCTGTCTCGGTGGCTCAACTAATTTTCTTCCTTTTTCTCAAGGCTGCGCTGCAACCTTCTTGTGAAAACCTTGTGGTTTGTTAGAAGAGTGCCGTGGCATCACCAGAGCTTTAGCACTGTGTAAACATGAGTTAAGAGGCTCACAGTGCGACTTTGGTGTATTGGGAGTAATGGAATACCTTTCCCCAGTCTTTTATCCAAAAAACATGGCCAAAGAATGGGCATCATAGATGATATTCCACTGCATGGCTGGTGCAGGCTGAATAAATACATTTATCATATCAGTGCACCGCTACCTAGAGCTCTGGGGGTTCTTCACATTGTCACGGTGTCAGGCACAGTGATGGTGACAGTGGCAAGAGCTTCTGTGAAGTGCGGTATTATGATCTGACAGCAAAACCCATCCAACGTATTCATTAAATTGTTCCAGGCGCCAGGACAGCCTGTGATTATGTCAAACGGGAGCAAATTGTGCAGTCTGCTCTCCCGGTGCACACAAACTTACTCTGGAAGTCTGCCTAGGAAGATCAAACACAGACAGCTTTGTTCAAGAAAACTCCAAACGGGCAGAGCCCATCGCCCCAAACAGTCACCTGGGGGGGGGGGAGGGACGGGGACGGGGACTGCCAGTGCCAAAGCCTGTGCCGGTGCGGGAATGATTTCCACGGATGCAGGTCACAGCTAGGCTGATCCAAGGGCTTCCCTTGGACATCAGGGTGTCTGGATGTTCCCAGCAGACACAATGTGATCTGCAGCTCAGGCTCGGACCTGCACTTCTGGAAAGCAACCGTGCCCAAACCCAAGCTGGAGGTCCCCAGGAAGCGGCTGTTGGGGGAACCCCGGGGTGCAGCTCCAGGAAGTGCTTTTAGTGCTGGGCTTTGACACCAAAAAGCCTGGTTCTCCCAAGAAAAGTGGAAGTTCTTCACCTAATACTGAAATTGCCTGTCAGGGTATTAATTAACCCTGCCTAGAAGAGGTTCAGGTTAGAGAACAACCCCGGTGGCCATGTAAAACGGAGCGGGACGTCTTACACGAGCCAGGGCTCCTCGTGGCTCAGGAGCGAGCCGCGTGCTGGGAGCAGGACGGGGCACAGGGCCCACGGAGCCATGTTCAGGCTGCAGAGCGGAGTGCCTGGATTGTAGGGCCTGCAAGACACACTGTGTGCGTCCACTTCTGCCTCTTGCTGCCAAGTTTTGTGACTTTTCTGGCAGTCTTTTGGGTTTTTCTGCAGCTTGTAAAGAGCATTGTCCGAAAAATACCCCAAGCTTTCATCTAAAAGAAAATCTGTAGTCCTTGTAGTTAAAAAAAAAACACAACAAAAAAACCAAATAAAAACAGCTGACACAAAAGCAAGACCTGGATGCATTATAATAGTTCAGAAATCAGATAAGAATGTCCAAAACATAACTATTTTGCAATTGCTTTGTAGGCAGGTCCACCTCATGTTTTGGCCTGAGGCACAGGGATGGAGAGAGACTGAATGATTCTTAAGCATTTGGGACTTGCAATGCTGCTTGTCTCTGCTGCTGCTCTGATTTATCAGCTTTCTTAGCGAACAGGGGGCATTTATTTTAAATGTGAAAGTAAGAAATAGTCTGACTTCTTGCACCTTTATTTTCTCACTTCATGCAAAAAATGACCTAATCCAAAATTATTGTCACTTGTTATAAAAATTCAAAGTGGAGAAATCGTTTAATCTCTTTGCAAGTAGAAAAGCATTTCACAAATGAATGTGGAGGCTGCAGAATCAAGGTCTGCCAAGAAGAAATCCTATTTGGCCGATTTGGCAAAATTAACACTGCAGTTAGCTAGAAATTTGAGCTATGCCCACACAGAAGACTCAAAAAACCCTAGAAGATTCATGATCTCAACTCAGGACAGAGGAGGAACCAGTGGTGAGCAGCTGTTTGGTAGCCATAAACCATGAGAGAAGTGAACCTGAGTGGCCAGCTAAGTGCACGTGGGCAGACACAAAACGTGGTGGGGATGAGGGACCTGAGAAAATGGCCAGAAGAAATGTCAGGGAGCAGTGGGTCCCGGCTTGGAACTCAACTGCTTTGATGAGAAATAAAAAGAGCCAGAATTTATAGATCACAATTTATAGGTATCTGGCCTTGGAGAATGTTCATGAGTCTTAAGAGAGAAAGAAAAAGTAGATTGTCGGCCCAGGGTAGTGCAGGTGTTTGAGGGAATGCCTGGGAGCAGAGCTGGATTACTGCACAGGTTTGCTGATGCTAAAGACACCTTGCACAGCAGGGCCATTGTGAGAAAAGAGGAATGGCAAAATCCATGGCAGTTTGCAGTAACTTAGATAAAGCAGCATTAAGGAAAGATCGAATTCCTGCTGGAGTTCAGGTTAAGCAAACACTGCCTCTTCCTCTCCTCTCTTTGTCTGCCATATGAGTTTCATATGGCTTTTTGGGCCATGCAGGGAACTTTTGTTTTTCATTTACACGAGAAGAGCAATCTGATGACCTTGGTGACAGTTATCAAGTCATGTTTTCGAGACTACACGCTGAGCAGCAATGCTAGGATCCCCACCAGCAGTATCATTTTGCATAGCTTATCCCAGAGGAAGTAAATACACAAGCTGCTCTGTGCTGGCCACAGTAGGAATCCCAAGTGCTATAGCACACCAGACAAACTGCATTTTAAAAAATAGCCCGGCTGCTTCAGCTGGTAGGCCTGGGAGCCAGCTGTCCTGTGCTGGTGGTAAAAGATAACTGGCCAATGTGACCTGAGCAGGCAGCAGGGTGCTACCAGGAACCCTCTTCATAGCATCTGAAACACTTCAGGCTCCCCACGGGTCTCAAGAAAACCAGGGGAAGGAGGCAGTGCAGCTAGCAGCTAGCCCCCATCTATGCAGGCTAGCACCTGTGCTGTCCTTTCCTGGTTAGTTTTTCATTAAAAATAGGTTAAAATGAGTCAGTGGCTTTAGGTGGTGACACTTAACCGCTGAGGTAACTGTTAGTTTTCTGGTCATAAGAGAAAACAGCAAAGCGCAGCTTGCTGCTTGCACTATAAAATGTATTTGCCAAGACCATTGGGGGTAACACAAAGACCTGTGAAGAAAAAATGTGTGTAAGAGTATACAATAGAAGTTTTGAAGTCATGATTTCTTGCTGATGCCTGGTTATTCTAGCTGAACCCCTACCTGGTACCATGGATGGTGTGAGCCTCAAATGCCTTCCTTGTAGCCAAGGAGAGATTCCCAGTTTTCTTTCTGTCATATTGCCTTCCTACCAGGAAAACCCAGATTCCAATCCCAAAATCAATCTCCAGCCATGCAGGAGGGGTTACTACAGCTAGTAGTAAGCAAGCAAGAAAGCAGCAGGTCATGCAGCACAGAGACTCCATGCAGCATGCACCTCTGGGATTTTATCACAGACCAGCTCTAATTTGGTCCTGCGGGCTGGGTGCGCGTCGGCGACTGAAGTGATCTTCTGGCTAAACTTCCCCTGGCAGGAATCCAGCTTGCACACTCCAGGACTATGTTGCAATGTGAGCCACAGTAAGGGGGGCAAGGGGGCAACCACAAAATTAATGTTAAAAATGTGTTCTTGGCCCAAATTAAACTACTGATCTAGAGATACCTAGAGATAACGAGTATCTTACCCAGGGACAGAACCCCAGCTCAGCATCCCAATGCTCTCCAGCTGGAAGAACTGGAGGGCCAACGAGAGCTAACAAAATTAAAAAAAAAAAAAAAAAATCACTGCTAGCCATCTGTTCTGCTTCTCCTTATTTCTATGTCTGTCTCTCTCTACAGACAGCAACTGAACACTACGACTTTGCATGTCAATATAATTTCACTTTGCCTTCACTTAAAATTCATTTCAGTTTGAGCCGAGTGATTTCAGGCTGGCTGGCAAACTATCAGCATCTCATTCTCTAGGGAACAGCAGCCCCAGATGGGACTGCGAGAGCGTGTCCCACCACGTGCAGGCGAGGTGCCCGTGAACGCGGCGTGCACAGCGCTGTTTCTGCTCTGAGCCACGAGGGCTGGTTTGAAGCAGCAAAAGGCAGCAGGGAAATGGAGTAGCGCTGGCATAGCACAGGACAGGGAACACCCAAATGCTGGCTGCCCCTCCACAATTATCACTTCCCCTTCTGTGGCATTTACTATGGGCAAAAGCTCTAAGTCAGCTCATGTGAGAGCTGCAGATACGCACCGCCCTTAAAGGTGTTGACTCAGAGATTAATTTAATAATTGATACTATTCTGTTAATTATATATCTACCGTGGGTTTTCCTAAAATAGCAGTCGTGGCTATATAAACATCAGTTATCCACATATGTGATCTCAGATCCTACCTCCACCTCTTTCCCATTTGTCCCCATCCTGTGAGGCAACAAGTGCACATGGATGCTGGCCATCCTCACGCCCGCGGGTGCTCGGGACGGTGCAGCTCTGGAGCCACAATGCAGAAGTGGAGCTGCTGGGTGTAACTCTGAACAGAAATGATGCAACTCGGTCTAAGAAACTAATGAAGTGGTAGCAAGTAGGGCAAGATTGTTTTGAAATAAGAGCGAATTGTTATTGTACACTAAGCTGATTACGCATGCAGGTTGAGATGTACAGAATGGGTGGGCTACACTATAGCTGGGAGAAGGCAGGCACGCAGCCAGCCCCATACAATGTGTGTGTTTGTGCGGCTAGTGGCAAGCGAATCCATCACCCTCTTTGGCAAGTACTGCAGATATGAGCGGGCTCTGCCAGATGGCAGACAGCCGGAAAGACACAAGGAGAGAGCAAAGCGTCACCGCGTTGTGCATGGCAGTAAGCACACTGGGTCTGTCCACAGGTGGAAACTTGCAAATCACAGCCATGGTGTGAGCTCAGGGGAAAACGCTGACAAAGTCAGACCCCAATTCCCCAGCCTCCTCTGCGTAATTGAAAACTCAGGAGGAGGGTCCAGACTGATCTCATCTTCTAAGGTTGCACAAATCTGGAGGCAATGACAAGCCTGGCTGTGGCTGAGCTGCTCTTGGTGCAGGGCGCACAGAAGGGCTTGCAGGAAGACAAACTGACTTGCAGTGCTCTTGTGTCTCATTAGCTCTGGGGCTAATTAGAGACTGGATCATCCTGCAGATTATATCAGAATAAAATTCCAAAATCAGAAAGCACAAGGAATGCAAATATGTTCCCTCTTCCTCCTCCCACTTCCTTTGCCCATCACTCCCTATGGGCAGCCACAGGATACACTATCCTAGAGCTGCTGAATGCCAATGTGGAATAGGGAGGGGGAATTCTTATGTAGCTGTTTTCTCAGTTGCATTATGCTACTAATTCCAAAAACTGAATTCCATTAAATGAAGACAAGAATGGCTAGAAGAAAAGAAAGCTGCTTTCCCCCCTCCTTCCCTGCTACCACGTCCAGTTTGTATGTGACTATGGTTCTTGCTTATTTGCAAAACTTTTTGCCTTTTTCCACCTGCAAAGCAAGCTGAGGAAACAGTGAGCCACATGGGGCTCATGCCCATGTCCTCCTTCCTCACCTCGCCTGCCTCAGCCTGGAACACAGGTGAGCAAGGATGAGCTGCAGCTCCCTGGGCAGAGGTGGCTTACCTGAGACTCAAGCAGGGAGTCCCTGTGCAGCACGCTTTCTGAATTGCTCCCCTGTGTATAGATAGGGCCAGTCTCCTAGCTCCTGGTGCCCTTTAGTTCTATTCTTATCCCATGTGAGCCCAAATAAGAGAAGTCTCAGAAACCTGCCTGGTTTCTGAAAACAGAAAGTGAAAACAGGTAGCTCAGAATAGTTGATTGGATTTACACCGAGGGACAAAGCAGTGTGTGTTTTTGAAGCCAGCTGCTGATAAGTTTTCCTGACTTGCACTTTACTCCAGTAACAAAAAGCCTTAGAAGAAACACCACCATTTAGGTGTTGGTCCATGACAGATTTCAACGGCCGTGCAGCATCTCTTGAGGCGACGCTGGGGGGGTGTTTGTGACAGGAGGGTGCTTTCTACAGGTATGAGGCTCCTCCACGCTGCTGTGATATAATGGATTCTTAGTGACTTGTCAGTTCATGTTTTCAATTACTGTTATTACTATTTTTTTTAAATTGTGGGTGTTTCTAAAATTGCTTTATATCAGATAATAAGTATACTTATTCTTCAGCTACAGTAATTAGCATTCTGAGTGTGATTCTGCCACCTTGATGGCTCAAAGAGCTGGAACTGGTTACCACATACACAAAGCTCTTAGCTCTTTTCCCTAAATAGATTACAACCTCCCAGTTTTAACTCTTGATGTCCCAAAGACCATCCTTCCTGCCTCCAGCTTTTCTGTGGCTTATTCCCGACATTTTCTTCCGAGGTTTTATCTCACAAAACGATGTATCTCACAAAGCAGTGCCACTTTTTGACTGAAATAAAAATGCAGTCCCTAAGCAATTCCCATCCCTTGTAGAGCACATTTACTCCAAGCGTCCCTAATGAACGTCCCTTCCACGTTAGCCTCTCCCGGGCCACTTTCACATTTCCTACCAATTGTGCACGCATTCCCCAGCCCCAGGAGGGGTCACTTCTGATCATTGCCAGGCTACAGCCCAGAGCAGCCTGAAAATGCTGTGTGTGCCCATCTAGCTGAAAAAAAAAAAAAGCTGGTGAGCAGTGGGTACAACTGAGAAAAATCTTGTTTTTAAAAACTGCCTTAAAAAAATCTGAGTCTGACCTAAAAAGAAGCAAAGTAGCAGAGCAAGTCAATAACAGCAAAGAGAGGGGAGGATTCAATAGTGTGCCACTGCTAAATGCAATGACTGCTTAAGGTATGTTATTAAACCAGAAGAATAAAAAATTTAAAACTTATGGTGTTTTACTGGAGAAAGCTCTGAAGGGGCATTTCAAAAGACAAAAAAACCAAAGAAAAAAAAAATCCAGACCAGATGAAACCTTGAAAGATGGTTCACAAGGACTTGCATTAAACTGAGGGGGAGAGACTGGGCTATCTCATAAAGTGACTGAATTTTTTTTATAAGCCTTGTTAGGAGGGTGTGTATGTGTTCTGTGGTCCACCACCGCGGAGACAATCAAAATCTAACTTTTTAAAGATTGGGAGATACCTAAAGCCCTGAAACCGTGGCATAGCCAGCTCTATTTAATCCGGTAAGCTGTTTTTCTCCTCACTGGACTAGACTTGCATACCATTCCGAAGCTAAAGCATGTTTACCTTGTTAGGCAGAAGTCTGCTGCTCTCCTATTACCAGACAAAGCGTCTCAGCTGGCTTTCTTACAGTACGAAGGTAAAGGAGCTGCTGACACATATCCATTTTGTCAAGTCATGGGGTTTGAAGCTCACTTCACACCTTGGGTTTGCCATCAACCAAGTCCTCTCACTTTCCAGGCCCACTACAAAGCCCGCTTTTTTCTCACCGCTGATACGGAGGTTTCTGTCTGTGCAATAGCTCAAACTGCCCAAAGAGCAAATGCATCCTCCATTTGACGGCCAACATGGGCAGAGATGAAATGGCCGTATTGGAGATCAGGACAGAACCAGGTCCGCTGATCACTGCCTGGGTGGGTTTGCACGCAGGGCATCTTGCTTTGGCTGCAAAATAAAGCTGAGAACTGGTACGTGGCTTTACTAAAGGTGCAGAAAGAGCCAAACTGACTTTTTGTTAAAAGTGACGAGGCAAGAACATACTGGGTTTAGTTTTAAGGAAAAATAATATAAAAATGCTCCTATTTCTAGCACATGTATCTGCTTTCTAGCAGGTCTATTTGTAGTGAGCGTTTCCACCGACACCAGGAGACAGCTCCCTAACCTAACCTGCCAGTGGTCCACTTACTGTGTGCAACCAACACATCCTCCTTTCTGTGGTAATTGGGTCTAATGAGAAAGCAAACAGCCACCAGATAATAAAGGTGAGCTCAAAACCCTGCTCCAGGCTTGGTGCCGCCAGGGGCCACATTGTAGATGTGCTGAACTCAGACGCTTCCCTTTGGTGTTTGTGTGCTGGGGACACCTGGCTTGAGGTGCCAGAAGTGCTGTGGAAGCCATTTAACTCTTCTCTGAAGGCTTCATCCCAAAATCAAGCCCCTGTCCTCAGGAGAACAGTGCCAACCCGTTATACACTGCTGCTGGGGGAGGCTACAGCTTGTTAAGAGGCAATGAGTGAGGTGTTTGAAAATGTAATTAAAATGTTTCTCAATCATTTGTGAAAACTCTTTTAATGCAGTATAAAGCTTGATAATGTCTGTGGTTCTACTTTGACCTGATGAAAGCTCGGAATGGAAACTATACAGTAGGTAGTATTTACTCTGGCAGCGTGTCAGTAGGCAATGTCTACCGCTTTTATTGCTCTGAGGAATAAAAGTTTTGAATTTTGCTCTGTACTGAACCATTTATTGTCTTGAAATTGGCAGCAGTAACACCCAGCTGGATGCTGGTATGTTTTGTGTTTGTGAATAGGCTGATCCATGGGAAACAATCTAGCAGACAAATCAACTTCTTTATGAATTAAACAAAATCTTTACTTGGGTATGAGGCATTTGAGCCTGAGGGAGCTATTTTTTTGGAAAAGGCCCATAAAAGGACTTTTCAAGACATGGACTTTTTGAGTCTTAAGTATGATACTCTTAGATTGCCTTTAGTTATGCCTTGCTTTGCATAACCCAGTGGATTTTTATAAAACAATATCTTCTATGCAAACGGCGCTGGAGTCCAAAACTCTGAATTGAGAGTCAGAACAGAGCTCAGTGTCTGGCCAAGCCATTGAGCTGCTTAAATTCTTCTTCTGCCTCCCACCTTTTTTTCTGCCTGCCCCTGGTGCAGGAACTGCCATTTCCTATCTGTTTCTCTGTTGCATAGCACCAAAAAGTTGGTGCTTATCTTATAAGCAAAAGAGAGACATAGAAAGTTTACCCAAAAATAGCCGAGTGTTTAGTACCAAAAATAAGCATGTCATGTAGAGATAATTCTGCATGCTTTGAGCCAGTCCTATCAACTCTCACGATCTTGTGAATGTCATGGCATCTGATATTTTCTTAATTCTCCAGCTGATGGAAATCGAGGAAACATATGATAATCTTGAGTCCATTAACACAATGAAAAAAATCACATGTAAATTTCTAGCTTTGTGGTTGCTGAGAAAATATGAAGCAAGACAGTCTTAAATCCTGAAGGTAAATAAAATCATCTGATGGTCATTCTGACCCTTTATTCATTCCTCCTGAGTTAATGTGCTTAATGTTGCTTCGCTGTTTTTTTGACATAACCACACAAAAAATTAGTTCATCGTGAAATATCCTGTGACAGCCTTTGCTCTCACCACGTCAGCCCCTTTATGATTTTTTTTTCTTCTTTACAGATCCAAGTGTGTGCTAACAGTCAGCCCACAGCAATGTGCATTGGATATGCTCACAACTTACACATGGCTTGTTCTCTCTGTAACTTTAATAATGGGCTCGTGTGCTTTTCTTCTTCCTTACTTTTCTTCTTCCTTACGTGCTGTGTGCTCAGGCTGTTACACTGGTACTTAATGGAAATAGGTTCCATTCTCGCAGACTTCCCGCATGACTTTGGGAAAGTCACAGAAACCGTTCCTCCATTTTTCCTGTATGACATGAGGATAATCATATTTCCTTTCCTGGTTTGTTTTGGACTGCAGAGTCTTTTGGACAGATTGTTTCTTAGCACAGGTGCATATAGGGACATACCCAACCAGGCTTTATAATAAATCTCTGTTTACCCTATGCGTCCCTTGGAGCAGGGACTGGGATTTAGGTTTCCCTCCTCCCAGGCTGGTCCAGAGGAGTTGTGACAAAGTGACAAAGCAGACAGCAAGCATCCTCACAGCTATGCACAGGCCACGTGCCAGCGTTCTACACCCTGGACATTCATAGGTGAGTAATCTTGCGCTGGGTTCCACAAAACATGGACTGGGAATAGCTTAAAGTTGTCAATGTTGGTGTGAAATGTGGCTGGCATGACTAACCATTCATGGATATTTAAAATTTTTTTTTTTAAAATGAGGTTCATAAATTCAGTATACAATCCATGTCAAAGAATATGCTCTGGGCAGGGCTTTTTACCAAAGATCTAGATGATACCATTTGCTTTCTTGTAGCACATCTTTCAGAGATGGACAGGCACATTTTTGTCACATGATTTTATCTGGACTATGATAAGCTCCAGAGACAAACTTGATTTCCTTATTCTCTCCTTGAATTCATATAGCTTTAAGATGTCACCTTTAACCGTGTTCCAGAGTTCGAATGTTTGATATTTTCAGGAAGAAATGTGAGAAAGAAAGAAAAACATAATAGTTTCCGATCATCAAATATTTTGGATGAGTCATTCGCCTGCATCGCTAGATAAATGCAACAGGACATCCTGTAACCGTTGTGCAGTTTCTTTAACTTCTACTTTTTTTTACCCCTACAACATAAATAATGAAGCAGGGAAGAGAGTGGCAGTGGAGTCCTGTGAGGGCATTTGGCTTCACGTGCATCCTCTCCCACATCAGGAGAGGCAAGTCAGTCACCTCTTGGGGTGACTACCCACCTCAGTACTGAGACACACAGACAGATGGTGGTCTCCTCCTGGCCAGCAGCAGAGAATCCAAAGGCAAAGCCTCCCAAGGGAGGTTAGAGAAGCTGTTGTTATTTTCCTGAGGCTTTTGCCTTGTGGAGGGTCTTCTAACATCAGATGGAGACCATAGCTCTAAGTATTCACTAGAGCTTTCCTGGAAAAGACCTGGAAGAGGGGCTTCTGTGCCACCAGTCCTTTCTCTCACCCAGTCTCAAGATTAATTGCCCCCCAGCTATTTTTTTAGCTCTTGCATGCCAGTAGAAGACATTCTAAGAGATTTCTTTCTTTTGGATGCTCATAAAGGGTTACAGCTGACTAGAATACCAGTAAGAGTGGCATAACTGAAGTCTAAAAAATTCCTGCTCCTAAAAAAAGAAAACAATAAATCAGAACACAATAATTCTGGTCATGGAGCTGGCATACTTAAAGGTAACAGAGAAAGAAGGAAAAGTTGAAAAACTGGAAAAAAAAAAAAAAAAAAAAAAAAGCGCTTTCTTCTTTCTTCTCTATGTGCAAGTACAAACAGAGCTTTGAACCTTAGATCTATCAAAAGTTGATCTGATCTTACCCAAAGGCCTTGGGACAAAAATATCTGATATCAAGTAGATAAATGTCTAGTCAGAAATCTTAAAGTAAGCCTGAGAAACAGTTTGCATGTGTGTGCGTACACGTATATAATCACCAAAAATTAAACAGAGAGCTTTATGGTGCCAGGCAAAGTGAAAGAGAATTAGTGGAGAGAGAACAAAAGAATAAAGCCTAACTTGCAGTAATAATTCCTGACAAAATTTCAGAGGCATGACTTCACATGAAATAACTGGAACCCTCTGAAATTCATCTTCCTCCTCAAAATCCCTTTTCAAGACTTGTCCCTACTGTGACACTTCCAAGCTGATGAAACTGGAATGGTTGTGTGTTATTGAGGTGCAGAGGATTTTATTTAATTTTTCATTGCCACATATGTATTCCCTTTACTTAGTGTCAGGAAATGCCTTTTTGTGTTTACACAGTAGGTAGCACAGTGGTCTTCAGCTGTGGTCGTGGTTTCAATAAACTCCATTAATAATTACCAGGAACCAAATCTGTCAATATATAAGTCTCATAACTTCATGACCTGACAGCAAAATGAGGAAAACTCAGTGTCTAACTGCATGTTAATTGTGGCGCTGTTCTTCCTCTCTCTCCCATACACACACAGTCTCAGGAGGCAGAACAATAAAGGTAAGGCTCCTTGGTTTTGTTTTCTGTTTACATCAACATATTCTCCAGGGTGAGAAGTTTGTTGTAGCTCTTTCAGTTACCTCTCACCTTCACTTCTCCCACTGCCTCATTCTTTGAGTTTTTTCCTGATCTGGTCACAGGTGTGTTGGCAGCAGGCATTTTGCCCTTTATATTGGCAAACTTTTTTTCCACTTGTCAATCACCGATTCTCCTGTCTTCTTCCAGTGCTATCTTTTTCACAACAGTTGTGTCAACAGAACATCTTCCACTCCCTGTCTGCTCTCCACACCGGATTAATGCCTTAAGTCTAGACTGAGAAGTCTCTGGGGCAGGGACTGTCTCTAGATTGACATGTATGCACGTTTACTTATCCTCAAAAAACCCCAGCTTCAAACCTTAAAGTCCTATTGCAGTAACTAATGCTGGTGTGGGTGGAAAAGCTTCAGCCTCCTAATTCCAGGAACCACTTTAAACACTACTTTCTAGCCCTGACCAAAAGGTAAATGTTGATATCGATTTCTCAACAGCCCTCCTAACCCTTGAGCTCTTCTTTCATCCAGCTTCAGCTTCTGCAACCTCTGTTGAGGCTGTTCAACACTAGTAGTACAGAGCCTTTTCTTTTTCTCCCTTTTAATTGCAATAACCTTCCTGAATAATTCTGGTTTTCCCTGCTTTTCTTCAAATGTTACTTGAACTTTATCTTCCTCTCCTAATTGTTCTCACACTATTGCTTTCTAAAACCTTTGGTTTAGTTGGCTTGGTAAATCATGCTATGAAAAATGCCACAGGAAAGAAAGTGTTGCTTTGTTCCGGATGCTATTTTAATTACTGTAATAGCTGGGAACTCTCTTTAGTTTACCCGCTAACCTGCTTTCACTGTTTGTCGCTGGTGATTGCAGTATCACTTTTCTAGTAGGTTCTCATCACCTAGTCTGGTGTAATCACTGTAATCCTTTGCTTCTCTTTGTACTTCAGCGCATGCCTAATAGGGTTGTACTTGTTTCCTTTAGCTTCGATGATTGATGCAGTTGAGCCAGCTCACAAAAACAGTATTTTCTGACTTGTTAACTGAAATCTTTTTTTTTTTTTTTTAAATTGTCACAGAAAATAAACAGTGAAGCTATGAAGGGAGAGTTTATATTATGCTGCTGTTTGTTAGTTTTTACATTTATCACTGTGTTTATATTTGTAAAGCCTGTTTCAACCTAACCCACGTACTGGTCAATGTCAAGAAGCGCGATACTCGCAAAGCGTACGCAGCAGCGTGTTCAGAAGCTGCACGCTGTTTTTTTGCATGAGAGAGTGGGTATTTCTCCACCTGCTGTCCCAGCCTAGCCTACATCAGTCTAGCCAAAATGTATCTGTCAGAGAACTGGTAGATGGCTTATATGGAGGTCACCACTGTCCCCTTCCTAAAATACAGCACAAACCATCCTCAGGGTTCACATTATCTTTTTCAGACAATGCAGGAGAACGATAAAGAAATGGAGGAAACTGTCCTTTCATGGCTTGGCTTTGTCCCAGTCTCCTGGGGCTGGATGTTCTCGGTGACGGAGCCTGTAGCTGCAGAGCAGCAGTGTCCAGGGAGGTGATGCAGCGTTGCCTCCCACAGTGGCCTGTGCCTGCATTGCACAAGGCTCTGGCAGATGCTGTATGACCCCTCTGCACAGAGGTCTGACCCCAGCCGATGCACTCAGCCGCAGAAGGCTGAAGGCAGCTGCTGGCGGAGGTAGGCGCCTAGCGTGGCCGTCCTGCGCAGGTGCTTCCCGACCTCCCTGGAGCCGAGTCTGGATTGCACAGCTCACCTCTGCACAGCCCTCCCTTCACCCACGCAGCCGGCCGAGCGATCACCATCAGGCTGTTCTGCAGGTGGCTCTGTGCCTCACGAACACCTGCCTCCATGTCCTGCCGCAGGACTGTGTGGCAGACATACTCCCCCTCACCTCCTGGTGATACCCAGGAAAGCTCTCCTGGGAACATGGCTGGAGCTTCCCCCCAGAGGTGGGGGCTCTGGCTTCCCCCCAGACTTCAGCACATTCACACACGCCCCATCTGAAGGTCCACAAAGGCTTGGGAGCTCCTGGTCAGCTCCCTCCTGGCATATGCCACCAAAGTCTGGCTGCTCAGTGGAGAAGTCCTCTACACCGCTGAGTCCCTCTTCCTATGGCTGCTTCGTTCAACCTGACAGTTTCTTTGAGCAGTGGGAGTCCCGTGGGACCCCCTCACAGAGATTTTCGGTGTTTCCCTTTTTAAAGAAGTAGCCCACACCAGTTCCTATTTATCTTCGTTTGTTTTCTCCACTGCATAGATGAGGGGGAAGCCACGAGGTCACAGCAAATGGGCTGCTTAGTCCCTGAAGACTTTATCTGCCATGCTTGAGGGATCTGTCTGGCCAACGGCATTTCTAAGTGCTATAATTTAATATTTTTATCATTCTAAGCAGTTTCTGTTCTGGGCTAATTCTTTCAAGAAGCATCAGCTTGTTAGGTTTCTGTGTGTGCTTACAATTAGCAAGTAGTCTTAACTTTGCCCTGTTGCAGCTTTTTGCTGTAATAGCAAGTTAGTATCATTGTTGGTAGTCAAAACCAGACTCTTACTAACTGTCATTCATAACTCGCCTTTCAAGAAAAGATACATTACTGACTATAGCTACTGTGCAGTTCTCAGATATTTGCTACTTTGATTTTTGACTTTTAAATGCCATTCAGCCTTTGCCTTTAAATGGAGCACAGAAACTTTGCTCTGGCAGGCAAGGTTAACCCCATGCAATTAATTAATAGCATTTATTTTTCATACACTTTGCCTGATATATAAGTAATATATCTGGATGAGAACAAACGTTGCTTAATACCTTTGTTAGTATTTTATGTTTTTTTCATCAGGATTTTGCTGTTCTTGCCATTATACTAAACTGGATGTTAAGAGCCTGATTTCTAAACCTGGCTTCCAAATATCAAGCAGTGAAACAGCTGCACGCAGTGTAAGACAGTGCTGTCTCATGCAAGCACTGGATATAGCATCTGGGTGCAATCTGGACGGGTGGGCTCATCCTCATGTGCAACAAGCTGGGTGTGACTCTCGCAGCACTTTTCTTATTGTTCAATAGATTTCTTCCAGCCGCTACCTGCAGAGCAATTAAGAGCTAAACTAACTTCCTCCAGCTGAAAGACAACAGGGGACGGGAGAACATGATGAAAAATGGCTGAGTGGAAGGTGTGCACGTGAATCAAAAGCATGATCTCCCTTTGGGGCCAGCGTTGCTGATAGCTGACGGGGTAGGGCAGAGGGCTTGAGTGGGGTGGGTTAAAGGGAATCGTATCTGAGAAGGTGGCCTTCAGAAAATGGAGATTAGCAGACTAAAGAGATCTGAGGACAGAATCACAGAATAAGGTGCATTGGACTTCAACTTCCCACTCAAATCAGGGCGAGCTTCCAAGTTACATCAGGTTGCTGAAGTCCCTGTCTAGGAGTTCTGAGTATCTCCCAGGATGAACTTCCTACAGGCTCTCTAGGCACCTGTTGCAGGTTTAACCACTCTCACAGAGAAAATATTTTTTCTTAGATCCATCTATAATTTTTATTGCTTTAACTTTGCCCATTGCCTCTTGTCATTTCACTCTGTACCTCTAAGAGTCTGGCACCTTCTGCTCTATAACACTTCTTCAAGTAGCTGAAGACTACAATGAGACCTTCACCGAGCCATCTCTTCTCCATGATGAACATGGGACTCAGCTCCTGCTCATACGTCATGTGGTCCAGTTCTCTAATCATCTTTGTGGCCCTCTGCTGAACCTACTCCAATATGCAAATTGATCCCTGATGAGGAAAAGGGGAAAAATAACAGGATGGGAGAAAAGTTAGGAGACAAAAGGGAATGACGAGGGAAACCTTTAAAAAGCAAAGCCCAGAGCAATTAGGATACAGTACGCAAAAGAAAATGGAAGGTAGGCAAAAAAATAGCATGAGGGAAGTGGCCACATAATTCCAGCTGTGCCCTGTATTAGCTGTTACTAGAGCATCTGAAGAATTTGGCCCAAAAAGCTTTTATCTGAGTGCTTTTTATCTAAGTTATTCCACTGATTCATTTTAAAGGTTAATATTGACATGGATTTCTTTCAAAAATGGCTTACTAAAATTCTAATGAATTTTGCAATAGTGTGCATAAATTATGGAGAGTATGAAATGGGAAGTTATTCATGTAAGATAAGTTACCCAGAAAAGTGAATGATACTGGTTTTTGTATTACACTTATTCTCTCACAGACACAGATGACTGAGACAGACAACCCTGAGACACAGGTGCAGGGGTGGCAGATAGTGACGCCCAGGCTCTAATTCCTTGATTTTCTTTATTACAGCAGGCATGGCCATGTGCTTGCTGTGCAGCCACATTCCCATTTTGAAGCATCCTCATCTTCTGAAAGCCAATCTCTAGCTTAGTGGCATAAGAGCCACTTGGCAGTTTTTGCTTGAAATGGTTGTCAGGGCTGTAGCTGTCACTAATAGAAATTTCTTCTACTGCTTACTGCTGCGAACCATTCCTCTGATCATGATCTTGACAGATCAACTGGCTGTTGTTTAATGACCTCATCACCACAGCTGGCAGACATTAACTTGACACATCAAGGGTAGGCAGCTACTTTGGAGGCCAGGTAATGTCAGTCCCTGATAATGCACTACATTTGTGCAGAGCAGAGCAGCATTTTGAGTAATGTCACTCAAAGAGCAATGGGACAACACCTATCGCTTTTTAAAATGTGTGCACATACGATTTTTTACAAAAAACATTTGTGTAATTATCTACAAATCTAATCCAATATATAGTTTTAGGGAGTGTCTGATAGTTTTTTCTCATTTAGTGTATTACTAGGTCAAGTAGATATTTTACATTTGCAGCTATACCTGCAGATTATGAAGCATATATCTTTCTCTGCTGTGGATGGTTTTTTTTCCACTTCTAAAATCTTTTTATGACTAATCGCTTGCTTAATCATCTAAATAAGTGTCGAGTTATCTAAAACTGTGATCTATCTGAAATAATAATGTTAGCAATAAAAAGCATTAGAAAATTTACAGAGAACACTAAAATCTTCACAGCTCTATATACTCTTATTAAGTCTAAATGCCACATTGAAGAGGATATCAGAAGTCAGAGGTGCAGGAGAACATGCAGAGTCAGATATGGTCAGCTGTGTCCTATGTGAACCCATTTAAGAGCCTGAAAGAGATAGAATCCAGTTGAGCTCATTTGGTGATGATATCTAAGGTGCTGGGAGACCCTTAGCAGCCCCAACTACTTCTGCATGGTTCTGATACCCTGCGCTTTCCTTGTAGCTCCCTGTTTGGTGGCTTTTAGGAGGCAAAAGATATGGAAAAGGTATATGAACCTTATGGTTTCTCAGGCCCAAAACAATGGGTTTTCCTACCTGCTTTCACCAGCTTTATTTAGCACAAATCAAAAGGTTGGAAAAACTGTACAGTAATTTGGGTAGTAGATTAGAATTAGATTAGAATCTACTGCATATCACATATTTTAGTTAAGAACGCTAAAGACTGGGTTCATTCAGTTTATCTCTGAGCTTGCACTTTTCACCAGCACCCTCACAGCTGCACCTGAAGAAATGCTGATGTATATGATATATACACACAAACAGCAAATTAGCCACACTTATCATTAGGCAATTTGCATGCCTAATGTAATGTATACATTTCTGTGCATTGGGGGACTACACAGTGCACCTCTGTGTTTCTTTTTGGAGGCAAACTCAATTTACTTCTGAGTACCAGCTCACTTAAATTTAACCCTTTGTGAGCAAGAGGGCTGCCTTAATGAGAACAGTGGATGCATATGTGTGGAACCTAGTTGCAGGTTGCACTAATATCCTTACGTTAGTAATGTGAACTGTTTGATTTATTCATGGAAGCTATTTCATAAAATTTTATGTCACAGTACAGACCACAGGAAAAAAAAAATGTCCATATGCTTGCCATTTTACTTCATATGAATGAAAATTAATTTAATTAATCAGACATCTCTTAACATGCATGCCATCTACAAGATTAGCCTAATCCCCCCACAGGTCAGTCTTAAATTGCTTTTGACATTTGAGTTGTATTTATAGTGCCACCCTTGCCTCTAAGGCTGTGCTCCAACACAACAGTAAACCTCATTTTAAGTACTACTGGACCCAAATTACAGTGGCTGTCTAAGACAAAGCTCTGCTCTGATACATACATTAGAAAGTTTTGATGGATTAAATTAATATCAATGAATTTTAAGCTGGCTTTGCTGTAGTATAAATTCAGTGGGTCTCTCTCAGCTAGCACAATCCCAAGAGTCTGCCCCAATGCCCTCTTGCCTCTGCCCTACTCATTCTACTCAAAGGTAATGAACCTTGGATGTTACTTGCAATCTACAGGTGTTGGCCATCTCTAATGGACACTCACCAATTAGGCTGCTTTGTCACAGAACTTATCCTACATTCCTGCCTTGCATCAGATCTTTCCTTATCCCTTGCCTTTGCCTTGGTGTTCACGCAACCAGTCTGCCAGCACACTCACTGACCCACAGCCAAGCTAATTAAATCAAGCCATAGATCTAGCTGGTGTGTTCCTCAAAAACCACCCCTTACGCTGCACCGTGCTGCAGATGTGACCAATACATATCAAGACACAGTTCTTCATTTCCCACAGATGCTTCAGTGGGGACATCAAAGGGACTTGGGAAAGGTAAGGGCAAAAGACATGTCTCAGAAGTTCTGCAAGGTGGTTAGGGGCAACAGTGGAAAGGAAAGAATGGCCCCATCTTTTCCCAAAAGCTCCAAGGACTTTTTTTTTTTTTATTATTATTTTTTATTTTTTTGTCCTGGGTTATCGCAGCAATTTTTAAGCATTCATTCTGGCCCCAAGTACTTTACTAACCAACTAACTGGTACCTGAGGAATGCTGCTCCCTAACTCTTGCACACTCCTAAGTCTGTGCTGCCGGCTTCTGCCTTGTTTTGTCCCAGGCTTGTGCCATATGGCACCTCCTCTCCATCCCTACCCAGAGTGTCCCTCCAACCCCTGCACCACCGTACTTCGTGTTAGGTTGAACTGCATGTCATACTCCTGCAAGACTTCCAGGCCTGTGATCCCACTGTGTCCCAGCAGCAGTCCCCTCCTTTGGAAAGAGCCACTTGCCAGATAATCAAGCATTAGGCTTGTCTGTAAAGTAGAAGAGGTGTCACCACTGGAGCAATCTGCCTTTACTGCCCTCCATCTCGTTGCAAATTGGCTTATTTTCTGTCTCAAAGGCAGTAGTAGATCACGCCACACATCCTTCAGAAATGCATATGCTTGCGCTCATCTTTTCCCCAAGTCTAACACCAACATAGGTTTGCCATCTCTCACTGACTCCAGTCCACAGCCCATCACGGCTTAGGAACAACCCACCCAAAAAATATGCACATGGAAGCTGCCAACAGTTGAGCTCACCCGGGCAGGGCAGAATCTGCTGGTGTAGACCTTCAAATAACTTTTGGAAAGGTTAACGACCTGTCTAGCTAAGGAAGGAACAAGGATTATTTTCATTGATTTACTAAACCAATTCTGCTGACTGTGGCAGAAAGCAGAACAGCAAGCGCAAGGTGCGTAGGGTAGCCAGTAAGCCTGGTAGTTCTGTAGCAGCAGATGTGCGGATGGAGGAAAGAGGTGGTTGCGATGATAAGAACAGACTCTGTCCTGGGCTACATAAAGTATCCTAGGACATCCAAAGAGCGGAGCCAGGTGATAAATGCAGCTGCTGTTGAGATCACAAGTGTTAACATAGACTCAGAGTAGGTTGGTAGTGACCATAACGAACACCAGCCATTCCTACTCCCTCAGAATCTCCTGCTACCTGAGCCTTCCCCCAACCCTTCATATCCTACCCTAAACACCTCCACACCAGATAACTTGCCCAAGGCTCAGCAGCTGCTAAGGAACAACTCCTAAGAGAGCAGGCATTGCCTGCAGGAGACACTGTGAGATCCATGCTACAACCTGTTGCAAGTCAACTTATTTTCTGTCTCAAAGGCAGTAGTTATGCCACACACCCTTCAGAAACGTATATGCTTTTTCCCTGCACAAGGACTCAGGCAGGGCCCATCTTCCACACTGCAAGTACGTCTGGAAATAGTTGCTGTGTCCAGTTTTGTCCAAGATTTTATTTTCTTTTTGCCTTTGTTTTTCAGTTACCTCCTATTTCTCATTTGTTTCCAGCTGAAAGATTATCGGGGGGCTTTCACAACAGGGCTGGATGGCATCAGAGATGTTCAGGGTTGACATTTTGAACATTTCAAAGCCTGGGGCGAAGAGCTGCAGAGCTGCAGCGGATGGGATGGCGCAGCTGGGATTTCAAAGCAGTAGGGCCTGGCTCCAAGAATGGGATACAAAGGGCTTCAGGGGGAAACAGCAACTGGGAACAGGAAAGTCAGAGAAAAGTTGATTTACTGCTCATGTCCAGCATAGGCTTGATTTCAAGTTACAGCAAACAGCTGTCAGCCACTCAGCAGAAAACAATTAGTCAGGTTGTCCCTGACAATGCGACGCTCCCATTTTTCACAGGAAACGAGAAAGCTGCAGCTGGTAGAGGGACTGGCTGTAGTTCCACTTGTTACACTCCTACCCCTCCACCATCTGCTGTTTTGGCTCTCCAAGTTTTTGTGAAGGCCGCAGCATGCAAACAGGAGCCTGGTTCAGCAGGGCAGCTCCGTAGCCCCCCATCATCCCTTCAGACATGCCGCACAGCCATTCTGCAGCCCTACCGTGAGGCGGTAATGCAAGAGGTTCCAGCAACAGCGAAGTTGCTGCTAAATGCAAGAAGATGTAAGCAGGCTCACCCAGTATGAGGGTGATTCAGCAACTCCATTGCTCTGAATGGGCTCGGCAGCAGGTCTGTACTTAGCATGGCTGCGCAGCGTCAGACTGGCAGGAGACACAAAAGATGTGAGTGCTATATGCCTCGCCAGACGGGCCAGCCTGAGCTGACAGCAGTGAGGTAACTGTAGTGATCCATGATGGCTCCTCTCAGCGTTTCTACTGATGAAAAATTGTGCCAGGTCAGGAGACTAAATAAAAAGACCACCCTACCACGTTGCCATTACAGGTAGCAGGGCCTTCCAACGTGTCCTCCCTGTCCACAGAGGATGCGTGCTGAGAACTTTACAGGCGGCAGGTGTCACCTCCTAACTCACACAGGTAGCTGTCACCTTCCTGAGCCCAGGCTGATGGGTAATGCACCAGCAAAAGTTAGGAGGTGTCTCCAGATTTCATATAACCAAGGCAACCTTCCTGTTGATGCTCAGTGGTAGCCCAGTGATCACTATCTTCTGTCCCAGATAAGAGCTACTTCTCACAAACCCTGTGCAACAGAAGGAGGGGGTTGATAAATTTAATTCATACCGAATGTTTTCATCAGTGCTACCAGCTCTGAATTCATTAACTCAATGTCCACATACATTGCCTGATGCTCTGTTCCTTACCAGAGGAAAATGAAAGCTGCACTTGGCACATGGATATCTGCTGTATGGCTGTGACCAGGAATGGGACTGCCTGCCTGCCGCTACTGCAGCTGTTCAAGGGCAGCTTGAACACTGCGCTGCTCTCGCACAGTGACAATGCTCATGACTGTCCAGTGCCTCCCCATGAGGAAATTTTCTGTAGCAACTGGCTGATCTTGGAAAAGGGAAAGCTACATCTGAGAACAGCCCACTCCGGAAGCTGCCTCCAGAAACACCATGTTGCTTCTAAACTAACGATTCATCTGCCGTTACTTCCAAACTGACAGTTCATCTGGTGCAGGACAGGCAAGATACAGGCTGGATGCCCTTCCAGGCTGGTGATACTAGGTGTAATCCCCAGAGTACAAGGCAGCAAACAAACAAAAGAAACAAAAATATTACCACTGTGTTGCAAATTTGAAATGACCATACACCTGCTCCTGAACTATCTCAAATCTGTTCTTTCAGGTAATTAAATCTTAGTGATCGCAGTACTGTGTACTAAATAAAGTATAAATTAAACACATTCTTTAATAGTGTGGGCAGCCTCTTCAGGTAATATCTGCAAATGGTCACAAATCTTTGAAAGCAGAGGGCTCCTGGACCCAGTTGTTGTCAGCTCCCTTTAACATTGCCCACGTGAATGAGCTGTGAAGAACCCATCAGTCCAGCTGGTTTCCTTGGATCTGTGAGTAAGATGATATCCATGAGAGCCAAGACGAGCCTTTATTTGAGCTATCATTTCTATAGAAAGGTAGTCAGAATATTCTGTAGAGTGCACATAGGCCATTTTCAGTCTCCATCAGGATACTCACCGGTGCCATGCCACCAACACAACCTAGCTCATTGCAACAGGTTCTCAAATTGGCTTCCAGTGATGGGCACATCTTTCTGCTCACAGCCATGAAACAAATGGAAACAAAATGGGAAAGATACCTGTGTATAAAAAAGGGTAATGGCAGGTAAGTAAAATATTTAAAATCAGCAAAGACACAGAAGAAGCAGCTTTTATTAACTTTCAGAATTAGAGTACCTCAAGACAAGCACTTTTTCTATGATATGCTATATTATTATGGGACGTTCATGGGCATTAGAAATAAAAAGATTAAATAAAAAAAGGGTAAATTTAGGATTTATGCCCAGAAAATATCAGCGTAATAAAATGTAAGCAGCTGTGCATTAGGCAGACCACTGTCTACAGGAAAGATGCTGATTTTCCCTAATTTAAAGTGCTGAGTATGTGTAGTGTTAGTCTGAATGAAAGGTCAAATGCAGGCTGAGTCAATATAGGGATCTGTGCAGTACTCCCCAAAGTGTTTTTAAATAAATTCCAAAATTTTAGCCATAAAATTAGTCAAGGTTGTAAATTAATGTGATACATTTCAAATAATCTCACAATGGAATTACAATTAAAAATTAAGATTTCTTTGTTGTTGTTGTTTTCATTTTTCTTTAGTGTTGCAGAACTTACCTTCCCAGGCTCCAAACTGGAAATAAGAACAGGAACTGATTAATATCCACACATAAGAGTGCATTAACATGTTGCTTCATACTTGAAAGCAACATTTATTTCCTATATTACTTTTTTTTGAACAAACAAAAGCAAATAGTCTTTATCACACAGAGCACATTTCTTTGAATAAAATTTGTAAATATTCTTCTTACATAGGTCAATATGGCTTTCTCTAAAATCAAAGGTTACAATAAGAAAAGAAACAAAGCAAAATGAATGCCAAAATATACTGCTTTTATTTTCTGGGAGTTTGGTTGGGTTTTTTTTCTCCAACAACATTGTGTGAAGAATGACTGCGTGACTTGGATCTCATTTTTTATAATCCACTCTTCACTACTTGTTTAAAAATTGCTACATTATTATAAAGCAGGTTTAAAAATTTAGGCTTTAACTACTTAATGATAATCCCTTGAGGAAGAAATAAAATACAGAAAAAACAATGCAAGCAGTGAGCATGTAAATGCTGGAATTTCTAGAGAAAAGGCATTTTACTGTGTCAACAAACTGAGAACAAGTTTCCAAAATTCTGGATCATTCAAAAAAGCCAGATGTCTCAATGTTTTAGTTTTACACATATCTTTGCTCTCTCTTTCCTTGTTTTTCCATGAGGAATTTAAATCCTTGTAACCTAGTTTTGAACAAAGGGATCTTTTCCATGCTTTTTCTTTATTGAGTGAACCCAGGTGGTCCTTGGGATCTCTCTGAAATTACTGCTCTGGCTAAGACTAACTGGTATTGGTCTATTAGTGCTCTGCTTTTGGATTCAAGTGTACTGTGGAAAGTGCTCAGCAATGATGAGATTAAGGAATATACAAAAACAGTGTGAAGTTTGCTGCCTGTTTTCATTGTCCGTGACAAAGTTTCATTTACTGCCCAGAGCCACTGTCCCTTACAGTTTGTGCCACTTCATGCTCCCAGATGCAAGCCAAACAATGATCAGCAGCTACTTACATGGGTGTGTAGCTGGACTGGTCTGGAGTCTACAGGGCTACGTATAGGCCAGTAATCAATGGTGCCCAATGGAATATTGCTGGACAGTCCTCTTGAGTCTACTGACAAATTGCTGAATTGATCCTTGGCCCAGGGCACTTAACACTCTCAAAAAATTCCCAGAGCTGATCTGGAAGTTAACTTGGGCCAGGGACTATTCAACCACTGGTTTGGTGGAGTCCCCGTGTTCTCGATGCCGAGAGCAGCGACACGGACTGACAGCACCCCAGGACTCGGGTGGCCCCAGTACTGAAGCACTGCCTTGCAGCCATGCTTAGTTCAGCAGCAGAAACGTAGTCTGGGAGTCAGACCTGGCTAGAGCAGAAAATCAGTGGCTGAGCATGAGTGCTAGCTGGCTAATGCATGTGACCCACAGCCCTTTGTACAAGGGCTTCCACTTCGGTGTCGGCCTTGAAGTTTCTTTCTTGCCCTGTTTTACACCACCCCCAACTTCCTTGATCTATATGCAACAACATTTAAAACATGTGATGAAAAGCAGATCTACAGATGTAGGGAGGCTGGAACCAGCTATTTTTCCCCTTTTGGTGAATATGTAATGAGGGAGAGAGTTCCTTCCCTGCTTACGCTTTCTAAGGTAGACTTTGTACATACTCCTCTTACCCGTGAGAACAAGGATGCATAAAACTGTGACTTATTTCAAATGATACCAACAACTTGTCTTTGTTTTTTCTTCTTATAAAACACAGTGTACTTATTCTGCTCCAACCTTACTTCATATTAGTACTTTCGGGGCAGAACTGAGGAGTTTGTGCTATGCCTCCTCATTCCACTATTGCACAGCAGCCTGTTAAGGGTAATTCAGCAATTTTCTTTATTTTTCAAAATTATTCACATTATAGGTAAGATTGTATTTTAGTAGACTGCTAGACTCTATTAAGCATTTACAAAATTAAATTTCGTTTTATTTTCACTAATGCTGTGATAGGAGAAGTTGGATTCTAAACCCATCAGAATACTTGATAATGAAAAGAACTAGGGAGGAAAGGAGGGAGGCCAAGAGAGGTGTGGGATCTGTGCACCATTTCTCCTCTCCAAGAAGAAAGATACAAGATCAAGGTACTTACCATACCGAGGAAAATGGAAACATGAGGCACTAGCAGTACATTCCCTTGAGCCTCTGTGATAGCATTTCCAAACAGAAATAGCTCATTTTACATAAACTTTGGGAATCCAAACTTCCAACCAAAGAAAATCCGTAAACCTAAGACAATGTACATTAGACCAGATCTTTCCTTTTTGTATAAGCTTCTCATAAAGAAAAAAGGATGTTTTGTAGTTTGGTTGTGTGGGGTTTTTTTTCCCCTTTCTTTTTAAATACCTTTACACAAGTTAGGGGAAGGGAGAAAACATTTACCAACTTTTTATTAATGGAACTTGACGGAATCCCTTACTGTCTCACCCTACAATATTTTTAGAGGCTGGTCTTATACTGAGTACCTACCTGACATGATTTTAATCACTGACGATATCATTCAAAGAAGACAAGCAACTATTGCCCAATGCTTTTCAGAGCAGGGACACCTGGGACTGATTTAGAAATGTGACAGGTTATGGTCTGGCTGCTTCTATGGACCGAGTTTTCCAGGGGATCAAGGCAGTGGCCCGTGTGCTGGAGTCACAGCCTTGAGACAGGACTGTAGCACATACTAGAGCGAAGTGATTGTGGCAGTTGCACATCCCCACGAGCGGCAGGTGTTTGCATCAGTGCCAAAGATCTGTAAATCCTGCTGATGTGAATCGGGATCTTCTCTTTAACCCAGAGGCCGTAGGCTGCATCAAGCCGGTTTTAGCTATTTGGATGCCCTGCTGGAAGTCCTCGCCAGCTCCCCAGCCTGCTTCAGCTCGGTTGGGCCTCACCGGTGGACTTCAAGAAAGGGGACGGAGGTACATTTGAGCATCTTGCACCTTGTACCCAGCATCGCTGGGTTCCCCAAATACGTTCTGCTGCCTTCAACACTTTATATGGAAAGCTTACAGGCTTTTCTTTGGGAATTCTGCTTGTGGAATCTCAGCCGCCCGGGCAGTCTGGCAGCACACACACCACAGCCCGACCCAGGTCCTCGCAGAGCTTCTCACCTGCGTCCGCTGGGTGCTGTAGCCACACGTTCATATTTCCCGTGCTGCTGACCTACGAGATTCGATTTCACATTTCAACAGGCCAGTGAATCATTCTTAATTTTTTTTTTTTTTTAAATAACCTTACTTGTTCTCTGTTTTCTCCCAACCCAGCCGCCAAGGGACCTCAGAAGTTGCTGTAGCTGAGTTTAGGAGAAGCTCACGGTGTTTGTTTAGGCTGCTGGTGGCACAAGGCCGCCTGCTCTGTTTAGCCTCTGGGGCTAACGCGCTTTTGCTCAGCCGTAACCGTTACCAGCTGCCGGTTCGCCTCACGGCGCTTGCCGCGGGACACAGGGCCACCCGCTCCCGGGCCGCAGCCGCCCCGCCGGCCCCGAGGCGGCCCGGCAGGGGCACGGCCCCTCACAGCCCCGCCG
>JAVJGJ010000037.1:46081077-46135272 GCA_035590215.1 Microhierax caerulescens | reverse complement strand
CCGGTCGGACTGGTGGGGGTCTTGTATGAAATACGGCGTTTGGGGGAAGGAAAAAAAAAAAAAAAAAAAAAAGTCATTCTCGACAGCACGGCTTACCTGGATGCCGCTTTGCCCGGCTTCTGCCGTGGTCGTGAGGGCTGGGGTGCTACTGGCTATTCCGTGACCTAAAGCGTGTGAAACTGGCTGACCCGAGCGGCTGCCGTCGGTGTTCCAAGCCAAGCCGATAGCCTTGGCTTAGGAGGGGCAGTGCGGCCTCCGGGTAGTCCTTCTCAGGCAGCTTTTTTTCCTAGGAGAGTAATTCCTGGAGCATCTTCCAAGTTAGAGCTGCTTTCTCGTAGCTGTCTGTTCAAATGTGCTTTAGCTTAAGGGGAGAAAACGGTACTGTGGTGTTCTGTGCACGGTGTTTCTTGCTGACTACTGTTGTGACAGTACGATGTGCCTATGGAACAGACTTGAGGGGTTTTCTCCTTCCAGTTTTAATCTAGGAGCTGAAAGTCAAGCTAGACCTCCCTAGGTGATGCCGTACCTTCAGTAAAGCCGTTAAGACTTTTCTTTGAAATTGCATCTTTTATGTGTCTGCAGTGAGTGGCTTTGCGAGAGCTCATCTTGCTGCCTCGCTCCCCTCTGTTGGCAGCGAAGACCAAAGAGATTAACACTTCACACTGGTTTGGTCAGATCACCTTGCTGTGGGTATACACAGGGAGCACAAAGGTTGGGTTCTTCTTCTTCTGTTGTTTAGTCTGAAACCCCACATCAATACCCCACCTCTTGCCTTTCCTTCCCACCTTTGAAAAAAAAAAAAAATGGTCTGATCAATCTTAACGTATTTTAGCACATTGTAATATAAATTGGAAATTACATTTTTTAGCTTGATCCCATAAAGTACCTGGAAGACTTTTGTAACTTGGAAATCTTAATGTTAGTTGCAAGTATCTGCAGAGGGTGAGTGCCACGTAGATCAGTCTGTTCTCATCGTACTATCACTAAAGAGTTATTTAAAAAGAAAATAAAATATGAAGGTTTTTCCTGGGAAATTGCAAAGCTAGGTTGGGAAAATATAGCTCAGTTTTACCGAAGGGAATGTCAAATTGTGTTTGTGTGAAACTGAACGCAGAGTAGGTGTTACTTATCTTTTATGTTTTGGGACTTTGTATCTTTATGATAAGTACCATCAAGAGCAGTGAAAGTATCGAGAAAAAATCAAATAGTTTTCTCTGAAAAAGCAGTAACAGGCTAGAAATAAGTTAGATACTGTTAGTCTTGGGCAAGGATTAGAATTAATGAACTCTGAGACCAACAGATGTCTCCTCCTATGGATCTCTTCCGAGATTTATAGCTTTTTTCTTTCTCTATTTCAGCTTTGTGAGCTACAGACTAGTTAGAGAAGAATTCTTGATTTAACAATGTAGTTAAACAAGTTCAGTTTAATTGTGTGCTGTTGAGATATTTATTTTTTTAACCATAAAGGTGTAGAACTGATCGTCTGTCTTTATATAGTAGCCGGCTGGCTTGGTGTTGTTCTGCTTTTCTCCTGTAGTTTTTTTGAGTAAAAAGTGGGGGGTTCCTATATAAATATTCAGAGGACAAGGTACGGCTTAGGCCTTTTCTTGTAAGTTTCTTGACTGGTGGAGTTACTCAATGACTTTCTCTGACAGTGGAGTTAATTATGAAATTTCACATACAAAGTTAAACCCCATCGCCGTTAAGATGTTTAATATTCTGGGTTTTAATGTTACCCTTTCAAGACAGTTTCCATAAATGTGAAATTCTTTCTTGCGTGTATTTATGAATATGTAAACATTTATGAATATAGAACTGTCATAATACTTTCTCCCCACCTCCATTTTATCTATGTAGTTGAAGTGAGCTTTCTTCCTATGGCCTTGTTGACTCTTGTAAGATAAATGGCATCACAGAGCAGCAAGTGTCGCAGGAAGCAATTCTGGAAACGGGCAATGAAAAAGGTCGAAGGTCCTCCTGGCTCAGCTTAGTACCTGATCTTCAAGGGGGTGGCTCACAACACCAGAGATGCTACACCTGGCCCTTCTTGTGCTGCACATCAGAGAGCAGTGTTTGACCTCTCTGTAGCTATTCAGGGAAATGTAAGAACTGCAGTTATTTAGTCTCAGATATGATTCCATTTCTGTCACAAAAAGTAGATATTTTCCTATCTGTACTTTTGCATGTTATTTGGAATCTTAATGGGCATCTCTGAGGTTTTTGGATGGAAGCATGTTGACCGTGAACCAATTTTTATTTTTCTCAAAGGGCTAGGTGATCTGGCAAGGGGTGTGTGTGTGTGGGTGGATGCATGGGTGGTCTTTCCTCCTTCCCATATGTGCATATTCTGAATGACTGAGGGACTTTAATTCATGTGTCCAGGGAATTGTAGAGCCATTTTTACTCTTGGGGTTCAGGGTGCCCTTTGCAAAACTGAATGAACACAGAAAACAAGCAAATAAGGAAGAAAGAAAGAAAAAAGACAGACAGACAGACAGGCATGAAGTGGGCGTTAGGTGTAGACTGAAATTCCTAGCACCCTTCTCTAGTAGCGTGGCTCTACACAGAGGTGTATTTGTGCAGCACCAGTGATCCCTGAAGGAGGTGAGCTGCCACATGCTAATGCAAGGGGTTGGCTGGGGATCTTGAGGGTTTTTGAGCTTTGTGTGCAGTAGGTGATATACTTCCTTTTGAAGCTGTGGAGTTGAGTGTGTCAATAATTACACCAAACCATGCGAATCTGTTACGTAGTATTTATTGTTATTTTATCCCTATAGGATTTTTATCTCCAAGGATACAGCTTCCTTCTGTAAAAGAACCAGTTGCCCAGCTAAGAATTAGGATTTTTCTCCAGCTGATCATATTCCTACTTCCTATTTGGTGTCCCCTCTTTCATGAGACGGTAGGAGTTCTAGAGATGGTATAGACAGAAAGGCTTCCAGACTTGCTGGGCCATGCCACAGGAAACTATGTAGATTAAAAATGTCAAATGATATTTGTATTGAAAGCAGTCTTTAGTGAAGCATACAAGGAGGAGGAGACTGCCATACTGTAAACACTAATGGCACCTTCTTAAAGAAGTCAGCTTCTGCTAATAAAAGGTAAATACAATCTAACTGTCCTTAGTGTGACTGTTCCTAGTTTAAACTTAATTGTCCTTCAGGGAAGGATGGAATGGTCTGTGCTTTCATATTTATTTTTGCCTGATTCAAATACATTTCCTGTTGACATTGTCATTAAATGCTGTAATTTCCGAGGCTGAATCATTCATGGTTGCATTCGACACCTTTCCTGAAAATGTGAGTTCACAGAATGAAATGCAGAGGCAGATTTCATCTTGTGTTGGAAGTATTTCCTCCAAATATTAATGAGGTAGTCATATTTGTTGTGTGCCCTAAAGAACTAATAGAGGTAAATAGATCAGTTAGTTTTGATGTCAGAATGTCAAAGAGATGGCACTTTAACAGTAACACTTTGCTGGGGAGAGAAGGAGGAAGACACCAGGGAAAGGTGAAGGGGGGAGGGGGTAGATCTCATTTCTCTGAGGGGAAGAGGGCAGGTTAGCACCATTCAGGCCAGCATTCACTATCCCTTAGGTCAGCATTGTCTATCTTTTTCAAACTGCTGGCATCTTAAGTATCTACAATTGGTTCCTGTGTTTGCCCAGCATACTATCTTACTTCTTCAGTTCAAAGGACGCAAATGATAAACAGCCTGAACAATGTGTCCTTCTTCCTCTATGGTCTCAGCTGCATGTAGCATGAGGCTACTTCTTCCTGTCTGAATTGTGGTTGATATGTTGTAGAACTTGCTACTTCCATTTGCAAAGGCATGCTTTTTACTTGTGACCAAGCTATTTCTTGAAAGTGCCTGTGATAGCAAATTGTGCGTGTGATCTTCAACTGGAAAATGTGATAGCTCACCACCTCACCACAGGAGTCAAAGTATGGGATGCAGCTGCTCCTCTGGAATGTTTTCTGCAGTTTTCTCTATTTTAGAAGGCTACTGAAAGCCTGAACGTGATACGAGTTTGGAGGGAATGGACTCCCTCTGGCATGTGTTCTTAACTACTGCTTTGTTGGTTTAACAGAAAGAAGTTCAGTTTCAGGAAGTTCATCAGCAAAAACATAGTCTGTTAAGTGGCCTTTCTGATGTGGCACCTATAATATATTGCTTTGCCTTTCATGGTTCCTTCCCTAGTTTGTACAGATAGGTGTATTTCTACAGATAGGATCAAAAACCTGTTTGATCCATTGTTTAGTGAAATCTTATTCAAGCTTTTCTTGTGAGCGTAAACTAAACCAATATGGTATTACAGGACTTCATGCAGAAATATATTTGGCAGCTAAGAAGGTTTGTTCTTTCCAGGTATGAGTGTACTAGAGGCTTAGAACAAAATTAATATTGAAAGGTAAAAAGTATGTTTGAGTGAATTTCTACATAATGATAACGTATTTATAAATCAGTAGGTCTGGCCTGTGACTAAGTTTTACTCTATTCAGAAAAAAAGGAAGTATTTCCCAGTGGTATCAACTGAGTAGGAAAAGATCTGGGTAGTAGTGTATCTATTGCGTTTAGTGAAATTGCTTGCTTGAGTATCCCTTGCTAGCATCGTGAGGCTTATATTCATTAGATCCAGTGGACAGAAAATGGTTTTCTCCAGGGCAACCCTAGCCTTACCATGTGTCTTGATGGGATTTCTAAAACCCTTCAGTACATGCTAAAAGCCCTAGTGTAGCTGTGATTCAGGTGTGAGTGGATGAGAGCTGGAGAACAGGATTAAGTGATCGCCAGAGCTGCTGTCAGTGCCACTGGGGAAGTGAAAGTTTTTTGTAAACACACAGGAAGGGGATGGGCAGGAGAAAGAGGAAATCCTATGTTGGATGTTCTGGGTTCAACTTGTTCAAAACACATTGCAAAAATCATTTGAATGTGCCGTCATGGCATAGCAGAACATGCAAATGGGATTAAAAGTACATTTTTGTAACTATAGACCTACCGTTGCAAAAGATCTGCTAAACTATGCAAAGGCTAGAGAGAAGCACTGCAGCCCATGAAGGGTGTAAGAGAGTTTGCCTTTTAAGAAACTCTCCTGCTGGCGTGGCACTTTGTCTTCCCTTTTCTGTCTTGCAAAGCCTTTGCTGCGTCACTGATTTCCAGCTGTACTAGCACTGGCTGCGAGAGGGATTGCGGCAGCTGTCCTGGCGCCTGTGGAGAAGCACAGGGCTATACTGAGGTGGATGTGAAGCCCTTTTCTCTTGGGATGTAGATGGCCTGACTGATGGTTTCTGCTAGGCAGGCGGTGCACAGCAGCACTCCTGCTAGGCAGCAGACCAGCAGCGCTTGCCTCTTCTGAAAATCTCCCACTCCATTTCCTTGGTAGCAGTTCCCATCCCTCTGCCATGACACTTACAAATGTGTCTAAAAAAATCTTTGAGCCGTGCTGCTTCAAATGTCTCCGTTAGTAATGATGTGCTGTTTGTTAGGGGCTTTTTCTCCCCAGTTTCCTGGAAATAGCCATGTTTCAGTCTTTATCCTGCTGTAACATTATTCCCTTCCTACCGCCATTTCTTTTTTTCTCCTCCCATCGTTCTTTCATTTCCCCAACACCATTCTGTTATTTCTTTCTCTCCAGCTTTGTCTTTAGGACTGTCAGTGGTATAAGCTGTTTATTTCATCTCCTGATTTAGATGTGTGCAGCAACTTTTCCCCTTCCAGAAAAATAAACCTCAGCACCTTTCATCATAAAATTATCACTTGTAATCTACTTGTGCTACCTTATCGGGGAACTTGTGCCCAGGAATACGTACCCTCAGTCTCTTGAAGAGGTATAAAGTCCAGTGGAGTCCCAACCTGGCAGTACTAACGTGGTCTTCACAGTGTTCTAAGGAAAGCCTATGCCTCCGTAAAGGGCAGCTTTGTACTTCTGTAGATGGCCAGCAAGACTCTTCTATCTCAAGTATGTATTACTTGTAGGTGTAATCTGTCTTTACAGACAACTGCCACTGTTTACCACACCTGATTTAAAGTGGCGACCTCAACCTGACTTGAAACAGGTTACTTTCCGTCTTGCAAATTGTCGGCGTGGATTGTCAGGTACCCCTGTGTTGTTGCTTCAACCGTCTCTGGTCAAGTTTCATTTCTTCATTTGTATGCAGGAGGTTTTTCTGTGCCGTCGGGTGGCACATGTGAAAGGTTTTTGAGCCAGCGAGGACTATCCTTGTAAATACACCTGCTTTGGTGAAGCAGAGAGTAGAATTACTGGCATGCGTGCTGGCCTGCAAAAAAGAAACCAAGGCTTGGTATTGTGGGGGTGTGGTGCTAAGGCAGCAGCTCTTGTTCCAGGATCTCCATGCTCTGCTCCTCGGTGTCAACTTGACCCATGAGCTCTGTCCTCACAGAAAGTGAAACTTAAGAAATTAAGCTTTGAGAGGCAGTACAAGTTTTGAAGAACTGATTTCAGCAGAGACGTGTCAGCAGAAATTTGTCTGGTAGAGTGAACAAGTGGGAGAAAGGTGCTTCAGGTGGGATGTTTCTGCTCGCAAGGGAGCATTTAAGCAAGGGTGAGGGCATTGGACACAAGTGCCAGAAAACGCAAAATTCAGCATTTGAATAGCTTATTTGAATCAGAGATCAGAGCAGTATTATCTTCTGTTATGTATTTAGCCATGTACATTGGCACTTTTTTCCTGCTAGGTTTAGATGGGTAAAAAGTCCTTTTACTTGCTCCTGCAATAAAAGCAAAAATACCAGGATGCTTGGTATGGTATGACACAGGAAAATAATTTCTCCTTTGAGCACAGAATACGGTTTCAGTGATGTGACTATATTATGTTTATTGCGTGCTCTGTATCTTGTCATACTGATTGAGAAAATAGGCTCTCCTAGGGACTGTAATTGTCTCTACTCTGTTAGTTATCATCCTTTCCATTTGTATTTGATTGGGTTTTCTTCTTTTGTCTCTGCTTCTGCAGTCTTCCCTCTTCATTTATTTCTCAGCATCAACCCCAGTTCTGACTTCTCAGAGATTTCAGCCTCCTGTCCTACACCTTTTCTAATATGGTTTGTGCTGTCCTAAGAACTTCCCATGCATGCCCAACAACGAAGCAGCCTTACTGGTTTTTGAGGCATCTTCTTTGCACAGTGCTTAATTTTGTGGAATTCAAATGTCAGTTCATTGTGGGCTCATTACAGTTCTCCTGAAACAAACTCAGGTAACCATTGTGACCACTGATTTATTCTTGGTTCTTGCTTGGAAAGTTAATTGCGTGGGCCATGAGTGATGAAGTCACATATAAACAATGGGGCTTGTGCACAGTCTAAGAGGGTTCTTTTAGATACAGTGTGATCAAATGGCTGCCCATGACCTATATATTTGATATTTGAAGTTATAAAGGTTATAAACTTTAATGAGCAGCCAGTGTGGTCATAATAATAGTGCTGTGAAATTCTTGCAGTCTGCAGTATGAATGTGAAAATAATTCTTGTCATGGGTGTCCAGTTTACTGCGAGTCTAAATCTGACAAAATTATCATGCATGCTGTCCTGCTTTTTAAGGTCCGTGCCCTGCACTTTGTGCAGAAAATCCTGGTGTGAATCGCTCAAAGTCTGCAGAGCTCCTGCAAGTTGTGGGCAGTCAATTACAGGATCAGAGCCTGGTTCATGGAACTTGCTATGACCATTAAACAGAACTAGGAACAACAGAAAATAGTAAATGCTGTGCAATTCAGTAATGATATATTGTGATTACAGAAACGTTGCTTGTTTTTATAGACAGAAAACAAATATCAAGGCAAAGTCAAAATAGTAGCAGCAGTCAAAGTATTAATCGGTTTCTGAAAATGAAATAAATTAACATATTGAGCAAACGCAACATGCTTCTTCGAGTCAGTTCTCTACTCGGAACTTTTGTTTAGTGTAAAACTTCTTCTCTCAAATATAAAATAACTTTAATCAAGTTAATATTCTTACATAGCTGCTGTCCTGGTGATTTGGGGAACTCTGTTAATTCTTGCTCTTGAGAAAGATCATCTGCAAAGACAGACGTGTTTAAAATCCAAGGTCTCCAGTTCATCTTTAGAATGTTTGAGGGAGGAAAATCAAGTGAACTGCCACACCAATGATTCACAACCCTCCCTCAAGAGATTTTCCGAATTCCCACTCTCAATCCTCTCTGAAAATGGACAGAATGTAAAATATTTTTAATTTTGGTTAACTGTAGAGAAACTTCTCATGCATGCAACAAATGAGGAAAGCTGCTTAGAAACTTGGATGTGAATTCTTACTCCATGTTCATTCAGTGATGTATTTCCTTTTACACTCTTACTGTCACCCCAGTTCCTCAAGACTTCAAGAACACAAGAAAAGTGTGTTTCTGTCTTTACACTCCTGGCTTTCAGGCCTTGATCAGTGGCAATTTGTAGTCCTTCAGGATATGTATGTTTGGTAGGCGTGTGCAGAGCGTACTCATATCTATTAAAAAAAGTATTTTCTCAAGGACTTCATCTAAAAACCTCCAAAAATTGCTCATTATACATCTCTTTTAGTTCTATTTATCGTATTTGCAGCAAACTTGTTGGTTCGGATAATACTCTTCGGTGCCCCTGCATGTATCCCAAATTGCAACGGTTGCTTGGAACAGTTTACTAAGCTGGGTGAGAAATCAACTGGAGCATGCTTGCCCTAGATTCATGCCCTCAAAGGAATATAATTAACACAGAGTTTAAAATTAAGTAAAATAAACCATTTATAAATAGACCTCTGTGAAGTGCCAGAACTAAAGCATGATCTTACAGACTTGGAGTTGAAGGAGGTTCTGCTACTTGCATCAGTGAGGACAAGACAAGGTTGTTTGTCACATGAGTACTTACACAGTTAGTGCTGAATGTTCTTCTAGTGTCCCTGTAAAGATGAAATAGCGCAAGATTTCATTTCTGCTGGTGTAATTTACTGGCACCTGATTGAGCACTGCCTGATTTTTTTCGAGAACTCTTGCAACTTCCTCTTGTGACTTAAGAAAACTTCTCCAACATTTGCAAACTTCCAGGAGGAACCAGATTCTGAGTAAGAGTGTTAGCCTGCATCAGCATGAATGATTTAACCCCAGATTTTCATCTGAGCTTAGAGTTCACTCGTAAACCCATATTCTGTACCACAGTACAATGGTCTATGTTTCAGGAGGGTTCCTTTGTGTGTATGCAGTGATGTACAGCTAGTCAAACACAAAACAGTCTGCTGGAGAAGTAGGTCTTTATTTGCAGCTGAACTATATGCTGGCATTTGAAGAGGGTGAAAAAGAAAATCTGCTTTTCTTTTGTGAAAGTCAGGGCTTTAGGCAGGTGCCCAAGGCATAATATGATGCTATTATAACAACAATGCTACATTTAAGTTGCAAGTTTGGTCATGAGCACATCTCAGCATTTAAATGTGGAGATGACAGCAGATGAAGAAGCCCTCTGAGCAATGGAGCAAGGCGGTAAATGCAGTGTGGTGAAAAGTAATATGATTTATAAAATGACCAGGCTAGTACAGAGTTAGGATCCATTGACACAGAAGTCATTCTGCACTGATTTAGTCATAACTATCTTAATCCATACTGAAAGCAGATTGTAGAATGCATAAAACCAGGCAAGGTTTATAATAATTGATTTATTCCATGGGAATATGGTTACCTGAATTTGAGAGAACAAAAGTTAATATGCACTAATGATCTGGTCCCCCTTTCCCTCTTTTATTAATCACTGAAAACAGAAGATAAATCCAAAGAAGAAGTGGTATACTTTCTGTAAGGCCATTCCCAACCTTCATCAGGGCTTGTTGGCTATGAATTTGCTCTTCTCCATTATGTTTTCATTGACATCTTGTGATAATTTCATGGCCTTTGAGTCCTGTTTACAGTATAGCAATGGGTTTGAATTACAGGCACATCTCAAAGCAAGACCACATCTGCAAAGGACTTTTTATTGCCAACAACATCTTTAACTAGTGGAAGGCCACATTCATAAATAACCATCTTCTCCCTTTAGTCAGAGTAGCTATTAATGATTCTCCCTAACGCATGTCCTGTCGGTACATTCGTTCAGGCATGTGGAAGTTGAGCATTAGGCTGCCTTACCTGAATGAGATGAAGGTTTCAATCATCAGCTGCTGCCTGCAAATATACCTTCCTGTGCGCCTTCGGGGACACACACACACATACACACACACGCGGAGTGACACATTTGAGTTGAAGAGCTAGTCGGGGTACAGCCTGGTATTGAAAAGACACCGTGATTTTCCCCAAATTCACTACACGTTAGCAAGCTGCTCGCTTCATCCTGTGTTGCCTTCTGAGGCTCAATGAAACAGGGAGAAGCTAAATCTCATTTCTCTTTCGTGTATCACTTAGTAAATGCAGACGTTGGGTACTGCACAGTAGATCATGCAGGACCACTTGTTATTTGTAATTTGTTTGTGTGCCTGTGCCTTTGGTTTCGTGTCCATTGATGGGTATGTTGAAATCAACACTTGAGTAAGACCACCATGTGTATGAACTAGGCCTTTTGGACTGTAGGATGTAGGAGGCCCTGTTGCATGCCTCTCAACTGGGCTTATTTTGGGAGGCAAAGTGGGTGGGTGGGTGTGAAGGAGAAGGGGAGAGCAAGGAGCTGGGTGAGTACTGTTGGGGGTGAAGAAGGATAAGTCCCAGATCTGTGTTTTCCAAAGAAACTGTGTGAAGCTTGTCTTGCCCTTCTGTCACATCATGTGTTGTGACAGACTGGGCTCCTCCTGGACCTCTGTCTGACACCTTGTCATCTGTGTGGGTCGTTTCTCATTTTCCTATGCCACAGTGATTGCTCTAGTCATCAAAAAGGGAGGGGAGAAGGATCCTTATACTACTGGCAGATGTGGACATCTATAAAGTTGAGGGCAAATATTAGACCACTGAAACTGTAGCACAATGCCATTATTAGCCAAAGCCATCAATTTAAAGGTGAAAAAAACATATGTTAGACATAGATACACTCACTTTGGAATGTAGATATAACCCTTGGGTTTGCTAGCTGGAGTGGGACACTTACTAATACTTAGGGAAAACGTTGATCCTCTTCAATGTAGTGGTTTGGGCAAATTTTCCTCTGGAAATGGAGATGCGGTTATATGGAGTTGCTGTTTGTCATTACTGAGGTTTTTTACCAGTAAAGAAAATGACATCTACACTTAGAGTTTGCATGATGCTTTTAAGTCTGTAAAGTATTTTGGGAACCTTCCATTTAAATTGGTTAATATGTTGGTCCGTTTTTTTTTCTGTTTCATTTCATATGATCCCTTTGAAGAATTTGATAGAAGTAATTATTCTGTTTTGTCAAATTAAGATGTAATTTGACCTTTCCCCCTATCTTCAAAAGGTATAGTACAGTGGAAAAAAGCTGAGGAAATGGAAGATGTGGTTGCCTGAGGGCTGGCAAAATGAATTAATTCATTGTTGATATTGATTCAAAATTCTGGAGGATGCAGTTGAGGCAAATGATTGTAATAAAATGAAGCGAGTGTTATAAGGTCAGAAAACAGATGTTAGCTTAATGTAAGACTTGGTTTAAAATTAGTGCCAATAATACTAGCGGCATGAATCTGGAACATTTTCATAATATATAAAGTCTATTATGCAACATTAACAAAATTACAATCTTGTGTGGATTAACTTTCTTGTGTTTTTGTATTTTTCTTCAATTGAATAAACAAGGATCAGTAGTTTGTACAAGTTATATTCTGCTTCATTTCAATGTAATGTTTTGTTTCAGAATTTTATTTTCATTCTTTTGCAAACATTATAACATTTTTATTCTACGACGATGACATTAGTTATATTCAATGGGGGTTTTTTATTATTTTTGTTTTGGTTTGTTTGTTGGGGGTTTTTTACACTGCCAAAATTCCTGTATGAAGCCAAGCTTTTAACAAAGCTGGGCAAAATATGTGGTGGATTTACAGAAAAATAGAAGATGCTTCTTTCTTGGTCAAAGCCCCCACCCTTGTTAGAGCTACCTTTCATGTCATCAACTATGGTGATATTTATTATATATTTTATGCTAGTTTATGAGTTCCAGCAAAGATCATGCATCATTTAGCTGAGGACTGAATAAATTTATCCTCACCCCAGAGACTTAAAGGCAAGGCAAGCAAAGGTTGGACTGTGGATTAGTATCATTTTGAATATAGCAAACTGTTTATCTGAACTGATAGGTAGTTTTATCAAAGCACTCCTATCTCAAGGGCTGCAGAGGGAAGCACATAATCCTCAAACCTTGCCTGACCACACCTGATTTCTGTATAGCTGTATTGGATCACTTTCATACTTGAAAGCTTGAGACGTGATAACTTAAGTCACTTATTTTCCATTTAGTATAGCAGTGTGTTGATTGATATTGGTTATTGAATAGCTAAAATGCCTGGTCTAGTAAGAAAAAAAATAAATAAATAGACGCGGTATAGAAGAAAAGGGTTTTCATTCTACAATGAGATTGTGCTGCTCAGAATGGGTCTGCCCTTCCCAGAAACACATCAATACAGCATCAATACAGTAACTCCGGGCATTTTATTTCACCAGAAGTTTCCTGTTCTTACCTCAGCTGTTAGGTTTGGTTTTTTTTTTTTACTGTATGATGTAATAAACAGTCCACTTCCACTGTAGTCAGGTGGCAGCACACCTTTCTTCTTACCTGTTCTAACTTTAATTTTAATTTAATAAATGTTTAAATTAGGAAATGGACTTGAGTTATAAATATTGCAGAGTCCCACCCCTGATTTCAATATAAAGGCCAGTGTGGGAAAGGGAAACAGGACACCAAAGGGTCGAAGAAAGGGTATCGGGAATGTCAGCGGGAACAGCAGTCAGCTTGGTAATGAGTTCAAGAAACTCATTTTCTTCAGAAAATGTTCAGAAAACAATCTGCCAACCCAGACTGGTTTAGTTGGACTGAGATATTTGTGCACTAACATCGGGAACCTGGGCTGTGCAGAGGGGGAGGAGAAATAATGGGTGCGGGGCTTAAAACCAAATGTTGCAGAGAAAGTGGAAATGTGACATATTTACAACTGTAGTAAGAATGCAAATGTTGGAGAGCTTGAAGGTGATAGGGTGATACTTTCTGTGGCTGATATAGGAAAACCATTAAAAATAATCTGAAATAACATGGGCAAAGTAGAATTTGTCTTGGTCACAGCTGCGAAGGAAGAAGTTATAAAAGAAACTGAACAGGGTAGCAGTGCCTGTCTGCTGCACTTCCCCAAACCCTTGGCAAGACCACTTGCTGTTGCCTAACGTTACGTTAGCTTTACATTGAGACTTCTTTTTTAAATACTTCATATGCAAGGAAAAAACAGGAGACCCCTTGTGATATTAGGAGGCATTAGAAACACACAAGTGGCCGAGACAATAATGCAGTAAGAATGGTCTGGCAGAATAATTGGAGGAATTTGATGTGTATTAATAGGTAAGGCCAGGCCACTGGAGCTATGAAAGTCTGCTGTGACAACAGTTTGTCATTGTGACAACTGAGACAAACCTGGATGTCTTAACGGAATGCGATTAGAAAAGACTAGTGTGTGATGAAAGGGTAAAAATAATAAATTAATTTTTGGGATTTTATTGCCCAGAAATTGCGACATATTTCTGTAGATGGAAGAAATATTTATACTGTTTGCTGCAAGGCATTGCTGAAAGTCATCTTAGAACACCTGACCAACTCCAGCCTCCTGTCCTTAAGAGGGGTGAGTTCAAACTGAAACAGATGTGGAGAAGGGATAACCAGGGGAAATGGAAAAGATGGAAAGAGCTTGGTCTTTAAAGCCTAGAAAAGAAGCTGAAAGAGATGTGACTTCTTCCCAATTGCCGGAGAGGCTGAAGGGCTAAATGCCATTATTGTCCCCAAAACGTGCTTAAGACTGGGAATTATGGTACAGCTTCTAAGCCAAGTGGAGTGAGGTTCTGAAACCTTTCAGCTATAACTTTTTGTTCTTCCCCACCACCACCTATTAGCCTGGCAAACTGGCTTCTGAGCATGTACAATACAATAGTGCTGCTCAGAATGGGTCTGCCTTCCCCTGAAAGTAATTTTTAGTCTTGTGCTCTAATCATGAGTGATAAACTAGATAACTGTTACCTTGCTCTGATAGCGGTGCACCCTTGGAAAATTTGAGGGTTTGTCTTAAATGAGAATAAGTTTGAGGAAATCTCAAAGTAACATGCTTGTTGCGTACTTTTCCACTACAGTAATATTTGCATTTTGATGGTTACACTGGGTATTAGCTTGTTTCTTTTCTTTGCCTCTTTGTATAGATATGTATGCCAAAATATTATTTTAGTTTTGCCTCCTTTTCCTAAGAAGAGATTGAAGCAGCTAAAGAATTCCCCAAATTTTCTCCTTTTTTGAAATGCTGTCAGCTGGGCTACTGCATCTCACATCACACGAACAACGGGAATCTACACTGGGCAAGTCTGTCACAGTGAAACACTGAGCAGATTTAGGCTATCCATGTTCCTCTTTACATACACTGCTGAGAGCACACGGGGATTTATGCCCGTGCCCATGTGTGTATTTATATATCTGCTCATGTGTATGTGTATCCTGTGAGGGGTAAGTTCAGTTTGGGGCACACAGAGATGATGTAATCTGGACCTAGAGAAATAAGCTAAAGTAAAAAAGAAATTGAAGTACATGAGGTGAGGAGAGACTGAGACACATAACCGCTTCAGCAGAAAGGCAAGGGAAGAACAAACTGCTGAAGTTCCCCTAGTTGGTCTCCAGTGCAAAAACAAGATGTAGGAAGTGAAACGAGACCACGATGAAAGCTGACCCAGGATTTCTGTCTTTGCAATAGTCTAGTTTGATAAAATTTACCAGGCACTCAGGACCTACAGTAATATTTAATGCATGTGTGTATGTCTATAATATTATGTATAATATTATTAAATATATGTTCACACTTTTTATATATTATTCTATATATTTGTGATGAATTACAGGTATAAGAACAAGGCTGAACAAAACTAGAACCGATCGGTTTTGAGACAGGCAAAGAATAGGAATCTACTTTTGTTCAGTTGCTCTCCACTTTAAATCTTTCACGTTACTCCCAATCACAGACAATTTATTTTTGTCACTCTAACTCCGGTTTAGTAGCACATCTTCAGTGGCACAAATATGTATGGAGCAGTACTGATGAGGCTTTGCTGAGCTCCACCACCTCAAATGAAGCTCCTCCTCTGTGTTCCCAGGAGGTTGCTTTGCCATTCTGCACCATGTGAGGAGGGGTCAGAACTGAACCCGGGTTTCCCCAGGCCCCTCAGAGATGGTCCTCCTCATAGTCCTGCTAACAGAGGTATAGAAGATGGCTGCAACCAACACTCACAGATGATGTGGAAGCAGACCAGCATAAAGTGAAAATCAGTAGTAAAGGTTAAGAGAAATTCCTTAAATTTAAGATTTTTCCCATTTTTGTCATGAAATGGGAAACTCAAGCAGTTGGTTGAAGTGATGTAGACAGTTGGATGGGGTACTGAGAAAGCAGGTGCTTGTGTTCTTGGGCAGAGAGGGTTTATAATTCTTCCTCCCCAGCATTTCTAGTTCTAAGTTGATCACACTGAATTTGTTTGTTTATTGAGACACTTCCTCCTTGACCTTGAGGGTGAGAAGTCTCACTTTCTGAGCTAATCAGGAGATCTGATGAAGGCAACACTGTGTCACCTCTGGCTTTGTAACTTTTGAAGTAGCAGTGGACCAGCTGGTATTGAAGGCTAGGCTGACATATCTGAAACCGAGGAGGGAAACGATATTATTTTCAATTTTTGAAAGAGGTGCTAAAAAAGAAAGTTATGTACCCCTCTGCTCTCTAAGCTGCTTTAAGGCCTAGAAGCTTTAAGGTTTAAAGTTTAAATTCCAGGTTTAAAACCGGTTGTGTTCTGTGTATGTACATAGGTGTGAACTATTGCTTCCTGATCTTTGATTCAGAAACTTAAATATAGAGCAGCGTTCAAGACTCAGGATATTTTGGGGGTCTTGATTTTTTCCCCCCTTTTTTCTTTATACTTCTTGATGTACTGTCTTTTATTTGTACTGCTAAGGAACGCCATTTATATATATGCATGAGAAATTTTGTGGCTTAAGTCAAGAGTTTACTGCTTATAAACCTTGTAATTGCATACAAATTTATTTTATTTATGTACCTGTTAAAATACATATGTGTATATCTGTTAAAAGCCTAAGCCACCCACAGAACTGGTGTTAATATACATGATTACTGACCTTTTGAACAACAGACATTTATTTGATAAAATGAGAGTTGCTCGTATACTCAGTGTTGTAATTCTAGTTCTTTTAGAAGTTATTTTATTATTGGAAAAGCCAAAGTGTAATATATTTTAGTTGCTTTTTAAGGGTTTGCATTTTCTGCAAAAAAGTAAAATTAAGCCTCATGAAAATCTGTGAGGATTTGAGAATCACTTTCATGAAAACATAACTTTGATCAAGGAAAGCCCAGACATTTCAGGTGGATTTTTAGGAAGTGGTTTCTAATGTGTACCATAAATAGTGTATGTAACAGAATCACAAGGAGAAGAATAGTTGTGAAAAATGAGATCAACTTTGTAGGTGGTACAAAGGATAAGTGCTGGGAGGAAATGAGACCTCGAATGCTGCTGATGGTGGATGGACAGGTGATGGTCACAGGAAACTTGACTGCTTGCAGAAGTGGTTCTTGTGTCTTTAGATGCATAATGCTGCTGGTTGTGTATCAAAAGACAGAAAAAGCAATAGTATTTTGGGGATAGACAGCAGCTTTTAACCATGGAAAAAAGTTGCACTAGTTTCTGACCCCCGCCACTAATCCATTTTGGAATTAAGACCGAAGTGCTGCTGTAGCAAAACGAAATAGGGGATTCAGAGTGAAAATTCATGGCAAATACCTCTGTAGACATCAAAATCGGTGTCTGTGGAGCAACCTGCTGCAGGGGCTCTGTATGTGATGGTTCTTACGGATACTCCTGTGGCTTTTCAAATGGTGCCTGAACTTAACTTAGATTCATGTCACCACGCTGCAGAGGGTAACTGAGGTACCTGTCTTTGCCTCTTTGCCATGAAATTCAGCATGCTGGTTGCTGGAAGAGCAGCTGTTACTTTTTTAGACACCTGTTTATGAAAGTTAGTACCTATGTTACATAGTTTCTTTTAATTAAATGTGTAGCTTTCATGTCTAGAGGTGTGGACAGGACACCAAATGAAAAGCATGGATAAAAAGTAGTGACTCCTGTATCGCAAAACTGTTGGGACGGGAAACTCTGAGCAGGGCCTGACAGCGATTCCTCTGATGTCTAAATTATTTTAATCTCTGATGAACAAGTAATTAACATAGTCTCATTTGTAATGATGCTGTGCTTTCTGGATTGTTCATTGCTTACCATATTCTCTTTATATATGCACAAAACGCTTCCTTGATGCCCCTTGTGATATGGCAACAGAGCACTATGCAAATAAACATTTTACACTGAGTGAAATATTTTATTTATGCATGAACGAACTTCCCCCCTTCAGATTTTCCTTAGGACTACTGTTATAAACTGAGAAAGGTGTACACTGAATACACATTTTGTATTTCAGAGCTTCTTTTTTGTTTGGGTAATTTGCTAGGGTCAAACGTTTGTGAACTTTGATGATGATACAGCATTTTGTATTTTGAAATCCATTACAATGTGTGCTGATTGAAACTCTCCCATCAGTGCCTGCTGTTTACACTGGCCCTATGAATCTTTACTTTGATACCACTCTAAAAACCCTGGGAAAGACCCGGATCAGATTTCAGTAAAAATGTGTAATGCTGTGCTGGAAGGAAATACACCTGGCATTGCAGATGAACTGAGCAGGCACTGAGCAGAAGCTTTTGAAACCAAGACAATTACGTTTGCTTTGGGCATAGGACTGATCTTATGGAATTTTAAATGTGCAGTCTGGAACCCAGTGCACACAGCTTTACAGAGGGCTAGCATGTACAGAAATATAAGATCTTGTGGCCTTTGAAGAGTTCAGAAATCTTTCATTTCACAGTATCAAAAGAATGTGTGCTCATTGATCCAGTTTCTACTGCTTAAAAACTATTTTTCAGCTTTGTTTATGCTTTGTCTCCATTGTCTGCCTATACTTCTTTAGAAATAATGTAAGGTCAGAAAAATAAATGTTAAATTATGTATCATATACTTAACTATATTGCTACATATTAAGTATTTAGCATTTGGTTTATGTTATTCTATATTATACATATGTTTCTTTTGCAAGATTTAAGAGGCTTGTTTTATAAAGAAGCTGAAAGCCTCAGGATCTGTCTATATCAGCGTGTTAGATTGCTATCCCACTCCTGAAGCAGTTGCCCCCACTTGCTAGGCTGTAGTTCATGTTGTGGAGCAGAGTTGGAGTGGAAGAACAGGACTCCTTTCCAAAGATGCAGTGTGGGACTTACCTTCAGGTAAACCCTTGCTATGGTCTTGCTCCTTACTGGATGTTCAGTCCTTGGGGCTATACTGGAGTGAATGGGGCAGTAACCCCCCTTGAAGCAGGTATGGGCTTCAGCACTAGCTGTGGGGGCCATTTGCTAGTGTAGACCTAGCTAAGTCCTGTGAGGACCATGGGCTTTCATGTCCCTGAAGAAAAAAAAAACCAAAACCCAATGCTTCATGATGAGGGTCGAGATCTTCTCTTTGTTTGGTGCCATCACGTGTGTCATCTCACACAGTATTTGTGTGATTTCACACATCGCCGAGTAGGCTCCTGTGGGGTTATGGAGTGCCCACACATAGGCATTACTGAGCCATTGTTGTTACTGTCAGGAACAAATGCTAACCTTGAGTTTAACGGCACAACCCCACAGCAGGCTTAAGTTACAGCTGTTCACATGCTTTAAGCTGCAGGAAAAAATCGGAATAAAGACGCTTTTCTTTGAGTTTACGCTGGCACTGGGCAAGCTGCAGTCTCTAAAGATATCCTCAGCATTCTTACAGCAACAGGGAAAGGGATTTTTGGCTGACAGCTTAGATCAAATTACAGATGTCTTCCACTTTAGCTGTTTATTCTGTAGAAGCAGAACTATTCAAGAGCAAAAAGGTTAGCACTTAGGTGGCTAAATACCTGATCTTGCAGATACAGCAGGTAATTAAACACTGGGCTTCCTGATGTCTAGGGTGAACTTGCAAACACCAGCCTGCCTATGGGTGTACAGAAATTTCCTAGGAACCATTCACTACAGAACAGAATCATCTACTTATCCACAATTATAAATAAAGAAAATAGTTTTAAAAAATCTTTCTGGTTATTTCAAAACAAGTATGTAACCCATGTAAAGCTGAGAATTTGGAAAAATCTCCCAACGGGTATTTTCACAAACTAAAGTTAAGCGTTAAAGATGTTTGCTTCTAAGGGAAGATCCTGGCTGAAGGTGCCCCCCAGTGCCTTCAAAGGAGTGTGGGAGCACTGAAATATTGGCACACAAGAAAAGGAAACTATTCTCTGCCTCTGTGCGATGGTGATGCCTGGTCAGTGCCTATTGATTTTCTGTACAATTCCTTTTATTTTTATTTCAAGAGAAGACGAGAAGGGGAGCAATGAGTTCTCATGCTGCTTTTAAACCAGTATCACAGTTCACTGCTTCACTGCTGAAATCTGGTGGACACCTAAAATTTGTTGGCAATAGGTGACGGATAATTTGTAGAATTATACAATACTGTTCAGAAAAAAATGTTCAGCCCATGGATAGGAGAGTGCATCTGTCATTGTGTGGCACTTCCTCAGTGGCAGGATGGGAGATTAAACGCAGGTGATGTGGGAAGTTAGGAACTGCATGGTGAGAGTGAGTGCTTGTGGCCTTGGTTTGTTGCTATCGTCAGTTAGGATTATGATTATTATCGGTATGGCCGCAAAATTACGTCTTAATATGAAACCAGACCAACCTGGCTAATTTTCCTACCTGCAGAGGTAGGGTGTGTAAGGCAGCACCCCACTGAAACAGTTGGGTCTGCAAGTGCATGCCTCTGCTACTTTAAGTGTTTACTGTGATGACCTTCTATGTGCTAGAGATGAAGGTACAAGTGAGATGTAGTGTAGGGTGTTACTGCCTGCTTTAGCTTCTCCAGCTGCATTTTAGCCAGTGCTGGTTTACTTGAGCCCGTAGATGCACTGAGCTCTTATTTTAGGTTTTACCTTGTTCTTCAAAGAACTGGCGTTAAAGATTAATTAGGGTGGAGAGGGGAGTGAGGGTGTGCGCCTGCGAGGGAAAACGTGACTGTGAACCTAGCATTAGAGCAGTGACCTGAAAGGAGGGAGAAGGGAAGGCAGGAGAGGTTTGCAAAGCATTCATAGTGGATTCTTTGAAGAGTAGGTATAATTACTGTCCTCTGAGGGAGGAAGATGGAGATAGCGTTGTGTATCTGCCTGCTGAAGTACCATGTAATTACATCATGGGATTTAGCAGTTAGGTTCCAGTCATGTAGATGCTAACAGCTGTATCTCATCTGATTTAGCATGGATGCACATCCTGAGAGAGGGATCATCCTTCTAAATTGTATTGAAGAAGAAATACTTGTATGGTGATTTGCCATCACTGACACGCACATCGGCTATTTTAAACGGCTGTTACAGACCCGTTTGAACAAGGCGATTCATTACTGAAGGTCACAGGAGCAGCCTATGTGCCACGGAGCTGGGACTGCACAAGTCATCAGCCTCACGTGAGATGGGGATTTGAAGCTCCCTGCTAGACAGGCATATGTAAAGTGGAGTGGGACATACAGGCGTTGCTAATTCCAGCTGCAGTTCTCATCATTTGGGCTGGAATTTTTTCCCACATCTTGCGGAGCAGCTTTTTCTTTTAAAAAACTAAACCATAAAGAAATCAGTTGTCGCTACAGTAATTACGTTTTTCTCGTATCTATTCTGAAGCTCACAGAAGTATCAGGAAGATGTAAGGGGGTTCAGGGGTGGGGGCAGATTGGAGAGAAAAGATGGTAAATCCGAAAATGTTGAAATGGTAAATAACTATTCTGAAATATTTACTTCATCTGTGGATGGAGACAAGAAGTCATTTATTTCATTTGCAGCAGAAAAGAGCTTTCAGCCTGTGTTCCTGACCTTCAGTTGTTCTCCTGAGCTATTGTGTATGGAAAGGAAGCACGTTTTTGCTGCGTAGCCCAGATGACTGCATGGGAAACGGCTTGGTTTATGGCATAATGTTTTTGTTTAATACCTTTTTTATTCCAACAGGAAATATGGGATGTATAAAATCAAAAAGGAAAGAGAATCTGCATGGAGATGGGCTAGATTTGAAGAATCAACCAGTACGTAAAACTGAACGAACTATTTATGTGAGGGATCCAACGTCCAATAAACAGCAAAGGCCAGTAAGTAGATAGTCTCAGGGGAGAATTCCAGTAGCAAGATCAAAGCATGACTGGCATAACTTAAATTTCAATCCAAAGCACATGCGTGGAGAAATTCAAATGATCATTAGTCCACAGCTGGGCTTTAGTGATGTGCAGTTCACCCTCAATGAATAAGTACTCAAAGAAATAATAATAAAAAAAAAAAATGGTGGTTTGTTACTTAATTACTTTGTTTGTCATAGTTTTCTGCACAAAACCAGTAATCCTTGGCAACGCTTGATGTAGATATAGCTATGTCTGTAGAAGAGTGCCAGGTGACTTTAGAAAACCTGAAGTAGTTTAGATCCTTATGGGTCCTTATTGGGTCCCTTCCAACTTGGGATCTTCTATGATGCTATGATGTGCAGACAGGTAGAGTGGTGAAGGGGTTTCGATTGCATCTAAACACAAAACCTCATGGATGCAGCTGCAACTACTACATTCAATTTCTGATGCAGTTGGGAGCATCATCTCTGCTTAACGTTCTCTATGCTGCTAAAAGCATCAGCCTAGGTTTTTTAATAGCTATGGGAACCAGATGTTGATTATTCTGTTTAAAAAGGCTGAAGTAATCATGGACAATTCTTTACCAGCTCCAGTCAACTTTCTTTTTCCTCAGTGAAGGTACTCGACCTTGCATGAGGTGCATAGGTAAGGACAGAAGCAGAGCGGAGGGTGCGGTGCCGAAGGGAGCAGGGCTGTGCGGCAGGAGGAACAAGCTATCGGCAGTTCTGCGTGTGCTGCCTGGCATTAGAAGGGAAGGGCGCTGGGGAGGGGAATCCTGTCGGATGCCAAGTTGGTTTGCTGGTTTGCAGACTGACTGGTACCTTTTTCCCCACCCTCTCTGCCGTGCTGAGGAAACCATGTGTCCTGACCGCCCTTACTCAGGGACCGTGCTCTCTGGGGTGTGCACGACACCCTTCCCTCTCACCAGCTGGCACAGTGGACTCAGCACACTCTCAGTCAATGTACGCACATCACAAACTACCATTATTCTTTTTTTTTAATTACTCTTTTTTTTTTTTTTCTTGCATGATCTTAGCAACTTATGTGCTTGTAGTTCTTCAGTGTGACAGCTACATGTTAGTAACTGCCCTGCTAAAGTGCCCTGCCTAAAGCCTCATCAGCAGAAGTCACAAAGCTGTGAACTCCCTCCCCACAGCTTGTGTCACGCCTTCCCAGCGTCTGAGCTGCTCAATTAAAATTCTAGTGAGGATTTACTGTATTTTACGTTGTAATTCACTTTTGAAGAATGGCAGGAAAAAGATTGGAGGATTTCCTTTTAATTTAAGATACTTCAGATGATACCAAAGCAACTGAGTAATATGCGACTGTAATGTAAGATTGTCACAAAGATCTAAAACTGCTTAATTAAAGACATATTTTATTGTAGGCAAATCCAGAAGCACAGCTTTTACCAGGACAGAGGTTTGCCAATGAAGGTACGTTTTCATAGGAATCTTATTGCTGTCATGTATGTATGCCATGTCAGCCTGCAAAATAATGGGAGCATGCCTTTGGCTTTCTACCTTTGTAGAAACAGAGGAGCATGGAGTCATTGTGATAGCTTTGTATCCCTACGATGGCATTCATGAAGATGACTTGTCCTTCAAAAAAGGAGAAAAATTGAAAGTTATCGAGGAGTAAGTATGACAGTACTGATTGTATTGTAGTTTTTCTTTGGGCTCACCTAATTCGCTTTATCATGTTTTGATATCCTACTCATAACATGAGAGTATGAACGGTAAGAGAGTACATATGAAAATACAACTGCATGTAGAAATTTTGGTAGGACTTGGCAGCTGCCCTTGGTGACAGTAACCTTGATCTGATGGAGCCAATGGCTTCTCAGGAGGCTTGAGTTCAGAGGAAAGATGCTTCCTCTGTCTCCAGTGTGGGCAAAGTTATCAGCACAGTAGGACCCAAGTAATGCTTCATCATTTTTCTTTCCTCTGGATACTACTGTTGTTTCTGTTTTTCAGGCTGGGAGAATGGTGGAGAGCAAAATCTCTTACCACGAGGAAGGAAGGCTTCATTCCCAGCAACTACGTGGCAAAAGTAAACACCCTGGAAACAGAAGAGTAAGTTCTCCTAGGCTCTAGCAAACTTCTTCTTCACCCTGGTGGTGTATCCTTTATGGTTGGGGGAGAGAAATGGTGCTTACTCTTTGAAATACCTTTCAGGTGGTTCTTCAAAGACATAACCCGAAAAGATGCGGAAAGACAACTGCTGGCTCCTGGAAACAGTCCTGGAGCTTTCCTTATCAGAGAAAGTGAAACATTAAAAGGTAGGCTTTGAGTTGCTTTTGGGTTGCTTTGGAATTGATAATAGTTGAAGTCTGTCTTCACCAAAATTGGCATCAGGTGGCACTGGGTGCGGAGTAGTCCCAGTCTGTCCTATCATGTGAATTTTCTGCAGTTCTGTAGGAATGAGAAGGATCAGAAAATTACCTGGAAAAAGAGAGAAGAGAGTTACAGGTTAACACCCAAGCTGAGATAGAAATAAAAGAAAAAAAGTGTGTTTGTGTGTGTCTGTGTGATTAGACTGATGAGAAGCAGGAATGAAGGAAGTGAGAGGTCTTTTCTCCTCCTAACATTTGTGATTCCTTTACTGCAGAACACTTTTCACTGTAAATAGTAGATGCTGCATTTTATAGTCTTCTGTTATTGGGTCTATATCCTTGCTACAAGTTTTAAAATATAGTTATTGCATAATGAGTGTTTACACTTCTGCACTATAGTGTGATTTTTTATTATTTTTTTTTTTGCAAAAAGCTTTTTGCTTGAGGTTTGTGCTGTAGACAGAGCTCTTGGTACTGAAAAGCTTAGTGAAGTTTCCAGGCTCTTCAGCTGGAACTTTGAGAAGAGAATATGAGGTTCTGCCTCATCATCTGGACTCTGTTGGCAGCCTGACTGGATACTCTAGCACTGGATCCTCCGGAAGAAGATGCATGTATCCCTTGAGAGGAACATATGTCTGTCCTTTCCGTGGGGTGGCTTTTCCAGGCCTAACAGATTCTTGATCAGGTAGCACTCTGTAATGGGCCCATGTCATTGTTTCTGTGCTCTCAGATGAAGACTCCTAAACGAAGTTCTCAGAGTAAGACTCTGAAATTCAGTGGTCTGCTGAGAGTAAGGCGAAGTGCCCCCAAAACATTTTTTTTTTTTCTATCCCCTTCTGACACTGGATCTGTGTGTGGGGAGAGAGACAGGGTGAGGTGATTTCTTGTCCTTTGAAAATGGATGACAAGAATCGTATGAGTAGAAGAAACAAAGATCCCTGTAGTTAAGGGTAGGTGCTGTGCTGCCCCATCTGAAATCCCAGCTGAGGTTGGGCTTCCTTGGGACTGACAGATCTGCTCTCCCTCCTGTATGTCTCAAGCCATCTCTAAACTATCCTTCTGCTGGCAGGCCCGCCACGTCCAGCGTGGCTTTTTTTTTCCAAAATGCTGATCAAATTTCAGCGTCAGCCCAAGTGTGTGAGAGCCCTGCCCTTGCTTTCCCGGCTGGTTCCGCTCAAGCTGGGGGCACTTTCTGCAGAAGTGGCCGTTGGACGTGGAGCTGCCTGGATTATGGAACCCCTGAGTTTGTTGAATAAGACTGAAAAAGAAAATGTGATTGTAAGCATTTTGGTGACCGGTTCAGGACTGGCTGTTAACTAACTTCCTCCTGTCGATTGCAAAACGCTTTTTGAGGAAATAAGGGAGTAAAAAAAAAAACCCACATAAAAAGGTGATTTTGTTAGGCTCAACTGTATATGTGGTGGACACTGGTAGACTTCTGCTATCCATTTCATTAATGGATTCTTTCTTTATTCTTTCATTATTAAGATTATTTCTTTCATTCTTTCTTTATCCACAGGCAGCTATTCTCTTTCCATAAGAGACTATGATCCACAACATGGCGATGTTATTAAGCACTACAAAATTAGGAGTCTAGACAATGGAGGATTTTACATCTCTCCAAGAATAACTTTTCCCACCATCAATGATATGATCAAACATTACCAAAGTAAGTTGAATCAGTTAGTGGATTAATCAATAGAATGCAGTCAGTATTTATCTTTTTTTTTTTTTTTTAATAACCCAGGCATACGTGTTATCAAAGATAAAGTAAAACTGGTTGGAACCCAAGTAATGTTGTTATCATAATCAGACCTAATGCTGCTTGCTCAGTGGCATACCATTGTGAAATAAAGTATAGTTTTAAAAACACTTCATCAAAGTTATGATGATGGGAAGCTATAGTAAGAATTGCCTGCATTGTAAATAAATTAATTCTGTATTTGAAAGTAAATTTGTATTCACATTTAGCGGAAATACCTATAGACTTTTGAATGTCTTCCTGTATCTGGTGTTGAATGTGGAATTGTTTTTATTTTTCCTATAAGATTATTTATTTATGTATTGTTAACGGCATCTTGAAGGAAGTAAAAGTCCATTGACTTCAAAGAAATAAAATTGTACCCACACAGAATGTATATATTTATTATAAAAATAGACAAGGGGGAGGGGAGGGGTAAGGGACAAGTTTCTACAAATGTTTTTGCTACAGAATTGACTTTTCATTCTGCATAAGCTCCTGGTGGGTAGCTCCAAAACATGATTTTATTTAGTCTTGACATTGGGAAGACAGAGAAGAAGAAAAATGTAGGATAGAAAATCATATAGTGACTTTTCAATGTCACACTGAGAACTTGGCCATGAGATTACTCTGAGTTGTTAGACCTATGTGGTAGTTCTTTGGCACAGCTGGAAAACGTGAGAATTATTTGATATTTGTATTAAAGTTGTAGCTGGTCAGTGTCTAGAGAAAAAATAATGGTGACCTACTTATGCGTGCATGCACATGTGTCTGAAACCATGCTGCAAGAAAATTTAATGACAAATTCAGAACGCGGGTCCCAAGCCTGACTCCAGTGTGTATGTATCTTCATCAACATACTGTCAGTAATCAGATCTTATACTGTATTTATTTGGTACAAATTGTACTAAAACCCCTTAATAATCTGATGGTAACCAGATGCACATGGCACTTCTTCATTAAATTCGCCCCTGAATACAGAATTTCAGTTCAGAGGCACTTAATTATGTGAAAGCACCAGAAAGGTTACGTTTTCATCAAAGCATCTAATTAGTTTGAACATTATTTTGAGCTGGTTAGGGCACACCTGCAATGAAGTAGGATTTGTCTCAAGTGGAGAGGCACAGAAGTGTAACAGATTTTGTATTTTGTTTTTCCTTTGAAAACCAGAACAATCAGATGGCTTATGCAGAAAGTTGGAAAAAGCTTGTATTAGTCCCAAGCCTCAGAAACCATGGGATAAAGATGCATGGGAAATTCCACGGGAATCAATTAAATTAGTGAAGAAACTTGGTGCTGGTCAGTTTGGAGAGGTCTGGATGGGTAAGTTTATTCCTTTGAAACGAGTATTTAAATCTGCTGAAAGAAGTGTCATAGCAGAGTCATTCAGAAAAACAGTAGATACGAACCTTGCTCCAATATACTTGTGAAACAGCAAAACCATGGAATCACAGAATGACAGCACGGTTTGGGTGGGAAGGGACCTTAAAGATCACCCAGTTCCAACCCCGCTGCCATGGGCAGGGTCACCTCCCACTAGACCAGGTTGCTCAAAGCTCCATCCAGCCTGGCCTTGAACACTTCCAGGGATGGGGCATCCACAAAATTAGGCCCAGAATATACCTTCTTGTGAGAAGAGAGGGTTTGTGAGAGGAAAGATACCTGATGGAGATGTGGAACAAATCCTTTGGTGTCTTTTAAAGGAAAAAAGAGAGTATGCACTGTAATTTAGAAGCTCAGACGATAGGGTAGTTTTTGGTTGTGCTTTGTGGGGGAGGTAGAAGGTTATAGTAAGATGTGACTCCTGATTCTCAAGATCAGTGGGCCTCTCAGAATTTTGTTTCGAATCAGAAAGTGGTAAAGAAGATGAAATAAAAAGAAATTGGGCATTTTAGTGAATTATGTATAGAGTTTTCATTGTCTCTTGGTAAAGAAGATGCTGCAATGTGATGGATGCATGGGACTGCTGTACTGGGTGAAAAAAGGGGACGCTTTATCCAAGATTATAGTCTGCCAGCTTGCTGCTCAGAAAGCAGGTGACCTGTGTAGTGAGAAGATTAGAGATTGATCACCCCCTACCTTGAATTATCATACAAGTCCCCAATAATGAAAGTATCCTAAGACTTACAAGTTGTAAATGTTAATATATACTTGGCAAAAAATGATACCGTAAATTATTATAAACATAATTAGCTTTGCTTAAAACCAATATTTTCTTAGACTCGGTGACTTCCTGTGGCAAGGAACTATGACCAGTGTCTAATCATGTTCTGTAAAAATTATTTGTTCTTCTTGCTTCTGAAATGCTGCTTATTCAGACATCTGAGTGTTCTTTTGGGTCCTGTATTGCATGTTCTGTGTCTTATTCATTACTTACGCACTTGTTACCTGTTACCATCTTGAGATAAACCTTCCTCCCAAAGTCTTCATTAGGGTGTTTTTTCAGGCTAAATCATTCTCTTAAACCTTCCCTGAATCTTCCTTCTTGGATGTTATATTTAAATAGTAATAAAATTGTTACAGTTATAATAATAATAGATTAGGTGACCATTATTATTATCATCATCATCATTATCATCATTATAACTATCATTATCATTATTAAGCAAGATTCTATAGTCAGGACATTTCTGAGCAAGTTAAAAGTGTACCTGAAAGCTTACTAGAAGACACAAAGCTATGAAGGGGCTCTGATAACCCACAGGACTGCGGCAGTCTGGCGGGAATGTCACTGCTCTGAAGAGATGTTCTCATTTAGAAAAGTAAAGCACAGAGTGATGCTGTTTGAGTGGCAAATTCCACACACAACTACGGTGTCAATCAGAAAGCTCTAAATCAGCCATACGTGCAATCTTTGGATAGAATCACGTAAAAAAAAGCAAGCAACACATCTCTATAACATAATACAGGCAAACTCGGCCTTTCATCTGCCTTCATAAGAAAAAGCTTAAGAAACCCTGTAGCTATGATACATGTGAGTGACAACTTAAATACTAGTTAAGACAAATGTCAGCCATTGTGCAATTTTCTGTCTATATATACCAGGTCAAGAAATGTTTAACTGACACTGAAACACTGTGGAAAGCTTTGTGGCAGAAGGTAATCACCTGCTTGAAAATGTAGATAGTTTTGGGAAGCGACTACTTCTGCACATAGGCACACAAAGGCATTAAAACTTTAAAAGGGTGTTTCTGGTTCAAGATGTTTCCTCTTTGTGTCGTTATTTTAACATCTAAATTGGGCCTAACCCCTGCATCTGAATTGCTGCACTGTGAGAAAAAATTAATGTTCTGTGAAAGCAATTGCTGTGTTTCCTCTTCTCTGCTTCCTTTCTGAAGCAAGAGAAGCTGATTTGCATGGCACAGATCCTCTCGAATCAGGAGCGTGGTTAATCTTAGTACCAAAGACGTTCAAGCTGGAAAAGACACGTTAGGTCAGCAGTGCAGGGAGGGCGTCAACAAGCAGTGTGTATTGTAACGGTCAAGCAGGGGCATCAGGAGTTAGGTGGAGGTACTGAGGAGTAACCTAGTTGTTATGCGATTCCTGAGGAAAGAGCTAGTTGTTATGTTCTCTCCTCGTATAGAACAAAATTATTTTTCAGCCATAGAGTGAATTAGAGAGAAATACTGTTCCATGGTTTAATACTAAATAAATTTCTTCTTGATAAAGGGTACTTAGAATTGTGGTTTCAGAGGGAAGAACGTCCCATTCAGGGGAGCTAGGGTCCCCAGTAAAGAGAGATACAGAGCTACTGGAGAGAGACAGCGAAGAGCCGCAGGGATACTTAAGGGGCTGAAGCATCTCTCCTATGAGGAAAAGCCGAGAGAGCACGGACCATTCAGCCTGGAGAGGAGAATGGGGGAGCTCATGGGGTATCTCATCAATGTATGTGAACACCTGAAGGGAGGGTGCACAGAGGACGGGGTCAGGTTCTTCTCAGTGGTGCCCAGTGACAGAACCAGGGGCAACGGGCACAAACTGAGGCACAGGATGTTCCCTCTGAACATCAGGAAACACTTTTTCACTGTGTGAGTGACCAAGCACTGGCACGGGTTGCCCAGAGAGCTTGTGGAGTCTCCATCCTTGGAGGTATTCAAAAACCAACTGGACGCAGTTCTGGACAACCAGCTCTAGGTGGGTTTGCTCGATCAGGGAGGTTGGACCAGACACCTTTCCAAACTCAACAATTCTGTGATTCTGTGATATGTAGGAAGATGGAGATAATGCTGTTACTGCAATGTGAAGACACACCACCATATCTTTTATAGTCTTTTTGGTTTAGTTTTTCCATAAATACTCTTCGGGCTTCCAAGCTGACATCTTCCTCTTGCACATTCTGGAGGGAGTTAGCTTATGGGGGGACTAAGAAAACCCTACTTATATATATATATAATATATATATTATATATATATAGAATATAAAGCAGGCCCATATATCCCAAGCACTCAGCTGTGCTCCTGTGTGACCTGTGCAGGGAATCTTTGTCAGTAACGAAGCGGGCAGGAGAATCTACTCCAACTCTGAAGAGGTTTTTTTCACAGAGAGAAAACCTGCTATAAAGGACCATTAATTTTTCAGTCCTGTCTCTCACTGCACATGCATTTAATTTCTTTCTTCATTACAGCTCTGTGTATGTTTTATAAAGACTTTCTGGTTTTAGGCTATCAAGTTAGTATATATGTGTGTGCTGGGCATCAGCTGTGCTGACACGATAGATGAAAACAGCGTGGCAGAGCTGTGTTCCCACGCGATGCCCTCCACCGTTGCAGTGGTTAGAAGGCTGCAGCCTGTGCTTTCTGCTTTCACGTTCAGTGCGTGGGCTGCGTGGAGATGAGCTAGAGATGGAACCACTGTTGCATTCCTCTGTTCCTCAGCTGAGCAATGGCTGTAGTCAGTGAAGGAGGAGTGACGTGCTGACTGACGTGAAATAGGATGCAGAGAAGCTGCTGTTCCTCGGTCTCTTCCCCAGTACCTCCTGCTGTCGTAACAGCCTGACACATTGTCTGGCTCCTCCAGTGCCATATCTCCGTAGCTCAAACAAGTTGTTCCCAGTGTAACTTTGCAGAGAATCACTGCAAAAGCAGAGGAAGGAGGAAGCTGCACCTTGGAGGCTTGTTCGCAAAGTTGTTCATCTTTAGTCCTGGAGATCTGGTCAGAGACATTAGGCTCAACCTCATTATAGTCTGTTATGAATTCCTATCACAGCTTGGCCCAATTAAGGCCATGCAAGATTCTGGTGGCAACCTGGCTGTCCAAGATACCACTCTGTCAAAATAACCGTAATCAACTCCAAAGTGAATACCTGAAACACTAACAGTTTTTGGAGGATTCTGTTCTGACATGTAGAGAACAACATGGCTCTCTGCGTAAGTGATCATCGCATTCCTCAGACTTGCGTACTACTGCTTGCATCACATCTCATTTTTAACAGAAGTCTAAACTGCAGAGAGACTTGCTGCCTGCTGTGGTAGGAAAGGTTTTTTGACCATGGAGTTCAGTGCATCTGGGCAGCTTGAGTGACGTGATGAACCAGAATAGCACTGCAAGAGCAGGGTCTATGTTTTATGCATTTTTGTTCCTAGTGTGCACTGATATGATGTGAACCATAATGCTCTGTGGTATTAATAATCCATGAAGAGAATTCTCAAGCAGGGCTAAGAGAAAAGTTAATACGCCAAACGGAGCCATTATGGTGTATTTTATTAATGAGGCACATCTTGCTGGCATCTCAGGTGTAAAAGATTCTCTCACTCAGTAACCTCCAAATTAGAGTATAAGTAATATGCATTTTGGAGGTGTATTTTCTTATGCAGCTGATGGAAAAATCGGAGTAAATCACACCACAGAGATAGTTAGTAAAATAAAAGACATCTAAAATGAATCAAGAAAACTTGCCAGTATCAGAAATGGATTCTAGCTGTGAAGAATCTGAATTTTGTGTTAGATGTTCCGGGTGTAAGCAAGAATTTCATTGCTTAAATATCTTTTTGAATTTGTGTTTAGGTAGCAAACTGACCGTATGTTCATTCATATCATACAGCGAGGAATACAGTGACTCAGCCAATGCTGGGTTTACACCCAGAGCTGGGTTTGGTTCAGCCATGGCACACCTTAGCGAAGGGTTCAGAGCCCCAGGTGCTGTAGGAAGTGGGGGTAATGCAGTGCTGTAGCTACCCCTTCCCACAGCTCCCCGTCCGTCACTCGAATCTTTCTGTGATGTAGATTGAACCTTAAATCTGCTGTTGCTGAAACATTTTGAGGTCACCAGTTTTCCGTCAGCCTGCACAAAGCCTGGAGTTTCTTACCTGTACAGTAAGACTAGGCTTGTGAAGCAGATGAGCTTTATGGAAACTACCACAGAGGTTCTCACAGTAATGGCAAGTGACCTGGCATGAGGACTAGGACTTTGTTAAGCTTTAAAAAGATGCTGCTTGTTCCAGTTTTGATGTGGTGCTCAGTCCGAATCAAGCTAATGCTGGTTTTGCTGCTAATGAGTAGGCAAAAGAGGTGACAAACTGCAGCTTTGCCAAGCTGTCAAAGGTCCGTTTTCTTACGGGTGCCATTGTGTGGGCTCATAGAGTTCATGATCGCCTTTCCTCAGTGTGTTGGTGTCCCATCCCTCCCAATACCTGATGAAATAAGTGATCGTGGGAGACATCAGTATCAGGTATCTCTAGAGCTCTCATCACCTGATTTGCTTTGTGTGTTACCACCAGAGGGTCAGAGTAGGCTTTTCTCTGGCAGAAAACCTCAGTGTCTCTGAAGTGTTGTAGTAAAGTAAACTTTCTGTAAGTAGAACCCTAGTCTGGTGGATCTCTTTAGTGAATGTGAAATACTGTTACTCTTTTAATGTGAAGCTTGTTGGTCACAATTACTTCACAGAAATAATGATACTAATTGGTGTGTTCAGTAGAGTATTCAACAAATTGGGAGTGGGACTCATGCTCTGCTTTAGGGTGTGGGGTGGGATAGTAGAAAAAATAAAAATATGCTTTCTGCTTCATAAGCAGAAAGAAATATATTTAGCATCTGTTTTTCTGGTAGATATGAATTGTATACCTGAGCTTTAAGAGCAGATTTGACCTGTAGTTTTCATTTCTTATTACTAGGTCTTTGTTATGCTTCAACCTGACCATGTTTGGAAAAATAGATCTAATAATCATGCAGGTGAATATTTTGTCATAGATGTAGTGGCTTTTCTCAGGTGATGATCATTCTTTTAAAAAGGTGATAGAAGATGTAGCGGTTAGAGCAATCCCTTAAGATCTGGAAATTAGTTCCTTGCTTTGCCACTGATTTCTTATGTTAGGATGGTGTCACGGTTTAACCCCAGCTGGCACCCAAGCCCCACACAGCTGCTCGCTCACTCCCCCTCACCCAGAGGGATGGGGAGGAGGATGGGAAAGGAATGTAAAACTCAAGGGTTGAGATAAGAACCATTTAACAGGTAAAGCAAAAGCCACGCACGCAAGCAAAGCAAAGCAAAGCATTCACCGCTTCCCATGGGCAGGCAGGTGCTCAGCCATCCCCAGGACAGCCGGGCTCCATCACGCGTAATAGTTACTCGGGAAGACAAACGCCATAATGCCAGATGTCCCCATCTTCTTTCTTCTTCCCCCAGCTTATATACTCAGCATGGCACCATATGGTATGGAATATCCCTTTGGCCGGTTCGGGTCAGCTGTCCTGGCTGTGTCCCCTCCCAATGTCCCGTGTCCCTCCAGCCCTCTGGCTGGCAGGGCCCAAAGAACCGACAAGCCCTTGACTTAGTATAAACATCACCCAGCAACAACTAAAACCATCAGTGTCCTATCAACATTGTTCTCACATCAGAGCCAAAACACACCGCTCTACTAGCTCAGAAGAAAATTAACTCCATCCCAGCTGAAACCAGGACAGATGATAAATAGTGTAAGGAAACTGTGGACTCCCATTTAGAAGTGTAGCCATTGTGGCAATACTGTCCGGATTGTTGCTGAATAAGGAAATGAGGCTATTTCATTGAGTCATGAAAGTTTTACCTCTTCCGAGAAATAGTTTTGCGATGTTGAAACGGGTATGGGGGGGGGACAAGAGTTGCATTTGCATTCCTCAGTCCTACTCTCTCTCTCTCTTCTATTTCTTTTATTTTTCAATTTAAATGACTTCACAAGATTTAGGATCAGTGCTTGCTACTCCTTAATGATATTTCAACATTTATTTAATGTTTGGAAAACATTAAATCAGAAGATAATTCAGTGCTTTTCTCTTTACCAATAATTGTTTTTTATGTAATTAGAATATTACATTAGAAGGTTTGATAAACAGAGAAATGAAACAGCCACAGTCTCCTCCACTCTTGGCATGGGCTATGTGATAAGAAGTTAATCGCTTTTTAGATCTTGTGCTGAACACTGCAGGATTGCAGTCCTGGCAGCATATCTTTGTCGGTCATGAGAACGCTCGTGTGATTGCACTTTCCCGCAATGCCCTGGTTTGAGCGCTGAGGGTTACAGAAAAGGCTGTAAGCATGAGACTGGCATGCATACAATGGCTGTAATCATGGGATTTAAAGATGCTCCAGAATCTTGCAAACTATCCATGCAGTCTATTAAATTCTGGGACAATATAAGAGGACATTCATTAAAACATCTCTTGACTGAATATTTAATGGGCAACTTGTAAATGAAAACTTAGTATGAAGTAAGACAATTTGTTTGCTTCATTTTTTTTTTTTTCAGATACCCGATTACTGAAAATAGGGAACGGATTATTTTTCACTGCCATGTTGTATCAGTTGCAAAATAAAAAGGAATTCTAGCATAAATATTTGCGATACATCTGGCATTTGCTCTCAGGCTCTTGGCTATTACTGGAATCTAACCTCACCTGCTTTACAAATTCCTATTAGTCGGGGTGCTGGGCGGCGCAGAGTAGCTTCAAGTGCACTGATCGTATTCCCTCCTTTTAGGTTACTATCACAATAGCACAAAAGTGGCTGTGAAGACTCTGAAGCCTGGAACGATGTCTGTGCAAGCATTCCTGGAGGAAGCCAACCTCATGAAAACCCTTCAGCATGACAAGCTTGTTAGGCTTTATGCTGTAGTGACCAAAGAAGAGCCCATTTATATTATAACAGAATTTATGGCAAAAGGTGAGAACAACATTGGATCTGCAAGACACATTTTAGTAAACTCCTCTGCTTCTCCTCAGTCAGTCCCTTTTCTTTAAAAAGGAAGGAATAAAAAATGAAAACTTGGGATTTTAGCATTATTTTTCTGAGTGCTCTGAATACAGCTGTCCTAGAGGGGGGCTGGGGCTTTCCTTCTATGGCTCATTGCTGCATTTGTGGAAGAAACTATTTTTACAATTTTCTTAAATGTAGCATTTTTTAATTGTTTCAGGTGCAGGGCATAATGTCCAAAACAGGTCTGGTTCCTTTGAGCTACCTACATAACTTTTTTGTCTGGTGTCGTAGCAAGGCATTTAAAACAAGTCTTAGAAATTGCTTTGATGTGGCCCTTGAATTGATAAATATCTGTGTAATAAAGTGAGTGATGAGTGGTCCTGCAAGGATGGCTGCAGCACTAGAAAAGGACAACCTTTATTAGAGCGTTGCTACACAAAATAAGCGAGGTTTCCTTCTCAGGTTGTCATGGGTGGTAGCTTTTTTTGATTTGTTCTGTTTTCAAGCAGTTCTGCTGATAACTTCACAAGTGTTGCACTACTTATTCTTTGTGACTTGGAAAGAATTGATATGTGTGATTCTTCTAGACAGCTTTCCTGATAGTCTGTAGACTAGGGTACTTATCAAACTCAGCACCACTGAAATAAGGTATGGTCTGATGGGAGTTTCCTACGCCCAGGAAAATGGCAAAACTTGGATGCCTGACATAATGACTGGGATGTTACTGTTGGTAAATCATGTAAGGAGACTGCCTTACCGTAGTCAACTTGAAAGTACATCAAAACATTTCACTGTAAACTTTTGTGATCCAGAAAACTGGGGACCTGGCGTGACCTTTATTTTGGTAATAAGCTCCACTGACTTAATTTTTCTTTGTTGTAACAGGAAGTTTGCTGGATTTTCTGAAGAGTGACGAAGGAACTAAATTGTTGCTTCCAAAGCTTATTGACTTCTCTGCTCAGGTAAATTTTAAGAAATACATTCAAAATTAATGGGGTTTATTTCACTCTGAGTCTGAAACTCATGCTGGGCAACTTTATCTTACATTTTTTTGCATTACAAAAGAATCTAATTTTCAAGTAAGTTTTGTTCTGAGTAAATAAGGTTACTTAAAAGGAGGGAATAGATAAAAAAGGTTTCAAAGGGATTATATGAAGTTAGGCTTAAGTCTTGGGTACTGCTGGTGACCTGCTTAGGTGGCAGTGGTACCCTACTTAGATGGCAGTGGTATGCAGCTGCTTTGCTTTGTGGAAAGCATTCAATTCAAGTGGCTGTGAGTTGAAAGTGTAAGTGCAAGTTTGTGAGTTTGTGCTTATGAGATTCCTTCAGTGTTAATAAATGTCTCACTTGTACTTTTTAAGTTGAGTCAACTGGTCAAACTGCTGTTGACTTCAAGGGGCTATTGTTGGTTTCAAAGTCTGTGTGTAAATTACTGTGAAACAAATGAAATCTAATTAAATGATGTTTCAGGTACTGGTACCTGATTTATGAACCGAGGTGATTGTTTCAAAATATGCAAGTTATCCCATGTCATAAATGAAATCTGGAGAGGGAGACCCCAGAGTGATTTGTGTGTCAAAGCCAGGGTCAAAGGTGCCTGGAGCCCAGTGTTTTGCCTCGGACAGTTGCCAGCATTAGATGTCCGGGGAGACATATAAGAAAATAGAGTAAGAATTGTGCTTAATGAAGGCATTGAAGGCATTGCTGGTAGGTTATTGTTTCACCAACCTTCGGGGGGTTTATTATGCATTGGAGTTTACAGACTGTTATACGCTATTACAATAACTTGTTACAATTCATGAGGAAAGACGAGAAAACTTTAGACTTAATAAACATTAGGGATTTATACCAAAAATCCACTATAAGAATATTAGATGACTTTTTATATAATTGTTGTTATATAAATAAATGTGAGATTTAATACTAGGAAACATTTCTTTACTGAGGACGTGGTCAAACACCAGAACAGGCTTCCTAGAGAGGTGGCCAATGCCCCAAGCCTGTCAAGTGTTTAAGAGGCATTTGGGCGATGCTTTAACATGCTTTAACTTCTGGTGAAAGTGGCCTGAGGTGGTCAAGCAGTTGGACTAGATGATTGGGAGACATCCTTTCTAACTGGAATTTTTCTATTCTATGGTATATTTTGTATCACATGTTGTTATATAGTTGTTCAATATATCAAATACAGATTTTTATTTAACAGATTCAATGCAGGAGCTGTTTTTGCTGTAATTGTTAGTTCAGTAGCTATAGGGCTTTCTAAGTTTTCTGAACTCTTTGGGTAACTTGTCCTTAAGAATTTAGTGGGGCAAAAGCATCGTAGATGTGGAAAACCTGTGGGATCCCAGGTCAGGGTCTGGAGAGTTGCATAACAGTGGACAGGAAAAAAAAAGTAGCTTTGAAGTTAGTGTGTAAAATTAAAGGGAAAGAAGAACGTCTGTGAGGAGTGATATGAAAGGAGACCCAGGATGGAGAGAGGAAAGCACATGAGGTTTTACAGCAGAGCTTTTTATTTGAGTTAGGGATGTTGTGTTCATTTTAAATGAATACTGTGTTTTCAGAAATTTAAGGCTTGAAAAGCTTAATGAACTAGAGGTCAACTTGGAACGGTGTACAACTTGGGTAAATCACTTCCACGATGACAGGGGTCAGTGACTGTCATTTACAGAGCTTTGAAGGCAGGGTCACTTGAAATGGACGTCACTTTGTCACCCCGACTTGATAGCACCCTCTCAGACCCAGTTCCTACACTTGACCTCAGAGACCTTGTGCAACACAGGTGATACGAGAAGTCACTCTCTTCACCTAAGATGTAGACTATTGACAGAAATTCCTGAGAGCGAGCCACGCACTGGGTTGCAGAGTGATCTGAAAGGGATGTTCAGAAAGGCCTCTCTGAGGATTTCCAGCTGCAGCCCAAACCAAACTTTGCAACAGAGATACTGGGACTTTTCTTATGGAAAGCATTTGTAGTTTTTTTGACATTTACATTTGTAAAGAGCCCTTAATGCCACTGGGTAATAACAGGACTGTGTGGAATACACTTGCAGGCTGCCTGTGGTCCTCAGACCAGAGATTTCCATCTGAAATGCAGATGCTCTACTGGTCTTCTCTGACTCTCACAGCCTGAATGTTAATTGATGGGTCTTTAGGACAAAAGACAAACAAAAATATGTTCAAACCCTGTTGGCCTACTGCTAAGGTAACGGTAATTCCACCGCAGACCTGTGGGTCACACTTTCCAGAATGTAGGCTGTATATAAAGAAGAGAACAGAATGTGTCTATTGTTTTCAGTATGACTCTGGTTTGTACAAATAGAACACTAATTTATTCTTACAGCAGTGGTGTTAACCTCTCTGTACAGCCTAAGGGGAAAGAAATTGGGAGAGCTATGTTTCAGAACATGTTAAAAACCAAACAAACATAGAAGGAAGCTCATGGTGAACTACTTAAATAAGATCAGATATATTTTGTTTTAAAGGAAGTTGAGTTTTGCAAACGTATCTTCAAGCATGTACTACCTGCTTTAGGCGAGAGGAGAGCTGTGGCATCTCTCACAGAAGTCAGCACAATTGTCAGTATGTCAGACATGCCAGAAAGAGCCAGGAATACAGAGAAAGCAAAACCTGAGTCTGCTTCCCTGCCTGCGTGACTGCTGCTGGTGCGTAGGTCCGCAGCACGGCAACCTCGCTGGCTGGTCTTGCAACTGCTGTGCATCCAGCAGACATCAGCTGACACAGCTGACCAGCAGCCCCCCTTCCTGGGGCTCTGCAGTCAGTGGGCTCAGGGAACCCGAAGGTGCTATTAATCACTGGTTCCCAGTTAAGGGAAAGCAAATTCCATTGCTTTGTCCATGAGCTATTCTGCCAAGTCTTGCTGATGCAGCAGGCCAAGAGAGTCGGCAGGGGCACTGCCCATATTCCCCTTGGTCATCTACAGGCAGCAGCCTGGCTCCTTCAGCGCTAAGGTGACTGGCAAACTCTGCATTTTACTAGTTGGTTTTTGTCTTGCCCTGGCGGTATTTTACCCAAAAAGCTCCTGATTCTTTTTTTTCAAAGTTCTTATAATTGTACTTGTTTCTTTTTGATGAGATCTGCTGAAAAAGTACAACACAAATCTAGTGAACCTTTTGCCTGTTCCTGCTTTTTATGCAAATCTGTTATCTATCATGTAGCACACACGTGTGGTGGCTGTGGTGAGGCAAATGATTCAGTTGTTACTGAATGTACTCACATCATAACTTTCAAACTGGTCAAAGCTTTGTCATAAAAAGTCTGTCTTCATGTACAGAGCTGGTACTTTCATTAATTCTTCTATGATCTACCACCTCACTGGCAACTCTTCTTTGTGCCTTCTAAGGCTACCATGCCATTAGAATAATACTGAACTTATCAATAAAATTAATAGAGATTTTTGGTGCAGTGTTTTAATCCCTCTCTCCCCTCTCTTGAAAGAGGAGAGGGAAAAGTCCTAAATTAGAATCAATTTTAATCCCTATTTGGCATTCAGAGATTTTCACTGCAGTTTCACCATATTCCTTTCTAGGTTTCTTTCATTTTTAATGATACTGTCTAATGTTCCAGTGCATAATTATATACGTTACTTTAATAATCCTTTTTTATCCTGTGGGTTTGACTACATAGCTGCTTGACTGGAGCAAGAGGAAAATGTTTTTGTAACCTTTCCTGACTTCACCTTTGAGATAAGCACTGTTGTTCACCTTTAGGATAAGCACTGTTGCAAACTGGAAATTGGTATTACTCTGATGTATCACTTGAAAATTAAAATGTGATTACTTTGGAACAATTTTCAGTTGCCAAATACAAAAGGGCTTATACCCACTTCATAGACAGAGAGTCAAGTGAAGATATACTCTCTTTTTGAAAGTTCTGTGATCAGGAAGTGTATTTCATTTTATTATGTGTCTGGACTTTGTGAAAGGAACCTGGTTTTGGTTAACGCCAGACCAAGACAACCCTGTCAGATCAATAACACCTGTCTGCTTCAAACCTTTCAAAACTTCAGGCTGTTGTTAGTGAAGCTTTTCCCTAGGAACCGAGAATTACCAAATTTAAGGTAGCATGAACCTCAGGCTGTGCTCCATGATTTCCTCTGCCTAAAGTTCACCGGCAGGATGCTCCCGCCACCCTACGTGCTTTGCACTCATTTCCAGTCTGTTTTTTCTATTGCTTCACCTGCTTTGGCAGAAGCATCGGTGGGCAGCTGAGAGCCGCTCTGAGGCCAGAGTCCCACACCTGCCGAGCCAAGGACAAGGGACGTGGCTGGGATGATGTCCCGTTCACAGCTGGGCTCTCGGAGGCAGCACCCCAGCCCTGGCATGGCCCGCAGGGAGTGGGTGCAGCAGTGCAGCCTCGCTGGTCTCACGGGCAGCAGTGGCAGAGGTGCCCGTATCAGAGGTACGCTGTGCCAGCGGTGCACCTGCCGTCACTCACAAGTCCCTGCCTTCCACTGCCCGCGGTTTCATGTGTAGTTCATAGTATGAATCCTGAAAAAGAGTAAAAGCCGCATCTGACAACATAAAGGGAAATTTTTAAAAGCGTACCTGAACAATCTCTAAGTAATCATTTCTACATTACTTTCGTTTAAAATAAGGCAGGGGAGGGTCGGAGAGGTTCTTAACCAAGTTGCTTCTTCATATTTTGGAAATTTTAGGTCATGCTCTTTTGTTTTTTTCCCAGAGTTGACTCCATTTGCAACCAGATAAAAACTATGCTCAGTTTTAAATACTGATTCATCACTTGTATTTTTCTCACCATTTTGCTTGCCTGCTTTGCAGGCGAGTGAGGATGTGTGAGTTTGGATTTACTGACAGTTTTCAGTAACCACCCGTATCCACTTAAACTCTCCTAATCCAGTTCTTCCCTTTTCCATCCTGTGTTCTCACAGTTTTGTCATTCATGTTAACCACATGTGCATCCCTGGCCCTTTCAGTGGAAGCTGAAGCAAAGACAGGCATTTAAAAACTTCTCTGTAGCATTTGCATGTAGTCTTCTCCATCTGTTTAATGTGAATGTTCTCCTTGGTCTTGTCCTGTTACTGATACACCCCTACTTACATTTACTATTTGTAGCACTTTTTGTGGGTGGGGGTCCTCTGATTTTTGTCATATTGGGGTATTTTTTAATATTTTGTAATTTGACTTTATGGTGTTTCTGGCCATGTACGATTTGGCCAATTTTTTCTCATCAGACGCTCTCTTCATGGTAAGTGTGATTTACCCTTTTGCTTATACATTTTTTTGATGGGTTAGTTGTTCCTGAGACTTCTTTCCCATCAGGGTACACCTGTCAGCCCTCCAGGTTGTTAAAACTTGCTTTCCTGGTTTAAAAAAAAACTTCGTATTTTGCCATTCTTTCTTCATTCCACTCTGTTTCATGATCCCTGTTATTTAATTTTCCTTCTAATGTGATATAACAGGTTCTCAGCATGATGTAAAAACATCCTATCAGGTTGACCTTAAGCAAACCTATCTGGCCTCTTTTAGTATTCCACTTTTTTACATACAGCTTAGAAATGCACCAGCAGAATCCATAACACCTGTTGCCATAACCCCCCTCTCTGCATGAAGAAACAGCATTGCAAATTATGTGCAAAGCACGGCTGGTTTGAAATAACTTTTGCAAAAATGGGTCACTGACCTTGGAATGGATGTTGAAAGCAAACATGTCTTTGAGTAGAAAAACAGAGCTATGAAGGAATCCAGTTGTCTGGTTTTGTAGGAAAAAAAAAAAACCCAACACAAAAAGCAAAATCACCAAAACAACAACCAAACACCAGAAACCCGCTAAAACAAAGCTGAGTTTCACCTTGTGAATAAAAGAACAGCACAGGACTGCTCGTCCCTCTAAGTGCTGCTTAACATCAGCTGTGATATTTCACCAAGGAGGGCTGTGAGTTGTGACTGCTTTTGCTTTTCAGAAGGTGTAGCTCTTCTGTGACAGTAGAGCATCCTCTTCCGAAACGCTGGTTTATTAGGCTCTCCCCTCCCTGCTTCAAAGTTCTCTGCTGCTTTTTCTGCTCTCTCCAAACACCTTCAGAAGCTACAAGAAATAGGTGAGAAAGTAGGAAACGCGTGTTTTACAAGCAACACTCTTTGCTCCATACTTTTGTTACCATTTTCTTCCAGGATTTTGAAAGAGGTTTATACCTCTTTGTGAAATGACCAAGTGTTACGGAAAGTGAAGTAATTCCCGTGTTTCACAGGTAGAAAGAGAAGAAACAGAGAGGAAAGAGCACTGCCAGCTGCAACCACCCCCCACATGGGTGACAGAGCTGCACGCAGAACTGTGGCTCCGAGTCATTCATTTATTGGGTGACTTTTAGCTGAAGCTTTACAGTACGGAGGCTGCCTTGTGGAGTAATTTATTTCTTCCAGAAGACTTTTCTTCCATTGTTACCCTTGGTGCATAGTTCCTAGTATTTAGAGATTTGTTGGTTGCTTGTTTTTAAAAGGATTTAACTTGGGTATTTCTGTAAGTACGTCAGTTCATTAAAGGTGGAGGGGAAACGGCTCCTTTCCTGGTGGTAACACTTGTGCATTGTGGACAGAATCCTCTCTTAAAGACCACAAAACATACTCCAGGAGCCCCAGTTAGCGGTCCCATCCTGCTCCTGAGTAGCAGCTACATGCAGCAGAAGTCTTGACAAGTACCAGTGATCATTAAAAGAGCGGAAAAAAAGCTTTAATTTTCTTTTGCTTCTATGAATTTCTCTGCCAGATCATTCAGCAATGAAAACCCAACAATTATCATAAAGAGTTGTCACACGGGCTCTGGCACCCACTCCCTTGATCAAAAAATCCTCTTTTTATTTATTTTTTTTTTTTAACCACAAGCGAAGGTTTGACGTGGCCAGATATATGAATTCAGTTGCTGTGTTTCCCCTCCTTCTCTCATTCAAAATCCTTGCCCATTATTCTTCTCCTACTTGGGAATTTTTTGCATGCCCAAGTGTTTGCACATATGTGGCTTCTTTGAATTTCTCTGATACAATGCAGTCAAAACCATTGTCCTGGAATTTCATGGAAATGCAGTCTGTATTTGCTGAGAACATAATGGATTATTTGATGTTACATTCTTCGTTTGTGACTAATCAGCTGATGACTTCGGTGAGTCTGGCACAAATAAGAGGAAGTTAAAAAGGTTTTCCAATGGCTTTGCTTGGTTGGGCTTGGACACTTAAGTATTGCTGTCACAAATGTCTCTTGTGAAGTGGTTCTTCATTCCCCGGCCAGCAGTTTGCCCAAACGTTAAATCTGTGCACAGGGAAGTAGAAAGAGAGTTGATTCCTTTGTGATGGTTGATGTATTTTAGGTGACACTGGTGGACCTGTCTGCGTGTTGGTCACATCTGCCAAGAGGGCCGGTCCAACCTCAGCACTGATCTTACAGCAAAACCTTCTCTTTCGCCTCTCGTTCCTCCCCAGACCCAAGCAGCCGCATGGGGAGGAGAGAGAGGCAGAGCAGGCTCTGAGTCAAATCCCGCTCTTCTCTTTCGTCTGTAAGTCTCTAGTAAGACTCTCTGTGGCAAGTATTCGCTGTAGCTGCTTCCTTCATTATAAAACATCTTTCTTACTTCTAGAAAATATGAAAATGCAGGTGTTCTTTATTCCCTTCATCATCAGAGTTTCTTTCTGGTTTAGTGTGAGTACCCCCCGCGTTGTACAAGGGCACCGTAACGCTCTGCTCTGAGGAAGGTATTGGTTTGTAAGAAGAGGTTTGCAGTGGGTGGGCAAGTGGCTCTATTTTTCCATTGCCTAAACCAAAAAAGAGGAACAAAGAGCGTGTGGTTTTGTGTTGTAAGTGGTGACAGCGTGTGCGGGGACTTTTTAAAAATGGATAAGCAGAAGTTATGTTAATGTTTTCGTAAAACTTGGTCAGGTGCTCCTGCCTGCTTTACTTGCAGAGCAGAAAGGAGCTCCTCTGGCACTGAGAAGGGATCCGTGCACTGGCCTTCTCCTGAGGTGGGGAGGAAGGAGCCCAAGTATGAGTGTGCTGGCACTGGAGAAGGACCCCTACTGCTGCTTCTTTAGCAAATCTGAGAGCTTGTGTGTTCCCCAAAACCTGTGGCTGAGAGCAAGGGCTCTGCCAGCCACCCACAGGTGTCCTGGAGAGGTACCTGCGGCACAGGCTGGACCGTGCACCTTGCCTGGGGACGAGCCATCACCAGAGTCTCACAAGGAGGAGGGAAACTGACAGCTCCCAAGCACTGGAAATTAAGTTGGGCTGCTGGAATACAAATGAAATTTACTTACGATAGTATCTGAGAGCTGGCTGTTGCCAAACGCTCCTCATGTGTGAGCAAGTACACAAAGTAAAGGGCTTTTCCCTGTCTTACTAATGGTTTCCTGACTGCCCAGGCCTGTACTGGGTAAATAGAGAGTTGTTGGGTTTTTTTAACTCTGTCTGCACTGTTGCTTCATCAGTCTTTAAAGAGAACATCTGTGTCTTGTTTAACTTAATTCTTTCAATTTTCTTAGTATTTGGGAAATAAACTGATGAATAATTTGGACAAGAGATTATTTTAGTAGAAATCTTAGGAACATTTTAATTGTTTCAGGAAATGTCTCTAATACATGTCTCTAATCCTGCCAGCTGTTACTTACCCAGACAATTCTTTTGAAGCTGCTACTGTAAAGTTTTGCAGGACTGGATGTACACACAGGTTTTCCACGGCAATCACCCTTTCCTTGATTCCATCTAAAAAGTGTTCCAAAGATACTGGTAATGGATAAATGAGTGCAGCTTTCCTGATGCTTTGAAAGAACAGAGGTCTGACGTGCTGATGGTGATGCGTGGTGTTGAAATATCAAAACTGTTGTTGTTTTGGTTGCAGATTGCAGAAGGAATGGCATACATAGAGAGAAAAAATTATATCCATCGAGATCTGAGAGCAGCAAATGTTCTGGTTTCAGACTTACTGATGTGCAAGATTGCTGATTTTGGATTAGCGAGAGTCATCGAAGACAACGAATATACAGCAAGGGAAGGTATGTGTTTTTATTTTATCTTTAGAACTTCAGCCCCTGGGAGGCACCGAGGCTGTATCTAACAATAATATGGTCACCACAGACAGCCAATGCCTCAACAGCTCCCTAGAGGCAGCATTCTAATGCAAACAACTTTGAAAAGGAATAAGGAAACAAATAACCTTTCTGTGCTCCCCAGGCTTTTTGAAAAGTTTATTTTAAGTACATTTGAAGAACAAAGAAAACTGAAGAGTACTTAACTGCACACCATTTTTTCTAAATGGAATTAATTAATTGCACTGCCACAGCTTCCAACCCACTAAATTAAATGTCAAGAAAATATGATCTTATTTTCTCTTCACATCTTTAAGTGCCATATGCACCTCCTTGCACTTAGGGAAAGGAAGGCACCCTAGCAGATGTAGTTGCTGGTAACAAGAAAACCTTTGGCAGAACTGCTTATCTTTTGAAGCTGCTTTAGGGGCTGCAGGACACTGATTTGCGTGTTCAGTGGCATTGCTGCTACGTGTAGGGACACTGGGAGGCTGGGTCACATCCCTGTTCAGCACACAGGTGGGAGGCAACATCGCAGCAGGGCCAGGACTGACAAGAGGGGCAACGATACTGTTAAAGATATTTGCCTGGGGTTTGCTCTGTGTGTTTTGCTCATGTTGTCAAGGGTCCCTTCAAGAAGTGCATAGTCAGTTTGTTGTAGTGGAAATCTTTTGTTTATGCTCCCATGCGCAGATTGCGTTAGAGTAACTCTGCAGAGCTGGTTTGCTGGCTGGCTTCCCCCCTCTCGTTTTAAAGACACTACCTCATATTTTCACACAGTCTGGATGGAGACTGTGGTAGTGTAGGATGAGAGGGGAAGAACTGAGGTATGAGGAAGAAAGAGAACAATGCACTACAGTTGTGATTAAAGGAAGACGAGTTATTCAGCAGCCACCAACAGTATGCAACAGATCAGAGGGAAGGGGCTGATTAAGCAGTTTTCAGAGGTACAGAACCTGTATCTGTGGGGTTTAGCTAGCTCTGGACATTGTATATTGATTAAATGAATCTTTTAGGTTACAGATTCTTTATGCCGAGTTTCCTTGATGTGTTTTCTGCCATTCATTGCCTGGTATTTTGTGCCAGAATGATAAGAGCAGGCTGAAAAGTGCATAGAGAGAATCGTTTGTATTGCTGTTCATTGTCTGAAGAGCTAATGTAATATTGCCCAACACAGGCTGTTTGAACTTTTCTTATGTAACTGGAAGGAGTTTGCTTTTATGTGCAGTTTTCTGAAATCAGTTAATTAGACATGAAAGACAGTAATTTAAGGTACGACTTGCTATTGGTTTTGTATCTAAGGGTGAAGGTGAAATGCAGAGATGCTGATAACTCTTGGACAGAAGGAGTTGCTGGTAACTTTGCTAATGTAGGGGTGTCATAGGCAAGTCATCTAAGACCTTTTAGTGACTTGACATTGAGTGCTTAAATTTGCCTTTGACTAATTGAGACTATACTTTTTTTTTTTTTTTAGGTGCAAAATTCCCTATTAAATGGACAGCACCAGAGGCAATTAACTATGGATCTTTCACTATTAAATCTGATGTGTGGTCGTTTGGGATTCTTCTGTATGAAATTGTTACATATGGAAAGATTCCTTATCCAGGTATGGCGTGTGTTTATACCGTCACTCTGTATTTATACTGTGGTGTTAAAAAGCAAAGCAAATACGCGGGGAAAGAGCTGGCATCTGACAGTAGCAACAGCAGTGATTTGGAAAATGTAGGTAATATTACTGCTTTGAAAACTTACAGTCACCATATGTGTAAAAGACATGCCTCTCTGGGGTCAATTTTAGCAAACAGAATAACGGCACCGTGAACACATAGTCCTTTTTTTATATTTAAAAATGTGTTACAACTGCAGCAAATGCTGCGTTGTCACAGATCCCAGCTTTATGGTCAGAAGCACAGTCCCATAGTGAGGATGCAGTGCTAGAGGTTCTACTGGTGCTGCATAAGCTTCTGGGGGTTTTAATATTGTAATATGTGAAAGTACTAAGAAAGCTTGTTTTTACAAGCAAATAAGCTGTAATAATTTGTCAGTGTGAGCTAATCTAAACAAATATGAAAGCAGACCCTAAAGCAGTGTCGATGTACTGCTAGGAATATTTACTCTTTGTTGTTCCATGTGGTTCAGGTGCAAGATCACAGAGGGCTACATCAATTGTGGTTGCATTAGGTAGCTGTGAAATGGTTATATGCTTCATGTTTCATTTTTCTTTCTGTTAAACAAAATACATATTAGTGTTTCCAGCACACTGAGACAGCTTGTATGAAGGGTATTTGTATGCACACAAAATTGCCACATCTCAGGCGTGGCTGGTAACTCCGGGCAGCAAGCTGCATTCATTTCAGCTTACCGAGGTTATAGAAAGTTGACCCAAATTGTCTTATCTTGTGGGCAAACGGGGAAAGTACATTTACTTACATCTCATAGAAAGAGTAGCTTCTGAGAAGAACCCTTAAGATCCTGCAGTTTAAGTTTATAGGTAGTAAAGGGAGAGAAGGTATTTCATCCAAGGAAAGCTTTCCCAGCACTTCCAGTGCAGCAGCTCTTGCTGTTTAAACAGTGAAAACATCTTCACCACCGCTTCACAAGCAGCTGGAATTCTGCATCCTGACCTGCCAGAGATTGAAATGACAGTAGGCTCAACGCCTCTGGGCACAGGGAGACCAGACCTCCCGTGAGGCTGGGGCAGCAGGGGAGGGATGATGGCAGCCAACTTTACACGGCCTTACAGAAGAACATACCAACTTTCCTTACAAGAGGTAAAGCCAAACCAGACATTCTTATTGCTCGGCAGGGCTCCAGTCCAGAAAAGCACTTAAGCTCAAGAGTAGCCCCCTTAAATTTCAAGAGGTGATAGGGCTGCTTGCACAGCTAAGCGTTTAAACATATGCTCTGGATTGTCTTTTAGGTAAGGGCTATAAAACATGTGACTGAGTAGCAGGTCCTCCCAAAGCTATTCCGAACACTGCTGATGTCCCCAGGAAGGGTCAGATGGGCATTACGTGCAGCCAACTAATGCATGGTTCTTCCCATAGTCAGGGGACTATTTTTCCCCCACTAGCACATGCCTACATATCCAGACAGTTGCCTACGCTGAGCTGGGCTCACAAGGCTATTTCTGGATGCCTTGAAAATTGTCCTTCCCTGAACAAACCTACAAGCTCACCTGGAAACCAGCACTACAAAAATACAAACCCTAATCCAATACTTAGTTCTGCAGCCAAGTCTACTTTCTCTTTACCTCTGTAAAACATACCATATTTTTATTTCAAGAACAAAATCAATCTGTACAGCAGACAGTACTGAGGTACTACTGTGGGAAAATACCTTTTCTAGGGGAAGTCTGGGCAATATGTTTTTTTTAAATGTGGGAGCATTTTTATGAGCACCATAAATAGGCCATACGCGGTGGATTCATTAGTCAACCAGCAATTAGAACCAGAAGCCTCTTGACTGCATACTGAAGATTCTAATAATTTGCAGGCATTGCTTGCATTAAAATGGAAGAGCGATATATGTCTATTTTAAATAGAGGTATAATGAAATAGCGTATTAGACTGAAGGTTGATACTGAAGAATCGTAAGGACAGCAAAGTAAATGGGTGAGCAATTTACATATAGAGATGTGACAGATTTGGGCAAATTACCCCAGCATGGCAAGAGTAACCTGGTGATAGGCTGTAACCAGCAACCACTGGAGAGAAACAGTAAATTGGTTTTTCAGTTCTAATGGGAATGCTTCAAAATATTATTTTCAATTAACCAGCTCAAGCAATTAGAGAATATTCAGCATAAAGCTACTTATGAAACAGTTTGAGTTGAAACTGGCAAGTAGTTAATACCTATGAAGAAAAGCTAGGCAGGCAACTTGGTAGGAAGAGTTTCCAGCCAAGAAACTTGGAGCTTTTGTGATCTTTGTTCTTAAATTCCAACAGTTGTTTCTCTTCCTAAGAAACTCAATTAGCGGGACCATAGTTTCAGGAACTACTTCTGAAATATGAAACAAGTATCTGATTCTCTGGGAAAATAAGTTGAATTGGCCGTTAAAACTAATTTCCAGGTGATTATGTAGTATGCCAAATACTGGCAACATCTATACTTATAGTATAGATTATATATACTTATAGCATTCCAGTTATGTCCACTGCTTTTCACAAGATATGCTGCTTTCTGTACAGTGGGATTCTTCCTCCATACCACTGTGTTCACATAATTTCTCAGGCTCTAACATAAGGAAATAAGTCTTTATCTGTGAAGCTCAACAGGTACCACAGCACAAATTAACAGACACGAATCAAATCTTTAGCATTAATGCCCTTTGCCAGAATTTAAGAGGGTGTAAATGTGGGATATATTTATTTTACTGATTAGAATGTAGTTTTGATGAGCTAGGTAATTCTCTAGCACAAAAAAAATTTAAAAATAATTAAAAAAGGAAAAGTTAAACCAGTAGCTATTTTGAGGATACTGCTTGGACTGTGGGGTAGACAGGTAAGCTTTCTTGTTTTGAATAAAATCCCAAACATATGCAAGTATGTTCATGATGTATTTACTATGGAATACTGATAAAAATATTTTTATTTTTTGTCTCGTGAACTTACTTAAATGGTTTTCCTGCAGGGTAGCTGAAGCACAGGCTTTGTCCTAGGCATTCAGAATGTAACAATCAGTCCTACAGACACTAGATCTGACCAGAATCCTGTAAAACATTTAAACCCACAGAATCAGCCCCATTCCTCACAAAAGCCCAGTAGATGCAGTCCTCATGTAGCAGCACACAGTTAACTAAGAGTTTGCATAGTATAACTATTTTACTACATACTTTACATACAATCCATTTCTTTAAGCTCAAGCAGTCAGATCACTGTTTTCTGTAAAATGCTTTACTGACTTTCTTCCTCTATTTATTTTGTCTTTATATAGCAGTAATTCTTTATTCTGTGACAGCATGCCATTCCACTTCAAAATACTTCTTTTCTACACATGTGGGCAGGATTAGCTCAGGAAAACTTCACTCCTCCTTCCAAAGAGGGACCGAAAATACAAAACATGTGCCCAAAGCAAGCACTCCGATCCAGACTCAGATTACATGGCTGACAATATTTCAGAAATAGGTTAAAGCCAAAAGGCTTGAACTGGAGTCAACTATATCAACTATAGTCATCTTGAATAATCCAAGTAGTCATACCGGATAAAGTTGTCAATGGTTGTAATTCAAATGTGTCCTTACCTGCCAAGTGGCTTAAATCATAGCTTTGGTAGTCAGATAACACGTACAAAGATCCACATAGTCTGCAACGACAGAGCTGCACAGTCACCAAGTACTCGGGGAAGCACCACATCTGCATCTCCCCTGCAAACCTTGCCTGGAGCAGGACCTGTCCTGCCATCCTCTCAGCAGAGCGGAGCTGCTCTGGCCATGCCTCTGGGGAACTGGTGTATACAGGAGCAGTCAGCATCACGCTGCTCCTGGCCAGAGGCCAAGTCTGGTCAAATCCAAAAACCATGAGCCACTGTAGTCTTAGGCAGGACTGCACCACGTGGAGATTTTAGCCTGAGGAGCAGCCACTGGCTGTGGGGTCTGGAATAGCCTTCTCAAAAGAGAAAGTCTTCACTGGTGGTAGCAAATCTCTAGGCTGAAGCACAGGTGCTTCCTACATGCCCAGTCATCAGAAGGAACAGCATTCACTGGAGTACAGGAAGCTTAGAGCTTGTGTCCCAGAGAGGGTAATCCTGGCACAATTACTCCACTGGGTTGCATAAGATTTGCAGAGGAAGGGACAGGCTGAAACCTACCAGGTTTCTGGGTAGGAAGTGTTGGTCCTGGCATAGCTGGCCTTCTGAGAGTAGGGGTTGAAATCGTTCTGTGAACCAACCTCTCAAGATTTTTTTTGCAAAAGGGGGGGATGACACCAGAGCTGAGAAGAGTGGAGGAGGAGGATGGAGCTCAGGGCAGGCCTTTCTTACTTGACATTAGTTGGCATGTGAGGCTCAGGATGCACTTCTGGTAGTTACAGTTCTTACCCTCTGAAAGAAAAACAATAACAGAGAAACAAAGCAAAGCTCAACGCAGCTGGCAAGATTGTTTTGCACAATAGGAATAGGATGACAAAGGGAGAGGAAATTGCCTGTTGCAAGTAATGGTATCATGAGTGATTATGTCCAGTGTCTTGCAATCAGCAGCACTTTCACACAAAAGCTGATGTAGAAGAAAATCTGAAAGCGCATTACTACACTGCACAGGATGACTGGCAGTCTGGTTAAACATGTAGGCTGCTGTCTGGCTCAGGATGGATGGGGTCTACAGCAAGCAAGTTAGAGGTTCCACAGCTAGAGGCAAAGGCTGATGCCAGGGTGGGCTTTTGCTGCAAGCATTACCGCTGCTGGAAGCGGAACAAACAGTGGCTGGACCCATCAGAGGAACAGAACAGAGCTGGTTCTGGAGACAAGAATTATGATCACTCCCACAGTCACCTTAGACTTGGCACTAAAGAGATTGTGACACTCAACAAGGGAAACAAATCTTCCCCCCTGGCTTTTCAGAGCAAGTCCCTTGGTGCTAGCACAGACCTCAGCCTTGTTTATTAAACTCATATTAGTAGCTACCTTTAATAAGCAGCAACAGTCTCGTATCATTGGGTGAAGATCTTTAGAGTGAAGTAAATAAAAGTGTTTCTTTAGGAATTTAAATAATTTCATCAAAACTTTCTTTTTCTTGTTTAAGGTATGAGCAATTCAGACGTGATGGTTGCTCTTCAGCGTGGGTACCGAATGCCACGCATGGAAACCTGTCCAGCGGAGCTTTATGATATCATGAAAACATGCTGGAAAGACAAAGCAGAAGAGAGGCCAACATTTGATTATCTACAGAGTGTGCTTGATGACTTCTACACAGCAACAGAAGGGCAGTATCAACAACAGCCATAGAACAAAGAACACTTTCTATTGACATGGCTCATTGGCACAGACTATTATTTGGACAGACTGCTCAAACCAATTACTTCATGAGTTTGGATGTCTTCACTGAGTGTGGAAGCTGAAATGCTGAAGGAAAGAGTAATTCTGCAGAAACATAACAACATTTTTATTAGGTTAAAACAGTTTCTCTAAAGCATCAAGTTCTCCTTAAACGTTCTGTTTTGCATCTGCAGAAACATCCCAAAACAAGCAGGCTTTTTGGGGTGGGGAGAGAGAAGGAAGGAAAGCAATCACACGCTGGCACCATTTGACAACCCCTTCTTAGGATCTAAGTCATGCAATACATTACAAGGAGACCTTTATAAAAGGGGAAAGAAGATACATGAACAGCTGTTTTCAAAAGAAGGTCATGAAGGAGAACATACATATTTAAGATGTGGCGATGTCTTATTTTTATATCCTTGTTATTTCACATTAGTATCTGGAGTACGGTCACCTCTCGTAAGGCTTTCTAAACAGTATCATGGTTTCCTTTAAGGAAGGGTTATGTATGTAATTCTTTACACTGAAGACTATTCCATTTTACTGCTGTATTACTCAATACTAAACTTAAAATCCTTTCCAAAGCATCACACAGTCATTGCAGATGCAGAAGAGCAATACAAACAACATATGATGGCAGAAGCAGCAGCAAACCTAGCTCTGTGTTAAACCTTCAGTTTCCCACAAGGCTGAAGTCATCATCTGAAATCTATGGGAAAGCACAGGATTTTGAAGGAAGTTAATACTTTCACTGCAGTCACTAAGTTACCAGTGAAAAATATTTTAATCTTAATTTTTAATCCTCTGATTATTCAAGAATATTCCTTATGTTTTTGCTGCTTTAATTAACTAACCTCAAATCTGTTTTAAAGCTAAAACCAGCTCTAGTGCTATCAAAAACAATTTGTGGAAATATGCAATAGGATATCAGGTTACATTGCAGTGACACCACAGGTTTCCTTGCTCAGTAATCTAATTCATAACAGTGAACGTAGTTTGCCAAGCTCTACATACTGAAATGTTCTATCAATTACTTACCAAAACAACTGAGCTCGTGTAATTGCAGTGTAACTAGAGCAAAGAGTACTTTTTTCCCCAGTGACAGTGGTTCTTACAGCTGAAACCCTGTACATCTTTGCCACCCCTCAGCCCAATTATTTAGGCAAATGGTACTTTGCAGAAGCTTAAAACCCCTTTGATGTAGCTTCAGCGTGCCTGCAGTTGAAATTCAGCAGCATAAATATTCATTGCTTTTCTCTTCCATTGGCTTCCTTCAGTCAAACTGTGCAGTTTAAGCAGACTATCAGTTAAATATGTAAATAGTTTCTATTGTATGGTGATTTTTAATTTTAATAAACACTTAATCTGAAGCGAGTTGTATGGTAGTAATTTGAGATAAAACAGATGGCTGATGTTCTATCCAGAGTGGTAGCTTCATGTGGAACAGGGAAACATCTGTTCATCACCACTAACAAGATTAATGGATTCTGCTTTCCTTATACCCATTCAGCTTTGAGAAGTTGAAAACTACAAAACCAGCCATTTTTGAATCCTTTTGAGTGTTTCTTTTAGATCTGGAGGGCAGGAAGAGAAGCAGTCAGTCCTCAGCTGTCCTTAAAAGCTGTCTTCTCAAAAGTCTTTAATGTAATAGCAACACAGTTCCTTGAAACTCTTTGGAAAGCATTACAGTTAAAAACTGGTCAGTACTTCACTACAGGCTTCATTTTATTTTAAGAAAAAAATAGCTTAAGGTAATGTAACCTTGTCTTTCAAACCATTTCCTATAGCCAGCCAAAGCACTCTGGGAAGTAGGAGGGAATGTGGAAACAGCAGTTGCTCAGGGAATAAGAGGTTATAGTTAGCGTAACATAAACTTGCCAATATAAAACTCTCAGACAAGTGACAGACAAGTCACGGTGTAGCACTAGATCAGTTGAAATGGTATTATAGAAAGTTTCCAGCACTAGCCTGTTCTGATGATTTTTTTAACTTCTGTTTGAATATTACTGCTGTTAGATCAATTTGTACATTTACAGCTTTCTTATTCAAGGGATCAACACTGGGTGTATCATATCACTCCACCAAAATACTTTTAATAGCTGGAATAGTTTGTGTAGGAGTAGAGTAATATTTTAGAAATTCTACCTGGGAGAGATTATAGGCCTTTAAGAACTACTAGAGCCAGATAACCTATATTCAACAGAAACAGTTCAAAATCTGAGAAACAGCACGGCTCAAGTGCTACATCTCCAGCCTGATTAAGGACATATTAGAGAGATTACTTACCACTGCATTTCCACAGACAGACCCCAAACTGGAGACCTGGCCGAGAGTCACACCAGAGAAGGGCTGTTCTGTGTCACACAGGAAGGCTGCACCACCTAGTGTCTCCACAGGGAGGGTGAGGTTTTTGCTCTGGCTCAGCCTTTGGCAGGTCGCCTAATGCATTTCCATCCCACCTTTGAACATCAGCATACAGTTAATAACGGTGTGGAA
>JAVJGJ010000037.1:46053936-46080977 GCA_035590215.1 Microhierax caerulescens | reverse complement strand
AGCATGAGAAATAGCATTACAGGGACTGATCAAACCCATTTACTTACAATTCTCCAGCGGTTACAGGCGTGGTACTTTCAGTCAGAAAAAAACTCTCTCACTGACTGAAATGGCTCCAAGAAAGCTATTTCAAATTTTATCATGCTCTAGTCTTCCTTCCTTGAGTTACTAGATAAAGGTAAGTAACATAATGAGGGTTATGATCCTTTCAACTTAAGATCATCATATGCCAGTCACTATGATCATTTGGCCTCCAGATTTATGATCTTTCCTTATCTTGATTTCATGGATTTTCTCACCTTTATAAAATGAACAGCCAGAGCTTAGTTTAGCAATGGAAAAATTTATTATAAATAGATTTGTCACAGTTTAATGCATTATTCTTAGTGGAAATTCAATTGATACTAAAACAAGTTCCTTTACAAAACCATTATCTGGCTTGCTATTTTTCAGCTAAGACCTCATTTTGTTGCCTCTTCCAGCAATTTGCTCTTTGGTCCCAGGATGGACCTGGTCTCCAGGTCAAAGCCCAAATATTAACTGAAGAACCAAGCTATTTTATCTACTTGAGATTAAGTTTACAAGCCATCTGATTTCTAGGAATCAACAATGAAATTAATTAATTTAAAAAGGTAACAAGCAGCAGATGAGGAACATCTCACTGCATGAATCACACGTCAATATAGAAGACCACGCATTTACTCAAGAATTAAAATTATTTCTCAAATCACATCACTATAACAACAGTAAAAGCACAGGTTTAGACCTAAACTTAACATGGCTCTATATTCAACCCTGATTCAATTTAAAAAGTTCTGTACTAAACATTTTGCTATGAGTTAACATGACAGTGAAGATGGCATCTAAGAGTGAGAAAAAGCTACCAACAGTTTGATGAAGAAGCCCAGTAATTGCATGCTTTGATTAATCAAATATTATTCTTTTGTTTTATGAACCAATAGTACTTGTTTTCTTGAAAAGGGTGAAGCATCTTCATACTTCCCCCAGCCTTTTCCAAGAGGTGTACTAGCAGTGGCTGCTACTGTGGATTTCAGGTTGGCCAACAAACCTCTCCTGGGTTTTTGTTTTGACTCCTCTATAGAGAAATGTTTTTTCTGTTCATCAAGTTCTTTTTGCAGGGAAGACACTGTTTCTTCAAGCTCAAGAACACGTTTAGCCCAGTTCTGAAGACTATTCATTTCCTGATCCTACAAGGATAAAACTGTGTTAGGTATCTGAACACTCCAGGGGCATTTTCATGTAGTTGATTTTCTGCTTCAGACTATTTTACTACAGTGGTAAACATCCTTGTTATTACTATGCCAAACTGTGATTTAGTACTCATTTCTTCTGAATTACTTTTATGTAATTTAGAGAACAGCAAACTATGGGGCCATTGAATCTAGTTAGAGACCAAGTCTGACTAAGAAGCTGATGCTTAACTGTTTAACCATGCTATGCAAAGAATTGCTGTTGTTCTAAGAACCAAATAAAGGCTTTCCTGTCCTAACCTGTAATTAGCGAAAGCAAAACTGGTCAAATCAAAACTCTTACCATAGTTCTAAGTCTGCTAACTAGGACTGCTTTGAGTGGGCAGAAGATGCTCTCTAATCCTTGTGGTTAACAAAAAGTCACCTACCTATGTCTTAGAATCAATTAAGAAACAAATTTCAAGATGAATAATTTTTGGTCTCAGACTTAGACTAAGAAACACATGAAAGGTAATTCAATGTTCAAAGAAAAGCATCACTAAGTAGTCTTACACCTGCCTTGCTTCATTTGCAGATTACAAATGAGGCATAGATGCAAAGTGTCAACAGTTTAAAATTTTCATTCATCTAGTTGATATCTAAGGTTAGATGCTGTCAATTTTATGAAATCCCTGCTTTTGAAGGGAAGCTTTCTTCTAGTTCAGTATTAAATAGTTTACCTGCCCATATCCCTTATCTAGCCTGGTCACCTCTTACAGGAGTATCAGTATAGCTTTAAAACCATAGATCCTTTAAATCTTGTTGTACTAACATTTGTGCACTGACACCTTGCTTGCCCTCAACAGAACACTTTGACTAGAGTTCTTAGCAGTATTTACTTGGCTTGACAGCAATTGGTGGCATCATTAGATTAGCAAAAGTTGTCAGCACAGAGTTAAGCGATAGCTTTGGTCAACAAAGAAAGTCAGGGAGTGAAACAAGGGCTCTGAGCTCATAATTCAGGAAGTTCGGATGGAAAATGCTAACATCAAAAGAATTTAGTAAGACTGAACTGTGGTTTTACATGTACAAAGATGCAGAAATATCCAATAGCAACTATAGATACAACCAGATTAAAGTTGCTTTTAAGTTGTTGACAAACCTTGAGCATGACTGTATGCTTCAGTTGACTGTTCTCTTCTGCCATTTTTCTGTAGCCTTCAGTAGCTTCTAGCAGCATTTCATTTAATTTCTGTATTTTAAACTTGAGAGATTTTATAAGCTGAAAATAAACCCCATACACACTGAAATTCAAGACAGCATGTTTTACATTAATTTTGTTTATGACTAGAACTCAGACACTGTAGATATTTCTGATTAATACTGAACAGTGCAAACAAGATCAAAGCCACGAAGATGGAGTCTGCTTCTCTCGACCTCTAATGCTCCAACCTATCATTGCTAGTGAGAAAATACTGGAGCATTCATGTGCTATTGTGCTAAAGCTACTACATTTGCAGAGGCCTGTCAATCAAGAGAACAGCATGGACTAAGCTACTTCTGGAACAGTCTGCTCCTTTTCAGTAAGGGTAGTTAGAAGAATGCTTGTCTCATTGACACTATTCACATAGTGAACTGGAGCACAGTTACAACAGACAACCTCACCTTTCTGATGGGAATATTGATGGATTAAGTCTTGAGAGAGAAAAGAAACTCTAAACCAGCAAAATTAATGTTATAACACTATCACTAATTTACTTCTAACAAGGTTGGAAGGAAAATATATAGGTTGCTAAAAAAACCCACACTTTGCCCGTATTTAATGGCTGAATAGGAAGGGGTCGGGGGGATGGTGTGGGGAAAGAGTAGTGAACTGTTCGTCACATGTCAACAGATGTGAGGCAAAGCAGCAGACAGGCACTGATGGAACCAGCTGCTTTAAACTGCTCTCACTTCAGTTATTGCCAGGCAGCAATCCCATCATTCTAACACTTTCTAGCCACACAAAACAATCAATACTCTATCCCCATATCAAGCATAAAAGCCAGACGTCCAAAGTTTGAAATTGACATAGGAAATGGAAAATGATGTAGAGCTCTCAAGAACAGCATTACAAAACAAATGCCAGGGCCATAACACGAGACATTAAACTTGCTAAGGAAAAAGTTATTTTTGGAGCACACTTTCTCAGCAGAAAGGGATTAAGTTCACTTTCCATTTACATGGTTTATTAGAACCAGCTGGGACTATTTCTCCAGCCCCTACTCCTATTTGTCACTAATGAAAGGAACAAAGCTTGTCTCTTCCCCCTTCCTCATACCCTTTAAACATGGGAAACTAACTGTAGCCTTACAAGAAGCTCATCCAAGGTATAAATTAAAAATGCAATACCTAAAAATAATTAAGATTTGTTTTCCATAACACAGCCTAAAGCTCATAATTTCCACCTCTATGTTATTCAGAACACAAGGATCTTGTTTGTTTGAAGAATAGACATTACCTTTTCCTTAAGTTTAAAAGGACAGTGGAATTCAAAACTTACAGAAAGGACTGGTTTAAGGCACTATTTTAACTCTAGGTCTAAACTGTTACCAGATTCTATAACTGTTCCCTTGAGCATAAGCAGGCAGCATTTCAGGAAGGAAAGCACTGAGGCCATGGCAGAAATGTTAACAAATTCCAGTACAAGGCTATATACTTCCCCACTTCCAACTTGCATCATGTTCATGCTGTGACTTGTTACAGTAGTAGATGCCTTTACAAACTAAAGCAAAGCCAGAACACAGCCAATCTCTGGCAAAAATAATCTACAATTACACAAGGGCTTTTCTGTAGACTTGATACCTATATGCAGGATTCTTCATGCTTTTGTCTACAGCATGTCAATCTTTTGTCTACATGTCTATCTTTAAACACTGAACCATGCCAGAGTTTAGGACCATTACCCCCACATTTGTTAAATACTAAGCAAGAGCTACCTCTTCTTTCTCTTTGCATTGTTTCTGCAGCCCTTCGTTGGCTCTCTTCATCTTGTTCATAAGATCTGTAGTCAAAAGAAAAGTTTTCTTGTTTATACACAATACCACAAGTAAATTGAACTTTGAATATCCAAGATTAGATTCCTACCTAGTTCCGTGTTACTTTCAGTAGTCAGTACGTTATCTGAATTCAGACTTCCCAGAGCCAACAGCCTCCCTGACTGTTCATCAAGTTGCCTCTCCAATTGCAGTATTCTTCTCTCTCTGTCCTGAAAAAAAGGCACATGGTAGAACTAGTTTAAATTCCTGCTTAACCTGATGCACTACTGTACATCCTTCAATTATATTACACATGTATGTGCAGATTTAAAATAATTTCACAGGTGGAAGTTACGATTGTTATGGTTGAGAAATTACAGAAAGGAATAACACTCTGATTGCAAGACCTTCTAGGAATAACTTGCTTTACACAGGAGTCAACTCTTCAAGTCTGAAGATTTCTAAACTGTATTACAAGTAACCATATGGCAGAAAGAAAACTTCAGTGCATCTGTGTTAAACACTGTTGCCAGTTAGCTTCCTCAATAAGTAAGAAAATATTTCATAGAACTAAATTTTAACCTCAATCTTTTTTCAGTACCCATCAGATTGCTAGGGTGGTATTTCAGAGTGAGAAATCAAACAAGTCACCATCAAGAAAAGTTATTCATCTAATTCTGGTTCTCTGAAGCTGCCTACTCAGATTCTACCTTGTGCTCTCCTTTGTCAATTAAGAATTTTATATCTTAGGTATTTCATCAGTTTATCATCTGACTTGCTGCCAAGGCCATCTTGCTCTTTAATTCTTCCTTTATGCACCCTTATGACCAGTGTGAGATGCAGCTATAAATACAGAGAGCCCTACTAACACTCTTTTCCTCCACCCCAACATGGTATATACTAGGGGTTAAGTGAACATAAAAACAGAGTTTAAGTGGGGAAAACACACAAGTGTGAAGGAGCTGGAAAACCAGAGGTCATTACACAACAGTGTTACTTGTCAGCACCTGAATGGAGAGCTGCAAAAGCAGAAATGTTTATGTATCAGAATCGACAACAGAAACCCACTTCCCTCATGTCTTGAGAAGAACTTGCCTACCAGGGGAGTGAGACATCTTGTTGGTTCCTGGACAGGAGAGTGCAGTGAGAAAGCACCTCTGGCATACACCACAGTTCTATTCTTCCACTACAGACCTTCTGAAAAGACTGGAACCCACAGGTCTCATCTGTTGCCTGGATACCCTTAGCCATCTACATTAGCAGAGGCTAGAAGTGAAGACTGATAACAGCTGCACATGGCTAACATAGCTCAGTTGCAAAAAGAATAAAAACTTGCTGATGCCAACTCTAACCAGTTCTAGGTGTAAGTACATTCAGGAGATTACGTTCTCCCCTGCATAAAGTTTAATTTCTCATCACTGTTTCTAATCCTCCCTCTAGACTTTAGAGCAGAGATCCATTATAATTAAAATACCTACCACCCTGTACTAAACTCTCCACCAGCTTTTCAGACTAGCTTTTTACTCTTGTCCTGGTTTCAGCTGGCATAGAGTTAATTTTCTTCCAAGTAGCTGGTAGGTGCTGTGTTTTGGATTAGAATGCAAATAATATTGATAACACATGGATGTTTTAGTTGTTGCTAAGCTGTGTTTACACTAGGTCAAGGACTTCGCAGATTCTCACAACACCCCACCACCAAGTAGGCTGAGGCACAAGAAGCTGGGAGGGGACACAGCCAGGACAGCTGACCTGAACTGGCCAAAGGGATATTCCATACCATATGATGTCATTCTTAATATAAGAACTGGGAAAGCTGCAGGAACTGGCTGGGCATCAGTCAGTGTGTGGTGAGCAATTGCACTGTGAATCACTTGTTTTGTATATTGTAATTATGTTATTATTATTTTCCCTTCCTTTTCTGTGCTATTAAACTGTCTGTCTTGACCCACAAGTTTTACTTTTCCCCAATTCTGTCCTCCATCCCACTGGGGTGGGGGAGCGAGCAAGCAGCTGTGTGGTGTTTAGCTGCCGGCCAGGTTAAACCACAACAATTCTATAGCCTACAACCCCAAGGATCTCCACAAGGCCAGTCTGCCGTATACACCATCACTCTAGGTGTTCCAGTTATTGCACTACAGAGATAAAGATGACTTCGATTTAATTGAAGTGTGCCCTCAACATCAGGATGTTTAAGCATACACTACAGGTAGCGTTAGACAGAATGGCATCTCTATCCTTGGTTTAGCATTGGACAGCAGAACAGCTAGGCTTAACTGCTAGTTATTTTGACCCTTCAGTGTTGCATTTAGGATTCCTGAATGACTGTTGAGGAAAAGCAAAATTTACAGTTAAGAAGCTAGCACATATTTTTTTAGCAGCAGTCAAGTCATACCTCAACTTTCTCTTGTTCAGCTAGAAATTCTTCTATGGGAACATAATGGTCTTCAATTTGTTCCATTGCACACACATATGCATGTTTCTTAATGGCCTCTTTATACATTTCAAATTTGCTCTCCAGCTTTTCTTCATAACTGTCTTTCATATCTTCCAAGCGGTTGCTGAGGAGAACATGTTAGTTTTATTTAGTATCTTAGCATTGCATGTATTACAATTTGACTATACATGTTCAACTAGCAATATCAAAGATATTTATCTAATCATAAACAGATAAGAAATCAAGAAGTATTTTTCTCCTTTTTATTCTCAATGATCACAGAATCATTTAGGTTGGAAAAGACCTTTGAGATCAGCAAGTCTAACTGCTAAGCCACGACTGCCAAGTCCACCACTAAACCGTGTCAGTAAGCACCGCCTCTATGTCTTTTTGAAATGCTTCCAGGGACGGTGATCCTACCACCTCCATAGGCAGCCTGTTCCAATGCTTCACCACCCTTCTGGTGAAGAAACTTTTCCTAATATCCAATCTCAACCTCTCCTGGCATAACTTAAGGCCTACAGACTTGCACCAAGGCATAACTTGTACTTGGCATATACCAAGGGAAGTCTTATAGAAGAACACATACTTAAGATCTGTCAAAGAAGTTCTATAGAAAAATCCACCAACGTGCAGTAATAGATATGACTACACCCAATCAGACCTGGTATTTGAGGCATAATTCCAGGGAGTATCTTTCACATTGGGTGGGTTGGAGTGGGTTTCTTTCCATTAAAGATAAGGCAAAACGAATTTGGAATTTATTGTTTCATACATTACACAATTCCTGTCACAATTAAAAAAAAATTACCCAGCAGTGACACAAAACATCACAGAGAAGAAGCATCACTGCTGTTTCATGTGTTTGGCCAAAGGCACCCAAACAATTTTAAAGTCAGTGCAGCTGTTAAACCATAGTGTGTTCAGCTGGCAGTTTAAGTTGGGGTTAGCCTCTTAGCAAATCAAACAGCAGGAAACTGATTTCAAGAAAAGAGTTACAAGGAAGTGAATTCAACTTAAGCAATCTAGACACTTGGAAAAAAAAAACCACCAAAATCCCCAAGTAAGTAACATCAGTGCAGGTAGCCACAGTAAGCTACCAACAGTTCATAAATAATCTAGGAGCAAGAATCCAGGAGAGCTCAAAGAGATACTAATAGAACTACCTTAAGCACATGCATGCATATTAACATGACCAAGTGTAAGTTTTGGAACAATCACAAGCCTCAGTGGGGTACCTGTAACAATCTTTCACATCTGCTAAATACTAATAGACAGTCAGGACAATCTCCAGTAATTATAAATTAAACAGAGAAAAGGTCAGCAAAAAGCAGCATTATTTTTTCATTGTACATGGGAAGGGGCTGAACTGTACAAGTTACTTTAATGTTCTTCCTTCCTTTTTCATCAGAAGCTTTGAAACTGTCCAGCCCTAACTTGTCTAAATAACAAGAGTATGCATTCCTTGCATATACATATATATATATACACATGTGTGTATATATATATATATATATATAATGTATACATTTATATATGGGGAATTCTTCCAGTTGAAGCTGACTGCAACATGACTTGCCTCCAGGCTTCCTCTGTTTCCAACAGCTGTCGAAACATTGCTTCTGCCATTTCTCTACGTATCTTCACCTCCAGAAGGATTTTACTTTGCCTTTCTGCAACTAGCTTCTCCTTCAGGTTCTCTGTAGTTTTCAAGAGATCCTAAATTTAACATATTTCAGTTCAGAAAACAAGCTAGAAATACATATTAATATGCATGTCAAATGAAGTATTCACGCAGTCAGCCATTTGCAGGGCATTTCTATAAGCCTATAACTTTCGGGGGGACTGCACCAAGGGTTAAATATTTGCAGTAGAAATCCACATTTAAAAGACAACCTTCCTCCATCTTGATGGTTTCTGCTATCAAAAAGTTTACTACTGTTTTAGCATTTAAATATTAATTTGTACAACCGTTTAGCATAAAGCCTACTTAAGAGTTTATTATTAATAAATGAGTTTATTACTATTAGATTGTATAGCTTCATTTTTAAAATGCTGCATCTTAACTTGTTCCTGCTATTCCCCAAAAAAGCACAAATGACAAAATGTTTTGGACACACATACTGCTTCCCTACTCTTCTTGTTGAAGAATCAGTTGAATTCCAAATTTAGCACTCTACCTCACTAGAAAGTCGCAGGCAGCCTTCCACAACTACACTTGATCCCTCAGCACCAGATCACTTTAAGCCTAGGTCTGCCCGACACTGAGCAGAAGCTTACAGTTCTCATTCAACACAGCTTCCAGCACATCTCTTCTGGTAAAGATTCTAATATTAGAACTAGTAGCAATGATCTTCTTGGATACAATTTTGAGTAGATGTGTATCTACCTCATGACTCAGAATGGTGATGTCTACTTCCTCTTCTGCTCCAGAGGTTTCAGCGCTGTCAGGAAAGTCATCTACAGATGTGCTAGCATCAAAGTGGATGATAGGTTTGCCATTGCCTCCAACTAGCTTGGGTGGAAAATAACCAAAATTTTTGGGTAGGATTGTCTGGATTACCTGGAAATAGATTTAGCAATGCCATCAGTATCGCAGATATCAGAATACTGTGAAGAAGTGGCATGAATGCATTGTTGTATTTAGACTATAATTAATGATCACAAGAACATTAACAAAATTTTACATGCCTTTTAGCAGACAAAACCATCTATCAATACAAATATAAGACTTCAATAATCTAACAAAGTGGGAAATACTATCCACTAACAAACTTAGTGTGCTCGTCTAGAGCGGTGTTTTCTCTCCCCCTAAAATACAAGGTTTTAGTGTAGTTTCCTAGAAAGCTAGTAAAAAGCAGAAAATCCCTAAAACATTTGTTCCTTCCTGAAATACTGTGACCAGGATTCAGCAATTCATGGTAGTTATATACAGATTTTATGTGTGTCATAGGAGAACATATCAGAGAAGCTTGTCTCCTCAGTGCACACTTACCTTAGGATGAAATTAGCAGCTGAAGTGAGTTAGAAAAATCTTGCTCTCTGAAATTGTATTAGAAATGCCATTACAGGCTTGAAACCTGTCAGAACTAATCCATGGTTCCATGCTAGAAAAGGACTTTATTTCTGCCATGAAACACAGCACAGTCCACCATCCCACCCCTTGCAAGCAGCAGCTTCCAAGGAAGCTGAATAAGCTGAAGACCAAACACATCAACCCCAAGTCCTGAATTTAATGGGCTGACAAGCAGAGCTAGCAGAAAAAGCATGAAAGCATGTAGATTTAAGCAAAGGGGGTTTTGTCTTCAAAGGAGAAGAATACACTACCTTCAAGCATTACCTTACCAATAAAAAAAATCTTCCCTTTTATTTGTTATTAATTACTTGCACTTAGCCAAATAGGAGCAATGCAGACACAAGGGATCTCATTTAGACTACAAAATAAGAAAGAAGCTGCTACTTTCTGTCCAAAAAGTTTTGAAGAACTGTCATCTTCTGCAACAGGTGCTCAACCACACACAGGTTAAACAATTCATTAAAAGCTTGAATCAAAATCTTGCATTTGCTCAGACATATGGTATAACTGGTCATATCTGAAAGTGCCCCAACTACACAGAATGTCAGTTGTGTGGAACTGAACCAAACCAGACAGCTGCAGCTATCTTTAACTTCTTACCACAGGCAGGTTTGAGGATGGTCAACACTACTAGGAGCCTTTTAGAGGGAAGCCACATGCATTAATTAATATGGTGTGTCAAAAGTCCAAATCACACTCTAGTTCATACAACCTGATCATTTCATAAACCAAAAGTAACAAAGCAGAACAGCAGGGAGAGAAGTATGCTCTTACCTGTTTGGCTATAGCTGAAAATTTCATTACACGTAGTGTTTCACCATATGTGGAAGCGTGCTGATTAATGTTTACAATCATACAAGCTTTGCCTTTTCCACAAAAGAATGGCTGAAACAGACGAGTCAATTTGCTCTCTCTGAATGGAATATAGCTTGGCTTCATCCTCATGGAGAAAGGAATAAAATTGTGAAACAAAATTGTAAAATTGTGATACTTAACTTGGCTTAATATCCTTTCTCTCTTTCAGGAAAGAGATCCAGTAGGATGCTCATATTTAAGCCTAAGCTATTTCACAAAGAGCAAGTTCTTTCCTAGATCTCATGAGTTCTCCAAAATCCAAACTATTTAAACGTAGTACTGCACCACAGTTCCCTAGTGTTACAAAGCAGATACTGGAACAAGTCAAAAGCTAAGTACAGGACATGTCAGCTGTCTGATGAATCCACCTGTATAACTTGGAGGTGGAAGGGAAGAGGACAAACCAGGAGCTCTGTACACTGAGTGTATTGCTCATACACACACACTAAAAAAAGTGTGGCAGTTTGCTGCTAGTTGCTCTTTTTTTATTCTCCACAAAACAGTTTTAAAGAAAGAATGTTCATTTTGGGTATTCCAGTGACATCTGTAATAAAGAATTTTGTAGAGTTCCATTTTCCTCTGACCACACAAACCCCTTGTAAAAACATAAAAGGATGCTTAGGTTTCAACCTAAAACTTGGCATGTTTAAGACTTGTCACTTACTTTGGATTTTGATTTTGCTTCAGTGCTGCAATGCATTTTCCAAGGATATGAAGAGAATTATTAATATTTCCTGCTTCTTTTAGTCTATCTCCAAAGGCTTGTGTTTTATTACACCTCTCTGATCCAGCCAAGTCACAGAAAGACAACCTGTGTGAAAGAATTGTCCAGAACACACATATAAACTTATTTCTAAACAGTATGAAATTAGAACTGCTTGTCTTTTTATTTATGTGTCTGAAGTGTAAATGAGCAACTCATTTCAGCCTTCACAGAATAAGTTGTACTTTAATGTTGACATTTTGTCCAGGAGGCTATGCAAGGAACTTGGGATAAATGCACTACACTACCTATCTTCCCATCGTATATAAAGATACTGGAACATTCACAATTGCTGCTTCTAATATAGCCTGTTTAGCACATTCAAAAGAAGCCTGCTTGTAGCATTCATATAAAACTCTGCAGGCATTTTTACATAAAGAATTCCGTTTAGGAACCCAAACTTTGTTGCAATCCTAAAGTACTTCCAGACAAGATAAGAGGAATTTCTGAAACAGTTTTACATAGCAGTACTATGCTACAGAAACAGTTTGACAGTCACCTTCAACAGTTCCAGCACTGAGAAGACTGCAAGGTAGTAGTATGCTTCAATACACGGCAGTCTGCCTCTTTTGGATACAAAGCCGTTTGTTCACTATTGCAAATAAGAGGCCAGAAGTCCTTCCCAGATCACCTCAGAGGTTTTTGTTCGGCTATAGCAATTATGCACTACTAAACTCAGGCCACTGAATTGTCCCTCACAGTACAACAGGTTACTGTCAGAGGCAATTATCCTGGATAACCAAGGAATTTCATCACTTTATATTAAAAAAGCCCTTGAAATACAGGAAGCACTGCAAGTTAGATAATTTATGTAACTGAACTGTTACTCATTGATACATACAACTATTTATATAAAATAACACCTTCATAAGATCATAGCCATTCATGCAGCTGAAATAAGCATATATTAATACTATATTTATAAAGGCACATGTTTCAACTGTGTGAAAGGCTATGACCTTATGATCTTTATCTTTTTCAGTACACAATGAAGAGCTTTTTTCTTCCTTAAGCAACGTACAAGCTGTCATTCACCTAACAGCTGTGCTGCTGCAAGCTTTACCAGGGGACTACACCAAGACAGGGAATGGCAAGGAATTTCCTCAAATTATCTTTCCTTATTTTTCACTGTAAGATCTGATATTAAGAGGTGTTCTGACAGTGAGATATATATTCATTACTGCCTCTGCTGAGCAGAGGCAAGTGAGAAAACAGCAGGAGCTAGGACTGAACTAAACCACTGTTACAAGCTGTCCTCACTTTTCCACATCAAGCTAAATGGACAGTTAGTTAAAAAACAACAAACAATAAAAAAGCTATCAAAGTGACTTCAACCCAAAAGATTAGGCCACTTCCTCTAAACTACAAAAGAACCAGAAGGTGTAAGGACTTAGCACTGCTCTCACAGAGTGCACCTACATTAGCATTTTAGATTAGAACAGTTTTTAAGCAAATCACTCTATTCCCTCTTACTGCAGATTGCACCATAGAACAGTCCCAGAGCATGTCACCTACATTCTTTTTGGATTATAGACTTGCATTTGCATTCCAGGAACTCATCAAATGTGCTGCAACAAACACTCAACCCATAAACTCTAGTCTGATGCCAAAGTAGAAGGATATACTGGCACAGCTTGCACCTGGAATCTTCAGCACCAGGTGCTGCACTCCAACATCAGAGAGTGGCTTCTATCAGCCCACCATTTGAATTCTGCTCACCAGAATACAGTGTGGTATTACATCATACTCCTCTGTCCCCACCACCCTGTCATGTAAATCAATATATGTGTGTTTCCCTCATTTTATATACTACTGAGAGTTTTAACAGGTTCCTTCAGCCAAACTTTAACAGAACCAAAGAGTCAGGGAAACACTTCTATGCCTGTCCCTGTTGGGCTTCCAGTCAGTTTTATGCAGCCAGTGGAGATACGATTTTCTTCTTGGCTCTCAGAGGGTTTGTTTATTAAAAGAAAGTTCACCAGTTTAGCATCCTTACACCTTACCAACTTTTCTAAAATATTTACATTCTGGTAAAGAGCTGAAGCATTCACTTACTCTGAAACTCCAAGAACACGCGGCTGGTGCTCATCAGCAGTCAGCTTTAGTAGCCTGATTGAAAATATACTGTGACTGGAATGGAAAGAGGTCCTTTTTAATAACCACAATTAGGAAAATTAAACAGTCACAGAAGAACAGTAAAATTTGTAAGGTACAGGAAATTTAATGCTGAAGAAAACAAGAATTAATTCACTAATTTACATTAGTTACCTTTACAATGCATTCATTCAGTGGCAAAGCACAGCAATAAAAGTTGTATTTTGTGACTTTCCATTTCTTTCAATACAGGAAAGAGCAAAATATCACATGAAGCCTACAAGCTATCTTGGGAAGAAAAAAAAAGCCAGTTCACTTAAGTCTACTGATCATAAGATGAGTACTCAGGTAGCTACTTCTTGTTCAAACTTCAGGCAATATCTGAACCCAGTACATCTGAAGAATTAAACTTCTTAGAAATAAATAGGTGGGGGAAAGGAATAAGTTGGGGTTCAATAGTCCTGTAGTTTTGCCTACTTCAACATACACATTTATTTGTTCAGTTTTGAAGGTATTCTGTTTTCTAGAAAGGTTGGATTTTTAATACATGAAAATCCAATTATTCCATTTTAGACAAAGCTACAAAGGCAGTCAACGTGCTGTCTGAAACCAAAGAGAAAATCCCAGAACCAGAAGTGCCCTGTCCCCAGTTTATACAGTAAATCAGGAAGCACAGAATAAACTTCTCTAGTATATATTTAAAGTGGGGCTTTACTCCTCAGCACCAACCCACAATTTAAGAATGAAGTTTCAAAAAAAAGAAACAAAAAAACAAAAACCCAAACAAAACCAAAAAAAAAACCCCAAACAACAAAACCAAAACCACACACAAACAACAAAACATCCAAACCCAAACAAAAACAATTTAAAAAACAAAGTAGAAGTCAGCATGAAACTTAATGGTGGGTGTCTTCAGCCAATACAGAACAGCATTCACTCTTACTTTTTAGAGAAAAAGCAGACTTAATAACACTATATTCGCTAATTATGCAACATGGCCCTTTCACACTTAAAGGACAAATTCGTAAGAGGACATTAAAATCAAGTAAGAAGGCATTTTCAGCAGAAAGCATACCACTATTTTGTCTCCCTCCAAGCCAGATTCTCCCTGATCCCTCTCCAGAACTAGAAGCTTAATTCTTAGGATACCAAGTAAACTCTGTTAGAGGACAGCAACCTAGAAGATCTAATCTAGCAGCACTGAAGGCACCGCATGACTCACTCCTTTCTGCATCCCCTACTAAGAGGCTCCAGATTTCCAAGAATTATACTGCCAGTGCTGAAAATTAATCAACTTTTCTTTCAACGTCCTTGCACAGCCATTCCCACTCAGCACCATTAGCATTTGCCAAGATGTATAGCCCTGTTGGCACTCAAAAATGAATGCGATTTGGTCTTTTTGGTTGTCCAATGCCATGAATAGCAACCCAAGTCCAGCTACTGTTGAAGTCATAGGGCCTCTTTTAGCTTTCTTCCAGAAAGAATGTCATAATAAAACCAGAATAATCACAGTAAGTCTTGAACTATTATTGATTCTAAAGTTTTCTCCTCCCTCCCCCCCTCCCTCTCCTTAAAAGAAAAGGAATAAAGTATGCTTATAATTAGAGGAACAAACCTCCTACTTGATTGCTCGTTCATTCTAGTACAAGCAAAGCTTCGGTTCTTGTTTCCTATTTTTAGTATTTTGCAGGCTTCTTCAGTGCTCTGAACATTAATCCACTTCAAGTCTGTGAAAAGAGACCTTTTACATACACTTCTTATCATCAAAACAATTCTGTTAAACTGCTGAGGTCATACAACTATTATTACCTTTAATGTAAGAATTTCCTCCTTGATCTTCACAAATTCTTAAGACTCTGCGCTTCTGAGTTTTTGATGTAGATAATACATTTAATAGGTCGTACACATATTCATTGTAAATTTCACAAAAGGAAATCCACACAGATGCTTGTGTTCTTTGGTGTATATTAGTCCTATATATCTCAAGTGGAACAAAGTTCTTCTCTGCGAACCCAGAACAGGGAAAAAGTTCAGTCGAACTCATTGCTAAGTTTTATTTGCAGTATACAAAACCTTCTAAAAGGAGGAGGCTTGTATCTCTGTGTTGAACAGTATCTTGGATTAACTTTTGAATTTATCGAAAAACATTCAAGTTTCTCAGCAGTCACCTGCAACCAGACAATGCCCAAGTTCTAAGCTATTGCCTGCCTCTACCACAAGCTTCCAGCAGTTTATACATTAGCAGAACTAAGCCTCCCTTTTCCCCTAAAAGGAGCAAAGCTATCAAAATACTTTTACACAGTTACTCTTTCTCCAGAGCTGTTACTCTTTCAACCATTAAACTTTGGTTGAAAACTATATACATATATATACATATATACATATATATATATATATAGTTTTATATATATATACATACACTTTGTAGTATAGTAAGAGTTTTTAATACACCGTTACCCACTTACATTCCTAAATTACTATCCACTTTATTTTACCTATTGAATCAGAAGGAAGATTTTCTGAAGTACAGTTGGAAGAATCCGACTCCACATCACACATATTTGTTACATTATTTGAGAGATTTTCTGTCTCCTTGAAAAAAAATAAGAGACCATTACACCCCCATGAACAGACTATGATAAGAGTTGAAGCTAAAATTGACAGTAACTCCAGTATTTAAAATTTAAATATTGAAGTAGTATTAAGCTACTCTTCCTCTGGCTGCAAATGAAATGGTTTTAATAATACTGAACTAAAATCAGTAAATGTTCTTTCCTTCACAAGAATTATCGCTCTGCTATTCCCAGCAACCTGAACAGTACTTCAGTCAACCAAAAGAACTGGAGAAGTAAGTTTCTTTCAGGGAGAGATGGCAGGGTGGTGGGCAACAGAGAAAAACAGCAGAGATTCCCAATTTACTTTTGCAAATCACAGGCTTGTGCCAGATCACGTACTTGTGAGAATACGTCAAACTTCCTTTAAGGCCTCAGACTGAAACAGTAACTTCATAAAGGACTTAAAGACCTGATAAACTAACAGTCTATGTTGGTTTATTTCACACTAAATTAAAAGGCCATTAAAAATCCTGTACAAATAAGAGCACAGTTTAAGTACACACAATTGCTGAATTTCTTTAGATAAAAAAAAAAAAACCAAACAAAAAAAAACCTGCCAAGACTTGTCAAAGCTTAGGCTTCAAATTACCCCTAAGAAAACTAGTGTAACAAAGTAGGAACTTCCACTGTTTAAAGATTCCAACCACACACACCTCCCTCCCCACATTTTATACACCAATACAAAGTTTCCTTAGGACATTCACCCTGATTTCCCAAACCCCAATCCCAATCGAGGGTCATCCTAAAGAGGAAAGGGGAACAGATTCAAAGCAGTTTAATGTTCTAGCTATTTGAATGCAGTGCTAAATTCATTATGGATTATCTACCAATGCCTATGTTACTCACCTGGTACATCCAAACCAAAACGTTTTACAAACAGAAAAGTATGAAGCTGTACTTTCAGATCTTTCATCTTGAAGATAAAAAGCAAATGATTTCATTGTCATTTATAAGTGACTGTTTTTCAAAGATTGCATTGTCTATACATTTATATTCTTGAGTAGTTACAAGTATAGCCACAAGCATGGATTCTGTTCATTGTTTGTGAAGTATAGAGCAGAATTCTAAAGCAAGGTATGGGACTGACATGCATTATACATCCATGCATGTCAAAACTGTAATGGAATGTAAAAAACCTCAGTAAAACAGTACTTGTGCATGTGTTAAGTTTTTGTAAAGGTATTTCAAAAAACTAAGGTAGTGTTAGCTGTGAGTGAATTGTTAGCTATGTGGCTATACTGTTCTTCAAACCATCTTCAGAAAAGAACATGAAGATGACTGCCTGAAAACAAGTGGGAACAGGAACTGACATTGTTTGCCAGCGACAGAAGCTGACATTTAATAGCAAATACAAGGGCAGGTGGTAACAGGAATGCAAGTAAAGAAGTTTTTAATCCAGTAAAAAACAGTATTTAATCCCACGAACAGAAAGAGTAAGGGGAAGGAAAGAGTGGGTGTGAACCACTCCAAGCAAGCATTTTTGCAGCAGTACATTTTGCATACAGAACTCAGTAAAAACTCTGAGCAGTAACTTGGAGCAGTTTAAACAGAAAACGAAAGGAACAGCAAGCTCTTTCTACATGACATGTAAACTGAGCCTGGGAAAAGGGCCTACAGAAATCCATGTAAACTAAAACCAAGCCCACCAAACCGTATCTGCTCTCAGATTACAAGCTTGAGTGAGCATCTGAACAGTGATGCTATTCATTCAGAAGCTATCAAGAAGCACAACTTCAGTGCTGGGGATAGCTGAGCTATCACTATGAAAGCATTGTAACATGTAAGCAAGGTCTTGTCATGTATTAGTTTCTAGGTGCATTTTCACATTTCCTTGCCAGTGGTGAAGTCTTGCTTGCTTTTCACTGTGGTGCATCAGCATCTAGATCACCTACTGCAGCATTCAGTAATTAAAGTCAGACTGTGATTTAACAGAAAGGAATATTTGTAAAGTATAGAGTTATCTTCAAAATAAGATATATGACCTCCTGTTCTAGGCCTTGAGGTCTTGTGTTTTCCTTCTTGCAAGCTCATACATTCCATGAAGTTTTTAAAAATATTCACCTACTATCCTCCTGATAATCTCAATTTTTCTTTAAAACCCCCACCCCCTGCACATGCACATACATACACAGTGTGACTGAGCTTCTGAGACACTCAAAATAAATATGCAATCTTTAGCACCTTTTAACTTTTTGAGGAAAGATCTCAGGTGAAAAATCTAACCAGACTCAGACTAAACAAAGTTTGGTTTGCAAAGTTTAAATTAAGCAACAGGATTTAGACTGGAACTTTACATATAAATTTGATTCATAGAAAGATATTCTTTCAGAGCTAACTGGAGTACTTTAACAGTGGTATTGAAGGCCACAGAAAAAAGAAAACCTAGCCAATTATTACTTCTACACTTTGCAGAATTCAGAGTTGCTTTGAATGACAATCAGATGAGCCTACTGCCTTTTGGGATTAAATGTACAGAATCACAGTTTGGGTTAATGTTCTGAACAAAAGGAAGAAGCCAGACACCTTGTCACAATTAGCAACTGGGCCTAGAAGTATAGAACACTCACCCACAAAAGGGTGCCCATTTTCAGGTTAGACCCATTTCTTATACTGGAAAGAGAAATAACTAGATAATGAGAACAGGAGGCTGCCACAGTAAAGACTCCTGTATTTTACCTACAATCTTTAGAGACCAGAGTTAAAGATATATACAATTCTCTAAAGCAAGCTGTAATCCTTTCACAAAATTCATTTTGTGGTATCTCGCTTCACTTGCTGTATCAGAAAAGTTTCTTTATGAAGTTACATAAATCACAGGTTTACAAACTTTTTAACGTGCCATAAGACCGCCTTCCGGCTCAAGGGACTCTTCTGCCTTCTTTGCTGCCCCTGCTAAGACATTGCCATCATCTCTGATAAGCTAATATTGGAATCTTAACAAGTGCCCTGAGATCCAGCTAAGAACCTGATCCAAAATAAGATTCACTTAACAACAAGCAGGCTTTTGACAGGTCAGTTCTCAGAGACTTTTCAAGGGCTAGTGTCACCACAGCATCAGAACTGCTCCACTATAGAAATCCAGGCTTTGGCTTTGCAGTGTTTTTTTTGTTTGGACTGTGTGCTGCCTGCTCCTGAGCTTCAAAGACAGCCAGTTGCCTTATTATGCCAAGGTTCACCAAGTACTCATACTGTAGATTTAGATAAATCCAAAGAATCAACAGTGAAACAGATTTTATGAGTCTGTTAGACAGGAAGCTTTGAAGAAGCTTCATCCAGTAACAAGGAAGTATCTTGTCACTGACCTCTTTCAGTGATGCAAGAATAGCAGTTTTTATGGCTTCTTCTTGCTTAACTTGTGCATCTTCTAGTTTCTTAACATCGTTACTCAAATATGGTTTGAAGTCCATCTTCAGGTAATGTCTCCCCCTTACATGGTGAAAAATCACATCAAGCGAGCGAGGTAAAATACCAGAATCTTTTGAAGTCCCTTGAAAATAATGAAAGATAAAACGTGGACATTCATATAAACTTCTCATTGGATTTTGACTTGGTTGTTATATATGCTTTTTGACAAACATTTTATACCTTGGATAGTGAATGTCTTGCCTGCACTTGTCACCCCATAAGTAAACACCAGTCCACTCACACCATTAACGTACGCTCTTACCATCTCTCTCATTGAGCCTTCAAAAAATTCACTCTGAGTAGTTTCTGGTCCAAAGACCTTGTAGAAGGGGATAAAAAAAAAAATAAAGAGAAAGAAAAAAAGAGTTATAAATGGCACAAACAGGTTTAATATATCAAAATATTAAGCATTGATTAAGAGCAACTAGTTTTTCAGAGCGAGCTGACTAGGAGATACCAGCTTAGTTTTGAGTCTTGACTGAATCCCTTCTGGTTCAACATTTTCCATTGGGTTCTCGCAGGACGCACGCTTAATTCTGAGAGGCACTCAGGCTTGCACTTATTTTGTAATGTTTTCCTACTCCTAAAATAAACTGCTGAGAATGCTACTGAGCTAAACTACTGCTTAGTAGATATTTTCAAGAGTTCTGCTGGTGATGCACAACTCCCTCCTCACCAGTCACCCACAACTGGTAAGAAGATCAGCATTACAATGGGCTAAATGATTCAATGCCTGGAGCTCTCTATCTTTTGATGCTGTGAGAACAGCATTTCTTGCAGTATGTAACAGAGTTATGAAATTTACTTTCAGTATAAAAAGTTTAAGCAGTTAGGCTGCTATTCTTTCAAAAGAAAGTTCCTAAATACATGCTTACATAAGTCCCTTTAAACACGTGGTTTCCTGTAACACTCCCCAGATGAGGGCATCTGCAGGAACAGCACAACCACAGTAAGTCTGTGCCTACAAGAAGCTTCTACAGCATCTAATCAAAGAACAGAACTACCACAGAAGCCTCCTTATCTCATCTAATAGGCACCTCCATCGTAATACAGCTTTCTTGACAGTCTAACCTAAAAAAAAAGCTTGCTTATTATTTAAAGGCAAGTACCACCACATGTAATTCAAAAGAAGAAAAATCACACTGCATGGTATGGTAGAAAATTTTTATCCTAACAGTGGAAAAAACCCCAAACTATCTAAAAACTAGGAAAAAAATATTTGCCTACCTGAGAAAAGGTGAACCTGTGTACAGGATGACCAATCCCTTTTTCACTGTTTTTTGTTGCAGAAGACTCTTGGGGTGCATTAAGAATTACTGTCTGGGCATCTTCAATAGCTACACAACCCTTAAAAAAAAAAACAAAACAAGGCAAGGTAAACCAAAACACCACATAGCTTTCTTCATAAATAATGTTATCTGGAGGGGAAAAAAAAAAACAACAACCAAAACAAACAAAAAAAACCCTAGTGTTTTTATCTATTTACCAGAGCTACAAAGAGTTGCAAAATTTACATATAATCTCTTGAGGTATGTAACAACTACAGAGATACCCATTTCGTATGAAAGCGAGTGTGCAGACAAAGTTAGGGCAGTTGTCTGGAGTTTTCTAAGAGGTATAAGATTTTTCTAGGATTTTGTCCAGCAATTTTTTTTAATACTTTTAAACCCTGGTATTTTATGATGGTGGCTTGCACAAACATAGCTATGAAAACAAAGTTCTATAGAAATCTACTGATTTTCCACTTCAATCATTTTCAGTGTGAAACAAGCTGTGACCAGCACAAATAAAGTAAAATAGGTCTGAAGCATTATCCTTTGACTGACAGATGGTGTCACCAGTAATGAAGGAAACTGCATTCATTTCAAATAAATTGATTGCTATTTCTCAATTAAGTAAAGATGAGATACAATTACCTAGCACTCACTAATTAGATCTAGAATGCCGTATCACAGGAAAATTGACAAAAAAGTCAATTTTACACCAGACAGGTTACCAACAATACAAACCAAACTACCAGTATAGCTTAAGTGTTTTGAAGCACCAGTTGCAAGGACTGATTGCAACTAAATCTGACATTTATGTTCAGAGGCTGGCCAGGACCAGTAAAACAAATAATCCATGTGTAGTATGTACATAGGAAGTACTGCTCTTCCTAGGAGTCTCAATTAACAGGTCTGTTTATCAACTGCTATAGGAGCTCTAAGAAGCTGCATACTGAACTTAGACCAATCGCTTGCTGTGCCAGGCTTTAAACCCACATACTCCTTCACATTCCTCCCACGTTACCAGGAACGGGTATGCAGGTCAGAGGGACTAAATTCTAGAGAGCTACAGAGGAATCCAGTACCTGCAGCATGTGCCATTACCTTCCGCTGGCCTCATAAATGCTCTTGAGTAAAGAAAGGACTCGAGGTAGTCAGATCTACAGAGCTGGAATTCAGCTGGTAACATGTCATTCTTGTTGTCTCCCCCTGCTAACCACACAGGTAAACTGGCAGGAGTTGGACTATTTTGGCACTGTACATATTATTTATATCCAAGGAACACAACTTCCCGCTCCCCAGGGCGTGGCTCCAGAGAACCACTTGGCATTTGTATCGAGCCTACAGAATCACATCCAGAGGTCTTAACTTTACTTGCATATATCATTACCTTTATGAGCAACAATAGATCAGTTAACCTGCTGATTGTCTCTGCGTAGAGCATCAATCTACAGCTATAAGAAAAAGGGCTTGGGTTTAAAGTTTTTGTTTTCTTGTATGTATTTGGAACAAAGATACTTTCCTGAAAATTATGCATGACAGGGAAGAAAAAAGGACTTAAAAATTAAGTTGATCTCTCATCAATAATAGAGATGGGAAGGGTTTGTTGGTTGGTTGCTGGGTTTTGGGGGGTTTTGGGGGGTTGAGTGAGGTTTGGTGTTTTTTCCATTTGTTACCAAGCATCTTCCTCACAGATTCAGGTGATAGTTAAAAGAGTAGAAAACACTGAATACATTGAAGACCTTTCAAACATTTAGTTTTTGGAGGCTGAGGAAAAGCCTTCATACCACACAAAGCAGGTGACACAGCTAATATGTTGGAAGATCAAGATGAAGACAAAAGCTTTTAAAAAAATCTAGTACGAACTTCACTTACATTTTTCTGCCTCCCTGCTTTTCAGAACAAGTAGTTTGAATAACAGTCAGGTAGTCAGAAATTTTCCACTCCAAAGAGGAAACAATTAAACAATTTGATTTTGTAAATCTATTTACCCTTAAACCAGTTCAGATTGCTGAATGATACCAATCTGGAAGCACTGTGGCAGTGTGTAGTATTCAACAAGAACTGCCTATGGAAAGTTAAATGGAAGTCAAGGCAGGGGGAGGCAGGGGGATTAGACCAAGTAAAAAAAAAATACAGAGGTTCTAACTGTGGCAGATCAAATGCAATAATTTATTTTTAAAAAGCAAATCAGAACTAATATTAAGTCCTTCTCCAAACAGGTCAGGAACAAGAGGTCTACCAGAGAGTCTGTGAGGCCTTCCAAAGACAAGTGCTGAGGGAGATGCTGCAGAAACCTTGCCCTTCAAAGACACCTGAATTAAGTCTGCATCAGTGTTTGCATTCCTTGATGCTTTGCATCAGCATCATCCCCCCAGTGGGGGCAAGAGTATTTCTGAATGAATGTGCACACATATGCATGTAAAATACTGAGGCATCTGAAACTGACAGTATAAACTGTAGAAAAATTTGACAGGATGAGCAACAAGTCACAGGGACAACATAGCACACTATTCAGGCATTCCAAAGAAACTCAAGGGTCAGATACCTCACTTGCTGCTAGAATTGCATACTCTTCCATAAAGTTCCTTTGTTTCTTGAACACTGTGCAGAGTCAAGAGTGACACCAACTTTCAAATAATTTACCCAGTGGAATTTTGCAGAGCTACAGGTGTTCAAGTCAGAACCATGCAAAGTTAGTAAAAACTGTGATTAAAAAAAATAATAATCACATTTATCAATCTGTCCAGTAATTCTGTTTGGAAGCAGTACGTGACTTTCTTAAAAGGAAGTCCTAGCTTACAATACTAGGTGTTCTTTGGGGGAGAAGAACTTACTACTTAATTCTACAACTCACCTGAGATTCATGGTTTTCAAGCTCTGTTATAGAAAAGGGCCTCACTCTCAAAAAGACCTTCAAAGGTTGATACACCTATTCATTAAAAAAAAACCATGTTATAATGGCCACTTTTAAAATGAAACACCCCCAAGTCATATCAGGATACATCTCTGATGCAGTATTTCCTGTTTTACCTTACTGCCTCAGTTTCTCCTTCCTTGTGAAGTTGAGACCCCATGCCTTCATTTGCTTGTTTACTTCCTAGTGTCCTTAAGTAACCTTTTTTATTCCCCCTCATTAGTGTTCTTTTATGACAAAGACAGTATTTTGATTTAAAAAGAGCATGCTATCAGAGGCATCAACTGCACTGCTTCCACCTTCTGGTCTCCCTTTGTATTGAATTCAAGATTTTTAACAGTTGCTCCATGGTACTGCACTTCCATTTTGCATGAAGCACATTCAGTTAATAAACTGACATATTCTTAGCCTCAAGAGAGTGCTTCATTACCCACCATCCAGGCACTCGCCCCTCATCATCCTCACAACTATGAAACAGTTCTCAGTTGCTAAGGTGGGCTTTTCCATCCCATCCCATTACACCAAGGTCTCCCCATCCAGGTGAAGCAATAGTAACAGAGAGATTTTTAGCGGGATCCCAGCATTCCTTTCTTTCTCGCAGAGCTTCCAAGTCCCTACTTCAGCAACTTGCTCATTCAGCAGATGGGTTTATCAGACCATGCCACAGCCCTCCACTAATCATACAAAAACAAGTCACCGGAGAGAATTCAAATCAGAAAACCTACCATTCCAAAACAGCAGAGATGACTATACTATCTTCAAAAGCGTACTGCAGTACAACATTATAGATTTTAATTTCCAAGCACCTAACAAGCTTTCAACAAGGACCAATATCCTTTTTTAGCTTACTAAAAGGAATGATCCAGTCGCATTACATTCAGAGTGTGGTTACTGACATCCTTTACTTCCTTCTCAAAAACTTGGCACAACACATCACATAGCATTGGCCATGTGCATTTGCTACTGGCTACGATCTATTTGTAAGCAATGAGAAGTAGAAGAATCAAACACATCTTTGGGGCAGGGGAATGCCGTATTTGCAATAATAAAAAAAAAAAAAAGCATCATCAGAAGATGCATTGCAAAACCAATCCACACCTGCTGTTCCTCTGCATTAGGCAATACTGTTGATTCCAAGGGTGAAGGTTTACCCTCTACGTTCAGAAAAGAGGCCGATTCCAACATATCAGATACTTCTGCAGAAACACAGCTTTTCCCCTCATCATCCATTGCCCTGTACAAAAGAACTTGTTTAAAAGCACAAAAAACCCCAACCCAAAACAAACCACAACCCCACCACCACCCCCTTCATTTTCTCACAGAACAGGCAAGTAACACTCAGGGAGCAAACCGAGAGCTCAGGGTAGCGAGCGTATCAACATGCACATGTACTTTCTGAAGTACATTTCTTCATTTCATGGAGAAATGGCCACTAAGTTCGGTCTGGGAGCCAGACAGAACCCTACAGCCACAACTGCTAGGTGGGTTCTGCGAAGAGACTTGCAAGCGAACGCACACTGGCTGCCACGGTTGGGCATTGCTCTCATCCACCGCCTGTCACCCGGCCCCCGCAAGGCTCAACCGCTCCCCCGGCGGCAGAGTCCCGGCCATGGCCCCCCGCCGCCTCAGCGCGCCGAGGGCGGCTCAGACAGGGCCCACCCGCAGCCCCGCCGGGCGGGCACGGCCCCTCCGCCCGTACCCCGCCGCGCACGAGAACCCGCGACACCCCGACGCGAGCGGGAGGGGAGCATTTGAGCGGGGCGCGGCGGGCGCCGATTGGCCGAACGGGGCGGAGCGGGGCGGAGCGGCGGTAACGGACAGGCCGGCGGCGGGCGCGGCTCCCTCCGACCGGCAGGGGGCGCCGCCGCACAGCGCAAGGCAGCCGCCGCCGCCGGGCCGGGCGGTTCCGTGGCGGGGCCGCGGCCGCCTCCCCCCCGCCCCCGGGGGATGATCCTGCCGTGGGGCAGGGCCCGAGGAGGCTCCCTAACGCCCTCATCACCGGATTAAATCGCCGGCACTGAGATGGGGGATGGGAGAAAGAAAAGCTCGGCAGAATCGCATGGGTTCCTGAATAACGTAAATTCTTTGCATTTGACTGAACATCGGTCTGTTTGGTGTCCAAGTTTGTAAAAGCCTTTGAAAGACAAAAGAATTCTGTTTGCAAACGTAATATGAAGTGTAAAGCACGCTGCAGATACTCATGAGCAGCCCGGAGGTGCTGAGCGCTCCTGAACGTCGGCGGCAACCTTGCCACGAGCCCTTTCATCTCTGTTCCACCACCAGCAGCGTCCCCCTCTATCCCCGCCGAAGCTGCTCTGCCCGGACCCCCGCGCCGGCTGCCCCGACCGCTCCGCCCGCGGGTCTTCGGTGAGAGCGAACGGGTTATGACCCGCTGCGCCTGGCCAGCCCTGAGGGAGCCCAGCTCGACCAGTGTCCCTCAGGTGAAGCCGGTCTCCTGCCCTGCGCCCCGCCGTGCCAGCGGGGGGGGGGGGGGGGGGGAGTCGCAGGCGGTGGCCCTGGGGACATCCCGATGCCACACAGCAGCTCCGAGACAGACTCTGGCTGGGAGGGTGCGGGGCTACCCGGAGGGGCTGCAGCAAACGCAAGCGCATTTTTTCATGTGTGTGTTTTCAGATGAAGCAGGCAGTTTCACTTAGACGGGAAACTATTGTCAGTTGCCTGGTGTCCCATTTTGATCCTTCCTCAGCTTTGGTTGAACAAACCGTCTTGAAACCTATTCCAAAAAGATGCTTGTGCGGGCTTCCAGATGCTAAGATTTAGATCATTTGAACGTCAGCGCAGCCTTCTGGTAACAAAAAACATCCAAATGGATTTCGTTTGTGTGTTAACATCCGTCAGATGGGCGAGCAGCACAGTTTAGTGCTAAAGTCTGTTTTCATCGTTTTACCAACTGGGTCCACATGAACATCTCGTCTGGCAAGTCAATAGGTCGAAGCCACACTGAACAGGCAGAGCCCAGAGATCCGAGCTGACCGCACTGGCTGCGGGGGCACACAGCGCTGTAGACAGGCGGCTGTTACCGCTGTTACACAGCCCCGTGCCTGCATGCAGCCCGGCGGGGAGGGGGTCGCGGCGGGCAGCGGCAGCTACCGGCGCCCGGTGAGCTGCGTCCCGAGGCTGCGGGCTGACCCCGGCCCCGGGGGCAGGGACAGGGCACCGGCCGCGGGCTCCCGCGGCCCCGTTCCCTGCGGCCCCGGAGGCGTGGCGGGCCTCCTCTGCGGCCGTCGGGGCGAGCTTGCACCGCAAGAGCCGGCCGTGTCGCCGCCGCGGCAGTCGCGATAAAGTACGGCGCGACACTAGTGAGTTGCGACGCATCAGGTGGCTGATTACGGGCCTTGCATATTCCTCGGCCTCCTGCTCCCATTAGAGCGCCGGTAACTGGGGTGGGG
>JAVJGJ010000037.1:46028392-46049047 GCA_035590215.1 Microhierax caerulescens | reverse complement strand
TGGCACCACCTTGGTGGTGCGCGGTGCTGCCGGGCCCGGCTGGCGGCCGGCGGGGCACAGCGCCGTTCCCTCCCGGGCCCCGCGGGCGCCTGGCGCTCCTGGCTGCCTTTACCGACAGCCTTCGGCGTTCCGTTGGGGGAGGTACCGGCGTTTGATACATAAGCAAGTCCTTGTTGCTTCCAGTGGTAACGAACCCATTCCCATCTAAGTTTTATAGTGGTGGTTTTGGTTTGGGTTTTGTGGGTTTTTTTTCGTTATTCCTGAAAGTGGAGTTGTGGGAATGGAAGCTTTAAGTAAAAACACTGGTATCTATCTTTCTTAATTTTAAGAACTAAAATCCGTTTTATTGAAGCCCCTCTATTTAATCAATGATGGGCATTGGAGGGATGTTATTTAACGAGAGCAGCCATGGATTTGGCCTGATCACTGACAACTGTCAGCCCCAAAACAAGCTTTTTTGGGGTTGTTTGTTTGTTTTTCTGCTGGGAGCACACTTGTTCCTGATTATGTCCCTACTTGACAGATTATTGAACTGGAGAAACAGATGTTACGTGTTAGGAAGTGATGGCTGATAGTAAGGCCACTGTGATTATCTTTTATAAATAATATTTTAATTCTAGTTTGGGTTTTTCTCTAGTACTTGGAGACAAGTATAATGTTGGCAAAACTGCTGCCACCTTTGGAAGCTTAGCAATTATTACAGTTACTCAAAAAAGCCTGCTTGGCCTGTTAATATGATCTCAGTTTCAGCTATCCCACTAAATACCCACCCCACCCCCAATGCTTTGTAGGTCTGAATATAGTCCTTAAACCTCACATGATGCAGTTAACTTTTATATGCCAATTATTACATTGCGATGCTCAATTTCAGACTTGTCTTGCACTTGGATCACTTGTGCTCACTCTTTGTAATCTATTTTTTACTAGTAACTTACTTGGGCTAGATACTGTGTTCTGATAAAGCAGTTCCAATAAACGTGGTTACGGAAGTTGTCATCCTGTTTCTGCTTCCTGAAATGCAGCAATGTCTTTTGACAATGGAGATCGGTACATAAAAAAACAGTTTTTATGATAGTCCTGTTTCTCTGGTCTCTTCCTGCCTGTAATGAGAGCAGCCTTTGGTTCTGGTGATTTGTTTTCTGAGCCATTTAACAATTATATTAACAATTTTCAACTCACTTATGCATAAGGAACCCATGTTTACTCTGTTGTCAACTATTCCAACTGCTTCCTGAGGAAGTTTTCCATCTGTAAGTGTTTATTTATCACTTTTAGATACATGGCCTCACACTGATCATTCCAAAACACTTAATTTTTCAGTAATCCAGATGGTTGTCAATCAACAATATTGCTACATTATTTACTTAAAACTTTTATGAATGTTCCTGGTAAACTATTTCCAGATAAAATACTGAGTAGCTTGCTGCCAAGGATTCAGTTAGAAATATGTCAGAGTCCTCACTGATGACACAGACCTATAACCTGTAAGTTTTCATTTACTTCCCGTGAACTATATATGTGCACCCTGCTGAACCAGTCAATGTACGCATGTGTTACATCAACACCGTTGCTGTTATCTACTAAATGTGTGCTGTAATTGCATGAGGAAAAAAAAGTCAATCTGCAAAGATAAATTTTCCCATACATTTAAGCTGTGTAAGTAGATTTTCCTCATTTATTTCTTGTTCCTATATCAAGAAGTCAGTTTGGGGGTTGTTTGTTGGTTTAGGGCTTTCCCCCCCCCCTAGAATTAATGCAAGGTTGACAATAAGTTCCTGAATTTGTTCCTTCACTTACTTATTTTTCTAGTATTGGTATCACCTCAGCTTTCTTTGTGATTTTTTCATTTTCTGAGCTTCCTCAGATTTTTCAAAGCTTATGGAAAATCCACATTAACAGCACACAAGTCCTCTTTGCCAGCTCTTAAAATTCTTGGATGCAAGCTATCTGGAGCTGCCGATTTAAAAAACCCCTTACTTCTGTTCCTATGTTTAAGGTTTTCCTTAGCTATTGTTAGAATTATCTGATGTATGTTGTTTTTCTCCACAAATGTAGAATAGAAATTGATCTGAACTTCCTGCTTTCTCTGAAAGACACTATTAAAAATAAAATACTCCAAGCTTCATGCTATTCACAAGTACATATCCGTTGTCAATACAACTTTTTGCTTATCTTCTGATTTTTTTGTCATTTCTAGCTTCTAATTCATATTTTGTATTATGTCTGGGTTTCCTTTGGTTACATATTGGTTTTAACAAACGTAGGTTTTTCTCCCCAGCTATTGCTAATTTTAGTTGTGAGACTGAGTTTGGACTTACTAAATACACTTCTGGCATGTGCTTTTTAGATGAAGCATCCAGGAGTGTTTTCCTGATGTCATATAATTAAGAAGATAAACAATAAAGAAGCAAGACATGCTTTTAACATGACTTAGTACTGTCTGTAGCAGAAACAGTTTAGTACCTAATTTCATGATTTATTACACAGAATATTGTTCCATGTGCATTCATTACACTTTCTGACTTTTATTTTGTTTTTTATAGATTACTAGGATTATTTTTTTCTCCCTTGCTTTGACTGATTTGTCCTTCAGAATCAGTCCTGAGTAATTAACTGAATGTTTTGTTATCCATATATTTTCCACTAGCTTATAGTAAAGAAAATAAGATTACATTTATGCTTCCAAATCAGTAACTCAGTTCCTTTTAATTAAATATGTATGTGTAGGGTTAGGTTCTTGTCAGGTATTTGGTTGTTTGCTTAATTTTAGCCTGATCATCTTAGTGCTAAATGAATGGTCACCTGATTTCTTTAGCTACTTAATGCAGTTGCATTTAATCTTGCTAAGTTTTATCTGGGAAGCTTTTTTATTCCCTCTTTGTGACAGGCTAAATTATACAGGGTTTTTTATGCAGGAAAGATGTCCCAGTGTTCTGCAAATCTAGATCCATTTAGTCCAGATGTCCATTAGCCTTCCATCTTCCTATGTTCATGTGACAAAAAGGATCTTTGAGGAGATCTAGAGCGGTGATAATTCAAGAGTAGATCCTGGTGTGAGTCTATCTATGTGACTGGACAAGCATGTGTTTGCTGTGACTCAGTATCTTCTAAAGTATTGTAGTAACTTCTTGAAGTGAAAGCCTGTGCTGTCCTCTGGTGAACGCTGGACTCTGGTGCACCTTTGGGTGGTTCAAAGGACAGATATATTCCCCAAGCTTTGCAAATTGGCTTGTGAACACTATTTATTTTTTTGAGTAGATTTATTCTACTTGTTTCACACAGGTGGCCTGTGGATGGTTTTGACAGGGCTCACAGTAGCTTCCTTAAATCTGCTTTGTCAGTTTTCATGGTAATTTTCTGATGTGGAAGGTGCCTGGGTTATGCCAGCCTAATGCCTTTAGTCTTTGCTTTCAATGGTGACTAAGATACTGCCAAAATATATTCCAGCTTACTTGTAAATCGCTTCCTTCTCCAAGGTCTTTGGGATCTGAACAGACTTCTAAAGGTTTTGTTTGAACTTCTGGTCATAAGATAACTATGAAGCAGGATCACACTCGAGGCTTCTCCGGAAATCATCAGTAGGTGGTAGAGTATCTAAACCTGTCAGCAGCAATGCAATGAAAGCTATTTTCAAGCCTTTTAAAAAAGGCTTCAGCATCTGTTTGGTCTTAATTGTAGGTATCTGCTGATCCTCTTATATTAATGTGAAGTTATTTGGTTGTATCGTGTCTCAGAACTCTCCTCACAAGTTCTTTGCTCAGCGGTTAGGTATTACCTGTTAATATCCCTTTGTTGTCTCTAGGTTTTGAACATCTGTAATTACTGTCTACAGGTGCCTCAGCTGCAACTGAAAATATCCCCTTTTTAAAGATTGATTTGTGTAGCTGGGTAGCTGCTAACTAGTAACTAACATTCTCTGCAGGTAGCAAATGGACAGAAGGCACAGTGCACGAGCACCAGTCTGCAGCTTGAGTTCTCATATTGCACCTAGCCCATCCAATTTAGATTTTCTAAATTTTCATGCCAATTCTGGCATAAAGGTCATCATATAAAAATTGAACCCCCTTCAAAATACTAGGTTGTCTTTACCTTAAAATTTTTTCACATAACATTGAAAACATGAACTCAGAAAAAAAGCAATTGTGCTTTGATGGAGACCTTTACTGTTGGCGCATGTTGCAGCAAATATTGATCATTAAGAGATTTTTTTTCAAGTGGGCAGCATGAACTTTGTAGTTACCACTTTTTACTTCTAAATACGTACTTTATGCCTGATAATACACTTGGCTTCTAATATCATTGGCTTGGCTAGAGCAAAACTTCTCCTTTGTCAGCCTGTTTTGCCTAGTTCCTCTGACACAAATCACAGTGACAGAAAATACATAGCTGCTAATACGCTAGAGCATTTCTAGTGACGCCAGCTCTGTGATACATCACTGCAGTATGTCTTTGAACACTCAGGATTGAAACAAGATTGTACATCTGGGCTGCTTTCAGGAGATACTATTTGAATTTGTCCTGCTCTAGTTCAGTCTTAAGGTTTTTTTCAAATCGATGAATTATGTCTCTGCTTGTCTGGAAGAATGTTTGTTGCCTCTCTACTCCTTGCTCTGCAGAATTGCTGCTTCTGTTAAATTTGCAATAATGAAACAGCAACATTTTGCAGAGAATAACTGTGCAACTCATATCGTCTTGACAGCACCAAGGCCATTTATTGATGTAATTTGCCAGTAACCAGGGAACTGTATGTTGTGGATCAGTATCGGCAATAGAACAGAAATCACAATACCAGATGCTTACAAAGTGTTAATAAGCACCTACAAATTTCCTGCATACCCTTCTACAACTCGTCCCACTTATGTATTCACACAGTTCTATATGCATATGCCCTCTCTTGTGAGAAGTGTGGGTTACAAATGCACACTCCCTGATTCTAAATCCTTGTTGGAGATGTGGGCACATGTGCCTGTGCAGCTAATCCACGCGCAGTGCTGGTGGGAAGCGTGCCCTGAGAGTTCCCGTGCGCGCTCCTGAGAGGTGGGTCCCTACTAATCCTGTTGGTCCCCTTGCCAGTTCTGAGAGTGGCGTGGCAACAACTTACCATGTCCAGTGGGGAGGATGCTGTTCAGGCCTTGGAAATAATAACACCTGCTGCTCCGGTACTGCTTTCCCACCCCAAGGTTTCATGCTATTTACACTCACGTTCCTACCACATCATCTGTTGTTGTCCAGACTACATTACCAAAAGAGGGGCATGCAATTCCTTTACAAAAAAAACCCAGTATCAGTCCAGTGAAAGCAGAACTGGTGGACACACAAACAAAACTGTGGGTTTGCATCTAATTTTCATTTTGGAAATCACCTTGAAAGACTTCATGTGTGCAAAGGTTAATCAAGTATAAAAATTACATTCCAAACTACACAAATTTCTCCAATGCAGATTTGGCCACTTGAGGCAGTACCCCTTGGTACTGTTTGTCGTGATCTATTATATTTTGAAAAAATATGCAGTTTGAGAAGACTACAATAGTTTGTAGCATATGTTAAAAAGTTGCATCTGCTCAAATAATACTCATGGGACTCTTTGAACATAGCAAGCTGGTTTATCAACTGATTTGGAAATGGCTTCCAGGATGCAGGTGGGAAGAATACACTTACCTTGCTGGCTTCTTTGTGGGTGCTTTGTACTCCGAGTGCTTAGGAACTACGGTGCATGGTGGTGTTTACAAACTCATGTAATACTGTGCTAATAAAGACTTTGGAGTTGTCTTCTCCTCCTGCAAAGACTTTGTGGGAAGCTACCAGAAGCAGAATGTTCAGATGGTTGGATGTCTGTCCTTGACGAAGAAAATGTTGATTCATTTCACAGCAATTAGTTTATCAATATATGAATATATGTAGTCCGCATATTTTTGCCCATGACACTCTGTCTGCTGTTTCAGAGCCCAGTTATGAAGTCATTGATCACATTTTTTTTCTTCCAGAGACCCGTTTAATCTAATCTAATTCTTTGGCGAGACAGAGTAGGAGGGAATCGTTTCACGGTGCTTGCACTGCCTCTCTGTCATGGAGCAGGGATAATTTAAGGAATGATCCCAACCTCACACTGCCTTCCAACAAGAGGAAAAATTTGTCTTGATATAAAATGCATCAATGCACCGTGTTTGTTGGTTTGGTTTTGTTTTGGGTTTTTTTTCTGAGTTTTCCCTCATCCCTTTAAAATTAGTTTCCTCTTTGCGATATTCTTGATCCAACTGGTTTTCAGATGATGAATGTTTGCAGGCATAAAATTTAGCAAAAGCTTACCACAGATGACGAGGAGATTTAAAGCAAGGGGGAATCACCATTTTAACGATACAGGACTATTAGAGATTAGCTGCATCTCACGGTTTTATCTAGATTACATCCAGGTGTCAGGTTGACTTCTGTGGGACTTGTGAAGAAATGCCCTTCTAAACCCTGGCATCTGTAAAGAAAGACTAAAGCCAGTTCTGCATGCTCTGTTGTGACCTGACCCCCTGTGAACTAGCCAAGTTACATTACTCAAACCCTGGCAGAAACAGGAATAATAACATAAAACTTAGGACCTGGAACTAAAGGAGATACCATGGTGTTAAAGATGTGCTTTAGAAACAGGAATTATTAGCCACTGAGGAAATCATTACACTGTGATTGTTCAGAACAGCTGGTTGGATCCACAACATAACATGAAAGTGATTCAAGAGGCATCAAATACTAAGAAGTTTTGGTTTCAAAGCGCTTGCTGACTTCTCTGAAAAGCTAATGTGGCAAAGTGGCAGCTGCAGCTTACTACGTAGAAATTATGAGGTTGTGGAAGGGGGGGCAGGAACAACAACCATAGAGTCTGTAATGTCATTTCATAGAAGACCCAGCAGTTCTGTTTCACAGTATAACTGACAGGAGAGTACAGCAAGGCTATTAAACTTGTGTTTCACCTAAACGTGCAGCAGAAGTTCCGACTTCACTTGTAATGAAAACAGGGCTTGTAGCTGTCCTTTCACACCAGTCTGTAAAACATGGTTACATATGTGGAATATGGTTTGGTTAGTCTCCCAGGGAATAATATAAAATAGAAAAGTCTTTCCCTTGCAACCATCACTTAAATGTTGTAAGAGCAACTAACTATATGTAGATGCACACAATCGTACTTCCAACATTCCTACCTCTGTGCACAGAAAAACTAGCAACAGGTTTTGCAGATGCAGGTCAAGGGGAGCAGTATTGTCTACTGGTTTAAAACTGAGGAAGAGATCGTATTAGCACTTCAGAGGGTTGTGGTCAAGCAATTCCATTTTTTAGGAAAATAAAATTAATTATTGTGGTATACATAGAAGGTGGGTTTTGAGTATGGTAGCCGTGTCCCCTGGAAAAATATCCACCAATATTAACATTTGTAATTTTGTCAGCATTATGATCTCATGTTTTTAAGTACAAAATACACATATTACAAAATAATCTTTCAATAATTATGACTGTTGGAAGATGTGACTCAATGATCTTAAAGGTCTTTTCCAGCCTAAATGATTCTATGATTCTGTGTTTCTGAGAGCACCCAGCAGGTACTTCACGCTGTCAGTGCCCCGCTTCCCACACCCTTGCAGCAGTGTGTTTCCTTTGTCACAGTCCCTGATGTGGTCAGAGGAAGATGCTTCCCATGCACTCTGAAATGTTCCTGGGGGAGGTAGAGCCAATCACTTTGTTCTGGCAGGTACAAATGCTTACACTAAATACCCAGGGACTGATTCTCCTCTTTCCTTAAAAAAAACGACATACCTTTGATATATAAAACTGTGGGCTTTACTCTTAAAATCCGTATGTAAAATACATTTATTTTCCATGAGAATCCACCGTTACTTGTGTACTAGTATACACTGCTAAATCATTTGTGTTATTAAAGTATAGCATTAACTAATCATCATTGTAATTAGCACATAGTGCAATCATCAAGAAAAGAAAGAAAAAACCCTCACAGAAAGTCTGGGGTAATGATAATAAATAATAATCAATAAAAATAATTTTGCTGAGCATGTAAAATTAGCCAGTTTTTCATTCTGATGGGCCAGGACCATTGGGTTTTGGGGGAGCTGGGAGTGAGGAGAAGGCGGCTATGCTTTTTTTAACTGAACAAGAGACTTCCATGACCTGGTGGTAATGCATGACTGCTCTGAACCGAATCAGTGGCCTTCTCTAATTTTAAGCACTAGTTCAAGACCTTCAAGTCCAGTAAGTGGGCAGGTGGCTCTAGCATATAACATGGAAATTCACATGCCAGCATAAACTTTTTTCAATGAGAACTTCATTGAAAGGCTTGTAGCAATTAGGTTTGGTGTTGGGGGTGTCTCCCCTCTTCCTGCTTCTGGCTTGTCTCCTTGTATCCTCCAGCTACCTCCCTTGTCTCCCTGTGCAAACGGCTCTTTCAGTATGAATAGCTGTAATTAGTCAGGTAGTGCTAATTTGTATGGTTAGGACACTAACCAAATGCTGTTTGCAATTCAGTACACAGCTTTTTAAATGAACTGTGCAAGTGTGAAAACTTTTACAAATAATTTAAAGAAATATATTTCCTCTGAAAGTCAGCTGTCAGCAGGAATGGTTAAATTTTAAGAATATATTTTTCTCCTCTTTAAATCAGAGACCATCTAATAGCAATCGTTTCACTTCTCAGAAGTTATGCAAGGATTGACAACTTTAAGGGAGGTCTGGAGAAGTTCTGTCACTTTCTCTGTTTCAGGTGCAACTTTCTATACTTGTCTCTGGGGCCAGCTTCACTTACACCATGTCTGAATCAAAATCCTTTCACCATATTTGAATGGTGAGTGGTAAGTTGTTGAGAAAAATACATGGCTTGAAAAGAAAACTGGTTTTCCTTCCGCCCTTTTTGGGGGAGTAACTTAAAAAGAGCTGGACATTTATGTTGCCGATTTGCAGCCTACTTTGCTCTTTGTAGCCTGGCACATGTGCAGTAGAATATTTATTAAGTTATGAATTACCCTATTATCCCAGGTGCCCTGCAAAGGCAAATGCAATCACCTCCCAGCTCTGCTGAACACTCGGGCTATTGAACTTCAGGCTGGGTAGAGAGCAAAACTCAGCCTCACGCTTGGAGAAGTCCAGGGGCGGATGGTGCCTGTACTATCAAATTGTCCCATGGCATCCTTAGCTGATGGCAGACTGGGAGAGATGCCAGTAGACTTTTTTTGTTCCATTTTTCTTCTTTAACTGGTTTTAAGGCTTTTCATTTGACAGGCAGACAAATATTTGGCAGCTGGGTTAACTGAGGCATAGAAAGAGGCTCTTTGAGCACTGCATTAAGGTATTTGCAGCTGATAAATGGCTAAAATAACATATAAGTAAAATGTTCAAAGTACAGTTAATTTTAAAAATAACCATTCATTTTCTACCTCTATTTTCATCTTTGTTCTAGTAGATGAATTTATCAACACAGATGCTAATGCCGCAAAAATTGATATACAAGTCAAATACTAAGCATCCACTTAAGTCCCACTGAATTTACAAATACCTGTGGTATATTCTGTAAAATAATTTCTTGGGGTTTTTTTCTTTGCTGCAGATATATCTTACCACAGAATACAGAAACAACCTGTACATCTTCACACTTCATCCATTCCATCTTACACTCTGTATTAAGGATGTGCCCATCTCTAAGCTATATAATATTTTTATTATTTGAAGATAGATTCTTTCTGGGTTGGTATAAAGCATGACACCAAAAAAAAAGGGAAAAAATTAAAAGAATATGAAGTAAGTAAGCACAGAAGAACCCTCCAAGAAAGAGAAGTAAACAACAGAACAAGCCAGGAGCAGGGTTAGAAGGGCTCCTGGTTGATGGGAAGGCAGAAGCTACTCCAAAGGGAAACAGATAACTGTTCCCCGCTTAAACATCTGTGGATATTTCTGTTTGGGAACCAAAGACACTAAACTTTCAGTAATAGTATGGTAAGTGAAGACTAATACAGAATGATAAAATTACACTTCCATGCTTTTTTTTTTCTTCTTTCTCATTCTTCCTAGAAACTGTTTATTACAATTTCATACTTCACATGCTTCTAGCCATCTTTTCTTGTCTGTCTTATAATCACTTAACTGCTAAAGTAATTGTTGCACTTCACAGAATTCAAAAGAGCACAGGGAAGTTGCTTTTCATCGTGAAGAAAAGCATGAAAAAAATTAATTTTGACCTAAACCTATTTCAGCACTAACTAGTATTGGCTCTTATTTGGGGATTCAGTTTGAATTAGATAAAATTACACAAAATCTCTTTCTTAACTGCATCCTGTCAAGTTTTGCACATGTGCCCATTTGAAGGAATAGAGGAAACATGGGGGGGGGTTGGCTGTCGTGGATGCCATTAGTTACAAAAAAAGAAACAAAGGCCAGAATTAGAACTTTTAATTCATGTTTTCCCTTAGTGGCCAATGCTATCTGTATAACCAAGAAAACAAAATATAACATTCTAATATGGTTATTATGTCCAGAGCTACTGCTGACTAGACATGAGGATACAAGCACTTTACAGTATCTTCTTTATAGGCACTATCTGAAATTAGTAAATGCAGCCAGATTTGGTAGTTAGGTACTGAAATATTGATGAGAACTAGCTGAAGTTTACATGCAGGCTGTGGTTACCCCAGACTGCTATGAGGCTGGAGCGAACCACCCGGTTTTTAATAGTTAGCTCTCAACGCTGCAGAGCTGGAATTTTGAAAGGCAGCCTGTGCTGCTTATGAACGGAGAGCATAAAACCAAAAAAACCCAGCTCACCTTGAGAAAATGGCCACTGAGACATACCAGCGTCCCAGAAATGGCGCTTAAGTTGCTGCTATAAAAAAAAAAAGAAATGAAAACCAAAGCTAAATACAAGAATAGATTATTTGCCAAAGGAAAAAAAAAATTACATCAAGCTGTGGAACTTGTTTGATGGTAAGACGTGAAAGATCTGACATTTACCAGTTGGGACAAATGAGGCTTTGTTCCTTCCTAAGAGCACAGTCAAGATGCATGGTCACTCTTACTTGTGGAGAGCCAGCCTGTTCCTGGCATCAGATAACTCATGCCCCGAACAGAGCGTACCTGGCTGGCAGAGGGCTGGAGGGCACAGCCCAAAACCATGTTACAGTATCAGTGCACCCAGACTTACATTCATGCTGCATAATCTGCATCTGTGTAATACTGAATGCCATACTTCTGAATCTGCTAGACCCTACAGAGCTGACCTGGACATTATGCTAGTTCACCCTTCCAATCTCATTATGCTTTTATATATATATAACCTGCCAAGGCATTTAGTCCACAGAAAGAAAAAGTAACGTCCCTTTTTATGTTTTTATGTAATGCTGGATGACTGGGGCAGCCATACAAAGGATCCTCAGCACTGTCTTCACAAATGTTTCAAGCTCAGAAAGCTTAGCAAGGTGTGGATAAACTACTATTACCTGGTTATAGCACTTTCTCCAGGTCTTCAACAAATCTTCTGTTTAGGCTGATCAAGCTGTTGATGATCCGTTCCAGGAATGAAGAGAACAAATAAGCTAGGTACGAGCAACCCTTAAGGTTTATCCTGACTTATAACCATGTCTTGCTAACCATCTGGAACTGTGTTGCATACATATGTGTGGGGAAGGAGTGATAAAGAACAAAACCAGCTTATAGAAAGACTTAGGGAAAAATTTGGATGAACAGATTCCCGTAAGAGTTGTAACACAATTGTCTGCAACTGCTCTGCCAGCATCATGTGCCTTCTGCTAACATCTTATATGGACATATGCAAGTGTGACAAACCTAAAGAGCAATGTGCAGCTACACTCATTAGCTTTTATGCCAGCCTTAGAAGCAAGAAGGCATCTTTTAAAAGCCTGAAGACATGTCCAGATGAAGAAAATGGAAAGGGTAAAACTCTGGTGGATTAAATGTAAAAATAAATGGAAAAAACCTTCAAAGAACTAACATAAACCCCATAATTTATAATTTTCAGAATATCAGGAACAAGAAATCTGTCAAGTCTCTCTGACAGGTCTACTGATGTCAGGTTTTTAAAAGAAAACTCAAACCAAACCCCTAATCAATGAAACCTGATCCCAGCCAAGACAACGAAGACATTGCAAAGAATCAAAGTGTGTTCTTTGCATGTGTTGTCCCTGGAGGAACCACAAATTAGGTTCATGCTAGGAACATTTTAGTGGGAGAACTCAGGAGCTATCTAAAATTCAAGCATCTATAAATGCTATAATTGCAGAACTTTTGTGGCTGAAAAGGACCTCTGGAGATTGTCTCGTTCAACCTCCTGTTCACAGCAGGGTCGACTAGAGCAGCTTGCTCAGCACCGTGCCCAGCTGGGTTCTGAATATGTCCAAGGATGAAGACTCCACAGCCTCTCTGGGCAACCTGTGCCAGTGTTTGACCATCCTCACAGCAACATTTTTTTCTCTTGCATTTAAATCAAGTTTCCTGTCCTTCAGTTTGTGTTCGTTGCATCTTGTGCTGTCACTGGGCACCGCTGAGAAGAGACTGGCTCCATCTTTACTGCCTCCCATCAGTATTTATACAAACTGATAAGATCCCCCGAGCCTTCTCTTTCCAGTCTGAACAGTACCATTTCTCAGCCTCTCCTCACACACAGAGGTTCCAATCCACTAATCAGCTTGATGGCCCTTCGATGCAGTCTTGGTCCAGTACATCCAGCATTTTTCGTTCCAGCATAGTCCCGAGCTGGCCACAGTGCTCCAGATGTGCCTCACCAGGGCTGAGTGAACAGAGGGGAGTCACCTCTTCTGGCAGTGCTCTGGAAGAGCTGGAAACACCCTTTGTAGTGCACCCCTGGATGCTGCTGGGCGCCTTTGCCACAAGGGTGCATTGCTGACTCATGTTCAACTTGATGTCTGCCAGGAGCTCCAGTCCTTTCCTGCAAAGCTGCTTTCCAGCCAGTCAGCCACCAGCCTGTACTGGTGCATGGGGTTATCCTCCACCAGGTGCTGGACTTTGCAATTCCCTGCATTGATTGTCATCAGCAGAATTCTCCAGCTTGGTGAGGTCCCTCTGAACACCAGCGCAACCATCTGAGGTATTGACCACTCCATCCAACTCTGTATCATCTGCAAACTTGCTCAAGGTGCACTCTGTCCCATCATCCAGGCTATTAATGGAGATGTTAACCTGTACTGGGCTCAGTGTTGATCTCTGGTGTATACCACTAGTGACTGGTTTCCCGCTGGACTTCATGCCACAGATCACACCCCTTTGAGCCCAACAGCTCAGCTGGACCTGTGCTTTGTCAGTTTCTCTATAAGGATGTAATAGGAAGCAGGGCCAAAAAGCCTCACTAAGGCCAAGATAAGCAACAGCCACTGCTCTCCCCTCATCCAGCAGCCAGTAATCACATTGCAGAAGGCTACCAGGTTGGTCAAGCATGATTTCCTCTTCATAAGTCCATGCTGACTGCTCCCAATCACCTTCCCATCCTTCATATATTTTGCAGTGATTTTCAAAATTATTTGTCCACCACTTTCCCAGGGATTTAGGTGAGGTTGACTGGCTTGTAGTTTCCCCAATCCTCCTTTTTAGCCATCTTGTAGATAGGAGGTATATTTTCTTTCTTCCACTCCTCAGGACTCTCTCCTGACCACCCCGACCTTCCAAAGAGAATAAAGAGTGGTCTCACAATGACATCAGCAAGCTCTGTCAGCATTTCTGAGTACATCCCATCAGCTCCCATGAACTTGTGTATGTCTTGTTTGCTTGAAGTTCCCTAGCCCAATCCTTCTCTACCAACGGTAATTCCTCCTTGCTCCAGACTTCCCATTGGTCTCTCAACTCTTGCATGTTTATTTTTTATGTCTGAGTTTAATCAGGAACTCCTTATTTATCCTTGGAGGCATCCTGCCACCTTTGATTTTCTGCTTATTGAAGCTTGGAGAAGGCAATCCTTGAAAATCAAGAGGTTGGGCCTCTCTTCTCTCCAGGACCATATCTGATGGAAGTCTTTAAGAAATAACTTTCCTAATTACATGACTGACATCCATACAAGATACATAGATTAGCAGATACTATATTAAAGGAATTAACAGACACATAGATATGATCTATTTAGAGGAGCCATTATTGCTTTGGTGGGAAGGATTTGTGCTTCACAGTGGCGTTGAATTGTATTGGAATTCTTTAGAGGCACCAACAGCACGCAGATAAGGAGCTGGTTTATATGTTCCCTTTGGGTTTCCAAAAGTATTTGAAAAATACTTCACTGCAAACTTTTTAAAGCAGCCATGTTTAGGAGAGAAAATCCTGGGCTGGATAAGTCAAAAGATAGGAGCAGATGGTAAAAGTGTCAGTTCTTTCAATTAGAAGAAGTGCCCACTGGTGTTTCAGTCTTCTATGCTGCTAAGACATCCATAAATGAAGTGTAAGACGGTGAGCCATAAGAGAAATAAACCTGCTAGCAGTGGAGTTATTTAAGACATTGAGTGCAAGGGCTAGCTACAAACTGGCAGAAGGAAATTCAGGGTAGATTGATGTAAAGTGAGGCAAACAGGTAAGATAATCCTCATTGCATAGAACCACGGATTCTGAGCTGTCAGGCCTGAGATGTTTCTTGATTAGTTTTAACTCAGAGCTCATTAGCAATCAAAAAGCAGCAAATCAAATCTTAGAAGTTACTAAAAAATAGATCATTATGACAGCAGATTATGACGTGGCTACATCTGGAGTGCCGGTGCAGAGTTCTTACTCTCTCTCAAAAATGTATCCAGTAAAATTGACAGAGACCTCTGCAGAGTCGATTATGCTACAAGAGTAGATCTTGGCCATCCCGTATTCTTCTGTCAAGTATAACAGAGAATTTGAAGGGTGCTTGATTTTTCAGAGACTTGGGTAGCACTTATTGGTGCTAAAGCACAAAATAACAAGTTTCTAGCAATCTAAGCAACAAGCTACCTAGACTGGCAAAATAAATACAATACATAAGCATCTACAAACAACTAAAACACTGTAATTCCATTTTTTATTATATTCTTTTGAAGACTGGAAAAACATTTTTATCTAAGAATTGATGTTAAGGTGAGGCATGCCAATGGCTTTATATGACATTTTGTCTTACATGCCCTCAGCTAATAATTTTAAAAGGTAACTAGCTTATTATATTAACTTTTATAAGATATTTCTTGTTTATTAGAAGATGTTCTGCAACACAAAAATCCTGAAGTGCAGGTTCTATAACATAATGATTTTGACAGAGAGAAAACAGAAAATATATTCCAGAATTTACCTTCAGGTTTTTTTATTCCAGTGAGCATTTTACAGTTCTCACTTAAGGGGAACAAAAAAGCAAGAAATATTTAAGCTTAGATATGCTTTAGAAACCATTAATTTCAATGACCAACCCAAGACCTGCAGGATCATCTCACATTCAAATAGCTGCTCATTTCAAGGATTTCACGGGGCTAAGAGCAGATGTGTGTCAGAAATCAGGAAACTGGCTCAATTCCTTTGGGATTTTTTTCCAGAATGGAAGCAAGGGGGAGGAAGGGAAAAGGAGAAAAACAATTTGACTGAAACCTCACTCTTTCTCCTGTCTTAAAGAGAAGTGGAAGTCTTTGAGCAGAATGGCAATATCAGCTACAGCAGTCAGATCTTTGGAGCTCCAGATAAGGGTTGAAGTAGACAGATGTATATTTATCATTTCTGATAAATCAGGGATCAGAGCTCTTTGTCTTCCCCATTGCCTACAGCACTTCCTTCCCCAGACACCTTACAACCAGATTAGGAAAGATAGTAGATAAGACATAAGCAGTGCAGAGGATAGTTCAATAGTGTGTATTTTGAGCACGTGCAGAGTATCATTATTACTGCTTTAAGCAATCTTCCTTTTCAGTACTTCCAGTATCTTGTCTAATACAGATCCATGCATTACAAAGGGCAAGTAATCCCCCACCACCACCTTTATTTCCAAGGTTTTTGCATCTCTCCATCTCCCTTCACGCTTCCCCAATTTTTTATTATTTTTTTTTAAACTCCCACTGTACTTCCAAAACCTGGAAACTTTCTGTTCCACACAAGATGCTCTTATAAGAACTAAAGTTTATAGTATACCAACTAGCAAATTACAACTAACAAACCTGGTAGCATGGAGGTCTTATAAAAGCACAGGTTAAGGTGTCTTCTTACTCTTAAGAGCCATAGACTGACAAAAAGGTTTCTTACTTCAAGCAGTATGTGGGTAGTTCACATTTTCCATTTCAGAAACAGAATACTTACTGAAATTAAGTACACCTAAGAACAAGGAAAAAACCCGCTGACACTCAGTATTTGTTTTTCTGCATGCATTGATTTGTGATACATACTCACTCCTTGGTAAATGAAGAGGAAAAAGCTCAAATGCACAAACCTAGCTAGTGTAAAGATCTGCTCTCATCTGACATCTTGGAAATGCCAAAAGGTATTATGTACAAAGAACCTTCCAAAAGCAGCCCTTTTTTGTACTTCACTTATTTGAAAACAACTATTCTGCACATCACATTCCCCAGTTTCTCCCTGAGCAAGGCAGCTCATAACAGGTCAACCTTAAAAAGCCGTATTTGCCAGCATCTTGATCCTTGCCGCTATCCCCTCCCATGGTAAAACTCCACAGCTTTGTCAAATCTCTTTATTTATAATCTTCTTATATCAAAACAGTTTTGTGCTTTTGGTTTGGGGTTGGTTTTTTTGGTTTTGTTTTTTGTTTTTTTTTTTTATAAAAAACAGCAACAAAGTCTTTAGATCACACAGGGGCTAAATTCATTAAGTTTGAAGGAAAGGGAAGAAGAGTCAACAATAAAAGAAACTGTAAGGGTCCTGCCTTTTCCTAGAGGCTTCCCTTGAGGGCCCTGAGGCTGGGAAGCAGCTGAGCTGCACTCGGGCGCTCCTCTACGTTAGCCTTCCAGCAGCAGCTAATAATGCTCTGGAGCCTCTGGCCCACTGGCGACTCGTGGAAAACAGCAGCAGCCAGTGAAGGGCGTAAGTTATAGGCTACCACAGCGTAGAGCACGTACTGCCGCTCACCCTGGTAGGGCTGCTCTCGCATGACGATCTGCCAGAGGGTGATAGCAAACGAGTAGATGTCTGCTTTGGCAGTGACCCTCTCCCCTTTGAGGAGCTCAGGGGCACGGTGTGTGTACGTGCCCCCTTGCTGGCAAACACGGGAGCTCTGGGACAAGCCCTCCTCCAGTTTCTGGGAGCACCCAAAGTCTCCAATCTTGCACACTCCCCGCTCAGTGATGAAAACGTTTGCAGGCTTCAGGTCCAAGTGCACAATGCCCTGTGAGTGAAGAAAGGCTAAGCCCGTTATAATGTCACAGGAATAGCACACAGTCTCTTCCATGCTCAGCGCCTTCCTCCCACATCCACCTTCATCATCCTCACTCTGTCTCCACGCATCACCAGTGCCATAGATTACATGGTGCAGGGTGATATTGCCCACATACTCCATAATGATGGTGCCCAGGCTGTTCTGGCTGGCTGGGGCACACGTGCTGGCAGCCACCACACGTACCACGTTATTGTGCTGTAGCCAGGCTACGTTCAGCTCAGCCCAGAAGCTCTGTCGTGATGCCAGCCGGTTTTTGCTGCTCTTCTTCACCTGCTTCACAGCCACAGTTGCACCGTGGTAGGTGGCTTTGTAGACAGAACCAAAGCCCCCAGAACCCAGGGGCTGCAGGAGGCAGAGCTGATCCCAGTCAATGGAGCACCAGGCCAGGCGTGGAGGCAAGCGGCGAGTCCTGACTGAAGGAGTTCCTCCCAAAAAGTCTTTGCTGCCTTTGCCAGGGATAACTAAGGGGCTGCTGCAGGGTCGCAAATCCACAGATGAGGAAAATTCCCAGGGAAGAAAACAATTAAGAGGAATAGGTGATGGCATAATAAGATGGAGAAAACAACAGGCAGTTACTAGGACAGAAGACTGGAAAGTTTCCCTGACAGAAAGGACTATGTAGGGGCTGCCAAAGCCTTTTATCCCCTCTCCACCATTTTCCTCCCTTACCCCAAATGAACCACATCTGTCACAACTAGCTGAACCCAATCAGGCTCACCTGGAAACATTCTCCTCCAACCCTGAAGTAAACCTTTAGAAAGTCAAGGTAAATGGATTTAAAGCTAAAAAGATGTTAACTCATATGTATGTCACATCATTTCTAATCTCAAGAAAAAAGAAAGATGTTCTGCCCATTGAATGCTTCCAGCAAAATGCCCCAGGAATAAATAAAGCAGTGATTGGTGAATGCATTTCACCATGGCTCCAGGCAGGAATGGTCATCATCAGATGCATTAAACGAAGTCATTATCAGAGGAAGCAGCTGAAATGGTGAGTGCTAGCATTTCGTGATGCTATGGCAGTCATAACTAATATAAAGTTATAAAATTTATAATTATAAAATTATATAACTAATATAAAAGCGTGTTTGTAGAAACCTGCCACTTAAATGTGATTGGGACAAGGGGACTGGTTTGGTTGCTCAGCTCTGCTCATGGAGAACAGCAACCTTATTATAGCAGCATAAAGACAAACGATTGCTCTGTATCATCTACTGGATATAGTAACTAGAATTATACATAAATATTTGGTCATCTTCCCATCACATCTCACAGTTACTACAGGCGTGTATTTTATTTCTGCATCCTCCTTAGTAAACTTATTACTAAATTTACAGAGCTATTCTGGCAGAAGACAAACATAATTTTGCCTTGCTGATCCCAGTGTTTTTTTCAGAGGGGCTTTTGCTCTTTTGACCCTGCTTTCACCTTTTCATAGTGCTCATGTTAACTGCCTTAGTTTTTGGCGCCTGCTGCCCAAGCATCAGTCCCTCATGAGACCTATACAGCTTTTGAATATTCCAGTACCTTTCTGTACATGATGACAAACATCCTTGAAAGCTTGGTACCCATTTTCCACCTCCTTGCTCATCGTAACCTTCCTCTGGATGTCAGCTTTGCCAACACAGATCCTCCCATGGGACTTTAAAGAAGGGTAGTGCCTGTTTCTCCAGAGTTTACCTCTGGGCAGCACTGGCTCCACAGGCAGTTCCTGCAGAGTTTTCCTGATGTTTCCTATTCCTTTTGTTTTGCTTCTCTGGATGAGTAAGATGCAGCACAGATGCACTGAGGGAGGTTTCGGGGGTGCTCAGAATATGTGCAAGCTCAACTGGAGTGTTCACCTTGAGACTGGTTTGATTGTTCACCTCAACGGACAAACCTAATGTCCCAAGGACATCTTCAGACCCTAAATTGAACTCTAGATCAGCTCAGCCAGAGGGTTTCAGAGGTACCACTCTGTGCAGCAAATCAGTGATAGAGATCTTCCTGGGTACTGAGACTTAGGACTATCAGGAGAAATTTGTCATTGCAATTCATAGGGAAGCAAACCTGGACCAGAGATGAATGTGAATGGGGAATTTGGGCTATCACCTGCCAGTGTGAAACAGATAGGCTGGGGAAGAACAAGATAAATAGGTGATAATATGCATTGTAGGGGTTGCTAACAAGTGAGAGTGCAAAGAGTTAGGGATGCCAGAGGGCCTCTCAATGGCCCTGGGTGGGACAGTGGCTGCCGACAGGACTGCCTGACAACACCAGGCTCCTCTTCCCTTGCCCCAGGAGAGATTCTAATAGTGCCAGAGGCCCCTGGGCTCCTCTGGTGTTACTGCACCCTGCGAACTCTGTGCTGTAAAGCACAAGCCAGCTGGGTAATACCCTGCTGCTGCCCCCTCCTAAGGGCACCTGTCTGGCCTGAGGCACTGTTCAACATCAGTTAGGCAGGGAAGCGCTGGGGGTGGGGGGAAGACCACAGGAGCTCTAGTTTTAAATAGGCAGTGAGGTAAGCCATGGAGACAACAGGTATTTTATACTCCTTTTCTGAGCAACACTGTGATTTTATGCTTGTATGCAGAAGTCTTCACTTCTAGTCTTTGCAGATGGGTTGTGATGGAAATCAAAAGCTGCAGTAAGCAGATGAAACTGTACTGGAGGGAGAAAGGAATTTTTATGTCTATTTTCTGAGCTATTAGGGCTCCAATTTTTGCATGGACTTATAGAATGGTTTGAGTTGGAAGGGACCTTAAAGATCACCTGGTTCCAACCCCCTTGCCATAAGCAGACACACCTCCCACTAGACCAGGTTGCTCACAGCCCCATCCAGCCTGGCCTTGAGCACTGCCAGGGATGGGGCATCCACAGCTTCTCTGGGAAACCTGTTCCAGGGCCTCACCACCCTCACAGTAAAGGATTTCTTTCTAACATCTAATCTAAATCTAATTTAAACCATTACCCCTTGCCCTACTGCTACAGGCTCTACTAAAATGTCTGTCCCCGTCTTTCTCATAAACCCCCTTTAAGTATTGGAAGGCCTCCCCTGGAGCCTTCTCTTCTCCAGGCTGAGCAGCCCCAACTCTCTCAGCCTGTCTTCATAGAGAGCTGCTCCAGCCCTCTGATCATCTTCCTGGCCCTCCTCTGGACTTGTTCCAACAGGTCCGTGTCCTTCTTATCTTGGGGACCCCAGAGCTGGATGCAGCACTCCAGGTGGGGTCTCACAAGAGCAGAGCGGGAGAATCATCTCCCTCAACCTGCTGGTCACACTTCTTTTGCTGCAGACCAGGATAT
>JAVJGJ010000037.1:46003232-46028292 GCA_035590215.1 Microhierax caerulescens | reverse complement strand
ACTCACTGCAACAGGTCCATTGTCCTTCCTATGTTGGAGACCCCAGAGATGAATGCAGTACTCTAGGTGGGGTCTCACAAGAGCAGAGCGGGAGAATCACCTCCCTCAACCTGCTGGTCACACTTCTTTTGCTGCAGCCCAGGATATGGTTGGCTTTCTGGGCTGCAGGTGCACATTGCGCATTGCAGCATTGCACGTTGCCTCTCGCCCACCAACACCCCTAAGCTTTCTCCTCAGAGCTGCTCTCAATCCATTCTCTGCCCAGCATGTATTTGTGCTTGGGATTGCCCCAACCTACATGCAGGGCCTTGCACTTGGCCTTGTTGAACTTCATGAGGTTCACACAGGTCCACCTCTCAAACCTATCAAGGTCCCTCTGGATGGCATCCCTTCCCTCCTGTGCGTCAACCACACCATACAGCTTGGTGTGGTAAGCAAACTTGCTGAGGGTGCACTTGATCTCACTGTCCATATCGCTGACAAAGGTGTTGAACAGTGCCAGTCCCAGTATGGATGCCTGAGGAATGCCACTTGTTACCAGGCTCCACTTGGACAATGAGCCGCTGACCACAACTCTCTGAGTGCGACCATCCAGTCAATTCCTTATCCACCGAGGAGTCCACCCGTCAAATCTGTGTCTCTCCAGTTTAGAGTAGGATGCTGTGTGGGACAGCGTAAAAAGCTTCTTCTGTGCCATATAGTATATAAAAGCAGCAGAGAGACGTCTCTGCTATGAATTCTCCAAAAATATCATCCTTCTCATGGGAGAAATGCACTTGTTACAACCTGTTTTCACTGGGTGAAGGTGGCAAAAAAAGTTCAAAGTGGAAGTTGGTTGAGGGAGAGGAGTAGATAGAAGGATGCATGGATGAAGGGCCTGAGAGTGGACCTGCTAAGCTGACCAATATAGGAGCATATCTGGAGATTGTGAATGCTACAGAACGCAGCAGTAAAATCTATGTTCGTAAAGCAGAGGGTTAGGATTAGGGCTGTTCCCAAATTTCTTTGGTTGAAGTCTCATTCGCAAGGATACAGCAGAACTTCCATATAATTTTTTCCAGATTCCATGTCCTCTCCACTCCTTCCAGTTGTCCCTCTTTTGGTAAGTTTCATGTCATCTTTTTCTGTTCAAAACCTTTCTGGTTTTGCCTGTCATGGCAGGTGTATTGTATTGCTCTTGGGGAATTTTTGAGCAGGAAGAGGGGTGTATTTTAGGATCTATAGAGCCTTAACATAACTTACTGTCCTGTCTCAAGCTGACTGCTGAGGATCAGAGCAGGGGGAAAGCCAGTGTCTTTCAATGTGAACACAATTCCAGCACCTTTAAAAGCAAGTAGGCTTTTATTCTTAATAAATGTTATTTTCCTTTAATCCATTGACGACTTGGCCCAGTGACTTCCCAGGAGACACCACTGGCTGGAGGAGGGGGCTACAGCATGGCCTGGGGAGGCATTTTCAGACGGACGCAGGGCTGTTGGGGACAAGCTGCCCTTCCCCAGAGGAACCCTGAACATCGCACTGCACCCACAGCAGCCTCCTACCACACCACTCCCGTTTCACTGCTATTTCCACAAGGAAAAAGGAAGCTGTATGAACCAGAAGTCATCAGCAGAGAATGCAACAGGAACTTTTACAAGTGACAAGAGGGAAACACATTCTGTGTCCCAAGGGCTGCAATATGTCACAGCTATGTAATAGGTCACATCTACCATGACCTGTGGCAGCAATGGTTTTGTTCCAAGCTTGTGTGCCATATTTCTGCAAGTAAAACATGCTTGCACATCTGATGCTGCAATAGCTGCCCAACCTCATCTGTGCTTCCAGCTGAGAAGAAATATAGAACCAGTCTCGCTCAGTTCACCTGTTTATATTTCACTTGTAAATCAGGAATACAGAAACTCTTTGCTTACCAATAATTTTAGTTACCACTGCTGTTCGTTGAGTTGCTGGACAGAATAAGTCAGCCCCAATACCAAGAGCCTCAAAGGACTGATATGGATGTAACTCACTACAACTGAGGATGCATATCAAACACCATTTTGATCAAGGTGCATCACTGTTGTGGTTCTTAACAGCCAGAGTTTTGTCTAAAATAAGAGAAGGACAGAACTGGGGATTGGAACTGATTTCAGAGAGTTTAAGAGTGTATAGTTATATTCTTCTCCACAATCATTACTTCATTTCTTTGTACATCTGGCTGGTGTACCATGTAACAAATCCTTGAAGGCTTGGCTGTACAGTGGCTTCTAAGAACTGCTCTACAATATAGAGGTAGCATCATGTTTCTACTAAATTATGTTATAATCTTGCTAAAGGAGTAAAATCTATCTCTTAAGTACTTAAGTTACAGTCCTACGCTCAAAACTACACAGTTCCTTCACCTGTGCCTTAGTGATTTCTGAGAGGTTTTCTTCCCAGTTTCAAATAAAAGTTTTCTCCTTTTCTCCATTTACTGTCAGTCCCTGTGATCTCAGTTTAGGATTTGATGATGAACCTACGTTCTTCCTTAAACATACAGTGTTTTGCGGTCCAAACATTGCTTCCAGTCATACCTCCTAGACTAGAGTTGCCTGAATGATCAGTTGCACAGGTGTAAACCATACCATTATTGGAAGCCACCCCATACACAGGCTTGCTCTGAAGGTAGACAGACTATGAAGATTAACTGTTTTTGTTTGTTTGTTTGTTTTGTTTTGTTTTTTACTACAAGCACAAGCCAGAAAGGAATCCAGTTCATGTTTCAGAGTTTGGCTGTATTGATGAGACAAATGACACCTTGGAGTAGCAAATACAAGCAAGTTTTCATTAAAGCAGTCAGAGGTAAACCCAAATGCAAAGAACAAATACATCTGCAAGAATTGTGGTGCTATTTTACTGCTGAGAGACATAATAATAAACAATTAAAAAGGTTAAACCCTAGTTTATAAATAATATGATTATGTTTCAGACACACATTGCCAAACAGCTGCTTGATGCTTTTTTCCTTCCCAGTAAGGTTACTCCACGTGTTCAGGAGCAAAAAGCAAAGGTCTCCTTATCTGAACACAGGCAGGTTTTAGCTGGAGGCACTGGCATGCAGGTGAGCTTTCAAAGCTGATTTATGGGGGCCTCAGGGACCACCACCGACCAGGGTGGACCAGGGATAACAACCTGGGACCAGCTGCTGTAGGCTAATATCACAATTGCAAAACAGCACCTTGAGACAAGCTAAGAGAACCTAAACTTAGGAATAAAGATAGTAAAATGTGAAATATAGGCTCTCACCCATAGCAATACTTTCTGGCCATGCCAAGACAGGTACCTATCCTGGGTGGGTTTATTGCTGTCACATGGCATGCCCCTTATGCAGTATTTTCACCCAAATTGTCCAAGATTGGTTTTGCAGTCTTGCCCCTGGCACAAAGCTGACTTTGCTGGGTCACAGGGAGATGACAAAAAGTAATCTGAGACTTGCAGCTTAAGGACTAGTGAACAGCTTCAACGCTTCATGAGAAAAATGATTCACCTACAGCAAAGGGCCTGGGGGGTAATGTCAGCGCTATTCTACTGCTTGAGACAGCTGCTTTCCCGAGAGCACAGATTTAATGATGATGCCTAGAACTGATGTATAAAAGGGTCAGTCTCTCCCAGCAGCTCATGACCCTGTCAGCACAGACCATGTCCAGCTCTGTGACTCTCCATTAAACACACTGCCATAGCAAATGCAGTGGCTCCCTGCAAACACCACATCTTCAGGGTTGCCGAAGGGAAGAGACAAGAGGATCAACTTCATCTGGCGGCTCTGAAATGATGGCCTGGGCACTCTGGTGGGCCACAGCAAATTATCAGAGGTTGCCCTAAGTTACAGGGTTTTAAACCTGCCTGATTAAAATGGTTTGTGCAATTCAAGTATGTTGTTACAATGTCTGCATTAGTGAATAAGCAGAAGTGCCTTGTAAAAATACGGCTGAAGAAAAATATGCCTAAACTGAACAGAGCACATAAACTATGGGGCAATCCTGTAATGCTTTATTGGCATAAGGAGCCACGCACTGACAAAATATGAGGAGACAATTTTCAGGTGAGGACAGACTTCAGTGACTTTGGGAGTTTTGTCTGAGTTTATTTGCCCTTAATGTTTGCTATTCCTGTTACAACTCAGATGTTGCTTGTTTATGGCACGCCCCTTAATTGTACAGAGCCTGTATTTTATTTTCATTGTTAAGTACTTGTGAGGGAACTTGAAAAGATTTACCCATGACCATGCGTGTAACAATTGTAACACAAAGGTAGCAAGCCAGAGTTAATCTTAATTTCAAAGGCACAGCCTACAGAACTTTTCTGCTGAAATTGTATCTCCTACCGCACAAGGATAGCTGACAAACACCTTCCTCGCGGGAGTCTGTGCTCCCCTTAGATAAATTGCTGTCTCTCATAGATTAATTAAGTATTTGGAAGAAACTCTTCCAACTTGCCTGGCAAGCCACATGCTGTGTTAATTAGCAGATACCTTTACAAACTGCATGATTCATTTTGGACTTGTAAAACACAAACAGGTCAGACTTAAACTTTTTGAAGTAAAGCAAAACAAAATAAAACTAATTTCTCAACTTTTTCAGGTTTGATTGCTACCTTCCCACGTATACATACATGTACACATACATATACAAAATTTTAAGCAACATACCGATTTCCTGTGAGTATTCGGGTACTCTGCATTATTCCTACACACATTGAGCAGAGATCTGACTGATTTATATGAAAACGACACTAAACCGTTCTTCCTTGTTCAGTGCAGCAGTGAAGATCAGTGCCATGGGCAAACTATCAAGAATCAATTCAAATGATTTCTAGCCCAGCCACAGTGTGGATCACTATAGTCCTGTTTTCAGAGTGCTCAGCTGATAGCTGATGTCTTCAGTCCCCTCTGAGGCAGACTAGCTTTGTAGCTAGCAATCCTACAACACAAATGTTCCCATAGGAGAGAGGGTTTGGGGATGATGATGACATTGAGGAACACAACTGTCAATTATATTTTTTTACATACTCCTCTGAAAATGTTCATTTCTGGAGGACACACAGACCATTACAACAAATGAATATAATTATATAAAAATAAAAATACAGTCACACCTTTACTAGGAGTAGAGGAAGTTTATACTGAATTACCTGGGCTTGTAGCACGTGAGCAGGAATTTGAAACTTCACACTACTGCTGGTGTCTGTCAGTGTCAACACCAGTATCTCCACTGTTGTTCAAAACAGAAATACAGCATTGCTGTTGATTTGCTAAAGGCCCCAGCTCAAAATGATAAGCAGCAGTTAATCCTCCAATACACTTCTCTAACTTTTAAGCACAGGCTAAATTTTGTAATACAGCTTATCTTGCTGTCCTGCTTGCTGCCTGTTTGTGATCACCAACCCTTGCTGTGCCAGCTACCACACCTGCTGCTTTGGAAAACTTAATTTCTGTCCAATTTAATAGAGTGTTTTGATTTGCAAAGCAGGGATGCCAACAGCTCAGTTCTTGCTAGTCCAGCAGCAGTTCTGCATCAGTTTTGTTCTCTGCCAAAATATATTCTTTATTCTAGGGCATGCTTATATGTGGGAGGCAAAAGGAGAGTAAGGGGGGAAACTAGAATAGTCTTTCTCTTCCATTCCCGGAGGACAGTGAGACCACATAGAGATGATACTGAAGGACCATTTTTCTGTACTTCTGCAAGTTTTGGAAAGGGGTGGTTACAGGAGAGATAGAAGGGAAGACACCTGTGGCTTTCAATTTAACAAGGAAAAATCCGGAGGCAATGCACCAAGAGATCTCTGGATATAACACAGGTATCATCCATGCAATCACATTCTACTTATTACAGAGGCTGATGGAGTTCCTAGAGGGTGTCCATTTGGAAGGACACATTAATTCAGTAATGGTGGGTGAGACCACCTACGACAGTGACATAAAAGCACATTTTCCTCTCGGGGTGGGGGCAGGGAATGAATATATTTGCAGAGTATTTCATACTGTAGAGCATCTGTAGAGCTTTTGACTCGACATATAACAAGGCCAACCTTCTCAAGCAAGTTAGAAACGTGTGAGGCAGAAGTGATGTCAGCTTAGAGGAAAGGGATAGGGATCACAAGAAAGGAAAAATGTCTGTGCATGCAAAAGGCAAAAGCCAAAAACCAACAACTCTCTGTAACAGTCTTTTCTCTCAAACCAGGTTACAGAAGAAATCTAAAAAGTCAAGACTTGGAAAAGAGAGGAACCCAAAAGCAAGAAAACACAGACAATGCTGAGGATGTTAACAAAATATGTTCCAAAGAGCAATGAAATGTGAAATGCTAGTCTTCTACTTTCCCAGCAAACAGTCTATGCTAGGGAACAACTGTGTGGACGAGTGGAGAGGCGACTTTCTGCAGTTGTGAGTAGGCTGCTTGCCTGGCTGCATAGCACCTCTTCCCCCCAAGCATTACAGTCAACTTCTTTGGCAGTGTCATGGGCAGACGGGAGATCTACGGGATCAAAGCAATGGTATTTCTCTTGGAAATATTTCAGACAGACAACACACATACTCTGTCTAGCACATGCTGCACCCTTACAGTATATCCTACAAAATGTAACAATCGATGTAAATGACTTACAGTAATTTGAAATGATGGAGAATCACTCACCTACATCTCCTCAATGAGCAGTCCCACTATGGAAATGGAAACTCACCTTCCAGTGTCTCACAGCTCTTCAAAGTGCAATTGGATGGCAAACTCAATTGCTTCCTTCAGATCTGTCTTGTCACAGACACAGTAGCATCATCCAGTTTGTTCCTTGGTGAAATCATGAAATGCAGATACTTATGCTTTAAGATTTTCTGAAAAACTGACAGTTTACCAGTCATAAATTAGAAAAGACAGTTATACCTTTGCAAACTCAGAATTACTACACCCAGCATAACTGGATGTATTCTGTAATTACTTATCATAACCACAAACATGCAGAAAAAGATTATCTATTGAAATGCCAGGCATAAGTTATTCATTAACTAAAACCATTCTGTAATTTTATTGATATATTTTGTGGAGTTCACATATTTTTGTACAGCAAACATAACACTGTAGGCCACAAGAAGCTGCAGCACTATTGTTTAATAGCAGCAAGGTATATTTTATAATCAGGGTATGTGGACAATAAATAGTCTGTTTCTTTGGATGTGAATGTTTAAAATGAAGTTCTGCTGCAGCTTCATAATGTGATTGCTATTTTACAGAGCTTATACACAAAAATATATATGCAATCTTTTTGTCTATATTTTATACAAATACAACAGTAGTTTGTGAATACATTTTAAAGTACATATACATGATAAGCAACTCAATTTCCCATATCACAGGATAGCAAATTTTAAATGCAAGAAACATATACAAATTCAGTCTGGAATGCAGGGTTTTCTGTGTTCTTTTTTTTTCTCTATTTTTGAATCAAAACTTTTATCATTAAAACATTTTAGCATACAAGTTCAAACAATTTTTCCACTAGCTAAAAATATAATTTCAGCAATCCAAGTCAGGTTTGGGTGTGTCATCATTCCCCAATCTTACTTTTCCCAGTTTTCATCTAAATTCCCAGGCTTTTAGTAATATATAGTATGTTCTTCACTCCACACCATATAAAAAGCCCACGTTTAATTTTAACTAGCCATCACCTATTTTTGTGAACAAGAGCTGGGCTTGTCAGCGTTTAAATTTGCATGTCCAAAATTTTACTTTTGCAAGTGCATATGAATACATTGTGGTGTTGCACAAAGTTCATTAATGACAAATTAAGTCACAGTATAAAAATATATCATACAACTATAGGTCTAGTATAGTCCTTTTTTCTATGGGTAAAAATACATCTGAATGAGACAGGGAGGTTTGTAGCACCATGAGAGGAGTTGTATCCCAAGTTACATTAGCAGCATGATCCAATATAACAATATTGCAGGAGTGTTTCTGAGGAGATAAACATTCACTCTGGTTCAACTGTACCACTGAAGCTTATACTGAAAAGTGTTTACATATGATTAGCAATAGTTCTGTGTCACTTCCAGGGCTAGATAACTGTTATCAAAAGACACTGCCTTCCAACAAAAGTAAGACACCCTTATTGCATAAAAGCTTTGGGCCTATCCGAACACATTTTGAACTACTGTGGCATTATTTGTATGTTGAGCGTGATGCTAAGTAGGCTGTGGTTTTAACTGTACACTGGGAGGATGCAGGATGGGCAGCTAAGCCTATATGGTTTACTACATACCAGACAGGTATGTTTATTTCAGAGGCTTATCTATAGACTGAGAAGAATACAGGATGAGCTGCTAAACCAGTGTATGAGACAGACATAACGAAGGATGCAATCCTGCCCCCTTGACCTTTACAGATGCAGGATCAGGCCCTAAGTTAACTTCAGACAGCAGCATAGTGATGATAGGATATGATTAAAAAAAATATCTGCATCAAATACTGCATGTTAAACATTTCTGCCATAGTTTACCATCCAGAACTCCAGAGGACACAGTTTATAATTACTGAGGACAAACTCCTAATTTTTTTTTTGACTGGTATTCAAAATGGCAGTAGAAGACAGTGTAGTTTGAAACATGTAAACCTAGTAAAAACCATTGTAAAACCCTTAAGAAAGACACACTGGTTCTGTGCAATATAGCAAATTGATAAGAAAACACTGTAAAAATGTACCTGTTTAAAATTAGAATGTCTACCATTTTGTACACAAAGCATTATACCAAAGGCCTACATATATGTAATCTAATGGCACTTGAAACAAATTATAATAAAAGGTTTTATAATAAAAAGCATAACCTGTAAGAAATTTTCTTAAAAGGTTTAGGTTTTCTTTTTGAAAGTGCTATATCTTGTAATATGTGTAACATAGAGGTTGACCAAGCTTTATTTTAAAAAATATTGGCCTATAATACAAGTTTAGCTCACTAGGCAAATGATCCTGAAAATATGTACTCTTAACATTCATTATTAGCTTAATAAAGCAATCAGCTCTGGCTCATGTTTCAGTCAGTATATGGTTTTTAAAAACCGCTACTGCCAAATTAACAATAAATCACTCTATTCCACAATTTACTACTAAATAAAGCACAAGCAACAAGTACACAAAAATATATATATTTTAAAAAAACCAACAACCTTACTAGAAGTTTAGAAGTTGCACAAAGAGTGGTGCATGATCAGCCAGCCCTCCCCCCTCCCACCAAGAATCCATCTGAAATCAAGAAAACAGGGTTTAAAAACCAGCAGTTTAGTAGTGGCCAATATTGACTCCGCCTAAGTGATATTCAAAAGCACTCCGGTGGTGGTAGTATTGCTTACAGTGTCAGTCTGCTTCCATGTTACTGTACATCCTAGTTCAGTGGCAAACACACTCGGTGCAGCCACCCACTGAAACCCTAACTGAATGAGGTTCAATATCTTGTCTGAGGTCCCTATTTCTCAAGTGAAATGTATGTCTTAACTCCAAAGTGAAATGTCAATCCCTTTTCAGGAAGCTAAGGCACGAACAAAGTAGTAAGGATTCTGGTTCCGCGCTAAGAAATGGATGTTGGCAAAGTGTCTGTTGGGTTTTGTTTTTTTAATGAAGTCTAATCGACAACTGAGACTGATAAACAGTCGCTACGGACTGGAAATCTGTGTGCCAGAGGCTGCTCAGGACAGACGGCGCTGCCTGGCCAGGCTACTGGGCCAGCTGCAGGATGCTGAGCACTCACAACTTTCCTCTACTGCAGCGGGAGTTGCAGGTGCTTGGCTCCACATGGGACATAACCCACTGGAGGAATTAAGTCCATTTATCATCATCTCAGATTGATTTAAAGGATTGAGAATAAACCCGAGTTCTTCCTAGACGCATTATGGTTGCTGATTTAAACTAGAGTTACATTCGGTTGCGTTCACCTTGTGCTCTGTTCACCTGTGTTTTTCTTTCCTTTCAAAAGGTGAAGAAGAAAAAAAAGCAATATTGAACAAGTCATTCAACTAAAGATGTAAGTAAGCGAGCAATCTGTTTCACAGAAACCAGAGGAAGCAGTCATGAAGCAGAGCTCAAAGCCCCCTTTGAGATAACGTGCTCCTAAACCCAAAATCTAGGAGTAGTTGGCAGAATTTCAAAAGGTATTTTCCTTATTAATACATCCTTATTTTAATGCCTTTGGAACACAAACACATTTATAAAAATGTTATCTTTCAGTAATAAAATTTAAATACACATATGTATAAAATAGTAAAACTACACCTGCATATTGCTCCTAGAATTAAAAAAAAAAGTAGGAGCTACTGATAAAACATCTGGAGCATGAGCTCCTTAAATGGGAGCAACTTTTGTTTCTGTGAAGTATATTTAGTTTAACCACTTAAAACCTTGTACGAATCCTCATTATTGTTTGAGAGATACTAATGTACTTGATTTCTATTTTTTAATTCCTTGTACAAAAATGACAAGGAAAAGAATGTTATTGTTGAATTACAGCAAAACTAGTTTGCTTTCATGCATCACAGGGTTGGGTTTTTTTTTTTTTTTTTCCTCTTTTGGTTATTAGGGGTTGGGGAATAGAATATATTGCATTAGGTAAAAGTGGTGTAAGCAATATGCTTTTACTTCACTCCTAAGAGTCCTGTCTTTAAATCTTGGCAATGGGCAAAAAGTCCCTAACCAAGTACCCAGGTGTAGAAAGTATGATTAACATCTAACTTGTTGCTTAGGAGGACATAACACACCATGTAACACAACTGAAAAGATCATTCCAATAAAAAAAAAATCAAACAAAAACTGGTATTTGCAAATTTACATTCACTCTCTGCACACTAGTTTTGAACTGAAAATAGATACACACTTTCTGGCTGGACTTGATCCACCCTTTGGCGGTGGCAGCTGGGAGAAGACTGATGCCTACAAATGTGAATACGCTATCGGAAGATTCCTATACAGTACTCTTTCTATGCTACTAAAGAGAAAAAACAGCAAGTTAAGAATTAAAACAAAAACTGCGACAAAATAGTCTGCATGACTACATTACAACACTTCTATATTTCAAGATCAGCCATTAATTTTGCCTGTTTCCCTCTACCAGAGTCATGAAAGCACAACAACACAGTTCCAAATTCAACTTGAAACATCTGTCATTTAGGCAAGCAGATTCTCTGTTGAAATTCTATTCAGCCATGATTTTAGAGAATGAAACTATATTTTTTCTTCCATTATCCATAACAGGCCACAAAAATTTAAGCCAGAAAATGGCAAAATTCGTAACACCTTTTATAATGACTTCAATACAAGTCAAAATGCTATATATATGTACATGTGTATATATGCACTTCTATATATACACACACAAGTTTTCAGAAAAATCTGAATTCTATATTTATTTAAAAAATTTAGATTTGTCATTAGAGAACAGATCAGATGTGTCACCATTTGGGAACAGGATTTGTCTGGAAACAGACTGGAGAATTTTTTTCCCCAAATCTTCAGGAATCTTTGTGATACATATTTTAACTGGATTCTATGTGAACAGTAAAATATATTAAAAGGTAAAAGTGGTAGTTCTACCACTGACATCAATAAAACAGAACAGCTGGTATGGTTAAAAAAGTTTTAAAAAAGGGGTCAGTGTTGAGAGTTTGCTTGGGATGACTTTCTACTGAACATTTAAAATGTGTCAATTGGCAGTGAAAATGAAAACAATACAATGAGACTGTTTTTTTAAAAAAACAAAGTAAACACAGCTGAGAATAAACACTTTCAAAACATTTTAAAAAAGTTAATTTAAATTTCTTACTGGCTTCATGAGATCGGTACTGTACAAAAGCAGAGAATTTATGATGTCTTATAGTAGGCACTAAGTTAAAAATGGTCACCTAAGGCATTTCTACAAATAGACAGTAACAAGCCAGCTTTGTACATCCTATTGGAAAGCTTGATGAAATCGCGGTAGGGTGGTGGTTGTGCTTAGACTGCTTGTGAAAGCTGCTGACAATGAGTGCAGAGACCCAAGACCTATACTATTGCTAGGATCTTGTGGATCCTGGGTTTGTGGTGGAAGCTGAGTCATAGAAGAATGTGCCTCCTCTTGCGTGTAACTCATTCCGAGGTTTCCCACTGAAACAGAAGGATTATAGGGAGGGCCATTTACAGGTATGAAGTTGAACAGCTGAGAAAAGTCCAATGATGGGGTGTTTAGAGGTTCACTAATAGGAACGGAGCCCTTGGAAAGGGCAACCTCCCCAGACCCATCATCTAGCGGCCCTACTTGTGGATCCAGCCCTAGTTTTGATGAAGATGCTTGAGAATCTTGGGATGAAGAAGGCATACCACTTTGCAACTCCATTAAGTAACTTTCAATTTCCCCTTTCAATGGCTGTTCTTTTTCAGGCATAGAAATTGCGTATGAGGTAGTACCGAGCGGATATTTCAATGATAGCTGGTGAGAAGGGTGGACAGACTCCATATCTATTGGACAAGGCATTCCCAATGGTAACGATGTGGCAACCATTTGGTGTGCAGATGCAGAACTCTGCATGGACTGAATCTGAGTGTTGTAGAGATTTAATTGCAAAGTGTTTGTAAATGGCTTTGATGTCAGTTCACTGGAAGGTAAAGACATCACTGGAAGCAGCTCATCCTTAATAGGCACAGAAACATTGCAGGTAAAGGGATCTAGAAGGTCCATTGGCTCTGTTTTGACCTTCAAAAGTTCCTGGTTATGACTTTTCTTCATGTGGCGCGTGAGGTGATCCTTCCGCCCAAATCTCTGTGCACAGTACTGACAGAGGAAGTCCTTTCTTCCAGTGTGCACGACCATGTGTCTACGGACATCCTTTCGGGTGTAGAACCGACGATCACAGTGTTCACACTGGTGTTTTTTCTCCTTCACTCCACCCGATGACTTGCCTGCATGAGTTTTTAGGTGCTCCAGCAGCACTCCTGTGCTTTCAAAAGTCTGCAAACATACCTTACAGGTGAGGTCACCGCTTGTTGCAGCATGCAAAGCCAGGTGACGTTTGAACCCAAGCTTGGTATTGTAGTTCTTTCCACATTCTTCACACTTAAAGGCCTCTTTGTTGGGATTGTGTGTATGTAGGTGATTCTTTAGGTGATCTTTTCGGTGAAACATTTTCTCACAATAATTACACTTGTGGGTTTTCTCAGGAGAATGAGTAGCCATATGCCTTTAAACACAGATATATTCTGTAAGTAATTATTTTGATCAAAAAACACACGTGCTCATTTTTTAATGGCAGCTAAATACTACACTAAGGGGTGCTTTGCAACAGAACCTTTTAACTGAAAGCATGACACTACAAAGACAGTTCAACAAATTTAAATATAGCAAAATGTGAGCCATTTTTCTTAAATCGACACTTTAGTTTTGGTGGGTTTTAGCTATTGTAACAGGGTTATATGGGCAAGTATGAAAGCATTCGTGTAAAAGTCCATAGCCAAAAAATTTTCAGTCCATACTCTTTTTCTTGTGACAATTCCTTATACAAATGAAAATTCTACGCTCATTAAAAAGAAACAAAACAAAACAATAAACAAACAAACAGAAAACAAAAGCAGAAAACAAATTAAGAAACAAAATCAAAGACATTAGCTTGCAAACTTAGGTAATTTAGAATTCTAGAAACAATCCAATGGCTACTTTAATTAACACATCCTCTCTGCAATCAGCTGAAGGTGTACACAAATATATACTTTTACACGGCTTAACACGGCCAACATAAAATAGATAATATAATCTGAAAGATAAATAGAGTTTAATACCTTAGTAATTTGTACTTAGAAACAAAGGCCTTGGTGCAGTCTTGTTGTGTGCACTTGTAGGGCCTCTCTCCTGTGTGAGAGTATGAGTGAACCTTTAATTTCTCAACACTGTTAAAGGCCTTGTCACACAGTTGGCAAGGAAAGTTTTTTCTTGGTTTGGTTTCACCACGCTTACGTTTCCCTGAAGGGACTTTCTGGGTATCTCTTACTTCTGACAAATCACCAGGAATGACAGTGGCCATCGCAGCCTAAACCAGGCCTTCTTGTTGGACACTTGGGAATTGCCCAACTCCACTAAATGATTTAGCTTTAGATGGCTTCTCAAGTTTCATGTGGTCGTAAAAGAAAGCAAAAGGGGACTGGAAAAAAAAAATAAGAAACAACTAGTTTGTAACTAAACTTAGATTTTGAAGTTTACTTGCTATGTGATGCTTCTGAATAAAACTTAAAAATAAAATTAGGTTCAGCTGGTCTGATGTAATACCTGCAGGTTTCTTTACACTATTTGCTGCAACTCTTAAAACGCATTGCTCAGGATGAACAGATCCACATATGCCCTGAGATCACACCTCACAACCTTCCCCTCAAGCACTGATGGCGAACAGCAAAGTTTCTGTCAGATTATGGGAGGCATCAGGCAGAAGGCCCACCTACCCAAGCTGCTTTTGGCAGCTTCAGATTTCAAAGGAATTACAGCTGTGCCTGTGGTGTTTGCACAGACACACGCACACACACGCACATGCACACACACGGTTATCAAAGTGAAAATCTGTAAGCCTCGAAATGTTTGAAAACCTGCGCGAAAAGCAGCAGTACCCACGCTGACAGTCTGGGGGGGCAAAGCTCCTGTCCTCGGGTGCACCTCCTCACTGTCCTTACTGCACATCTGCGCATCTACTCTCACAACATGTACGCACTGCCAATGATTGCTAACGCCAGGTGAAATTCTCCTGTAAACTTACCCTCTGCTAACAGAGAAAACGTATTAATGGCAGAAATCCCACAGATTAGGGATAGGTTAGATAGACTAGGGTTTTAACAGCCCAGTGCTAGAGACCCCCACCCTCCGCATGCTATCCTTCAAGTCGCAGGGGCTGCAAGTGTTCAGGTTTGGGCTAGCTCAGGACGGAGGCTCTTAGCCCGGCTGGGGCACTGCAAACCATCAGCTAAACCGGCACCTTTCAGCTAGAGGAGGTGCGTGACACTCATGTCTGACTTGCTGACTGACTCGGGTGAACAGCTTTAAGTTCATCATCTGATAACGTGTAGTAGCAACTGGGCATTTGCCATGACAGGGCACTCAACAGCCCTCCTCTGTCAGGGGTATCTGACAGCTTTTCTTCATCATCAGCACACAATTGCTACTACAGATACCAAAATCCAGTGCTGCCCGTTGCGGCAAGGGCCAAGTGCAAGGTCTGTGGCAGCAGGGGCAAGGAGGAGGATGGTGGGAGGATGGCACTCAATGCGAGCATTTGGCAGGGCCAGAAAGCCCCAAAATTTGGCCTTTCTCCCTCAAGAGTGCCCCCACCCACCCCCAGCCCTGGTGTGGCAGCTCGCAGCTGCTGTCCGCTCCGACCTGTGCCGGGGCAGCTGCGCGAGAGGTGGCCGGGCCAGGCGGCAGCAAGGCCGGGGCAGTGGCCGGGCCGGGGGGCTCAGTGACCAGCCGCCCCCACAGCCCCCAGCAGCAGCGCAGGGGAAGCCAGCAGCTGCTGGGACAGGTGGAGCCGGGCAGCCGGGAGCCAGGCAGGGAGCACCAGGCTGCAGCTGCTCCAACCTAACACCACCTCCCTGATGAACAAAACGGACTCTTCCCCACTGGCTGTGAGGGAAGGCCGGAGAGCTTGGAGGCAGCCTGGGCCCTGCCTCAGCTGTCCCCTCTCCCCTGCCGAGGCTCAGCAGATGGGGGGAGCCAACCACTGCAGAGGGGAGTGGAGAGCAGCACCCAGATGCGATGGGGCCAACACTAAATGGTTGTTGCGAGAGCCCCAGCGTGGTCCTGCAAGAAAGCAAGGAGGAAGGAGAGCCGGTGTTCTTGTCAATACATGGCAGGACAGGAGGGCTGGGAGGGCAGGGGAGGGAGATGGGAACGTGCCTCTTTGTCTGCATTTTGTGAAATCTTCAGACTGACATCTCCATTTGAAACATGTACACAGAGTATGCCTTCATCTATGCCTCTTCCTCCCCTGTTCCCATAACTTCACCCTTGTCTTTCAAGAGGAGAGAAGTCCTGGCACACCAAGATGGAAATCTGCTGCCTTTCAATCCTAAAGTCCTCCAACAGCAGGTCAAACTACGCTACATTCTTTAAGCAAGAAGTTTTGTAAGACCTTTACTCCCCCAAATCTTATATGGAACCATTAACCTCTTTAAGGTGTTTCTTTAAGGACTCTTAAGATTTCAGATTTGTCTTGGACTCATTCCCACTCATGGGACGAAGCCTGGACACATCAGTTCCAGGAGTGGGAACATGCACAGGTCTTCAAAGGATCAGCTTAATTTTATTTTCTGTCCACTAATCAACTATCTAGTTCATAAGTGGAAAAATGAAACAGTTATCTGGAGACTCAAGAGCAACAATTTTCTGCAATAAAAATAAATGAAGACCAGCTCTGAAGCCTTCAATGAAGCCACCAATGTAATCAAAAGGAGGGTCTGATTCACATTAAAGTTATGATACCTTTGTAGATTGAAAGATTTTTTACAACATATGCTTTCATCAGAATCTGGTAATAAAATTAATTTTGCTTTCCTGTAAATTAATAACACTGGTCTTCTGCACTTATTGGCCCGAATATAGAATGAAATCTTGCTTTAGCCTAATCTCTCCCGACAAATGAAGTTCATGCGGCAGGGGGGGTGGAAATCCAACCTGATCTACACTTACACAGGGTGTATCTATACCACACAGGCACCTCTGTGAGACCTGCCACACAGAGCTGACAGTGCAGCAGCTGTGGCCCGCCCTCACTGCACAGCTTGGGCACCTACGGTCTCTACGAAGTTATAAAGGGCTACGAGCCCTTTCACCTTGCCACCAAATCCACACCTAGCACAAGACAGGGCAGGCAGCATTAGCAGCAAAGGGCAAGGGAACTGCCTCCACAGCCTGCTGCAAGGGAGTGGAATTTGACCATGCTGGGTCCAGAGCTCAGCAGCAAGTGGCCTCTGTGCCCAGCCAGTGGGCAAGGGAAGCAGGCACAGCTGGCAGGATAGAGAGCAGGAGAGGGAGTTCCCACTGGGAGGGACAACAGCCAAAAGTAGGGTGGGGCTGTGGGGCCAGAGAGGTGCGGGAAGCACTGCACAGGGGTTGGGAATATCTAAGGACAATGAGTATAGGGATGAGCTGGTAATGCTGGGGGCAGATGGGGAGGAATTGAACGTGCATCAAGCTGGGGAGATGCAGGATATTAGGTCATGCAGAAGGGCAATATGCAGGGTTTGATGTGAGGCCAAAAGCAGTGTTTGTTGTGGAACAGCACAGGAGACTTAACTGTTAAATTAACAACTCTGATGACTTCTCACTCCTTTTCTCAATGCAAAGATCACACCTCAGGCTGGAGGTCATCCTATATTCAGGCCAATATAACATTACTGTTATCTTCTCCAAAACTTGAGGTAACCTAGCTACTGTAACAGAAGTAACTTGGAACATTCACACAGATGACGAATTCAGGTTTTGTTCCTCTATGATCAAAAGTAATTAAGCTGACTTTGAACTATGTTTAAGTGTCCTTAAAAATGTATCATTAGAACAAATATAGTGTGGATCCAATCTTTGACAATGACAGTGTTTTATTAAAAACCATGTATGCACTATTATCTCAGTACCATTTCTCAACAGGTGAGGCAATTAAGAACTTCAGTATTGATCTCTGAAGAGCACATAACCACGTTCTTTTTTTTTTTTTCTTTTGTGGATATATAGACTGAGCAATGGAGATAAAACTTTAAAAAACACTGATCCTCAAATATTACACTTTCCAAAGACCAGCTGAAAGAATTTTATGAGTAATATTGCCTGTTTGTGTCTCAACATATTATCACTTAAAATCCTCATTCTTACTGGTGCTTTCACAACTGCAGGATGAATGATTATATGCAGTATCAAATATAACAAACACATTACACAAATGCTCATATATAATGCTATTTTTAAAGAAGTATATACTTAAAGCAGGATTAAAGCAGCCTCTGTTCAATGCACACCTGATGTTTGCCCACTAAAGTCCTCAGATTTTGGTCTTAACCAGTTCCGCTGACTCTTCTTGGAGGAAACCAGAATCCAGTACTTCCCATTTTTACTGGTCTGAAAAACAAAAGGAAGAATAGACTAGATTCCAGCGAAACCAGCATATTCAGAAAGGCTGGGATGCAGCAAGACTGGGGTCGGAAAGAATCAGAAAGGAAAAGTTAAAAGGGATAGATCCAACCCATGCACAGAACATTATGTACTGTTAATTATAAACTGTAGGAATCAATCGTTCTTGCGTTATCAGTAGCGATTATGCACTTCAATTTGCAATATACTTACATCATCTCAACTAACGCTACGCTGGACAGTAACACATAAAGAGATGAAATTAGACAAAAGTAAAGGAGTTTTCAATAAAGTTAAAAACAAAACAAAAAGAATCCACAGACCATAAATAGTTTAGATATAACAGCAAAACACATAAAATGCTGGGCCCAGACTTGAGTTTCTTACTCAGAAAGGACCGAATAAGAGAAGATTTCTGGATTAGGCCCAACTTTACTAGAACCTAATGCCTTCATTCTGCTTAATTATACAGGAAATAGCAGCTTAAAAGGTGACCTGCAAAGGAAAATAAAATTAATGTAAAAAAAATAATAAAGCCTCTTAATGAAGTACATGCTACAGGTAAATCCTGATAGAGGGCAAGTCTAGGTGTGCCTGAGCAAATCCAGAGGGCCTTTCTGGAATTTCCCTTATATCTCCCTCTTCCCTGCCACCATCCTTCTGTAAATTTGCAGCATGTTTTCCTTTTCTTGCTAGAAGGCCTCCTGGATGACACAGGTATACACGAAAAACATGTTCAGCGCCTCACTGTAATGGGGAGCTTTATCCCCTTCAGCTCTTCCAGATATGCAAGGGCGAAGCCCTATACAGAGCACATACCCCCGCGTGGCACAGCAGGCTGAAGGTATTTGGCAGCAGCCCCAGAGAAATGTAATATTTCCCCACACACAAACCATTTTCCCCTCTCACTTCCCATTCACTCCAGCAAAGTATTCTTCCTCTGTGGTATCAAGTTCAGCTTCGCACAGCCCCAGCCTCCTCTGCTGGTAAGCACAAACGTGAGCAAGCTGGTGTCCTTGAACATTATTAAAGGCAAAAGTGCTTCAGAGCAACTGACTGAAGCTCTCTGACAGCTGAGGAGCACTAATTTGGGACTTTGTACATACAGGCAAGAGGAACAGCTCCAGTGCCCAAAGAAACACTTTGTTTTCAACTAATGAGCAAGAGAGGGGGCACAACCCTCACCTCCTCTTTTGGAGGTCCCCAAACCACCTTGTTTCAGGGAGAAAATGCTGATGATTCCTCAACTCCCTCTCCCAGCAAGGCTCTTGTAACTTGGTTACCCTGTGAGGCTTATCTCAACATCTTCCACTATTGCAGCAGAAAGGAAGAGCTGTATTATCCAGGTGTTTCTACTAATGTAGCTCACAGTAAGCAGACAATATTTAATACAGCCACATAAATGTAACGGACTAAGTCCTCATGGACTTGGTCCCTCCACTATTGGTATTCACAGGCTATTCCTGTTCGGACCCCACCCTCCCAAATTCTACCTAAAATATTATAACACCCATTCAACAGTATTCAACATTTCCTCTTAAATGTTTGTGGTACTCAGTTCTCACCACACATCTAAAGTCACTTCAGCAAAAAGCAGATGCCCTCAGAGACAGGCCATTAGAGGCATGAAAAGACTATTGTATCAGGGGAAACTGAAGCAACTGGAATGAGTAAATAAGCAAGATAAACACCAGATGCAGTTAAAATGCTGAAGAGAATGAAGGAAGAAAGGTCAGGTACTCTCATTCATTACCTTATGAATATAGCAAAATCACAATGCAGCAGATCCAGATGAGGGCAATGCTACGCCTACAATTAGCTGAGATTTCAACTTCTACAAGACCATTACTAAGCAAAGAGCTTAACAACATACATACAAAAGGGGGTAAGTTTGAATTAATAATGAAAACATCTGCTACATTTGACAGGATTAAGTGAAAACGAAAAATAAAATAAATCCTATGCTTTGCAACAATAAATCAGCTATTGGATAAAAGACGTTTTCTTATGCACACACTACAAAAGTTGTCCATGATAACACTGATTTTTAGACCAACTTTCTCAGAAGCTTTTGGTGCTAGAAAAATCTCTGAGGTAGAATACTGGACAAAGATGTACCATTCTCCTAACTGCTTATAGTTACAGCGTTACTAAATTTTTTTCTCTGCTAGATGAGTTAGGAACAATTTTTAATGAATAACAAAGCTCAAATTATTCTCTACGTGAAGTAGAGAAGTATCACATTGCAAAAAGCACTGTCACATGCACATGCCCAAAACCTACCTGGGAACTAGCAATAAAATACAACTTCTATAATTTGTCAGATTACCATTCTTAGAATTTATCAGGTCTTCCAGTATCCATGAGACACTAATTTTACTAACTCTCCAGACACTCAGAGAATTCCAGGCTAGACAATACTACCATGAATTTCTACCATCTAAGGAGTCAAAAAGGCCCCAAACCCTAAGCTAAATAATTTATTCCTGGGTTTAATATTAAAAAAGAGTAACATATTTTGTTCAAAACTTGCAGTTCATCTTTAAAAATTTGAAAAAACAGTGCACTTGAAAATGCTTTAAAACATTATTTAATATCTGAAGTAAAAGGATAATGAAGACATGAATACAACCAATAATCCTCCTACTCCTAACTCACATTTCTTACTTTTCTTAAGAGTGTTCAAGCACTGAGCAGGAAAACACCAGTTTCATGGTTATTTGCTTTTAAAATAAGTGATCAGTAATGAGAACACATTGAGAACACAGTATCTGTCATTGCGCCTTGTATACAGAACAGTGAATCTAGCCTCCATTCCTGAAATTAATCCATTTTAAACCAGAGGAAGGCTCCTAGAAACATCAGAGTCATAATAATGCTGGAACTGATTAAAGATTTAATAGTATCACAGAGTCATCCTAGGTTTTAAATATTTCTTTAAGGAAACAAAATGAAAAGTGGTTACTTACCCTATGGAAACTGTGATTCTTTAAGAAGTGCTGTCCACACAGATCCCAGGTAAGCATGTACTCACATGAGCAGGATCAAGTCCTCTGAAGACAGTAATGTCCATCCAGGCTGTGCCTGTGAACCCCCCCAGCTGCTACCAGCCGTGGCACAAGGCAACGGGCTCCCAAACAGTGCCACGCACATCATCGCACCACCTAACGCGGTCTGCAGCAGTGGCAGCTCCCCATCCTGCTCTTCACTCACGCTGTGGGGCAAGAGCCATTACACGCACCACTGCCATCAACGTGCTGCTCTGGGAAACAGCTACCTCCCTCTTCAGCGGCTGCTGTAGCCCTGCTGCTCCCAAACCTGCACTCCTGTCTCAGGGTTTTAGATGATGATGTGAAGGAGCTGGCCAGGTTTGCTGTGGCTGATGAAAGGAAGCAGAGCCATGGGAGAGAAATACATGGGCAAGAGCTGATGTCCTAGTTGTGAATCAAGTGTGAAGATGGGAAGGCTGAAACGGGTTGGCATCCTGATTTGGAAAGAAGGAGGATGCACACGTGCAGCCCAAGGAAGCCAGGAACTGCTGCCGCTCAGGGTCATGATGGAGCAAACTAAGCTCAGGATGCCCCAGTCTGACCTCTCAGGTCTGCCAACAGTAAAGACTCTTTCAGAGCAAAGGACAACAGACCACTTGTGGTGCCTCTATGGAGAACATCCCTGGAAGAGCCACAATTACTGTAGCGCAAGCCATCATTTTCCTTCTTTTCTGTATCAGGTGGCTAGAAAAAGTACTGACAGAGGAAACCACCTCTGCCTGAGCAGTCAAGGATAGCTGGGGGAGCTGAGCTGGAGGAAGCATCAACCAGAGACAGCCAACGTAGCCACTCCTTGTGGCTCAGAAGAGCCGAAGTGACATTCAGACAGCACCTCCGCTACAGAGCGGCAGGAGTGAACTACAAATCTCACCACATCTGCCCCTCTCAGCCGGGGCTGTTAAAATTGCACAAATGTCACCAGGGCTCCTGAAGATGAAGGAATCTCTCTCTAGGCAGTTCAGTTTGTGGAGGTGCAGATTTAACCTTCTTTCTTCAGACACCTCTGCTGGGACAGTTGTTGGAAGGGGCTGAGGGCATAGTGGCAAAGTGCCTGCACTGCTCCAGGACAGCACGCTGGGACCTGCAGCCATGCAAGGCTCAGCCATCCTTCCTGGATCATCAGGGATCAACTTGCCTACTACACACTTGCACGGACCTCAGAGTGAGCGGTAGGTCTGACAGACTTCACACAAAAATGCTAGACTTTTTGCAGCCAAAGCCTCATCTCAGAGTAGCTGCAGGTAGCAGAAGGTCTAGCTGCCACCCAGGACTTCCAGAGGTCCCTCTTACGGAGAATTAACTTTCAGTAAGGGAGGATCTCAGCTGGAGAAGTTAATCACGTCAATGGAAACAGTCAAGCAGGTAAGAAAAATCCATGCTTAACTGGTGAAGATGCTGAAGTATCAATAACTTCAGGGGTGCCTTTCTCCACGTTGAATTAAAATCAGTCTTCTCACTAATGCAGGGGTCTACATCACTGTTTGTTCTTGGCAGGCCACTTGATCTGCATTTATTTGAACAGCACGTCACTCTTTCAAGGAGACAGCCAGTGAAGCCTGTTCACCTTTGCCCACATTTAGAAGGAGAATGCTGTCTTTGGTAGGAAGATGCTTATTGGCCCCCATTTGTTCTTGGCTGGATGGAGCTGCAAGAGGAAGGGGGCAACAAAGGGAGGTATCTCTGCGGCCCAAGTTCTCCTACATCTGGAAGCTCAAGCTGAGTCTTTGGTGCTGGAGGACAAGGAGAAAGAATGGGCATTGCTGGGGTGAGCCAGAAAGTAGGTTTGACCAGGGAGCCTGCCTAGGCCAGGAGGGGCTTGCACCTGCAGTGTCACAAAGTCATACTTCATTTAATTTTCTGCCTGTTTCACTGCGTAGTTTGGAAGAGATTTATACAGCAAGCAACACGTACGCACACGGCATGACTGCTGATAAACACTGCGCTGCCAAACAGCAGGAGGGACAGATCTCAGCCCCTGGAGCCCTGCCTCTGGCCACCGTGGCCGTTCATTCAGCAGGCAGCGACAGGGAGAGCCAGCAGCTACACTGCCTGACAGCAGCCAGGGGTCCACGGGGCTCCTGCAGCTCCTGTTCTCTCACTAACTGACGGAGAAATGTGAAAAGGCAAAGGGGTCCACAATGAGGCCCCGGTGAGACAAGATGGCACTGAGAGGTGGGTGAAGCCACTTGGCCTTTTGCATTTTGGAACAATAGTTATTGTAAAGAGCCACTCCAAGATGTAGGTGCTGGCCCTACCACACAGCACGGTTCCATATAAGGGGAGTGCATGCACACATATGCAAACTAATCACAAAAGAACAGATAGTTTGTTGGGTTTCTTTTCCTTTCTTTTTTTTTTTTTTTTTTTTTTTTTTAAATATAGACAAGGCTGTATTTATCTTATCTTGAACTTCAGGACTTTTCCTTATAGCAGGCAGCTGAGTTCAGAGAAATCCTTCTCCACGGATTCAGGCACTAGCCTACTGTACGGAGGGGTGGCCGAGGGAGTGCGGTAGAACAGCAGCGAGAGCATGCACAGGCTGCAGGAAGACACAACCAAATCCAAGCATGCAGCAGGAGAATTGCTTGTGAAAGCTGCTGCAGGAAAATGAAATTGTGTGGGCAAAATAGTGGAAGTATCTATATCCAGCAATCTTAGTATAAACATATGAATGACTTAAGAGATGATAACACACAAGACTTCATCCCTCAGGAAAACAGCCTAACAGCTAGAACATAATGAAATAACACTGAAACTAAAACCAGGCAACCATTGTAGTCTACTGTTAGTGACAGCATATTAATAATATCTTATATATGATGTGTGCAAAAACAACCATTATGCTGCAAAGAGTATTATATAGAAGGTAGAAAAATACAAGAATTAAGATATTTCATCAATTGAAAAAAAAATTATGTCTTTGTTAGGTTTTTTCTTTTTGAAAACTTCCACAAAACAGAGAAACCTACTGAAATTGCATAAAGTTGAGCTGGAAGAAAACCTGATCCTTTCAAACTAGTATGAAATATGGGTAGCACGGGGAACAAATGCATTGACATGATTAAACCCATTACTTTTCTTCTGGGCAGTAAGATTCCACTAGTAAATACCTGTTAAATATCCAGACCTTTTATTAATTAATAAAGCAAGCATTTGGAAGAAAAAAACTGCTAGGTTCTGTGGGCCAGCAACCATCGTACAAAAATAGCTATTTATATAATTTGACTACTAAGTACAACATGTTTTTTTTCATGATCATAAGGCTATTCACAATTCTTGAAAGCTGTACTACAGTCATGAAAATTGGACAACCAGCTTTTTAATTTTAGAAAACAACCCATTCTTATGTTACACTAGAAAGAGTGTTACATCACCTTTTCCAGAATATAGAAGAAAATTCTATCATGCCTGCCTTTTTTTTTTTCTTCTTCTTAAGTTTCTGGAAAAGTAGAACACAAACTTACCGACATTTATGTTATCATGGCCTAACAGTCTGTAATTTAAAGAAAAATAAAATGACAATACTAACCAGCATCTCTTTGTGGGCATTCCATGTTTAAAATTACTTAGGTCCACTTTAAATCTTGAGAGCTTAGTTTTGGTTACTAAATGTTCCAAATGATTTCTGATTATATACTAAATTTAAGGAAACATGAGATGCCTAGAATTAACTGATCTGATGATTGTGGTTTTATGGGCTTTTTAAAAATCTCTGTGGTACTGCATAGATCTTTTTCTAAAATCTTTGGAGAGGCCGTGATACAAGTAACATTGATACGGTAATTACTGTTAGAATGCTTAAACCTACAAAAGAGTTTTCATGTATTTTGGAATCACGCCACCCCCACCACCCCCTCCCCAAAAAGAATCTGCACCCAATTTTAATGTGATGAT
>JAVJGJ010000037.1:45980052-46003132 GCA_035590215.1 Microhierax caerulescens | reverse complement strand
CCCCAATAAGAATCTGCACCCATTTTTAATGTGATGATGCTTCTGTAAAAGCAAACTTTGGTTATTATTTAATCTGCATATAGGACCATGTCATTTTTATACTAAAACTTAATCAAAAGCAAATCCTGTATATGTACAAATAAACACAAACACACATCCTAAAGGTGTGTATGAGATCATACACTAATATAATCAGGACTTAATTGATGTTCGTAAGGAACATTATTTTCCTTTGTCCCAAGATGTTTTAAAATGTAGACTAGGTGTGCAGGCTAGCTTAACGGTACATCTAGGTACAGTATTCTGTCTCCAGTAATAGCCAAAAGTACAGAATAGGTAAAAAATGTGTGATATTTCTCACTGATACTCTTCTGACCTCCACCTGCTTTGACGTCAGGGACTTCCTGGACTGTATGTGTTTCTGTTCGTTTAGCAACTTTCAGCACATCACCCTTCCAAGCAATATCCACACTCCCCTGGCAATCGCATCAGTTTCTAGTATCTACAGCATATTTTCAAAAAGTTGTCCCACAGGTATCTCCACTATTGATTTTATGGAGAACCTCTTCCTTTTGAAGTCTCTGAATCTACATTCCCTCCTAACGGTGTACATTCTTGTTTTGAAAGGCAGTGGTTAGTCTGCCTCTTCCTTCCTCTCTGCATCTCCATGACACCGCTCTCCACTCCTTTCCCAGACCAAAGTCCCAGTTTACAGAAGTGTTCTTCATGTGGAAGCTACCCCATTGTAGCTTATCATCCTTGACAACCTTCTCTAAGCCTCTTCCAGTTCTAATAAATCAAATAAACGTATTGCTGCTTCTCTGTTACGAGTGAAGTGCGTCACTCCATCTGTGACAACCACACACTCTCGTAATGACATTCTCAATTTTATTCTACAGTTCCTTCTTCTAATATTTGGGTTGTGTTTTGGTGACCAATGAGCTCATGATCTCACAGAATCACCAATCACAATCCCCAAATCTTAGTGGTAATGGTAATACTCAGGTCAAACCCATCATCTTGATATCTAATCAGGACTGTTCTGCACAGTTACCCTCGTTTATCTACACTGAATTTCACTGCCCATTTTGCTGCTCAGTCCTCAGCACTTTAATGCCTTTCTACTGATCTCCACAGCTGGCTCTATTCTTCACTGCAAACTTGCTCACCCCCTTCCTGATACCATTTATGAATGTGTTGAACAGCACAGATCTCTGTGGAACGTAACTGGGACCCTCCTTTAATTGAGAACTGACCTACTTCTACCCTTTGATCCTACCTTTTCATCTGTCATTTACTCGTGCAAAGACCTTCCCTATTACATTATGGCTCCTTAGTTTCCTTAAAAAGCCTTTCTGATAAAGTTTACTTTGATTTTTGAGCCAGACCATCTTTAATTCTTGCTGATGCCTCCAAAGAACTCCAACTCCCTAAGGCAGAACTCTCTTACAAATGCTGCTTTGGCTCTTCCCAAATAATCACACCTGCCCAGGTGACCACCAGTTCTACGCTTTATTATAGCGTCTATCAAAATTGTCTGGTACAGATTTCAGATTTGCCTGGTGCAGGCCTGCCTGGCCCAGACTACCCCTGAAACCATGACTGCCCACACTCACGTGTCAGAAGGCTTTTCTAAACCTGAATACTTTAGGATGGACCACCTAAACAACGTCATTAGATTGCAAAGCACTAGATAGAATAGGAAGTTACAGGCTTTGCTTTTTGAGACAGTCTCGCCTAACTGGAATGATAATGCAAGTTGTTTTTAACAGTTTTCAGCAATTGGTCAAGGGTTTCTGGTCTGCTGTGGTCTGCTAGGTGGAAATCACAATGACACCGGTGAAGTCAAGATAAATTCCATTCACATACATCACCACATCATACAGTCCTGTGCAGCTACGGATCTCTGCTCAGTCAAGAGCTGAGCAGCACAGAAAAAAGCCACCAGTCACTTCACTTGAGCTCAGCTCCTCACTTGAGATGAAAAAGTGAAATTTACCAAAGAGCTCAGTAATTTCACTTGAAGGTCTGCTGGGCAGACAGCACAAAGGAGCTGGCTGTGCTGAAGAAATTAAAAGGGTGCCAAAAGGCAGGGACAGGTTTTAAATAGCAAAATCTGTAAAATAAGCATGGACCATAAATCAGAAAACATGGGACTACAATAATCCAACCAGTGATTCATCATTTGGCCTTGGAGAAATTGTCTACCATACCTCATTTTTCTGTCTGCTGTTTAAAAAAAAAAAAAAAAAAAAGTGGGATACTCTTCTAGCTAACATAAACTCAAGTAAGAATGGCAAGGTGGTGGCATTTGAAAAAGTAGCAGTATGACACTGAAGCTGCAAGGACCGTACTAAGGACAAAACCTTTCACAGGAGTTAGATTTCCCTCATGAGGTTAGGTTAGATGGTTGGGAAACTCACATTTGGGACAAAAAGACAACTCATGAAAGGCGAAATAAAGTGACTGAGAGAAAGGGCAGTCTCTCCAGTTACATACACCACATCCCGGGTGTAGGTGGTAACTACGCAGTAGTCCAAAGAACATAGCAGAAGCCCAGCCCTGCCCTGAATCTCACTCCCTGAAAAACATTGCCTGGGGGCAAAAGCAGTGACAGGGTTTAGCGTTGCTTTTTTTCAGAACCTTGGATTTTCACATGATTTATTGGAGCTATTCCAATTCTAATGCTGATCCTGGCTGCCCCATCTCCTCTGCCTCTTATCTCAGCCCTCAAAGAACAGCAACAAGTAAAAAAGAGTGCCCAAATTCCAAGCAGCTGCTAAACTTCCAATACACCCTACAGTTATATCTGAAAAGAAAATACTTCATTGATTATTGCAACTTTACAGTAAATAAGGAGTGTCATATTTAGTCACAATGGCCTTTGCTACTACTGCTACAGCTGTGATGCTGGATGGTTGTATCAATGAACTTATAAGCTAAACCACAAAACCCTTAGGAAAGGATAACTAAAGATGCAGAATACTTAGGCTAATACCAAAGCAAACCCCTCTTCAAACCTCTGATCAGTGAGCCTTTCAGAACCTGCACAGTGCAGACACTGAATTTATTTCTGACTCTGTTCACATACCAGCTTTATCTATGCAATGATGTTAGCATACATCTAAAAGTTTACTCTGATCGGAGTGACTTCACAGACTGTTTGCATGCCATTTTGCTAAGAGAGCATCCTTGTTAATGAGGTAAGTACATAGCTCTGCATTTGCTCCCATCTCCCACTTGGCGCACTGAGTGGTTCATTTACTGTGCTTCAGTTTGTCATGCAATTTATTTTGGGATGCACATCTGAATCTGTAAGAATTCTGAGATTCAATGCCAGACTAATGAACAATTAAAAGCAGTCATGCATAATTTAGAGCTACACAACGGAACATAGCAGAGGCAGATGAAGCCAGGCAGTTAGTATCCAGAACAGTCACCTGGAGTACAATTTTTGGATTCAGGTGACTGGCAGCAGCTAATGGATTCAGTTTCAGGCAGCTAAGGCAGAACCTGCCAGAAATCCACACAGATTCTGCGCTGGAGCTGCACCAACAGAAAACCAATCTGGGAGCTCCTGTCAGCCTGATGAAATGTCATAACGCTGCAGTCACCAAACAACTTTACCATTAAATCACAAGATAATGAGCTTGTTATTGGCAGGGCAAGCAAGTCAGGAAGGCTGACAGCAGAAGGAGGCGGATTCTCCATGTTATGTCAATGCACAGTAGGTCACAGATAGCTTCAAAGGGATAGGGTTCCCCACTGGCACAGAAGCGAGCTGAAAGACACATACCTCTTGCCTTACTCTACCCCAGCTCCACCTCACAAACACACAGGCTTAAAACTTTATCAGCATGATGGCATATTCCTTCACAGTCTCGCTGGACACAGTTTACCACAGTAAGCATTCACCAATACTAATAATGGGTGGTCTATGAAGACCCTATGCCCTGCAAGGTAATTTTTGTTCTCCACAGTCCAAGAAACCAGGGCATTTAAGAGCTCTCCTCTTTTTTAAAGCAACTTAGTAGACTCTGCTTCCCTGATTTCCAAGCATACATTACGCGGTGGGAGAAAAACACATGCAAGACTTTGCCCTGAGCAGCTGCAGACTACCAGTGGGGCAGGCTTCCAGAAAGGTGGAAGGAAGATGGTGACAAAAAAAGATGGAATAAAAATAGCCTTATGACTGTATGGTATGCATCAATGTTTCATGCACATTATGGGAAAAAATCCTGGAAAGCAGATGGAAACATGAAATGGAAATGCTTTCGTGAGTCCCAGAGAATGTATTCCTCTAAAGTGCTCTGCAACAAAGCGCTTGAGCTGCTTTCACACTGTGGGAAAGTAGCTGTAGGCTAGCAAAAAATTTGCAGTCAGAAAGGTATGTTTAAGTTTAATTTTATTTTTGAAAAGTTGTGAAGAGATGAATTTTACAATAGTCGCATTCAATTACTTTTTCAGACAGGTGTTTAGAAAAATGGATTTATTTACTGATTCAGCTGGTGAAATCTTTTCAATGAAAACATAATGACCTTAAAACCAAAGTAGGTCACGTGAGGAATGCTCCTCTAGATGATGTACACAAGATCCTGAATACTGTCAGGAAACATCTCCACTTAGCTCAGCTGACAGTGGTCTCGATATGGAACATCATCTACATTTTGCTGGGTGTTGGAGGTAAAGTGCTTGACCAGTGTGTTGTTACAACTGTTTACGCTGAGCACCTTTGTATTGCCTGTTTCTTGTCCCCTTCCAGAACTGCATAATCCATTTTAATCTTCTGGGAGTTCTCCAGGAAACCCTCCTTTCACCACTGCCTTTTGCAGCCTCCTGCTGAGCTGATAATTTCAAGGTTCAGATCCACCCTTCGTTTATCTTCTGAAATCTGATGGCTATCTTTTAGCTAATAATTCCCCTCTTCATATGGGCTGCAGCTTTTTTATGTGCTAAGAGAAATCAGAAAAAATAAAGATGTTACTAGTCACCCCAGTCATTACAAACTCTATTTTAATACTGCTAACTAGTTTCTTCCCTCATGACCACATTCAAATTCCTTTCCCCCAACTTTTCTTTTCACCGTGTTCCCTTCAAAACTGCAAGATGCCTTCCAAATTACTTCCACATACTACATCTGCTGTTGTAGGTTTTTCTGGGACATACATAATGGGGTAAGTTGGTTGCTATTGTTTCAAAACTTGAAATGGTCAGACACTGTTGGATAGGCATTTGAGTATAAAGGCTTCTGGTTTTGGGGTTTTTTTAAAGAAAAAGAACAGTAGGCACTGCATTTGTAACTGCACACATGTGCAACTAGCTTTCCTTATGCTGAAGGATATTACTCCCTAGCAAATTCCTGGGAAACCTAAGGGCTTCATTTATAAGGACAACAGGCAAACTGCAATAATTTTAGTAATATATAATAATAATAATAACTGCAAGGTTACCTATCAACAAGCTTCATCCAGGAGTGCTAGAGGAGCATTTCCATAAAGAAAAAAGAAGGAAAATAACCCTAACACCTCCTTTATCTGCAATGTTTGTGTCAAACCTCCCTCCCACACACTCTTTTCACTGTTTATATCGCTCCTACAAATTACTGTAAAATACACTGCAAAATTAAGAAAATTCTGTAGCAGTTGTTAGATATATACAAGTTCACTCTACTAAACAAACGTTTTAGAACAGCAATGCCGTTCAAAATTCCTTGTGTACTTCACCCTGAGTAAAGATTGAGCATGCTAATGAAACTCGGTGACAGCATAGCTTTATATTTGAGACCGCATTAAGATTTATAAACACTCTGAGCATAACTAAGGTCTGGAGCAGGGGGGCAGCATAACCAAAGCTGGGGAAGGCTGTGATTAGTGAGGAGGAAATGAGAGGAGATCAAATCAGCTGAGAAAGGAGGCAGAAAAGTGCAACTCATGTTTGGGACTTGGCACATTAAAGCTTTAAAGTGAGCCTGATGAGAGGATGCCATTTCAGGGAGGGGAGAGCAACAGTAAAAATAATAACAATAAAAAAATAAAGGCAAAAGCATCACAAAGTATGATCAAGAGCTGTATTTGTGGAGTCAGGTACTGGAGAAACTGCAAAGCCCTGAGTCAGCAGCACAGATGTGACAGATGACACTGACTGGGAAAAAGGCAAACCAACACTTAAACAGAAGGCTGCGTTGTATATGCAGGGGTGTAGGCAGCAGCAGGAGGAAACATGGAGTCCCATGTAACACCCACCCATTCTCTACGTCTGTGCACCCCCCCGGAACAGATGGCTCCCTAAAACCTTCGAACTCTCTCCCCTTACACCCACGTGAGCAGCGGAGCCCTGGGGAGCATGGAGGTGAGCCATGCAGTGGCTCTGGCTCAGCTGGGACAGGCACGCTCCTGGCTGAGTCTGGCTGGGCTGGGCTGCTTCGTGCCTTCCCCACAGCCCAGGGCTCCCCAAGGCAGGGAGCGGGCAGCGTGCTGTGCTCCGTGGTGACATCAGCACCAAGAGCAGGGTCACTTCTCTCCTAGAGATCTCCAGGCTCCCCAAATAGGGCAAGGTAGCTACAGGACAGTCCCAAAGACTTGGACAGTGAAGATAACTTGATGCCACTCCTCCTGGGATGGAGAAGACATAGAGGTACAAAGGAGCTGATACGGTAGAGTTTCTGAGATGTCTGTCAGTACAGCTGGACTGATAACTAGGCAAGGATAGCTGAGTGAAGACTGAACTGAATTTGCTGGAATTTACATGCAAAATTTTGGGGTAGGGGATACCAACAGTAAAGGCAGTTACCCTGGGTGAGAGGGCAAGAGAAATGCAGGGATGTAGGGACAGTAGCTGGAGCGCAGAGAAGTTCAGAGGTGGCCAGTGAGTGACAGTGCATCTGTGCAGATGAGGAGCCCACAGCAAATAAAACAAGAGTCTGATCCAAGTTTGAGGGTGGCTAAGTTAAATGGCAAGGGGAAGGCTGCTACCTGAGTGAGAGAGCTCTGCTCCAAAAAAAAGTAGCTTAAACCCTCCTGTGAAGTTACTGTGCAATTGGGCATGCAATACTTACCGGATTGTTTTCCTTCTCCAGCCCCTGAAGGATCCTGTAGCTGCTTCTTGGGTATTGTTCACATCTGATGAGTCACAATGCTTGCAGCTGGCCCAGGCCCAGCTGGACACTATGATGGCATAGGTGAGGCTACTGACCTTCATTTGATGGGTTTTTACCCTGTTTTCTTGGGCCTCTGCTATGGCACTGTGCACCATCCAGGGGGAAAAAAAAAAAAGGATCTCTCCTGGATTTGGTGGCAATGCACTCGCAAAACGACAGCCTAGAGCATGTATGCAGACACTGATCAAGAATCCCGTTGTGTTTCTTTGCCTTCTGCTACATCCTTTGTGTTGACTCACCCCTGAGGCCAGGTGTGCCCTCTTGCTTTCATTTTTGTGGGCAGTGACCTGTACCTGTCCATCCTCTAATGATTCATATCTGAGTAGGGTCAGACACACATGAACTGGAGGCCACCAGAGCCTTGGGCAGACTCTTCAAAACTAATCAGTCATTACAACCAACTTGCTTATAACCCTCACCACAAAGAGCAGCACTCTTGGCTACCTGCCAGCATGTATGGAGCATTTACCTCCAGTCAGGATGATCCTGGAGTAAAGAAGGACATGGGGAGTGAGCCAGGTGAGAAGAAATACAAACTCCATCACATTATAAGCAATTAACCCAAAGAAACCTTAGAGAAGAAACTAACTCGCTGCAACAAGCATTTACTGCGCTTGCTTATTACTTACGACTTATAAGCAGTCCTTTTTGATACAACTTTGAGAATGAAGTTCAGCATGGGCACATGATGCTGTAAGACAAACTGAAGCATGTTCAAGATAATATCCGACTGTGGACTAAGCCATAGTAAATTTTTTTTGTTAATTATTTCCCAGTGATCAACAGCCTAGACATTCTTTCTCACTACCTCAATTTTAAGGGACAATTCTACCTATTATCTGCTTGAGTGAATCCTATGTTTCCACAGTTAGAAAAGCAAAATAGAAGTAAAAAAACCCACAAACAAACAACCAAACAGCAAATGCAGTCAATTTTGCACGCAGTTTCTGTTTGTTAGGGCAAATCTTTTTTCAACATACAGGAAGAATAACATGCAGAAGGTAAAAAATCCCAACAACAGATTATTCCTCATCCTCTGCCTTTAAGAGACTAATAGGTAACACAAATGGGTTTGAGCAACTGTAATAACTCAAGCATATCTTCTCTATGTCACTGAGATGCCAAAATAGTGGGTCAGGTGGACATACATTTCAGATCTGCTAAGTCCTGGTCCCATGTGTCTCATGTACCCCTGTGCAATCTTGAGCAGAAGCAGCTCATATCTACCGTGTATCAGCTACGGCATTTTTATTAACCTCCAATCCTTGCTTAAACAAAGAAACAAAACCACTTAACAAAATCCAGCCTACCACTCTGTCAAGTATGCCCTTTTGCAACCTGACCAGCCCTAGTTTCTAAGGTGCAGCCCTAGCCACTCCGCTCTCTCAGATCCCCCACTGTCCATTAGCAATTGCAACGCCACATTCCTTCTTCAAAGGTTTCACTGCTCTAATGGCAAAACCTACGGAAGCACTTCAGCTCCTTGCTGCAAAAGCCCGCGGGTCACTGTGCACTGTGGATCAAGTGTTCAAGCTTTCTGCTGGACACACTAGCTGTTCGTTATTTGCAAAGGTTTGGATGTTAAGACAACACCACTACAAACAGGAGTATTTATTTACAGATATCATTAGCAATTTACAAGAAAATGTAATAAACAGGTCACATCTGAACAGCTGAAGCATGGAGAGGCTAACTGGATATTTCAGCTATCTTAATTAACTTCAGTATTGCATCAAACGCTGTAAGAGAGCGACAGATCACTAATGCCAAGTTAGTCATTTTCAGTAACAGTTCTCATGGAATTTTTTCCTTCTAAATAATCAAAACAATTGGTCATTGGACCTTATAAGGAAAAGTGCCATACCAAACAGAATTTCATAAAATACAGCTGGTTTAACTTCACAGTTCCCTCCAGCATATCGCAGCACCTGAATTTTGAGTCTGCACTTTTATGTTTTGTGTGTTCGGTGGTTTTTTTTTTTAACCAGATGACAAGATAAAACTGTTAAAATAATTAGCAGTACAGTAACTTGCTCAGATGGTTTCATCTGTTCTCACGACAGAGAGAGACATTCAATAAAACCACAGCATAACAAATTTTAGACTAATAAACACTAATTCTTTATTTTTTAACGGCAAAGTGTTAGCCTGTGAGATTTATTGCCAGAAGGTAACACACAGTTAGACAGACAAGACTTACATAGATAACTGGATCATCCAGAATTATAATACAATTTCAAGAGGGCTTCAGAAAAAATAACAACCACTCCCTTTTTCAGGACAAAATACAAACCAGCAGAGAGCTAAAGAAGAGAGGATCTTCTCTGTATCTCCCAATTATACCACCACTTGAAGCATCTGATAGCAGTTAGTATCAAGACAAAATACAGGACTAGACAGAACAGCAGTCAGAATTCCTGCATCATATCAGATCTAGAGAGCATAACACTTTTGAGAACTCCAAACAGCAGCCTCCCATCTCTCCAGAGCATCTTTTGAAACAGGCAGTTGAGCTTGCCTTGGGTCTAGTGAAGTATATGTTTTAAGACCTCAGGCACTGGGATACCTGCCAAGTCACAACAAATATGTATACATATCTAATCTACTTAAATTTTGAGTGGAAACTCTGTGCCCTTTAGATATATCCCTCAAGGCTACGAATAGCACACTTGTCGGACAGGATGAAGCTTCCCTGTGTAAGTAATAACTGAGCTCTTCTGGCATCTAACCACGCCTCCCGGCTTCTTCCAAAACCAACGATCAGGGAGCGAGGAATGATGAGGATGAAGGTAAAGAGGTTTGGAGATAGGGGCAAAAGAAGATTAAGGAAGAGGAAACAGACAAATTATAGGTGGATTAGGAACAACAAGGCTCTCTCAAAACAGTTGTAAGAAAGCAGTCTCTTCCCCTGCCCCTCTTTATCTGGCAGGTGACAAGTTGGTAAAAAAATTCCCGAAACAGAGATTCCCATGAAGAGAAGGAGGCCTAAAAAGTGAATTGAAACAGAGTAGAGGCAAAGCAGCACTGTTCACGAATCAAAAGGCAACGCTCACTGTCCAACAGATTTGAATACTGATAGGATTATTCACAGCCTTGGTACGGTCACCTTTTCCTACGAAAAAGGAGCTAGAAAGAAAGTACCCTGTATGGCTTCTACAGCTAAAATAACACTAACAAAAAACAAAACAGTTTAGATTACACATGAATGTAAACAAACAGGGGCATATTTTGACAGCACAAGGCAGTAGTTAACTGCATTGTCTTCTAAAATGAGGGAATATTACTGTTTTTCTTTAAAAGCAGGTGACTATTGGGTTTGAAATTTCATACCGCACTCGTTTCTATGACCTATGAACCTTCTGTTAAGAAAAGCTGAACAACTGGATAAATTTTAATAAGAGATCTTTGCATTTGGACTCAAGAAGAAAAATTTCACTGGCAGTCTTACTTCCTACCACTAACCAATCTCTTAAAATACAGTATCTACTAATCCTTTAAAACACTTGGTCTAATTGCACACAATAATGGGCAGGCTTATCTGAAGCCGATCTACTGTGGTCTACAATACTTGTTTTAGCAGGATTTTTTTTTCTTTACTTCTAACAGATAATGTTACAACTACAATTTTCAAACTGCAACTTCCCTGCTTACCCAAATCTGAGTACCAGAGGGCAGGCAAGGGAGATGTGGAGACTCATGCCCCTGCCATCAGTTTGTAACTACACAAATGAGCAGTCTTTAAAAAAAAAAGGACGTACTTGTGAACACGAAGCACGGATTCATGACCCAGCTAACGCTGGGTAATACAGTCTGACAGTATGGCACCCACCCAAGCTTTCTATCATGAAGAACACATGAGAAAGTAACACATAGAAACTTGGCTGTAGAAATTACATTTCTTTCCTGCCTCCTATCGCATCGCAGAAATCTGCCAGAGTAAAGAAAGGTATGCATCACCTTCTCCTGCTGAGAGAGCTGGAAGCTCATCTTAATAAACCACACTTGTTACATATTATCGACCACACACAAAACGGTTATTTCTGACCCATGGCGATGATAATCTCCCATCCCTCTCCCTAAACAGACCACTCTCTCCCAGCCCCACCACTCAGCACAAGCTGCCACCATGACTAGTGCTGGGGGGAAACATCTGCTGAAGGGCCTGGTACAAAATAGTAAGGAAAAGAGTTGGGGTTATGCGAAAGAACAGCTAAGAAAAACAACACAACGCTACCAAAACAGCTACAACGGCCTGATGATTTCAACATGTCCCTTTCTGAAATAATTTGTTTCCTTACCAAAGCAGGGGGGTGGTTTTCAGAGCAGCCTGCATCCTAAATGGGAACACAAGAACATGTCAGACATTTGTATTTCAGTCTCATTGTTACCACAGTTGCCACCAAAACTTTAGGGTTTGTACCCAAAAGGCTGTACTTGCAAAGACAAGGGCTGGTATTCCCCTTGAATTACAGGGCCACAGAAACCGGTGCTGTGAGACATCACCTTTTGTCTTTTGAGTTTTTTGTGTTTGGGTGGGGTTTTTTACAACAAAAAAACCTCAATGCAAAACAAAACGCTGAAGAATCACTCAGCATGGGTATAGCTATGGTACAGATAATTGCTGCCAGTTAACCTCAAGGCCTGATCCCTCATCAGATTTGATAGCTGCCTTGGCAAGCAGCTTCAGCAGTTACCTTCCCATCTCTGGACCCAATCCCAAAAGCAAAGCAGCGACCTCTAGAATTAGGTAACCCCACCTAAGCAAGCACCTTATTTACTGGCTCAGCCATAGGCAGAGGCAACCGTGCCCAGCCAACACCCCCAGCTGGCCAGACACAAGCCACCTCCTTGCTGGAGGCCAGGCTGTGCGGTGGAACAGTGCCAGGCTCAAGCACCCAGGAGCAGCTCGGAGGCAGGGAATAACAGCTCCGGCACAGCACCTTGGCTAACGCTTTGGGACTGGAGATGGACACATCTGTCCAGCCGTCACACTGAAGAGAGCACAGGACGGTACTCAGCCCGTCAGCCTGTCCAGAGCTTAGTTATTTTGAGCGTGCCTCCACACTGAAATAGTTTAAGGTATGGTGCTTCTTCTTCCCTCCCTTTCCCTCTTGCACTGGTGCTTGTCTGGCCACACAGCGTACCAGGCCAGAGAGCTAAATCAGTAAAATTAAATCTACAGAAAGAATGCCAACCATTTCTGTGCAGCCTAAGACTGCAGAGTGGCTTAGTGCTGGCAGGCAGAGAAGAGCCATCTCAGGTACAGGGATGAGCAGGCTGGGATTCCCACAGCTACAGTCCAAACTGCAAATCACCAAGAAAGTGCACCCACAGATCTCCTGCGGTCTCCTGGCACTAACCAGGCTGAGCAGACATTACGAGTCAGGAATGGCAGAAATTTCAGCACCCTGCAAAAGGGGATTTGGCACCACCTCCATCCTGCAGACCCAACATCCAAGAGGGCAGCGAGGGGAACCAATCTGGCAGAACAGACTGATGGAGTATCACAGCACTGTGTGATGCTCTCACCTTGGCATGGCTGAATGAAAGGTACTAAATGACTAAGTTCATATTATCGGCAGTGCATCCATTTCCTTGAATAAACGTGGTCAGAACTAGGTCTGCCAAACAGCTACAATCACAACAGAAAGAAGCATCAGGAAACCGTTGTTTGAACTCACTGTTCCCACTATAGTGAAAATAAGGTAGAAGCGTACAGTTCTCTGCACCACAGATGGCTACCAACCACAGAGACCAGCACAGGTGCTTCCGAAAGGTGAATTAAAAAAAAGTCTCTACTACACTTCTATAACCTTACCTTTCACATTGAAATACTATCTTCTGACTTAACAGGAAGCAAGGCTGCCATGTGATGAGATGGAAGAGTCTCAGAACAGCATCAAATCCAAATAAACACCTTTGGCCTCATTTCAATATTGAGGAAAGGTGGAGAAAAGTTATCTGGACTTAAAATTCATGATGATAGCATGGCCTCTTGCTTGGAGCATGTTTTCAAAGAAAGAATGAAAACATGAAAGTAAAGAGATAATCAAATAAAACATAATATGGCTTTTAAAAGTTGAACCATGTCAAACACTCAACTTCTCTTCAACATGATAAAACAGCCTATACAGCGGAAGCACAATACTTCCAGTCTCACTCAGTAAGAAGTCTGATATACTGTATACTACCACCTGAGCAGTAGTTTGCTGAGCTGAGAAGAGAGGGCTTAGTTCAAGAATAGTATGGCAGGAAAAGCAGCAGATCAAGAAGAGATGACAACAGATTTCTTTCTGAAAGGTGGATATGGACTTATGCCAAGACTGGTCTTCAGTCTTTTTTGATTCAACTTTTTCGTTTAAGATTTTTTTTTTTAATGCCTTTAAGTGAGCACTACCAAAACGTGTAAAAAATACGAAACTAGGAGGGTACCAGAAGTACAGTGCAGACTGAAACAACACACAAGAAAAACTGCAACAAACCTTAAGGATAGCCACAACAGAAAGGGGATGAAAAAGTAACAAAGGGCAAAGTAACACACTGAAAAGACTAACAGTTTCTGCTGAAAAATGATGAATCATTAGTTGGAATTAACAAAGAAGGAAAAAGTTTGTGTGTAATCACCCTATAAGTAGCTAGTAAAAGTCACTAAAGAGAGCTGGTTCAGAAGACAGAAAATATAATGATTCAAAAAAAGCAGCTGTACTTCCAGTATAGAAAGGGACATATAGATGGCACTATAGCAGACTACCAAGACCTTGCTGGGAACACCGTGTACAAATCTGGTAATACATATTCACAAAAAAACCTTATTTGGGACAGCACAACAAAACAACTGGCAGAAAAAAAAAAAAAAAAAAGATAAAAGGTCTTAATAAGTACACCAAGGAGACAATCAGCAGGGCTGGCATAAAGAATAACTATAAGCTTATCAAAAGTAAGTTTAGGCTGGAAATTAAAAGGGTTCTTAAACAACAAAACACTGGCTTCAAGTTTACATGGTAGAAGATAGGGATGTGAATAGAGGAAAAACTGTAACTAGTTCGCAAGTGGGTCTATATAGGTTTACAGACACAGACATGGCTTCTGTGACAGCAAGGCACTTGACTCAGAATGATTTATTCCACTCCTGGGTGATGTGTTCTAGTCTGTGTCCCCAAATACTCATCAGAACACAACGATGGTCCTAGCAGGTCATGCAGGAGCCCATCCAGCCCAGCAACCTTGCTCTAGTAACAGCCAACGGCAGGTCATGAGGAAGGTAAGATGTAGTATTTTGGGGAATTATCACCATTTGTGATTTAGGGACTTCCTGAGCTAGACAGATTTACTAACCCTCTTTCCCACTAACTTGGCAGCCCCCTCTTCTGCCCATGTGAGCTTTTTAACTTGCAACACCTAGTGGCAAGGAGTTCCAGTTTATTTTCACATTTTATTAACAACTGCTTTCTTTTAGCTTGTTCTGAACACATCTCCCACTATTTCTCCTTCCTCTCAGCTAATAATTTTGGTCCCACTTCATCCCATCTATGCCACTCATGATTCCTTTACAATCCCCTGTCTGTGCTATGAAACCTCTATTGTGTTTTCCCTTTTGTAGTCTCTTACCAAACTGAAAAGTCTAAGCCCACTTAGGCCTTCCTTGTGTGGAAGCTGTTTCACTACTTTTTTCATATTCATCACCTCGTCCCGTATTTGTGTCACTCTGTACATATCTCTTGTGCACTAGTCAGGAGACAGACACACCATGGATTGCTGCCTGTTTTATTTCTTTCCTAACGATTAATTCCCAATTTCCACTGAAGTACTACAGTAAGCTTGACATCTACATCAGGCAAGACATCATACACTCAAACAACAACGGGGGCAGGGGTGTGGTAGGAGGACACATGAACAAATACAACACACTGGTGAAGAGGCAACACAACTTGGAAAAGGAAATCGAGCTCCACAAAGCAAGCAAAGTTCTCTGAAGGAAAAAATAAATGTGCAGACAAGGGAGATGCAACTGAACGGCATGCAGGTATACCTGCACTGAAGTGGCTGGAGACTGACAGACAAAGCTGAACAGACCGGTAGTTACTGTCTCTTCCAATAAGAGAGCTGGAGACGTGAAATGAAATTATGAGGACACAGGCTCAAGAGGAAAACATACCCGTTCTTCACATATTTCTGCTGTGGAACTCCTCGCAACGGGGCATTTAGACACTTAAGACTTTACAAAGGCTCAAGAGGCCACAGGAAAAAGTTATGGGAAATGTCCAGTAAAAGTAACTACATACACACCCACCATGTCTGGCTCAGAAAGCCTTTGACAAGTGAATTACTGAAGATGAGGTGCATACTCTGGGAAAGCCACCCCTACATGCTTGCCCTGCTCTTGTGCCTGTCACCACATCCTTGGTTTTGCCATTGTCAGAAACAGAACACCAGGCTTTGATACGTTCACAAGTGTAATTATTCTTACTAAATAAAATGCAAACACAGAATTTGATCAGCATTTATCAGGTTGATTAAAAGTGGTATTTGTCATCTCAGGACTTGATAGGGCTGGTAAGACCTGTGATAACTGTTTTCTAACAACACTTGATTTGAAAGCAGGACAATTCCTCTGTTAATTCACACAAGAACTGGCACCGCTGTCGGTAGGTACAAACGCTAACTCAAACCCAGCATATTTTACTACTGGCAGAATGAGTAGGATCACATTTCACCATGCTGCCAAACACCTGCCATTATAAGACAAACCCCTCTGCATAAGACAACATACAACTTTGCCAGACTGCCATTGTTCGGGCTGAAATTTTACAGGTTAGTGTCTGCTTCAGTGTTTTGTTTCTTCACTTTTTATTCATTCAAAACAGGACAGGCATTTAAAAAACAAAAAAAGGTTAATGTAAAAAAATGTTTTGCCTGCGTCAAAAGATTCTGACAGACTTTTCCTACTTTTCCCTTTCCTAGAGTTTTGAATCCCCGTCCCTTGGGATGGAGACTTGAAATTACACAGGGACAGTGGTAGAGCTGTCACTTTACCCAAATTTGGCCAATTTCTTGATTATTTATTCCACAAGCTCCTTAGCCATTCAGAAACCAATATTTTGAGTCAGATAATTGAACGTTGTCCTAGAGGACTCGGATTCTACTAGAGATCTCTGTGTCACTTAAATTGAATGCTACAGAAGAGGTCATTAATTTTCCAGGTCCTTGGCATGGGTCTACAAGGAGTGATATGCAGAAACACTTAGTACCTGCAGCTGCAGTGGAAGGCAGTGAAAGCTGTGTTCTAAACAGATTATGAAGACAACTGTTTTGAAAAACTTGGCCTAGCAATCTCAAAACAGGTTCTCCCAAAAAATGCCACAGAAACTTGGTTCTTAAAAAAGCAACCCTCAGAAAAAACATAAGAGCCATTTATTTTCTTCTCACTCTGCATTTTATCCTGAGCATGCGCTGCAGGCTCTCCTGCTTTGCTAGCAAGGTGCTCACAGTACAAGTGTCATGATGCAGGCTGGGCAAGTAGCGTCTCTCCATCACAAGCATCAGAAACCATGTGCAAGCAGCTAGGTATTTCACAAGGGTACGGACTGTGATTGTAGGGTAGGATTTCTCAAAGTATCCAGAGCCTGCGGCAAAACATCGAATGTGCTAGAGAGCATACCAGAACTCTGTATAAATATGTTCCATTGTCAAGATCCATGCATAAGTTTCCAGCCAGCAAACTGGCTTGTGAACTCCCATCTGCAGCATACATACAGCTTTGAGAACTAGCATCCCACTGGGTATTCGCCTTCAGTGATCCAGGGCCTGAAAAGTAGGATAGCATAGGAGTGCCCATGGCGATGACTGAGAGGAACATAATTTGGCTTTGTGTAAATGAGGGACAGCTGAATTTACTTTTTTGTTTAAAAACAGTAGTGTCAGCCACTGTTGTTAAATTAGCACACAAAATTAAACAGGGTGCATATATGCAACCGCAAGTACTTTAACTGCTTTTTCCCCTTTCCTTTCCACATGTCTCAGTTCTCCTCCTTCAAGTAACACTGTAAGCTTCTTAGGGGAAGGACAGATGCCTGCTGTGTTTTCCTTTTCAGCCTCTAGTACATGGAATCCTAAAAATGGATGCTGCTTTTTTTTTTTTTTTTTTTAAGACATGAACAAAGCAACACAACTCCGAGAGCCTCCTTTAGTTCTATTTATTCTTACCCGGTCATCAGTGCTTAGAAACAAACATTCTTCCTGTCCACTGCTCTCCTGTGAAAGACCACAGTATCTATAGTTACTGGAGAAGAGTGCTTCAGTTATCTGGGCTCCGATCCTTCCCATGCTTTACTTTTTAGCTTGCCCTAGAAGGCTTGCTTTCCCAGAGGATACTAGAACCAAGATTTCTCTCTTTCCAAAGGCACTAAAATTCTCTCATCACTGGGAAGCTCGTCACTCCTTAAAAGAACCAAATACCAACATCATATCTGAAACTGAAGACCTGGAGAGTGACTTCTGATCAGCTCTCAACTTCCAGCTAACTTGCCAGGCCTCCCCTGGTCCCGGTGCAAGGGAAACCAGGAGACTGCAACTCCAGCCCTAAGAAACGCTGCCAGAGAGTACAGGCTGAGCTTCTTAAAAAAGAGCTGCAAACTTTCCCCAAAACATTTTTTCTTCTTAGTTGTAGGTCTTCCTGCCAAAGGAAAGCATATTGGGCAGGTGGCACATACCGCCACAGTAACGCTGCGAAACTCTCACCAGAAGGACAGAAATAGCATCAGAAACAGTACCTCAACTTCCTTCAAAATATCCATGATTTTCTAACAGTCCTAGGAAGCAAACACCATGATAATTCCCCATCCTAAGAACAGAATGGCATGAGGGAGCAGGGGGAGAAGGACTATATCAAGCAAGAATCTTTCCTATTCCTCTCTTAAACCATGCCTGCTTACAAGAGGCGATCTCACACAGATAGGAGGTATTTTTGGCTGATCTTGCTGGGCTGCTTCTCCTTGGCCACTTGGAAATCAGATTCATTAAAGAAAATACTGTATTTTTTGCTAGAAGTAGCTTAAGAGCTTTACTCTTTAGAATCCATGAGATGATACTTCCCTTTTTAGTTCAGTGGAGCAGCACAAATTTGTGCCTAAGAAATTTTGGGCGTAATGCTGAAAGAAACAAACAAGCCGAAGTCCAAGTTGACGCAAATATCCTCTTAGGACAGCTGTTTATTTTATATAATTCTTCCAGCTGTGCAAAAGGTGCTCAAAACAGAGCACGTTGCAGAAGAAAGGGAAGCAGCTCAACACAACCTGCACTACGGCAGAGTTCTTCCCAGGGGCGGGGGGGCAGCAAGAACTCTGAGCCCAAGGAGCTGCTGCGGTGCACACAGTGCAGCAAGACCCAGGACCTGAAACTCCGTTGCCAGGTGGACATTTCTCATGGTTCATCTCAAGGAATGCGTTAAAAACAGCACACAAGAACCCACTGAAGCATTCAAGTAGTCAGATGATCGACACATTTTGCAGGTATATCCTCAGCCACAATCTGCTAGTGCTTTATCTATAAACTACTTACCAAGACACAAATATCCCTCTATTTCCTAGTGCTCCTATGTTACAGAGCACCATCAGGCTAAGCGGTGCAGAAATAAGCACACTAACATTTTCAAACATTTTTCTTTTGCAACTGATGAGTAATATGTGACTGAAAAATGATGAAAGCAGAGTAGAAAAACAATCTGGTATGGGAAAATGGTACATTAAAAGAAGTAGTAATGAAACATTCCGGACAGGATAAATCAAAACAAAAATGAAACTGAACATTTGCTATAAATCAAAGATTTCAAAATACTAAATGATAGGAGTCGATTATGAAGAAATCTAAACACATGCAAAAATAAAAGGACTAGATGAACAAGGTGTTTTGAAATATTATTAAAACGATGGTCCGCCTTGAGAAGGTATTTTTCAGAAGCACTGACAGCTCTGGACAACCTTATTTTATGCTCTCCATTCTTCCTTAGAGACATGACTGAAAACCAGTGTTGAGGAAAATGGCACAAACTTGGAATGAACATTAAAGAGTAACAAGATGGGAAACAAGTAATTACTAGACAGGAAAAGAGAGAAAGCAGAAATCTAGTAAACCTGAAGCAGAATAACAAAGAGTTAATGTTGTTGAGGACAGTGGAACACAGTAATGATGGCTAGAAACACACACTTTTCTGGTCCTTCTTCACTATAAGGAATTTATCATGGGCTTGACCCCTCATCTGTCTTGTTTTTTTAAATATAAAAGCTCATCATCAGTAAATACACTCTCATCTTAAAAACATAATTACGGGCTGAAAGTTGACACTAAGAATAGCACTAAGGAGCTTCATAGTCATGTCTTCTTGATTTCTGTATCAATTTACTTGATTGCAACAGTCAAGCATATGTCCTCTGGTCCTCAAGACTGAAAGGAGGTCTTAAGAATGTTAGTCTTAAAGAGATGTTTGACAGGGTGACACTTTGGAATTTAAATCCATAAATAACAGTTGAAATATCAATGTATAACTGTAAATACATGCACACAAATAAAGGACAAAGCATTCACAAATTTTTAGCAACTTTAAAGAAAAGCAAATATCTGAGTAAAATAAAAAATGAGATTAGGGAAACATAAAAAAAAAATAATAAAAAATTACATATTCCACTAATCCATACTGGCATGCCAGAAAAACTTAAAGACAATCTGGAATAAACCTCATGAATTCTTATAATTAGGACATACATGAGGAATAACATCATGAATAAGTTTTCAAATTAGCAAGTGACCAAGAAGTATAGGCTTTGCCAATTTCAGTTCAAATCAAAATACTTCATGATACAAGCATATTTTTAGTACTTTTACAAATAAATGAGTTCTTTGGAATAAGATTCTTCACTCACATTCTCATTTTTTTCCCTGCAGTGTCAGAAACAGCCATTTCAAGATGACTTTTGCAAATCTGCAAATTGAAAGGGACAATTAACATGTAATCTTACATGAAGTTATGCCTTTGAAAAAAGGACAAAAATCTTTTAAATATGAATCTTGGAAAAGCTGGGGGGGGGGTCCTTCACTTCAATGCCTGTCTGAAATAACTACTGCACTAACCTGATGACACACTTATTTACTATATTTTCTTATGCCCGTTATTCAGCCGTTGGCAGTAATACAACTTCATTTAGCAATAGCTTGGACCCCTCGGTAAGGGAATGTGTACATAGTAGCTCTCTAATCTTGCTGCCCAGCTGCTAAGACAGTCACATGAGTCACTTGCTGCCTTTAGAGCAACACACGCCACTTGCTGAATTTAGAGACATTCTCTGTTTCTGCACTGGACATACATATAAATTGAGTAATACCCTATCCTAATCACATACAAAGCTCTCTAGGTTGTTTTCTTATTTATTTACACCACTGAGGCAAATAACATATCTTTTTACTAATGCAGTTAACGACCTAGCTCCACAGTGTCATTTAGGTACTGTTTTTCAGCATTATCGTTTTCACTCTAGTTTGGCTAACTTCAGGAATCAGTTCAAATGTAGGTAACTTCATCTAATTGTTCAGCGAAAATCCAGCCCTGGAAGAATTAAGAACTCCATCTGCCAGGATGATTCAGTACGCAGCTTCGGAACAAAACACTTCACAACAATCCCTTCCTTATCAGGATTTTAAACTGTGACTGTCTGGAACACCACCTTATTCTACAGTCTATTTAAAAACAATTTACAAAAAGACTGGCATAGTTACTTCCATGCAGCACCCCAGTCTACTAATACATAAAACTCCTTGTCGAAAATACTTTTATTTATTTAACATAATCTATAGGTGATATGTAGAAAGTACTACAGCATACAAACAATACACAGCCTTATAAAACAACACTGTGAGGATAATCTCCTTTGCACTGTCACAGCATCCTCAGTGTAGGCCCTATAATGTTTTATTTTGCTCTATATCACACACTATCTTCTTTCCTTATATGCTCCCTGTGTCTCATCGTGGCACTGTTCTTTGCAGATGGTTGTATATAGAAGCAATCAACAATATGATATATTGTGCTGTGGTCACACATGCCCACAGACTACCGGCGTAACAAAACCCCCACAGAATCATGCTTCGAGGTACAGGGCAAACGCCACCAAAACCAAGAAATCTTTTAGATTATATGAAATGCACTTCTCCAGCTTAAAAATATATTGGCCCAAATTGCAAAAGGTGTTTTAGTGTGCCTAAAGAAGAAAGCAGTGCGTCTCACCTTACCGATTACTTTCAAATACAGGCAAGCTTGCCTGAAAATGGTCTTTACAGACTTCTTGCCAGTAGGAAATCACAGTAGGCAATGTCCCGACTCGCCAGTCAAGCAGCAGCACATTTTCAAGTTAAACATTCTAATCTGTCAGGTAACATTAACTAGAGCTCCGTACCTAGCCAGAATAGAATACCAAGTAGTAACGACTAACTAAACTTTTCACTCATGTTGTACCACTTCATATTAGCACTGGTAAAAATAAATGAAAATGGTTATTTCTAAGCTGTTTCAGCAAACTTTGCACAGTAATTCAACTAGGTATAAGCAAATTCCTTGTATTGGTGTTTAATACCTAAAATATTCTAGCTACTGCTGTACACAGTGGCAGTCAACCTAATGTCAAATCTCAGACTAACAGACACATATCTACTGCTCTTACAAGTAACATCCAAGATTCCTGAAGTCAAAAGATAAATCCTAACTATATTTTCCTGTTGTATTTTTTGCACTTTACGGAATTTTTTGCCAAGTCAGTATTGCTGTTTCCCACGTTTGTGTGACTCTACACAGCGACAGTATGCAATTAGAAAAATCAAAAAAGCAAACAAAGTGGCAGAGGAACATGGGGCAAGATTAGCAACTGAAACTACTAATCCAGCTGGCATAAATTCTCATTCTCCCTTACTCTATCTCTGCCATAATCAGTATAGCATTCCAGTCAGGTATTTGGCTATCACAACACAATATCCTACATCAAAATTAGGAATTGCTGCCCACACACACTGAGAAAAGGTTTTTGCGTATGCCATTTTTAATCAACAATTTGTCTCAAATAACAGGAATGCCTTAAAGCAGGCCAAACTGTGCTATCATATAAAACAATTCTTGGAAAAAAGGCTACAATTTGATTATGCACATATTATGTATTCTATTAAAGAAGCCTCTCTCCATCAGAGTTCAAGTTTATGGGTATATTTCAGTGATAACCTGAAACCTTTCAGATGGACTCTAGTAAGAAGCAGCTACCTGGAATAAAAACATTGCCTACAGAATGATGTATGATGATTTAGTGGATTTGCATGTCAGAAGTATAAACTCTTTTGACACAGCTATTTTTAAGTGATCTTTAAAAAAAGTATGAAATGTTAATTCTGTTTTCCAATAAACATAACTTTTGATCTGCTGAGTCAGAGGTGTTATGCATAATAATCACAGCAGGAGTACAATGCTCTTTGTTTTGAGGAAAAAGCATGAGCACAATTCCATGCAAATAACAAGAAAAAAAAGATCATGGAGCAGAATCCAATTAAAAGCAAATTCACCATAGAGAAATGGTCATTCTGACAAAACAAAACACTTGTTTTCCTAGGTACAAACCACATTACTAGAAAGTCAACTCCAAAGCCATGTAACATTTACATTCAGGTTTCATAATACACACTTCCAACACTGGACTAAAATACTGTGCTACTAAATCAGTACCATATCACTCTTCTATGTATCACTTCTAATTCTGAATTCAAATCCACAAAGCCAACAAACTCAACCTTAGAAAGCACTTTACCATGCACTATCTGAATGTAGTAGAAGAGCTTTATGTTTTTACAGCTCCCAGAAATAATCATGGTATGGTTCTGAACACCTATGCATCTCTAGCT
>JAVJGJ010000037.1:45968964-45979952 GCA_035590215.1 Microhierax caerulescens | reverse complement strand
TGCATTTCTAGGTACCTAACCTTTTCACATCAAAAAAAAAAAAAAAAAAAAAAAAGTTACAGATATATATGGACATAACCTAATTTATTTTCTTTTTTTTAATAAAGTTGTGGTGGTTTTGTTACAGAAAACTACATTCTTCTAAATATACATAATGTATTATTTTCATAAATATATTAATATAACAAACATTACTGAGAAATCCAAGGTCTTGCTAAATGAATCTCCCACAACATCTAAGTATTATTTACTTGGTCGAAAAATATCATCGGATTAGTATAGTAGTAATTTTCCTTTGCTTTTAAAATAGTTAAATATTTTTCCAATATCTTTAGTAAAAGAATTTTTGTCCTTTTCAAATACTCTAACTTTATATTTGGTTACATTAATTGCCCTTTCAAGTTGAAAGACATGGAAAAATCATCCTGAAGTGTACATTTCTGATACTGCAGGAAAAAAAGAAAATGTGAGTGAAGGAAGGATCTTATTCCAAATAATTAATTTATTTGTAAAAGCCAGAGTAAAGCAGTTCCCTGTTCACACTGTAGAAAGAGACCAATCCTTCACTGCAGGTCTACTCCTTCCACATTCAAGACACTGCAGTTTCATCATTAAGCAGCATCCCCTGCTGAGAAGCACATGACTCTACTGTTCCATGATGTACCCTCAATGACCAACACTTTCCACATGGTGCTAAAAAAAAAATATACTGATTTTAACCTATAAAAAACCCTGAACAGCTTGATTCTTGACAACCTGAAAGATCACCCCTTTTCACGAGTGCTATCTGAAACAACCTCAAATGCATGTTACAATAAAAAAAAAATAAATAAATAAAAAGGGAAAATACCACTCGCTCAAGAAGCATTTCAACTTTAACATAGATCTCTCATTCTGAAACAAGTTTAAAATGTTAGCATTACAGAATATAGTTACTTCTGTACATTTACTAATGGCCTACCTAAAATCTGATAGATGGAAATGTTGATATTTGGAAAGCATGAAGTAGAGGCTGAATATCTAGAAGGTCACAGTGAGAAGAATTGTCAGCATCCAACTGGATTTTAATAAGCTTTGCCAGAGGAAGCTGGGACACACATTTTTATTGACTGTTTGTTCAATTTAATTTGTTTTGATTTGCAGCAAAGCACTGTTGAAGAGTCCAAGGAAACTTTCAAATAACCTGGTCAAGGTCAGATGGGAAAAAAAAGTCTCCTTCCATCTACAGATTCTGTAGTTCAGGTCGTTTAATAAATTTGACAGCCACTGCGACACTCAAAAGAAATATCAAGAAACAGACTTCCTGAACAAATGAATGCAATAAGTGGAGGGGGGGTGGAAATTAATACATTTTTATCTCCACATAACCAGGATAAAAATACCCAAAGGAAGAACATAGAATACTTGCTCTTCAGGCCTATGCTCTGCCATGCACTGGGGCTGGAGTATACATATTTCTGACAACATATTCTCTCAGATGTACCACCTAAACACAAAATCACATAATGAATTTACAAAGTTGCTAAGTAGCAGTACCTTCAAAAGAGGGATACAAATACATTATGATCTCTACCACTAAACCTCTTAACCTTCCTACAAAGGCCTAAGTTACAAAAAGTTTGTGGAGAAAAGTGAGATATGGGTGGATAATCTTCAGAGCACTGTTGGTAGCAAAAGTGGTTGCAAATTTTTATGTGTATTTGGGAAGGAAGAATTAATAAATCAGGTAAGCTCTGCCTTCTTCAAACTATGAGTCTATCTCAACAAAACAAATGCTATTTAAGTAGAACTACATGCAACAGTTACAGAGTACTTGCAACCCAATGGTGAATTTCCGTCTGCCTTTAAGCTTTTTTGTTAAGCTACCTACATAAAACCTTTATGCTAAAACTTCCACCAAATATCAAACTACCTCCTTTATGATAAAGTCAGATGCTTAGCAGAAAGGATTATTTGATGTTCAACCACAGTTTAACAACTAAAACTATGACAGGAACAGGGGAGGTTTAGTGCATCCATGAAGTCTTTGAGGGTTTGCTGAGTCCAGAGACTTTGTACAACTTGATTGCTGATGAAAACTGTAACAAACAGCACAATACTCAAGTACTTATTTAGACAAAACCTTTATGGAACTCAGTCTGCCTAATGAGGAGTTGAGGAGTTCATCTCAAGATAACTGAATATGTTACCAGTTTTTAGGCTGCAATGTTACTGCATGACTGAAATCCCAAATTCATAGGATTTAAATATTGTGAGAGACTGATGGGCAGTGATGTAAGCCATCAGAACCCCTTCCTGACCATACTTCCCTTTTCACTCAAGGCTTGAAGAAAAATCTGGTCTCCTTTTATGTTAGGTATTTTTATTAGGCAAACTACAGAAAAGCAGAAAATGGTAATACATATTCAACCTCTCCAAAGTAAAGCACCTTTCTACTCCAAATGAACAAGTAACCAATGCATTTAAAAACTGCTTAAATGCACTTTCCTTTGAGTACAAATATTTAAGTATAATGAAAAGTAACAAGTTTGTTTTACACAATGCATAGATAAAAACTATATTAGAAACTGAAATGGATTACCAAACTTACTCATTCTCAAATATTCTGAAGTGGTCAAGTTTTCAAAGGTAAAATAATATTATACAGCAGGGGAGACCTCTAAAACTATCTGGTTCTTCCAAGAAACTTATTTCATGGTTTATCATTTTTGAAAGTGTAACCTAGATTTCTGTTTGCCTTCTAGGAGTGTGTTCGAGTATTTCTTATGAGAAATAGTGATACCAGATATTTGATTAATGCTACAAGGCTGCAAAACCTGACATCTTTTCCTCATAACCTAGTTTAACATTTATCCAGTTTGGGACTACTCCCATCACCCAAATACCATTATGATTAAGTTTCCCATGTTACTCTACACCCAATTTCTATACTTGTAGCATCATCAGCACAAGTTATCTCCACAGTATTCCTCAGCATAATTTTTGTAGTACAAAAATGGTCAGTTTCAACACTTAATGGGATGCATTCATTTTGAGAGAACGGAGGAGTTTTAAATACCTGAAAGAACTGTTCAGTTAAGAAAAGAGCGTATCCAAAAGGATACGCTCATGCTGCTAAGACAAAACCCTTTTAAAATTACAACAGGGAAAACACTGTATTTTACAAGTAATGAGAAATTAAATGAGTTTGATATAAATATTTCACATATACTTTTTAAAGCAATTTCAACACATATTAAAAACAGCCTGAATAATGAGGATAATTAATATATTATGATTTTCGGTTAACTTTTAAAGTAAGCAATAATGTAACTTTCTTGTTTAGGCATAGAACTGATTTCATTGTACTGGTATGCTTATAACCGTACTTAAACACCATTTAAAATAGCATGTAGCAACACCATCCTTTGACAGATGCAATAATATTTTTATTACTTTTTCTGAAACTGATTAAAATATAGCCATAAGCTATATGTTTGTGCTGGGGTATAATTAGAAGTGGTTTAGTCTAAACACAATCCCAGTATTCAAAAGAATTAAAGAAAACCGTTAAGTCACAGAGGAAAAAAAAATCTACAGATTTGAATTAAGTGGCATTTATTGTTATCAGTTATGTCTAAGCTCTTCTCCAAGCTATATGGTTCACCGTTTCCTAGTGTCCTAAATTAAATTATGCATGTATTGACCACAATAACTTCTAGTGAACAAAATAAGCTTGAACAATGTATATGTTTAGCTTTTAAACAGAGCACAAAACCCTGACAGGAGTTTTACGTTTTGTTTTATTTTAGTTTAATACTCACTCTTCTTAAAGTACTTGTGAGGGAAAGAACACCGGTAACTGATAACAAGTAGCTAACACCACAAATCTACACCTTTGTAGTGTATCATCTTATGAAAACGTAAGACCAGCTGCAGGCAATTCCTACTTACACATATTTATATTGTACCTATAGTTCCATGTGATAAATGCAGTATCATTATTAAGGCTTGCACATAGGCAGCTGCAGTAAATGCACTATTAGTATAAATGAAAATTCCACACCTGACAGTAAGAGTTTGAAGAAACTTAACACTTACAAACTTGTAAATGTTTTATTACTAACTACACAGGCTTGATTGAAATTTAATAGTAAGCTGCCAGAATCTCTCGTTCTGCCTTCAAAAAGGTCTCTTCTTAAGAAAAAAATCCTGTATCACAACTGATTCAAAAGACATGACTCTCTTCCTAAACAGCCAGATGTTCCCTTAAAATATGTGTACATATATATGTGTGTGTGTGTGTGTACACCTATATTACATATAAATGTAACAATCATGATAAACACATATACCACACAATAAACAGTTTTATTAGAAGGACAAGCACTTGGGACAGTAAAATATGATTTGCATACACCGGGTCTTTCTGCTGTTCAAACATTTAGTGTAATGAGATCTCATTAATTCAGAATCAGATGATTTGCAGGGCTTTGTAGAGAACTTACACACTAATAAATCGATGCCCTGTAGTATACTAATACATACTTAATAAATGAAGAGGGAAGATAAGTTTTCTGACACCCTTGTTGCTTTTTGATTACTTGGCAAATCACAGTAAATGTGTGTAAGACAAAATCAACTATTTACACCTTATTTCATGAGAAATACTTCAGATTTGGCAGCCTTCAAAGTATAATGTGACCCATAACCATGCAGAAAAGCTTTCAGGCTGAAAGTTAATGATGCACAGTGTCAGTTTACCAGGTAAATTACCTGTACAATATTTAAGTAAATCTATGTGCAATCTGCATGGTTAAATGATATAAAATAAAGCATTATCTACATCAATATGGAAGAGATTATTAGTTATCCTAACCTTAGTAAAAAAACAACTTTGACAAATAATTCCCTTTAAATACTTTCTAATCTGATTTCTAGGGATATTCTCCTTTGAGAAAGGAATTTAGCACATTAAGTGCAAAAGAAGATTATAGCAATTCAGTTTACTGTAACAGACACTTCTTGCATTCTTCCAAGTTCCTTTACATAGTTATTTCTTAATTGCATCTGATGGCAATTCTAGGTTTTACTTTCCTGATTCCCACTTGACTTCTCAAAGCTGATTTGAGCTATTTTACTTGAGTTACTGTTCTGTGTATTACAGCCACACTTGTCTACATTCATTTGTTTATCTTTCTCACTTTTTGATTTTATACTAGTTCATACATATACTAGTTTATACTAGTTCAGCGCTGCTTTTTCGTTTGTTTGGGGTATTTTTTTTTTCCTTCTTTCCTTTAAACAAATAAACCAAAATCATGCAAACTGGGCCACATTCTACTCACTTCATGCCCCCTTTTAAGTCTAACAAAACTCTATCAAACCCACCAGGGTTGCGCATGCATATATAATAGCCCACCACTCTGGCCATGTATTTTAATGTACTTGACAAGGTATCTCTATACACTGGACAGAAAGTGAATTAGGAAAGGGACAGAAGTTATTACAAAGAAGGCTCTAACAGAAACTGATTTATTCCTTCAACATGAGAATAACTATATAAGCTTTCCCACTCTTCACTGTCAAGTATGTGCATATGCAGTCATCTTAAACCCCTGCTATATACGGTGGTTAATTTTAATGCCATGATCCTACAGTAACTGCTTACAAGACACACAGGGTCCATTTAAATATTAAAAATTTCAATATATCCTATGAGAAGGCCCCATCCTTTAGAGCTGGTATCACTTAAATATTTTTAAAAGCATGTTATATACTGCAAAATTTTTAAACCCCCTCTAATTCTATTAATTTGCTAATTCATCCTTCTAAGATGAGACAATAACAGGTGAACACTGATACAGAAGTAGACAAAAAAAGACTTTAACAAGCCAATCTAAATAAAACTAAAACTGAATTTGCAGTAATGGTGACCTGTTCCATTCAATATTAGGTTTTCATAACTTGTGTACAATTAGAATTTTTCACATTTGATGTCTGGTGGACAGCTGTTCATTTTAAATGCATTAGTAACTGCAATCTATTCAATTTCAGGTAAAGGGTCAATATATTCCTTAAAAAATTAAAGAATAAAATATAGGCAGCTGTATAAGTTATTATATTGAGAGTTAATCAATGTTTTACACTGAAGTTACAAGTTCACACAATTTAAAAATCAATATAAATTTAATTAAATTCTAGAGATGATATTTTGCTTAGCAAGAAAAATACACAACTCCCTACTATCCAAATGCTCAGATAAATGCAAAAAAAAATCCCCTACACTTCAGAAATATAAACATTTTACATTTGATCAATACAAAATGTTACTTTGCTCTAATATTTGAATTATTTTTAAATAGTTTTTTAAGGCTACCTAAACAGTTGGTAATTGGTTAAAGATGCTTAACAGTTCAACTGATAGATACTGCACATTTCTTTCAAAAGCAAAGCAAGCTAAATCTTCACTAGTAGCAGGTATTTGGAGAATATCTTCTGGAAAGCAAGTACTCTATCACTTCAGTGGTGGTGGCTTCTAGCTCCCTTTTAACCCTACACTGATTTGAGAATGGTCTAATTGCTTTAACATATTTCACATTTTTCAGAATATCTCCCCTTGGTAAACAGATAAACTTGTTCAAGAACCCTCCCCAAAGGTACTTGCTGACAAAACCCAGTTGTAAAGATGTAAGAGGTTATAGAAACAAAATTTTAAAAACTTATGGTTTAGACTCTGAAGTAAAACATCTCGTTTAACAAAATAACATTGAAGAGTTACAAACAGTGGTTTATTTAGAACATGAGCAGTGCCTTCTTTAACCCATTAATTTTAAAACACATGCACTACCCTGAAAGGAGACTTAAGGGCACCATTTTGACCTACTAGCTGCAGAGGTGGGCAACCATTAAAAGTGGCTGTGCTTTGTATACAGTGCCTTTTGGAATTACCCAAAATTTTAAAAAGTTTCTTAATTCAAATCTCACAGTTCTACATCGGGAAACTATTTTTTCAGGATAATTACTAAATGCAAAGTACACACTAAGAGACACACTGGATCTAAGCATTAAAGAAAAGCTGAATGCATGTCAGTTTAGATTCCTGTATTTGCTGTACTGCTGTAAATACTGCAGTTATTAACTTCTAAACAGTATCGAACAGGATTGATAAGTATCTAAGAAGGATTTTAATACATTTACAGCTCCCCAGCTTGCCTACAAAAACTAGGTTAACTTTAGCAACAACAGCCCATAGCATTTATTTCCTCAGGTGTTCTCATTTTAGAAAATCTTGAAAAAATCATACTGAATCATATACAGAATCAGAGAAACATATAATAGCACAGATTATCTTAATTCTTAGAAATAAGGAAGATTTGAAAGTTACTTCTATTTTTATTAAACACCACATCATCCCTGTAAGAAGAATTCAGTTTTCCACAAAAAAAAAGAGTAAGTTTGTAAAAAACAATCCTAAACAACTTTTATCTTCTGCTATTATCATAATCATCTGGATTATACCTTACAATTAAACTCAGTTTAGAAGAGGATCAAATTCTGTGAGAATACTCTTTGCTCTTCCTCCTTCCTATGTCCTGAATTTTGCCCTGTAGTTGGATACCCTGAATTTACTTTGTAATACATAACTGTAAGTCAAGAAAGATACTCCACAACATGTGCTTCTTTCATGTTGTTATTACCAGTGCCTATACCTATTTTCAGTGTTACAATATTAACAATTTAGAAACTCTTAATTAGGTAAAAATGTAGCAACACATTAAACACTTCATACTGATGGTCACAGACACAGTATTTGAAGAGTTCTTAAATACTGTCAGTACCACCAACTAGTTTACTAAAGTTAGTTCTGCACATCTACTACTATCTATCTATCTCGGTACATTAAAAACACCAACACATGGTGTACTGCTATTAATTTATCAAATTTCTATGCATTTCAGGATAATCTCACTTCAGTCAATAAAAAGAAGAGATCACTGTAAGACATATTTGGAAAGGAACTTTAAAGTATGAATTCTTCGTAACTATAAAAGAGATTTCCAAGCCATAAAAGAGCGTTTTAGAAAAATGTTCAATTTCATTTCTCTGTACAAACTGATTAATCCTTCTTCCTTAATGAGCCTTTTTTTCTAGCCTAAGAGTAGTTAATGTGATTTAATTTTCACAACTGTGAGTCACTGGAAAACTTTGAGATTTCTTCCAAAATCTCTAACCACAAGACTATCCTAGTCAACAACTACTCCACAACAGCTTATTTGGTCACACTTGCAGGAAAGGTACAGATCATTTGCAAACACATGCTATTCAACACAGAGGGCTACTGCAACTGATACTCTATATGCACAAGTTCTAAGAAAACTTTTGTTGAACTAGCCTCCCTAAAAGTTCAGTATTCCATCTTCCCTCTCGAGAACCACATACCTGTATTCAATTTTTAATCTAGAATAAAATACAAGGACTGCAACAAATCCAAGGCACATGTAAAGGAAACATCATAACTCTTCATAATGATATCAAATTGCCATGCTAAGAGGCAATGTTAATTTTTTAAATAGGATATTTCACTGAAAATTAAAATACATAGGAGATAACAAAGACAAGCAGAGCATTTCACATCATTACAGTTAAACATTTACAAGTTAAAAATTAAGCAAAACCCTGTATCAGTCAGAACCCATGCTATAAGCATGCATGCACACACACATGCACACATACACATGAAACCAGACCACAGTATAGGATGAATATTTTTTTTATTATTTTTTTAAACAAAGCCAGAAGCAATTCTTCCAAGTGATGTTACAATTACACAGCTAAGGTGTACTTGTAAAAAGTCCCTACTTTGGCCAATTAAAACCTACAGTTATTTTCACTATTTTTCCAATCCTTTTCAGACTGTTCAGAAGATTTAACTATAGGACAAGCTCTACAATGCTTTTCAACAAACTCAGGTGTCCCCAACAAAACTGAATTTATTCAAAGTAAAAATAATGCACTTCACAACTTTTGCAAAATGTCTGTGAATTTGCTCTATGCACATAGGTCTCCTCCCAGGGAATTTATAGCTAGCAGAACAACACTAGGTTTTAATACTAAACAACCTGAGACTATTTCATTTCTGCAACAGCCATTCCAAAAAATGCTCTCCAAAACACAGCATTTTAATTAACACACCAAGAAAACTCCCCTGAAGACCTGCTACACACAAAAGAATTGCTGTGATCCAAACGAATCTGCATGTTTTCCCCTATTATCCTGCCTTAATTTATCATACCAGGGCCGATTTGATACCTTTCCATTAAGGAAAAGAACAACGAACCATCCCTCTGCTAGAGGCAGAGGTGCTGCAGAGGTGATGATAACCCCAGGAAAAGAGAAGCTGTCTCTTTAAAATGCCCTGCTATGTCCCTGATCCCACGTGGAACCAACATCAGCAGCACTTTCGCATTAACTTCAATGTGAGGCGAGATGAGGCATCATTATTTTATATAAATAAAACGAGGAGACTGCAGAATACATTCTTTGTAGGAGGCAAACAGGTGAACTGAACGTGCCAGGGAAATCAGCAACCACCCGCAGAAAAGGTGCCCTGCCCCTGAGCCCTCTCTGCTTTCCCTATGGAGCATTACCTCAACCCCACACTACTCTGAAGAATCCAGTTTAAATAGAGGAGGGAGCCACCAGGAAAACTTGAAATTCAAAGGCAACGAAAATGCACTTTATAAACCGGAAAGGTTTACTCTTTGCCCCACACATCCTAATTAGATCAGGAAAGTGACACTACAAAGGCATTACATTCCGGTCTGGGGAAAAAAAAAAAAAAAGAAAGAAAAAAAAAAACAAAAAAAAAGACAGAGGGGAAAGAAAAGAGCCCCCGGCTCCCCAACCCCCACAAACATACAAAAAAAGCATTAAAAAAGGAAGTTATAAAGCAGCACATACAGCATTTATCTTATCTAGGATCACTGCACATTACCCCCGAGTTAGGCACTTTCTGCACTATCATCTCCCCCTACCTCTCTCTCCTGAAAGGGATTTTCATGTTTTCTCATTGTCGGTGGCGAGTTATAAGAGGCTTTCGCCTTTCCAAAGAATTAATCAACAAAAAAAAAAATAATAAATATTAACTCCTTGCTCCCTGAAACCTTAAAACAGTCTCGGGAAGACACGGGTTTTATTATGTTACCTTGAGGAAGAAAAGGGGGAGCAGCCCCGATTTTTAGGTATTTTTTGGCATTTTTTTCTGATTTTTATTTTGTTATATGCCTCAGTTCTCCCTCCATTTTGGTTGTTTATGATACTGACAACAAGCTGTCCCTGCTCTCTCTCTCTCCGGATCTCTCCTGCTTTCAGTTAGCAAACCCCCCTCCCCAATGCAATACGACTCAGCACTTACTTGGGTTCACACTTTGCACCAAACACACACCGATGGGGAAGGGGAAAGCTTCTGGGCCACTCGGAGGGGGCGAGCAGACAAATTCGTTTCTTTATTACGAAAAAAACCCACTTTTGTCCGAAAAACGACGGGAAAGGGGGGTCGAGTGCCCCAAAGTCACTCCGGATCCCCCCAAAGACGCAGCCGCCAGGTCCGGGGGACACCCCACGGGTAGCCGGGTCCACGGGGGAAATTTCTGTGCGAAATTCGGCCGGTTTGAGGCGGGGGGCGAATTTATATTAATTTTTTCCCTCATTTTTCGGCACCGCGGTCTCTAATGTCTTCCGCTCCCTCTCGCCGCTCTCGCCGCTGTCACTGCATTCACAGCACAGGCTCCGGAGAGGCGAGGAGGGGAGGGGGCGGCCGCGCAGCTCCTGCCCCTGCCCCTGCCCAGCGCCGCCGCCGCGGCCCGCCGCCCCGCCGGGATCGCAGGTGGCGCTTCCGCTTCCCACGCGTGTCCCGGCCCTCCGCGGGCCGAGCCGCGTGGCGGGGGGTCTCCTGCTGCCTCCGCGCTCCGCGCCGGGGTGGGGCGTCCCGCGGGGCGCGGTGCGGG
>JAVJGJ010000037.1:45955302-45967986 GCA_035590215.1 Microhierax caerulescens | reverse complement strand
CGGTGCGCCAAGGGGTGCCGCTAACCGCGGGGGTCGCGCAGCCGGCAGGGTCTCTGCCCCCTTCGGCATCCATACGGACCCTTCCTCTGCCAGACCCCCGGGCCCGAGCAGCCGGGACCCGCCGCCCGCCGTCGCGACGGGCGAGCGCACCCACCCGCGATCCTCTGCCCCCGCCAGCCAGCGAGCCACGGAGCCCCCTCGCAACTCAGCCGGCGGGGACCCCCGGGCAGCCGGCCCGCCCCCCCCTCCCCGCACCTGACGTGCCCCCCAGCCCTCCTCCGGGGGCTGGGGCGAGGGGGGAGGCAGCTCGGCCGTGCCGGCCTTCCGGGCCCGCCGGAGGCCTCGCCCACCCGCCGCTCGAACAGCGGTAAAAGCCGTGGGGTTTCTACACGGCCTCCACGCCGGGGTTTAAGGTTTAATAAGCCAGTCTGTATGGCAGCGTAATTAGCAGCTCGGTCTGTATGCATGCATGCATTTAAAAAAAAACCGAACGCGTTTCAATGGGAGGGAGCCCGCAGAAAAATATCCTGATGGTTTCTGAACGGAAAAAGCCCTAGGGTTGAAGAGCGCTAGCCACGAATGTATTTCTCTGTAGTACGGTTTACAACTGTTAATGCGTGAAAGCATAATTAAGAACTGTGGAATAGATGAGCCTTTGGTTGTGGCTGGGCTCAGACCTGTCACCCGAAAGCAGGAAGGGAAGGCTGTGCACGTGCAGAAAGTGGGGGGCAAAGCTTGCTTTTCTGCCCAGCTGCTGGCTCCATCACACCACAGTGCTTCGGTGCGACCTGCCTGCCCTTCTAGCTAATAGTGCTGCAAAGCCTGAAGAAAGGAAGCCTTTAGGAGGTGGGGGAGAGAGGAACGTGGGCAGGAGCTATCAGACCTTTTTGATAGTACTAAGCATGTTCAAGCGTTTTCCTACTCTGAACTAAGTAGCTTCGTGAGAACCTGAACTGCCTGTTCGTTAGGTAGGTATTTAATGTATTGTGTGCATTGTTCCTTAAACCAGGCATGGTTGCAGACTTGTTGGTGGTGTAACCAGACTGAAAACGTTAATTGCAGTTTGTATAATGAACGCTGATGAAGCTTCCTGTGACTTGCGAATGCTCTTTCAGGGAGTAAGGCTGAAGTCAATCCAGTACTGTACACCTTGAGGCATGTCTGCTTAGGTGGTACTTAGACCTCTAAGGTCAGTGAAACAGAGTTATAACACAGACGCAAACAAACCTCTGAAGAATGTGTCTGTGGTACTAACTTTGATGAGGCATTGTGATATGCTGCTTTTGTTTTCTTTTCCTCCCCATCCTTCCTTGAAGTCTGGGATGATGCTATTGTTATATGTGCTTGTGTTTCCATTTGAATTAGGAGTGCCTGATCAAAAATTCTTTTGCACCCACAAAAAAGCAAACATTTGCGTAGCTTGTGAAGTGAGCTTGAACACTGGATAGTTCTCAAAGGAAAGTGGAGGAGTTTCCTGATGCTGTTCTTTAAAAGGCCTGTTTGCCAAAAATGACCATGCAGAATGCAAAAAAATACTCCAAGCATCAGGAGAGTATACTTGCATAAGATGTAAAATCTAAGGCTTATTTGCCTGGAATATCTTACTCTTATCCAAAAAAAAGAACCTTCATTTGAAACATTGTTTTCTGTCTGTGAGCTACTAAACAGCAGTATTTGATTTCTTTTTTTTTCTGGTACCAAACAAAACTGGCTTCTTACTGCACACTTGGGAGTTAGCAATCTCTAATGTGAAAAACAGGTTGAAATTTAGAATAAGCAATGGTTTTTAGGAAAAAAATCCCAACAATATTAATCAAGGATGTTCTTTCACAATTTCCTTCAGTAGCTATACTTTAACTTGCTGCAAAGAGCTCTCCTTCAGTCCTGTGTTTCTGCTTGCATTGGCTCAAACAGTCATCTAGGCAACATTAATTTACTTTTGATTATGTTCAGTATTTGTTTGGAACAAATACCTGCACGGCCATATGTGTGTCAGAGGCAATATATGGGAAGTTGTAAAGGGAATGAGGGTCTGCTGTTCATCTTTATGTCATAGTCTTGGATCAGTGTAGGTTCCTGGCACTGAGCTCTGGTCAAGCTTACAGTTCCCAAAGTCAGTGTCAAACTACTAAACTGATGAAAAATGTCAGTCAAGCTGTCATTGACAGAGTGTAAGTGGGTCTGGTCCCTCCTTGTGGTGGAACAGTTTCTTTTTCTGTTAAATGTGATACAGCCACCGATGGTTGGGCACTTGTTACACCTGGGAAAGCTCAGTGAAGATACAGATGTGATCCAGCTAAGGAGTAGGCAGAAATCTGGAAAAGTTTACTTGTATGTTGCTCCCACACACTATAATTGAAGTGTCTACAGTGTGATGGCCTGTGAACAGCTTCTACAGAGCTGTTTCTCCTACATGACACGGTCATTTCCTCGACTATGTGACAGGCTGGTACAAGAGTCACTGCAGTGGCTCCATTCTCTGCAGGAATTTATCAGATGGGAGTAAGCAGGCTTGGTGACAGGCTAAACTTGCCTGAGTTGTCTTGCTGTTAGTGCTCTGAGGTGACATTTTTGCAGAAGGTATTTAGTGGTTCTGATTGTCTTTGGCTGATTGTTTGGGTTTTTTTTTAAGACAACCAAGCTGTTACTGGAAGGCCTTTATTACATGCTGAAGTTCAAACTTAATCCTGAGCTACTGTTAAAAGTGGATGCTTAACCTGTTTCTTTTCTGTTTCTAGCCAAGATACAAGTGTCTGTCTGCAATGCCCAGGCATGCACAACAGTTTAGAGACCATGATATAAATCCATGTATAGCGGTAAGATGATCAAATTTGGATTTCTGTTTGTATGTTTCAGTGTTAAATAATGCAGTTTCTGCAGGATTTTTTATGGATAGCATTCTTGTTTTGCATGAAAAATTTCTTAAGAGTCTGAAGATGGGAAAGGGTGAAAATCATCCATTATAGTAAGTGTGAAATAGCAATAAGCAATTACTCATAAATGGGAGTAATGCAACTTGATAGTGATCTCTTCAATTTTCTGTCCCTAAAAGCAGAGCCTGAAATCCTGGTTAGACAAGCTTGGTTGATGTTTAAAAGTCTTTTGTGGGTCAGACCAAGCATCTTTGTAAATGACTGTTCTGTGGACTCTATCCTTACAATTCAAAGAGTACTAATGTCTGTTATCTCTAAATGAAGTCATTGCTTGCAATTACTGATTATCCTTTGTGATAGATGTTCCTCTGGTCTCTTTGATAGAATTCTTTCATCTGAGAAGTTGCCTCCTATTTCATAGATATTGTTGGACTTGTTAGAATTTTTAGACACAGAGTACACAAATTTCCCTCAGCTCTGAAGTATTTTCCCTATTAAAGGAAACAGATGCCTCTAGAAAATGCATGGATGACAACAACTATAAAAAGGATATGTGTACTGCTTATTTTCTGAAGTACAAAAGCTGCAGAAAATTCTGGGTAAGCACAGTAGATTTTTTTAAATTTTCTCCAAGCTTTGCTTTAAGCACATCATTTCTGACACACTGCTTTCTGAACTTTCACAACTTAACTAGTGCTGACTGCTACCATTTTTAGTGACTTACAGGCCTAGGGTAGTCTTGGCACGTGTAGCTGGGAGACACAAACAGATGCATGTCAAAGTACCTCACTTGTTTCTCTGAAGTTTACCCTCTTAGATTGTGAGTCAGTGTTCTTGCAGTTCCTGCTATGTTTCCCCCTCTGAATTTCAGTCAGATATGTCTAGTAATAAGTTTTGGGTTTAAATGGATATAATGAAAAAAATTTTTAAGTAAGATAAGGTCATCTGTTTTTCCATTGGTTTGGATCATGTTTACTTTAACCTAAGATAAAGCTTAGGAAAAGCTCTTTCTTATTTGGTGGTTACCTTATTTCCTTCCCTCTTCTGGTAGGGAAGTATCATGAGGACCTATATGCAGTTAAACTGTTACCTGCTATTTTTTTTCCTTATGCCATAGTAGTAAAGAATCTTTTAGCTTAGCCATTAAATACTTGGGCAAACTACCAAAAAACTATTTACTGGTTTACATGCATGTTAGTCTGACATAGTATAATGTGAATACTGTAATTTCACTGTCCTCTGAAGCGGCAAGGTAAACTATCAGATATCTTTAGTTAAATACTAGTATATTTTGGTTACCGGCTAATCAGAAGGAATATCTGGCTCTTGATATGTAAAGAGTACTTCTGTTGAAGAATCTTATTTATTTGGAGCTCAGAGACAGAGAATTCTGAGAAATCCATCTTCTTTTTTCAGCATGACATCATGATGCAAAGGAGAAGAAATGGCGTAAAACCAGAGATGCCCTCAGCAGAAGAGAGAAAGAAAATACTGGAATCAATGGGGAAGCCCTACTGACTGGAAGCTTGCATGGACTGACTTTTCACTGTGCACATGAAGACTTACCAGCAGCAGGTTGCCCTCTATGAAATGGACTTTACAGTTGCAAAATCTTGGATTAAAATAAGCTCTTAAATTTTGAAATGTGTGAGCTTTCTAGGATTGAACCTCTTGGTTCTATTCGTATGGCCTGTCATGGGACCTTGGCCTGTCCATGGAAGACATGAGTATTAACACAACTTTTGTCTAGATACGTTGGATGTAGAAACTAACTTGCTGTGAAGTGCTGAACAGAAAGTAAAAGGCACTCACAGAAAGACTGTTTGAAAAGAGGGGGATGAGGAGTATTGCAGTGTAGTTGTAAGGATGGAGCAGGTTGAGAGACTGGTATGTGCAACATGTTTCTTGTATCCAGCTATGCTGCCTAATAGTATGGATTTACCACGTGTGATTTTATCACTATTTTTATGAGTTGTAGTCTGTGTCTCCAGTTTTAATAAGGTTGTTCATGAACTAAAAACATGAAATCCAACAAGCCTGTCACTAGGCCTGCTGCTGCACTTATTGCTGACAACAGAAGCTTGCAATAAATCAGATCTGTAGGCGTTGCTTGTTACAAGGTTAGAGAGGTTGATGAAGATAGAACTGAACTACTCAGGTCTGAACTGAATAGTACCTTCTGTGGATAGTAAATAGATACTTTGCTGGCAGGGAGGCAGGGGGGACTTGTAGACATGTAAACATATACTCTGAGTGACATGGCAGGTTTAACTATAGTACATCTATCTAAGACTCTGGACAGCTGAAGCCCTGGGTTTGGAAATGCTTACTCATACAAGACTACCCAACTGAGTTTGAACAGGTACTCTGATCTTAACCAAGATTGATTCTTTAACTAAACCAAAGAACTAGTAAGTGTAAATGTGTTGCTGTCTAGTGGAAACACTGTTTTTTTACCTCTAGTACCTTCTGTTATCCTGGCTTAAAAGCTTGCACCCTGTGGTAAAACAGAAAAAACACTGTCATGAGCTCAAATTCCATATGAAATCCTTTAGGACTTGCTGTGATCAAGTTGGCAGAACTCTGGCTGACCTCGTGGAGGATGGTGTAAAAGTGTTGTCTCTCTATTTAGACTGTTTTGGAAAGACTTCATGGCTTCCTGTTTCTCCTTCTGTCTGGCTTGTCTTATTTCTTTCCACTGGAGGCCTATTTCCATGCTTAGTGGGATTTTTACACTTACATTATATATAAATGGAAACACAATTTCCCCCTTGTTATTTGACCTGACTAGTAGCTAATGGAGATATGCTTTTGCTTCTCTTCTTTCTGGCTGTTTCCTTATACATCTGAATTTCAAAATGGATTTGATCATACCCGTTCTGTTATTGGAATGAGTGTGTAACTCTATGCCTTTTGAGTATGCAGAGCTCTGAGCATGGCTGTGCAGCCTCCAAGCCGTGTCACAAGTTCTCTAGTTGGTTACTGGTAAGGGAAATAGAATCTCTTCAACCAAGATCATCAGGGTTTTTTTATTTTAAATTACTTTCTCTGCATGGAAAATTCAAACTTTGCTGACATCTTTTTTTTGTGTGTGTGTAACAGAGAAGGAACTTGCATTATAGATTCAAAGGCACTTTCTTATGCAACGCCTCCTTGCCACCTTCTTCCAGTACTTCCTACACACCAGTCTGTCTTCCCACACACACCCACATTTGGCACCAATTCTTTGTTACTGGTTTGAGCACCTTGGTCTGTTCTCATTCTGACAGGTTTTCTTCTAGTACCTTTGTTCTGTCTCTGATCTGTCTAATGATGTAGTCCTGCAGTGACTTCCTGTTACAGCTCCTTTTTGAAGGTCTTGTGTTCTCTCTTCTCCCTGTCTTAGAGCAGAACTCCTTGCTTTCATTAGTCACTTAGCCATAATATTTCCTCACTGGCCATGCTTCTAGTTGATCTTCTTATTGATCTGCAGTTTTTGGAGAGCTGTTGTCCTCTTTTCCTTATGGCTGTGTCTCTCTGGACTCTTCTGGTTTTGCTGCCTTGCTTGTCTAAGGGCACCTTCTCTCCTACTTGGCACAGGTTTGTCATTTGGCACCTCTACTCTATCTTTCGGCACGTTCTCTGCTCCTATGGCTTTAGCTACTATTCTAGTGCTTGCTGTTTTCCTGTTGCTCTTCTGTTGTGGGCTTACATTAAAATCAACTGTATGTTTTAGTTCTCTGCAAGAAAAACAGCATCTACTATTGATGTGATTATGCTGAGTTTTCCTTGCATAAGCTCAGGTTCCTTAAAATCATCTCAGTTATCCTAGGTTTTCCTTTCAAGTTTTCTTTGAATGTAGAAATGCCCTTTCTCTTAGGTTAACCGCTGTATTTAGTTTTTTCCTGCCAATATTTACTTGGAAAGTTTCCACTGTGTTTGTTTTCTTCTAGGGGATGACTGACTTGTCTTTAGACTTCGATAGGAACCCTGTACTTCTTTGCAAAGTGTTTGTAAAGAACCTAGTACTGGACTGCAGAAAGAAAAGGAGATGCATTCCCTGCTTTCATGTATCAATGCAAGAATGCAGGATCACAGGACAGGCTAAGGCACATGTAATGCAAGAACAGTATTCTAATATTAGACTTCCTGATCATCACTGAACATACATGGTAAGCTCCCTGTGGGTGTTACAACAAAATAGAGTTTAGTGAAGAACTGAGAGCAATTTAAGCAGTGACCTTGTAGATTTAATTCAGGTAGTCAGTCATCCATTGTAGGGAATGCAGTTTATTTATTTCCATTGCATATGCCTTACAGTTGCAGTTAAGTAACACAGTTTTATGAAAAATTGTGAAAAGCAAGAAGTTTTCTTCCTCATGTCGTAATGCCTCTCAAGTAATCCATTAGTTAAGCCTGAGTTTTCATCTTTTTTTTTTTTCCCCATCACTGGAGGTTGCTGTTCTTGCTTAAATTACTAAAGCTCAAGAGTGGTAAGTTATGATAGCTAAAACACAGGCTCTTATGTATGAAATGGTTGAGTTTTTTCCATTAATTTTTGTAGTGTGATTAACTGTCTTTGGTTGTGAGCCAAAGATAATGGTCTTTTCCTCATAAGCTCTCGAGTATATTCCATACCTCACTGAAACACTGAGGTAAGCTATAGCCTGCCAGGTCTTACTGGGCTGAATTCTTAGTTTTGCTGAAGCACGCTCTTTTGTAGTAACCTAGAAAACATAACACAGTTGACGAATATCATTAATACAGAAGCAGGGAAAGGATTGTGAGATTGGTTTTGTTGTGTTTAATAGGTGTAATTCTTAATTTTGCTTGTGGTACAAGGACCAAATCTGGATAGTGGCATTAATGTTTGATTATTTTTTTTGGTTGACAGCTGGATGGTGCTGTTGCATAACAGACTGTATGAAAACAGACTCACTCCACCCACCACTGGCTCTTTCAAGCTTTTTTAGACTCTTCCCACAGAGATGGCAAAATTCACACAGGAGAAAGGGAAGATTGGTACTGCATCTACACTACAAACAGAGGAGCAGGACGAGAGTCCCAAGTCGCTACTGTTCTCACAGGTTTCTGTGCAGCTTGAGAAGCTTTGGACTATGGTCCTTGAAAGAGTATTTTTCACGATGCCCATTTGATCACAGTTGAGCACTGAGCAGCAGCTATAGGCTCTCTGCCAGGCCCAGGTGAACATCCAGACTCCCATCTGTATATTTTTTTTTTTTTGCCATCTCATCTTTCCCATTACCTTGCAGTGCGAGGCCTTTATGTTTGGCTCCAGAAGCTTTCTGCTGCCACAGCTGGGATGAGTCTGTGCTCTTGAAGGAGCTGAAGTTGGGTCATCTAGCTCGAGTCCTGAAGACTTTATTTGGATTCAATAGCTGAAGCTTTGAAAGGCAGGGAGCTGCATGAGCTGCAGCTTTTGAGTGTTTTCCATGGTCTTCTAACAAAACTTTGCACTTGTGTGATCCAGGGTATGCATATAAGGAAGGTTTTCCTAAAACTTTTGCAGAATAGATAGGATGAATGTAGAGTATACAATATTATTCTGCTCTAATGCCTTTGGAGGCAGCCCTTAACTCATGCTAAAAGTATCTGCATCTTTAAAGTCAGCCAAAATAGCTATGAAAAATGTAGTTGTAGTATGAAAAGTTTGGAAAAATAGCAGACTACTACAGGCTTTTATTCTCTTTCAAGAATTCAAGGCAACTGGAGGAAAAAATTCTGTAAGTATTAAAAGTAGTGACACAAGCATAGTACAATTTTCTTTGTTGTTGCAGCCTATTTGATAGAAAAAAAAAAACCTGAGAGGGAATTTTTGCATTTATACTGACTGAATGCAGTGCATCATGGAAGTAAAACTTCAGTATGTTTTGTACATATGACAACATGTATGTAGTAACTGAGACTCAGCAGATTTTGAGTAACTTCGCTCCATCCTTTAGGATCCTTTCTATCTGGATGGCTGCTATCTCAAAATCCTTTTCAGAGGATTTTCAGTTTTAAGACCTTCAATGTAAAAATCTTCAGATCACACATAATTACTTCCCTTTTGACAATTAAGCTGCTAGATTGAATGCAGCAACTTGAAATTCCTTTGCAACTTGCTTGTATCTCTTCAGCATGCCTTTCAATAAACTGCCTTTTCCTCACACTGATGCTATATTCTACCCTATGGGCACTGTTCTCTTACTGCGTTTTTTTTTTTTCCTTCAGGTACAATACTGCTTCATCTCCTGATTTCTATATTCTTTTTGCTTTTATCAATTACCCTGCTTCCCACCCTGTCTTGTAACTTTGTTTGCCATGCCTGAGATTCAAAGTTAATCTTGAAGGTTTTATTCTGCAGCTTTATCCTCCGCTGTTGCCTGGTCAGCTCTTTTACATTGGCTCTGGCTGGAATACCTTCTCTCTCGTATATGCATACACACATATGTATATACAACTGATTTTTTTCATAAGTGCCTTGTTTTTAACAACACTGTCTTTCAACTCAGAAATTCACTTCTTTAGCTAATGCCCTTTGTTTAAAAAAAAAAAAAAGAGGCTACTCTAGCAGCAAACTCACAAGGCTACATGTGTATCTATATAAAATGTTAATGAGGTAGCTAGTGAAAGCATCTCCCTTTTTTTTTTTTTTTAATTCTGTTAACCTTTTCTCAAAAAAAGCTTTCCGGGCTCATTTGTTGTATGGTGGCATGTTACATGTAATTCAGGCTGTCTGCTCCTTGAGCAGCAACCTGCCATTTCTGATTGGTGTGTAGAATTCTGTACACAGCTGTGGCACTGGAGAAACATTAAAAATAATGCTGAAGTTGGTTAGGCTGAGAGCCATGATAGATTTTTCCTGTCTTTCTGATACTGAAGTAATGTGACAGATGGCCTAATTATTATTAGCAGTTCCTTCCCTAGCAAATCTCTTCTGAGGAGAGACATGAGGGGTATTTAATAGGAAATGCTTTTTTTTCTGATGCTGTCTGTGGGAGTAATTCCTTAATTTATTATATGATACCTAACAATCCGATAAGCTGGGTGGCATGGCTCTTCTGTCAAGGGGACAGAAGTTTCTGTTGGTGGTGGTTTGGGTTTTTTCAAGCTAATAAAACCTGCATTGTCAGTGAAGCTAGGCATACATCTATTTTTCTAAAACTTTTTTAAAATTAACTTTGAGAAATCTTTTCTAGATCTAGGCTTTTTCCAAAATCCCAAAAGATTATTGATATTCACAGCCTCCCTGTCTCGGGCTTTGTGGTTTTTGGGGGGCTTTTTGCAATGTTCAGTTTGAGCAGATTCTATCTGGAGCACCAACCCTAATCTGTTTAAATCTATGTGGAACTATTTCACAACCTGCTATTGTTTGTTTCTTTTTTCAAAACTTGGATTATAATTGTTGGTGAATTATGTTTTGCATTGCACTATTATTCCAATCATCACTCTCTTAAAAGTCTCACTACACTTGGGCTACCTCTTTACCTGTTTTACTTTGATAAAGCTATGCACTGTAAACACTTAGTGTGATATTTAAGTGACTTTGGCAGAATACAGACTTGAAAAGGAAATGAAAATTGCTCAATCCCTGCTATTTTCTTTAACATTGCTTTCATTTTCAGACAGTTTCAAAAACATCTTGCTTCCTCTTTCAATTTCATAATACTTCTGGGTCACATTAGTGGATGCAAGCTATTAGCCACCTTTTCAAACTGCTATGTAACAAACATTTTCTCTTAATGTCAAACTCTAACTTTACCTGGAAAACACTTTTACCCTTTTATGGTAAATGTTTCTACAAATATTGTCTTCTGGTTTAGCTTTTTTTCTCTCCTACATACTGCAGTCTTGTATCTAACATTCTCAGTGGAACAGAAATGCATACATCTTTGCCTGCTCTTTATCTCTCACTTCTCAGTATTTTAAGTTTACACCTTTTCCAGTATACTTTTTTCTTAAAGTTTGTTTACAATCAGCCTTTGAATTTGAAAAGGTGCTGTTTAATTCCTGCACTTTAGCACCTTATGCCATGCTTGTTTTGGTTTGGGTTGTTTTTTTAAATACTTGATGTGAAAGGTTCCTGGCACAAAACCTGTCCTATGTTCCAGGGACTATCAGTGTCATCCATTGACCTGTAATATAAGAATGGTCACCCTTAGTCATTACAAAACACAATTTCATGTGTGCTGTGGGTCAGCAGATTTCAAATAAAAAGTAACAACAAAACAATTTTTTAAAAAAGCAAGCCTCTCAAATGTACTGTTACTGGAAATAAAAAGGTTTCTTTAACTGCTTTTTTAGTAAAGGCAGTTGAATATGAATGATGGATGATATTAAAACAGGGATCCTCAAACTATGGCCCGTGGGCTGGATGGAACCCCCCCAGGGTCCTTCAAAAAACACACACACACACACACCATTGGGGGGGGTGGAGACTGCCTGCCACTTAATCCATGTGCCAGCCCCCTGGTTAAAAAGTTTGAGGACCTCTGTATTAAAAGTTTCAAACTATACAGTTTGGCAACTGTGTAGGCTGGGGATCAGATTTTTGTTGTATATACATACAAAAAAATTGAATTTGTTAACATGGAAAACAATATAAGATTAATAAGACATATAATGACAAACAAAAGATTATGCTTAAGTTTGAGAAGAGGTACTCACTGAATATGCTAAAGGCAATTCACAGCTTTAAGACAAAGTTAAACTAATAGCAGAAATAGGGGACATCAGCTCAAGCTTGCAAACACTCATAAGCCTGTTTAGATACTTCACATTTTTTATTGATTATAAAAGATTGCAGTTCTGTTAGAAGAGATGTTTGCAATGTCTTCACAGGAATGGCCTGCTAGTTAGAAGAGATGTTTGCAATGTCTTCACAGGAATGGCCTGCTAGTAATACTTTCTTATATTGTCACATGTGAATCTCAAAAATTTGTCTTGCCTTGAAATGTGTAACCCTGAGCAGTCCTTGGCTCTAAAGTTCAATGCAACTGTTGAAGTGATCAGTGAATGTGATTGTATATTAAAAGTATGTGTGAGTTTTGTGATGTATTTTCTCCTGATTTTTTTGTGAAGTAGTGAAATTGAATGAAGCTGCTACACTGGAACATGTTAGCAATACAGTGCTTGCCTCAGTGCATGAGTAACAAAAGGGTGGAATGAAGGTAAAGGGACAGATCCCAATATAGGGTGTATTCTATGAATTTGCTGTATCCTGCAATACCGCTCTTCAGTACTTTGGCTCTAGGTTTCCTAATGGTGAATGGATTTGGACAGATGTTACTGATGGTCTGGGAAATGCTGTGTTTCAGTAGTCTACTTGACAGGTGAACAAAATCAGTTCCTTAAGGATGGTGATTTAAGATTCTGGGATTGTCTTATACAGTATGGAAGGACTACTTTGACTCATATTTAAAATGTAGATCCCTAAGGGCCTGTTCACCTGTTGGCTATCTCAAGTGTTCCAACATCTAGAGCCTTAGGTGCCAAACACTTTGATACTAGAAGTGCCTGGTGTTCCATGTTCTGCTTTGGTGCTAGCAAAGTGCTGATTCCCACCTTGGCCCTACTGGGATTTATGGAATAAACTTTTCACTCCCATCAGTCCCAGCAAGTGGTTGCAAAGTCTGCTAGCATGTGGGTGAGCAGAAGGAAATTATTTTTCTGCAGAATATTAGTTGATAATCATCAAGAAGAGCTTCCTAGCTGCTCTTCCCCAAGCCTGTAGTGCTGTGTGGGGTTGTTGTGACCCAAGTGCAGGACCCGGCACTTCTTGTTGAGTCTCAGACAATTGGCCTCAGCCCATTGATCCAGCCTGTCCACA
>JAVJGJ010000037.1:45900900-45955202 GCA_035590215.1 Microhierax caerulescens | reverse complement strand
GGGGGGGGGGGGGGGCTGGAAAATGGGCTGTGCTCAGTTATATATATATAAGCTCATTGTCTACAAGGAACTTGGTCATAAACTCAAATGGCTTTATAGCTCCAATGGTTATGCCTCCTGCCCTACCTTGCCTTTAGCATCAACAAGACCAAGTCATATATTCAGGTCACCTTATGCTATCTGCCTTAAAAAAAATAAAAAATGTCAAAGATGGATCCAAAACCAAAGGCTGATCCTGAACTAAAAAGCAACAAGCAAAAGCAAAAACAAAATCCAGAGGAAAAAGCTAGCAGACCTTTGAAGAAGTGTTAGTTAATAATGTTAGATTATTTTAAAAATAAACATTTGAAAATAATTTGAAAGCATTTAAATTTAGAGGAAAGAAAATATAAAATCTAGTCATTGGCCAGAGCAGAAACTGCAAAGAACATTTTACCTCTCCTTGTTAAAACTGGCCACAATTCAAGGCTAGAGTTAGTGTAAAAAACAAATAGGCTAAGGTTTAGAAGTAGTTGGCACAGAGGCTGACTGACAAATCAGATCCACATGGAAGGCATCTCTGTATTAAAGCTGCTTCATACTAAGAATTAGGTGACAAAAGCTGCACTGAGGATGCACTTGCCAAGCATTGGACTCCATATCTTCAGGTGTACTGGGATTTCTTTGCAACTCTGTATCTGAGGCTTGGGTCAGAGTTATCCCTAGCAGGTTAATGTAAAATTAACTTGTTTTCTGTATTATGATTACTTTTCTGATAATTTTACCTGAACTTGGCTTTGTCATTGATTTTAATAATAATTAAGATGCAAGATTTCCCCTCTCTCCCACAGATGCTGTCTTCTTGTCTTTTCCCACAGACCCACCTGTGTCCTGACCCTGAGTCCCACCTTTGTCCAGGAAATATTGCAGATCCTTATGCTGGCTAGAAGTGGCAGAATGTTTTCAACACGATGACTCAACAGAAACTGCCTTATGCATATTTTATGCTCTGGATAGGAGGATAACACAACAAAGCAGCTCAGCTGCTATAAAAAGAGTTTGAGGACCTAATTTTCCTGTTTGTTAGTTCAGTTTTATGCCAATAGAATTTCAGTAGCATACAACGTGAATAACACCATGGTGAATCAGTCTCTGAGATTATACCCACTGTGTGCAGACACATTAACTAGGAGCTCTTCTATTTTCAAATCTTCTTATAATCAGGTTGCCTAAGACTGTAAGACACAAGATTTGTAGTATTTCAAATAGCCTACACACACAGAAATAGAGGAAAAAAAAAAAAGCTACAAAGCACTCACAACACTGATGTACTGCTTCAACCTTTTGAATATGTGAGTTTGCCTCACGGTTACGTTTTCCAGAGTCTTAAACTACGTAAAAAAAGTAAGCATCCAGTAAAATCAGAGAACAAGCTCTTCAGTTAATGGAAAGTATTTGTAAGAGGCAAAGCAGATAGTTTCCCTCCTTTCTCAGCTGAAGAATAGCTTAAGTATTTAGGGAATATATTAATAGACTATCTTTCATCCCAATCCTGATGGTAATGGGGCAGAAGGTAGATAACATGCTTAGCTTTGTAAGCAGAAGTAACAGGCCCTTTTCTTTCAAAATAGTAATTCCACTCTTACAAATATTTCCTAGTAAAAGTACTTATAATTACACAAACATTAAGAGCATTAAATGTATACTATGATAAAAAATTAATCAGTAAGGAAGGCATTTCTGCCTGCAGGCAGGCACTGATAGGAATCAATGGCTGGCTCCTACATCTGCCTTTCAGCTGACACCCGATACAGTAAGAGCTAGCCTAAATGTTAAATGTTTGTCTCTTGCTTCTGTTTTCCTCCATTCAACTTGCTTGTTTTCTTTCTTGCATGGACAGCAACGCGTACAATATGTACAGATGTGGTATTTTTGTTTGTTTGTTTTAATTTGCAATATTTTCACTCAATGCCTGTCAGGCACAAGTGACTTACAGGGCAAGAAGTGAGCAATAGTGAACTAGAGAAGACTAAGAAGCTAAAGGGAATGAGGCTTAGTTCTTTTTTGAAATGCATGAGTGCTGAAATTCTGATATCTCTTTCTTGTGAAAGAGTGCAGTAGTCACCAGAAATGTTGCATGTATGGTAGAGCAATCAAGTGAAGCCAAAAAGTGACAACCTTCTTCTCTGGAGTGAATCAGGGATAAGAACTGGAAATTATAAAGAGTTTCTGATGCCAGCTGTGGAATTTCCAGACATCACCTGGAAAGAAAACCCAGCACAGAGAAGCAGGCAGGAGGACAGAAGGAAGGCAAGCATAGCTTAAGCTCTTGTTAAACTGAATTGGCTTGTAGAGGCTTGCAGTCTATCCATCAGCCAAACACTCAATCGTGCATATGAATGAGGCAAAATTCTGTAGCCAAACATTTCACTGAAATGCCAAAACCAGCACTTAGCTGAAATATATATGCAGAGCTTTTTGTTTTTCTAGTTGCATTCCAGAGTTGCAGTCCAGCTGTTCTTAAGTATACTGGGTGTACTGCCACAGAGAAGTGGTTATAAGGTAATATTTTTGAGGCAATCAGAAGAATGGTACCTCTATGAAACTTCAAATGTGAAATTTAAGATACAGCAATTTTTAGCTGGCCTGAAAATGACAAGAAATTGAAATACTTTCATCATTTAGGCTTAAATGCATGTAAAAATTATTTATGATATGCTTACCAACAGATAAATTATCCTGGGATGAAACAGCAGATTTTGCTTAATAGGTAAACCTTGCTTTAGCATGAGTGGAAATATATTTTGGACTGCATCTGGTCCTTGACTTGATTCAATCATGGTAAAAAAAATAACTGGTTTTGGAAAAGCAATCAATTATCTGTTCTGTGACAGAAAAGAAAATACTGCCACAATGTTTAACATGAGCTTGCATTAAGAAGCCTTTAATTGTAACACGGTGAAATAATTGCCATTAAACACAGGAGTTTATGTCACTATCTAAGTAATTCTGCCATAAATTGTAAAAACACATGCATTTGGGAAACACAGGGTCAAAAAACCCTGTCTGCTTGAATTCTCATTACAGCCCATTGCTCCCCCTTACTGCTATTAGCCTTTCATAATGTAAAACACTTCTTCATTTCCAACAGATAATACTTTCAGTCGAAAGGTAATTTTTGAAGTCTATTACTTGCATTCTTAGTGAAGAGTACAATGTAGCGTTTTGTTCTAATATGCCATTGAAATTGTTTGAGTAGACACACCATGGAATCAAATACAAAATGTCAAAATGGTTTCCATTAACTATGCACATTTGCACTGCTTCAGTTAATGGGCATGTTTTTGTTCTTCATCTTTGCATCTATAAGATGAAATGATTCAGCTAATGTAACTGAAAAGTACATTGAAAAGGTAGAGCAAATTACAAAAGCATCAAACCACAATTCCACCCACGTACTTTATTTTATAATGAAGTTTAATAATGACTAAAATTGTCTTCGGATTTAAACATCAGTCATTTCTGCAATTGTGGTTAATGTGAAAAATCTCACCCACAGTAATGTTTTAGGAAAACATGCTAGATACTGTACATTATATTTTATACTAAGATGTCATAATGAAATCTTAACTAGATATCATTGAAATATATAGTATGTTAAAAGTAATTTGCCACTACTTCAGGCAGGACTGAAATGAAGACTGTGTCCCCATCAGCACAATAACAAGGTAGGGAAAGTTCTTTTTATATCTTAAAACCTCTATTGTGCTTCACCACCATTAGGGTGAGAGAGTCTTTGATACTCAGTATCATCTAAAATACTGTTATAATATCTAAATTACTTGGTTTGTACTGATAGTGTCATAAAATAGAGAGTGTTTTATGAGAGTGATGATCAATGAGAATATTGTTTTCTCAGAAGGACTCAAAATGGATTCATCTTCATTTTGAACACAGAGGTCTCTCATAGCAAGAAGATATTTTTGAATGGTTGCCTCTCCTACTCTTGCCTTGTGAGGCTGTGATATGGTACCAGATCCTCAGCCACTGAGTGGGCCACGTTCAGGAGCAGGATCCCTTCGAAGGTCACTGAGTTGCTTCCTGCACCCAGGCAAGTGTTTCAGCAGCACCAGCTGGCTTCAGGATTATATAGGCTCCTGCTTCAAAGACCAAAACAGGGGAGAAGAAATGTTCTCACACAGCTCTGTGCCTGGTTCAGAAAGAGCTAAACATTGTCCTTCTCTGGCTGAATGAATTTTTAGACGTTGAAATTTAATTTGGGTCAAAGTTGGATTAACTGCCATGGAAACTGTATTTAAGCCACTCTTAAAGGAAAAAAAAAAAAAAAAAAAGAAAGAAAAAAAGAAAAAAGAAAAAACCCTATGTTCTGCATATTCAGGTTCTCAGTGCCTGAATGAATGAGCTCTCGATAATTAAATTTAAAGCCAGCCCTGCACAGCAGCTCTCTCTAAGGACCTGTGCAGCGAGGAGAGGCAGCCCAGGCACAGGCTGGGAAGCAGAGGGCTGCCAGCAGTGCCCTTGCCCTGGCAGCTGCCTGCCCCTGCCTCCTCACCGTCCTCACCCACTGACAAGTTAAAGCCTGTATTTAGTGCGGTTTGGGGTTTTCTCGTCGGGATTAAATTTTCTGGCAGTGGTCACCAGATGGCAGCATTATATCATCAACCCCTTTCCCCCACGGACCCCCTTAAATCACAGAGAGAAAAAAAAAAAAAGGGTTCAAACGGCCCATGGCTGGTGCCACTGAGCCGTGGTTCAGGCTGACCCCAAAGCACAGTGCGTGTGGCTCGAGAGGACCAGGCTTGGGAAAAGCATCCTGTGTCCTTCTGTCCTCCTATGGAAAAAAAAAAAAAAAAATCTTAAAAGCGCTGTTATGTGGCTTAGCTTTCAATTCCTAAATTCAGAATTTTCCACTGAAGATGCTTCTTACATACAGTGTAGGCTATTTCTCTGGGGAAGGAAAAAAAAAATTATGTGTTTGTGGTGTTATATATATAAATTCAGATACAGTTAGTCTCACAGCTGAGCTACAGAAGTCAGGTTTTTTTCCAGATTGAGCAATTGCCTCTTCCACTAAATTTGATGGGCAATATGTTGCTAAATATCAGAAAGAGACTAAATAATTTATTCTAGCTTGATTTATTTACAGTATATATTACTTCTGCAGAACATAACTTTCTATAGGCCCCTGTACACCTGAATTGTGGATGACCTAAGGAACCAAACACTTGATTATCTTGCCAGCTGTCTGCTCAGACTCAGTCCCAATGCTCTTCAAGTCCAAGTTTCTTGTAATGGACTTTTTTTTTCTTTTCCAGTAGGCTGTATGGTTAACTTCCTCAATAAATTAAAACGTACATAACTTAGATGTCCATAAACACTGGCTGAGTCACACACAGTGTCTGGGATGATGCTGCGGTATCCTCTGGGGCCACGTTATAACACAAAATATGTGTTCTCCACTGTTAGACACCTGGCCACAACCTGCAGGTAGCTTATAAACTTTCCTTTTCTGCCTCTGCTTCAGTGCAGTTGCAAAAATCTGTAAGCAGAAATAACACCAAGATTCTGTCTATATTTGACAAATACTCATCAGATTTAAAATCCTCTGTTCTTTACTCCTATGTCAGTTTTAATAGAAATGTTTAGGACTTCAAAAGCAATGTAAAAGGCAAGCAGTCAGGTAGCCTGCAATCCTCATTATCTGATGCCTGCAACACCATCACTATGCAGATAAAGAAGATCGTCTGCTGCCAGCAATACCAGACCGTAGCACAGTATTATCAATACTGACATTGATGCTTCTTTTTTGCAGGTCTGTGTCTTCTTCAAACATTCATCAAAAAATGTCAAGCCATCATTCCCATCATGCATCGTATACTTCCTAAAGCTGGTGGACATAAGCTGCAAAGATGGCTGGGCATTACCTAAATTTTCTGCAATACTTTGGCATGTGAATCCTCTTCTCACAGGTAGTCCCTTAAAATACCATTTTTCTCTCTGCACAGAGGAGTGTGACATGGCAGAAAGTACCGTGCTCTCTAATTATCTGGATTAATTCTCCAAGCTAGGGACTGATTCTGTTAAGTCACACCCACAAGGTTTTATGTGTGCCCGCAGGCACAGCAAATAAGACACTTCTAGTTACTCAGTTTTCACTGCATCCTGGAAAAATTCCTTGCCACTGCAGTCTATGGGTCACAGCTATTGCTCTCAGGTCATTGATTTTGTATACTGCTATAATAACTAAAGATACTCTATTCAGGGCTCAGCACCACATGATGAAAACTGGCCTGGGTTGCTATCAGGTCTCCCTTCTCCCCCCAGGGAGCTTGTGTCAGTTAGAAAGGTGTTACTCCATAAAATAAAGGGAAGCAATTTGGTTTTGTAAGAGGTTCAAAGGTCAGAAGGGAAAATTCAAATGCAAAACCTCTTATCACTGTCTCCTCACTAGATGCAAACTACTGTTAGGTACAGGTGAGAAGAAATAATAATGAATGAACGTAACCCTCTGTGGGGGGAATCAGCACATCAGGTGCCAGTTACTGAACTACTGGGCAGAACGAGATTCAGCTATGCCATACCCTCTACACAAAGAACCTTGGTCTCCTTTTTCACAGATATGTCTTAAGCAAAGTCTAATCTGTCAGATATTACTAACGAGAGACTCTGGCATTTGCCCATATCTGACTCAGTATCACAACATAGCTGATATCATCGCATTAAAAGTAAGGTAGCATTGATTGCCATTAATGCCCCTGGGTCAAACCATTTATTATTTACTTATTGAGCAGATCTATACAGAACAAGAAACTTGTCTTTGCCCCGAGGAGCCTAGCATATCTTCCACTGGAAAAGCAAGTAGTAGATCTAGATATTATTAAAACCTATTCCCTCCTACAACATGAAAAAATTAAATGCTGATTCAAACCGTAGTTACTGCTGGCCTATTCTTTTAATGCAGTGATGCACAGGAACCTCTGCGGGAGTTTTTTTCAGGTATACTTATTGGAGCTTTACCTTCTTGTCTTCGAAGCAGAACAAGGAAGACATGGAAAAAGAGAGATAAGCGTAGTGGGATTTTGCTGTGGTGTTGACCAAGAGCTGAAGCTGAGAGGCGGTTGTACCAGTGCACCTTTCCATTGGAACTGTGTGAATTGTATTGGGTGAATGACAGCTCTGCTAGATAGTGCAGGAGATGGGTGTTTTAAGAGTGGCGTGAGCATAGGAAAGGTAATATTCTCATGCATAAGGCTGAGAAGGAACCCCGTGATTACTGATCAGCATGAAAACAAATGCACAACAGGAAAAAGAGTAAAAATGTGTGCAGATGGAGACTGGGAGAAGCAGAGAAACTGTTGGCACAGGGACACAGCACTGCAGCAGTGGAAAAGTGATCTACAGTTTCTGCAATGAATAGGAGCCAGTGGGAAGACTTGAAGAGGAGAATGGCTTCATGATAGAGGATGGGTAAACCAGAAAAGGATTTCACTTCTTGCCTTTTATTAAATCTATTTGGCTAAGTAAGGTTTTTGTGCCTTCAGTTGTGCAACCTCTGTCCCCGCACATGCTTACAGAAGATTCACAGAGCCTTCTTACGTTTTTGGAAGCTACTTGCCAACATAAATTTTTGCAGTGGTTTGTAAATGCAGGTCATTATATGGAGCAAGGATCCTTCTGTATCTAAGGGTAGTTCGTTGCAGAGGTGGGAAGGAAGTTCTCATCTAACACAGCACACATGCAGGCACAGTCCTCCTTTTGGAGCCCAGACAGAATTTACAGTCATGGGTGCTCCTTAGACTTCAAAGATTGGGCATGGAAACCAGTTACACTGCAGAAAGGGATCTATTTTAAATGTATGTCAATCAATCCCATTTGCTGTTTGGAGTCTGTACGTGGATTTTCATGTTATTTCCTGGCTGCTAAAGTTGGTGCCAGCGTGAAGGCATTTGTTTTTCTAACACAATGTTCCACATGCATGAAAGAGGACTTCAAAAGTGGAACAAAGCTCCTGTTGTCAGAATAAAATCATAACTTTGCTGAGGACATGGCTAAGGATGACAGACATCAGTTGCTGAAAAGTACCTTTGTTACTCCCCTATATCAAATTAAAATCAAGTTTGGAGAGTTGAAAAGCTTCAAACCACCCCATTAAACTATTTTTAAATGGAAATTATATGACATCCACAAAGGTGTTTTTTTCCTGGGTTTTTCCCTTACCCTTTCAGCAAAAATGAAGCACACGCACGGACACAAAAAAATCCACCCAAAAATCCACAGTGTGGAAAGTGACTCTTCATTTCTGCTTAGGTGGTTAGGTGACATACCCAACACCTGGTGATATCCAACATGCTAGGCAAACATTTTTCTTCCAGGTTGTGGTGCTGATGATTGTCAAAATAATATTTGAATAGTGACAAATGTGACTATGGATGTATAACATGCCAAATGAATGTTAAAGAAAGATTAATAAGCCAGGAAATAGTGCTCCAGTCTTTTTTAATGCAATCTAATTACATTGCTATAATATCCCATGTGACATTTAGAAGAACTTTAAATCTAGAGGATGCTGATACTTTGTTTTTATTTCTCCTTTTTTGGTTTTCCTAAACTCTTTAAAACATACATATTGTCCTCTACAACTAGCCTTTGCTTCTCATGTCTCTGGAGCAATCCTCCTACCAGACTAGTCTTCCTCACAATTGGCAAGAAAAGTTTTTTTCTCAAGTTACTTTAAAGTGCCACTAATGATATATCAGAGAAATGTTCTTCCCAAGTAAGAAATATGACCGGAGATCGTAAGACATGTCATTGTCAAATGGCTACAGCTGCATTCTTATCCACTCCTGGGCAGACTTGGTAGGTATTTAATGAAGTATATCTGCTAAGAGGACTCCTACATCATCTTCTAAGGATCATGGGGAAAAAATATACAGAGCAGTACAGCTGACTCAGACTTTGCAAGCCTGGTTGGTTAAAGAGAAGAATATTATATTTATTTTTGGCTATAAATTACTATTGGAATAGTTGTTATGTTCCTTGCTGTACTGCTGTTAACCATCCAATGCATGAATCCAGCTGCACATGAAGTAGAGAGAAAGCCTTAAAGCAATGGGTGAGGGTGGAGGGACAAAAACGCAAATTACAGCAGTGCAGTGCAGTCGAAAAGGAACTCAAATGGGCACCCTGCTTACAATACAGATTTTGTGAAATGGTGGAAATACTCTTATCATTTATGATTTCCTGAAAAATGGACACCTATTTATAAATGAATGGCTCTGTAATAACTCCGTGACACCTTCATAAATCTCACCAATGTAGAGCAGTGTGTGACACATCTGATGAGAAATGTGTTTACTCCTTTTGGATTAAAAATAGAAAAACACAGTAGAACAAGTTCATTGGCAGGTTCAGGTGGCCACTTAGTATATAATGGGATCAGGAAATGAAAGTGCCCTGTGGCACAGAGAGAAGCACCACTAGCACCCCTTTGTAGAGGACGGGAGCAAGTGTGTTACTGTAGCTTGGGGTTGTTTGTATTTTCAGCATTTAAATACCAGCAACTGTACCTCTTTACAATCATCTAAATATTTATTCACTACTTCTGCTTGTTATTTCTTCATTAACAACGTTTTCCCTGCTGCGCAGCGGAATGTGTGAGCAACTTTGCAAATGTCAGAAGCACTCAATTTGGATCAACTGGAGGAAGTGATAACAAGACTCATAATCAAGTGGAAGTACAATAGCGGCACATTTCAAGCTGCGAAATAATAGATCAATTCAGAAGACTTTCTCGTGGGATAATACCTCCATTTGCTCTTATTTTGAGATTTGTGTTTATTCACTATCTCAGTGGAATGGTGTATTTTTCTTTTAGCACCCTCTTGGAGGCAGCAATTTAAATTATATTGGACCACTAATTGTTGTTTTATAAAAGAAATGTTGTATTTTTAATGAAGATAAACACAAGCTAATATAAGGACAACGTAAAAAGCTTTGGATTAAGTTCTAAGGGTCTCACACTTCTTACATGTCTGTGTTCTAGTGGAAGGGAGTTGTAACACTGTAGTGAAAGTGTCCTGTTTGACAGAAGCACTGCTGGAATTTATTCTGGCAGCAAGGAAGGATTGCACAACCAAGCTAAAGAGGGCTTTTATGAAAATTGAGCTTTTAAGTTTGAAATTACATAATTTTTGCCTCATACTATATAAAATGTTGCAACTGCATAATTTAGTTAGTAAATCTAGAATATTTTCGTCCGTTGAATCTCTGGATTTCTAGTCTGTGGCAACAGTAAAATGTCATTTGATTAATTTCATTGATACTGCTTACTGTTCTTTTTAGATGCTTTTTCAGTGCAATGACAGGTTAATATTAAAGTCTGGTTCCATTATTTTTCAGAGAGATTAACTGTAGAATATTGTCTCAAAATTACAACACAGAGACCTTTCTCCATTTCCTGTTTGCTAATCAGTCTGTGGCTTCTAAGACATTCTTTCATTTCAGAACTGAAATGAATTAGATGCGTTCTATTGTTCTTTCTCAGCAGGAAAAAAATGTATATCAAATTTATTAAACATGATGGTCTTTATCCAGTAGGCCATTTTGCAGGACTCTGTAGGTTTCAGCATGATTATTCATGTGATTAGAGGCTACAAGGTTGGGTCTCTCTTTGGCTGATGTATGTTTTTAGCCTCTTTGACCAAGGAGATCCTCTACCTATTTGTCAGCTAAAAACCTTTCCTATGGGATAAATCAACCCTCTCAGCTTTAGGTACCTACTGTACACCACACAGTTGACTGGATTCCCTGAGATCCGATGAAGGGACGGGAACAGTCTTCTTCGGGCAGCTGTTTGGCATAGCCAAGTTCCACATTCAGAGTCACCCTTTAACAGGAAGACTTTCTTTTCTCCCACTTCAGTACTGGTTTAGGCAATGAGTGAAGGGGGGGAAACTCCATTTCAACGTATCACTAGATATTGATTCCTTAGCTAATGTAAATTGACTTTGTTTTCTTGAAGACATTGGTGCCATGCTGATTGAAACCAGTGAAGAGCTGGCCTTCCAGAGTTTGTTTCACTGTGCACCTACACCTCCATGTGGCTGAGCTTTCCAGCCTCCACTTACCTTTTAGAGAAAAGGATGTTCACAGATGTCCTCTCATATAGGGTTGTTGAGTTGAAGGAAAACTGGTTTACTTGTCTGGAACTGGGCCATTCAGGGCAAAATATCTGTCCATAGACATCTCAACAGATATATCTTAGACAACTAGCTATACCTAAATCTCCTCCCTTGTACCACCCTGGAACACGACCATTCCCAAACCAGACAGGGAGAGGAGCTGGACCTTTTAACACACTCCTGTCTCAGTTGCCTGGTCCCTGAGATCATTCTTTCAGAGTCAGGGATCCACATCCTAATCCACACTGAGCTTCCCTTGGCTCTTCCCATGCCAGCAAAATCACTGAAACCAGTGATTTAGTAGGATTTGAGAAGGATCATGCATTTATACTGGCAGTAAGTGTGCTTTAAATTCAGTTAAACAGGATTTGTTTTAAGTTAGAAAGGGATATAAACCTTACTGCTTCTGAGACCAGCAAATTTGTAGCTGCTGGAACTAAAAAGAGTTGTTTTCCTCTGGACAGGGACACTGTGCTGCTGCCATGTGGGATGTTCTGTGCCTCCCTGCTGGTGCTGGTATCTGCTTGTGCTGATATCTGCTGAAGACAATGCCAGCAGCTCAGTGAAGGGACTTGGTTCAGATTTTGTCTCAAGGAAAGACGGCTATATAGCAAAGAGCACATCATATCAGATTTGGGTAGTGATCAGTGTGACTCAGAAGAGCCAAGAATCATGGGACCAAACCTCAGTGCCCATTGTGTACAGCTGAAGTGCTTCACCATACAAAAATTTCAAGGAAAATTGCACATATCAGTTCCTGACCTGAAAGTAGTTCCTTCTGATTGCTTCCCTGAGTCTACCTACAGATTATTTTGTTAACATTAACCTGGATGTATGATCTGCAGCAAGGATAGGGGATGAAGGTAATATTTCATACACTGAACATTTATCTTCTGGATGCTTGTGATACAAAATAGCTAGCAACCATATAAAAGATGGCTAAAACAGAAAGGATAAATTGCAGTTATTAATTTAAGTAAAAAAACCCTACACACAATACATAAAAATTCACGTTCACTGACCCTCCATCAAGTTCATTAAAAATATCCTACAGGGATAAGCCAATTTTCTCCAGGGCTGACATCTGAAGGACAGAAGAATATGGATATTTTTTTTTTTTTTTTCTGTGCTGCCTGAGAGACTTTACAATTGTTAGGAACTCATGTTCCTTCAGATCAACATGACATGAAAGCAGCAAAAGCAGGGGATGACCACTCTTCTCATTGCCTCTTAGAGCTGAATTTTTTTTTTTAATCTTTCTATTCTAATCACTTCTTGAAAGTTTGGGCCAGAGTCTTCTAGGATGTCAGAGAAGGAAGCCAATTTCTTGTGGAGAATGGTGATTCTGAAATAAGAAATAAGATTTCTGCTTATGGGTTTCTGCTCTGGCTATTGTGATTGGTTTGCCAGCTATTATTTCAAAAAAAACTTACAAATAATATTATTCAGAGTCTACCTGTTGAAACACAGTATGTGCTCCTGCTGCCTAAGAGACTGGAAATGGAAGTATAGTCTAGAAATATCAAAAATCCCTAGACAACATTATTCCCACCACTTCGGTATAATAGAAAGTAAATTATTTTTAAGGTAAGTAGCCTGGATGTAGACCCTTGCTTTTATCATTTTTTTCTGTATTGTGCGATGGCATGATCACATTCACTAAATATAGACATTATATGAAGGGGAAAACCAATCTCTCTTTTCACTGATCTGCAATAACCATCCACCATCAAACTCTCTATTTCCTTTGATGTAATGACATTATTATGCAGAAATCTAGCACTGCTCTGGACTGGCTAAACCATAAAATGTGAATGTTTCTAAAATTGCCTTAGAATGTGTTTATTTTCAATTTATATAAAAATGTTACAGTAAAAGTGTGGGGTGGATATATATGCAATTCCTAACAATCAATGCAAATATAAACCTCATGGTTTATATTACATACACACAAACCATACATTCAAAAAGCAGGCTTTCAAAGCAAGCCCTAAGTACTTTGGAAATGTTAGAATTAAGGTTGCTATTGTAAGGTTGTGTGCAGGTTTTCCTATTATTGTCTTTAATTATACAATTACAAAATAATTCTGCAAACACTAGCTACCACATTTAGCATGCAAAACAGTCTAAAGAATAATTTAATCAGTATGCTATTTTTTTCCTTTTCAGTCTGCAACCCCAGGTCATATGTTTCTAAAATGTAGATTTAAAGTTGGAAAAAAGTTTTTCTTTTCAGCGACACTCATCACTTCCACAACTGAGTGACATATAAATATTAATTAATATTAATTGATTTATTTTCACAACATTTTTGTGAGCTGAAGAGTGGTGTGAATATTATTTTATAGCCAGAGTGCCTGAACACATATGTGAAAACAAATAATTCCACTGTTTATCGGGTAGAATTTGAGACACAGGAAGATCAGGCGCCTCAGAGCATTTAATGTCCTATAGCAGCTCTACAAAATCCCATTGGCTTTAGCTGAAGTTGTGAGTCCCTAGAACTTTTCTAAATCAGATTTTCACTGCAGCAAAAATTAGTGATGAACTGTGAAGACTCGGATTTGATGTCACTTCCTGCCATTTAATGGCTATGTGTCCTATGGGTTGGGAGCTTACATTTGTCCAAATGGTCTGGATTTAAGTCCCTCTAAGAAAGGCATTTGAGCCCACAAACAGGGAGCAGGCCGGGTTCAGAAACCATGCTGCCACCTAACAGTCCATGGCTGGCTGCAATTGCGCAGCTGGTGCTACGCAGCCCAAAGGCAGGAGGAGGTTTCTAGATACCTGCCTGCCTGGGGCATGAACACACAAGCTAAGAAACTGTAGGAAAGTGTTTTCCAGGCTGTAATCAAGGGACTTTGGCCTTACTTGATTCAGTATTGTCTTGCAGTTCCCTGTGTTGGTCACCAGACAACTGCAACTGGTGAAAATAAGTTCTGCCAGAGCTGCCTTTGTACACAGCGCTGCTCTGTTCCCAGACTGTTTCTGGACTTACACAGAGAATGGGAGGCAAAAAGGGCAAAACAGCATGTAATAAATAGATCTCACAATACTTATTCAAAACAGAATTTTTAATTACAGTTTCACAGAGAACCTTGATTTCCCAGTTTCCTCCTTTCTGAACACTGAATGCTGATGTTGCCGGAGGAGGTGACACCAAAGGTGAGCCTGGCTCCATATCTCCATCAGGCAGCGTGCGCAGAGTGTGAACCAATCTCCAGCAATAGCTGACTGACTTCGTATTCTAGAGGTTACAGTTCATAAGTGTATTAACCAACAGTGGATCTAGCCTGCATGATTTTCTCTGATCCCCTTCTAAATTCATTTAGAAAAGTGTACCCTTTGTGCTTGAAAAGTATGTATTTTCTACTGTGAGAGTAGTTGTTTGCTATCGATCTTCTCCATTCTACAAATCTCTCTTGTGCTGATGCCTTTTTTTCCAGATTCAGATACTTTTTTTTTTAATTTGCTTTGTAGATGTGTGAAAGACAGTCCACATCTCTCTCTATTTTTGTGGGGTTTGTCTGGATACTTGGTAATTCTATTAAACTTTTTCTTTTGTTATGGCATGCCCAGGACCACACGTTCCATTTTTTAAGCTTAGAATAATGAAATCTTGAATTATTAATAGATGATTAATATACACTGGGACATGATTATGCATTCAGTTAAGCTCCTAATTATTTTCCTAATTATTCACCAAATTCTAGTTACATTTGTAGACACCGTTGAACTCTAAGCTGTTTTCCTGAAGAACAGTTTGCAGCAGCTTCAAGATCCCTGTCCTGAATGGTGGTAAGTAAACTGATGACCATCATATATTAATAATTGTAGGTTATTTATTTTCCTTTAGGTTACACTTACTAACATTTCATTTCATCTACCTTTTTATCATCAACTTATAAGTTTGAGTTTCTTGACAACTTCTCACAACCAGCTTTAGATTGTTCCAAAGAAGTCTGTATCATTTTCATAATTTGTCTCCTTATCATTCAAGTGCTATCCATTTAATGGCACATTTTTCATGTGTAGAATATGTCAGAGCTCCCTTCTTTCTGAAAACCAACTACCCACCCCTACCATCTGTTTCTTATACTTTAACCAATTGTTATTCCACCACAGGACATTCTCTTTCATCCCATGACAGCTTAGTGTTTCACAGAGATTTTGCAACAAGACCTGCTCCAAAATTTTTTAAAACACGTTTGTTACATCACCTAAACCATATGTTCAGTGGCCCCTCTAAAGGTGTCCGACTGATACACAAGTCATGACTTCTCTATGCAAAGGCTACATCAGTTTTTCCCTAGTATATCATATTTTTCTATTTTATTACTTAGTCTGTTCTTACAGAATGGAATCTTCCTACAGAGTTGCTCTTATAGAATTATAATTTATTGGTTTGTCATTGTCTAAGTTAATATAGGAAATCTTATAAAATATTAGTATCGTGTTTGCCACTTTCCATTCTTCTGGTAACACAACCTGTTTAAATGACAGATTATTATTCACAGTTAATAGTTGAGCAGTTCCTTATTGCAGTTGCTTAAGAATCCCTGAGGGAAAGAATCCTGTAGGTTTATCCCCTGGAAAAGAATAGCTCTGCAGTAAGGATCTCTCTGGCCTCTTCTACAATAAATGTTGGCACAAAGATTCGATTCGTTTTTTCTCTCCAATAACATCACCTTAGTAAACGCTCCTTTTACAGCTTGATCAACTATTGGACACATTTTCTTGAAAGCTTTTTGTTCCCATTTTAGGGGAAAAAAATTGTTTTAATTTTGTTATCTTATTAGCTTTCCTCCTGTGTGTTTTTATGTGTGACCTCTTGGGCTTTTTTAAAAAGAAGAAACTGGAGGGAATTCTGTCCTGTGGCAACATGGCTGATGACAGAGCTGGAGAAGAAATTTGGAGATTTTAGTGGAGAGAAAATAGTAGCAATGCAGTTCTTCCAGGTCACCTATGGAACCCTGAGACAACAGTTTCCCATTGCACTGTCAGTTTTATCAGCACCCGAACAATAGACACTCGCACCCTTATGTTCACCCAGCAGTGTGCACATTGGATAAAGACTTTTTCCCACTCCTTCCTTCTTTGACCCTTTCTTTGACCTTGACCTTTGATCCTTATGTCAGCTCATTTGAACTATTTTGTCAGCTTTTTCCAAGAATCGCAACCTGACATCAACATTCAATACGGAAAATATCAGCCCAGAGAAGCTGGTAAATTTAGAAGTCACTGAAAACAGACCTTGGAAAGTGTGAAAATGGCATCATAAGAGACAATACTACCAGTTCTGCCTAAAATGACTACTGTTAAAGAAATTCCTTTCTAGCTATGTGCTTTCAGGAGCATTAACAAGGGGGAACCACAGGATGTCAATGATGTTACAGGCTTACAGCTTCCAAATTGTAATTGAATCTAAATATTATTTAGAAATTTCAAAATTATTTTCAAAAAAAATATTTTCAAAAATTATTTCATCCAGGCAAAAACATGTCATCACCGAACATCTATGGATCATGACTCCACAAGTAATTTCTGAAAAAGTTGTTCTGTTACAAAAGGCTCATATAACTTCCTTTCTACCACTCTCTCCTCCTCCCTTTCGCTGAGCCTTACACGAGTTTCACACTGGAAATCACTCCCCCACTACTTACACAAATGCTATGCTGCATGCTACAAATCCTTGCCAGGGATCTCTGGGAAAGGATTGGCGCTTTCAGAGTCCTAACTTTCAGGGAGGTCTTCTGCAAAACTGTGAAACTAATCTGAACCTTACACTTAGTTCAGGTTTCATTCTCTGACCTTGCACTGCAGATCCTATGAATAGAACATTGTCCTCTCTGTGCAGTCTCAATAACTGGACATTTTCTGGGTCTGTGGGTTTGTACAATGAGATATCTACTCCAATCTGTGTACATAATGCTCCAATGCCTGCCAGGAATGGCTGCAATATTGATGCCTTTCAATGTAGATCACATCATTCACAGAGCAGAGTTCAATAAAATGATACTGTAGTTAACAAGTTTTATAACACAAAGTTACTTTAAAACATGGAACTAATCAGGAGGAAGCCTGTTTATGCATGTCACTGTTACATTGAATCTTCAATAAATAAACAAAGATTTGCTTCACCTATTGTCATGTATATCAAGTCAGTCATTAATCTAAACTAATGAAGCCTAAGATATATGACAGGCCGTTTTTATGGAGCTCTTTCTTAATGATATGTTTGCTTCTCATTATAATGCCAAGAGAGCCCATTATCTAGAAAACAGCACATCATAGCCAAAAAGCCTTGAATCCACTGCTTCTCTCTTTGTTCCTGGCTCACAATAAGTAGCACTTAAACTTACATTTTCATAGACCTTTCCCGGAAGAATAGCATTACTCAGAAATGAATAAAAAAATCCAAAGAATTGCAGTAAGAAAATAATGTGTCCATTGCTTGATCTTTAGTCAGTTAGTTATTTTGTTAGATAGCTAGTTATTTAAGGATTTTTGATCTGGCCTGGAAGACGAAAATGAAGGGTAGATTCAAAAAGTTTCATATGCGTGTCCATTTTAAATTTATGAGAGTATCGATTCTACGCAGCTTAAAGTGATTGCTTGCTTTTGACATTAGAACAGTTATAAGGCAGCACAGAATAAACCCATTAAAAATGATTCAGAGAAAGCAAACAAACTCATATGCTTTCCTGCAAATTTCCAAGAAAGAGATTACTTGCTCCTCTCCATGGATTTGCCAGTTTGATATTACAGAACAGAAAAATTAAGTGGCAATCCAGCTTTCATTTTCTTCTGAAAATGGTCGGAATTAATACAGGAAGACCAATTATTAACAGATCAGATTCATTTCCTATTGTACAAGGTGCTCAGACACAAGCATCTAGTGCCAGTTCGGATGCCCCAGAGTAGAGATGCACACCCAGGGCAAGAAGCTGTGACACTGCTTTGAAGAGAAACCTGTACTCACACGGAGACAAGATCGCATCTTCTAGAACATCTCAGATGGCATTAGGCACTCCTGGTTTGGCTCCTGAATCAGGCACAGGATGATTGCCACATTCCTATGTTTGAGTGTTTTCAGAGGTAGATACTAAATCTTGATTGGAAAGGAGCCAAATCTTCCTTCAAAATCTTCATATTCCTCATGGTAATCTCTACCAGAAATTAATGATCTCACTGTTAAAAATGATTGCTCTGTTTCTAATTTCACTTGTTTTAACTCCTAGTCATTACATTCTGCAGTGTTTTGCCAGAGTAAGGACCCAGAATATCTTTCAGTTCTCCTGAAAGTACTGAAATGCTTGAGTATTTAGTACTCGCATCACTCTGGAACCACTGAATGTCATTTCATACAAAAGAAAATCTTGTAAAGGGCTGGAGAAGATGTTCTTTACAAATAAAACCTAAGTTTGCATTGATGTTACAAATTCCATTGATCCAAGTTGCACAAAGGCGGTGTGACCATTTGGGGAATACATATGCATCAGTGTATATATCCCCTTTTTGTGTTGTGAGTCTTTTTCTAGTTGTAGCCTTTCACTGGGCTTTGAGTCTTCATTTTATAGCAAGAACATGACAATCTTCTGGAGTCACTGTTCCTGGTGAGCTCTGAAGTAACTATGCCCAGCTGATGGTTGCTGACTTTGAAGAGGTCTGTTCTCAGATGATAACAGAAAACTGAAGTATGAAATCCGTTGGTGGAATTTCATCAAAGCAATAAAAAAAAAAAAAATACAATGCAACCCTCTCACATGAAACTTCCAAGTCAGTGGAAACTGCCACATGCAAGCTGATCAGGCTACAAAGAGCAAGAGCTGAAATCACCAATGTAACTCAGATCAAAACCAAGACTTTTGTGGGTAACAAAGTTCTGCATTAATGACTGTGTTTGGGAGTTTCATGTCTTTCTATGTGTGTAACTTTCCTATTCTTGTTCTACTGCATACTTTGTGTGTGCACACCCATATAAGAAGTTATTTAGCTGAGCTTAGCTCCTTGCTTTGTTGACACAATCAGGGTTACCAGAAAAATTGATTCCTACAGCCAAGTGAATGGGGGATGCAGAGGCAGGACAGAAGCTAAGCACCTGGTCTAATAGCTAGGGTAATTCAACATCTACGCAGCTGGACTATAGTCTTCCAAAATGTCTCCAAATAGTATCAGGCATGGCATTAACATCTGAGATACAGAATTTAAAAGAATCATCACATAGACCAAAGCGATTTAGATGATCACAGACTCTGTTTTGAATTCATCATAGGAGACACTCATCACCATGGAGGCCAGGAGGAAACAAGAAGCAAGAAAAAAATAAGTGAGAAAATTGAAATAAGTTGTTTGACTCCTAGCTTTCAAAAGAATACTCTTATTTTGTGTGGGTTTGGAACTTTCAGGACAGCACAACAACAAGGAATTGGTTGTTCAGAGCCTGCTCATTTTACATCTATAAAATCATATATCTGAACAGTTGCTAATAGTACCAACCTATTTCCTTGACACCAGTGTCATTCTGATTTAAGACATCAATACTTTCCTGGAAGAAAGTTTCATACAGACCTCCAAAATTTTTTTCCATCAGAACAATTTTCTGATGGAATATGCAGGTTTTGTAAATTAATACGTTTAATGGGAATATTTTAATTAGATTGTGCCTTCCAGTCCCACAGAGAATTGTTTCTTATTGCTTTACCCAGGTCAAAACATTTCATTGAACTGAGGAACCCAAAACATTTCATTTAAAAAACTTCTTAAAATTGGCTTGATTTCTCTGGAACATTGAAAGCCTCTTGCTCCTAAGGACTGGCCTCTGCAGAACTATTTTTTCCATAAGACAGTATGGCAAAGCTGACAAAAATGGTCAATATCTCACTGACATAATGCTGAGTGCATCATGAAAAATCTAGTATCTAAAAACCTTGAGATTTTCTGGCCAACTTGAATTTTTGACAATTGATTACTTTTATGGACTTAGGACACTGTCTGACAAAGAGTGAAGTGTGCAGTTCACATCAAGTGTGGATGCATCCCATTACATTCATTTGCATATGTCTTACACAGATGCAGCAGAATGGATACGTATGTTGGGATGTTAAGGCTTTAGTACCCTGAGTAATAGAACTCTTCCAGCAACCTCTTTCAGTCTCACGTAAATATGATGGCAATCAAACAATAAGAATGTCATCAAATTTAAGGCCTGAAGCAAGAATTCAAAAGAAGCTGTCCTATACACTGAAAATAAGTTATTACAGTAATTAGATGATATCCAAGGATCATTGTTCAGTACTTATTTTTCAAGAAATATCACTTTCCAGATGCTAAGCCTACACAAGCACTTACCATTGTTAGGAAACCTTCCATTATGAAATTGCCTTGTCCTTCAAGCTATCCTCTAAAATATATTTTCTTTTCCTGTTTCGGACCATAAAGAATTATTTTCACTGGATCCTTAGCTCCTACAAAGAGAAATAAAATGTTATTTATCAGGTCTCTTCCACTAAGTAGAGAATCTAGTCTTCAGAACTGCTGTAGGACTAATTCAAAGTAACTGAGATTCTCATTTAGTATAAGCCATCTGAACACACCATCCTAGCACAAAACGGTTCTGTGAATCACTATAGCAAATCTGTTAGAGGTTTGTTCTCATTCGTAAATACTTTGCCACTGATGTAACACAAGCCGTTGTCAAATTCTCTTATGTATAAAGTTTAAATATTGGTAGTTGTTCAGTAAAAGGTACCAAAGAAAGCAAGCTCTGGAGAGAAAGCGGGTTTTTTTTCAAAGCTCTGCTATAACAGGAATTTTTTTACTTTTTTTCTTTATTTTCTAGGATTGAAAAAGAATCTATTCTGTTTACTACATAGCCATTTACATTCTGGCTTTGGATTTCCAAGAAGCCGAAAAGTCTGTTTCCATTAGCACTAAAACCAAAGAGAGGCTTTCACCCCAGAAACGTCAGGCACCATTACTTTCTGTAGAGTCTGAAAGCTCTGCATCTGTCGATGTCAGAAATGGGCAATATGTCTATCCATAGAAGAGCAACAAGGCCTGTGAAAAGAATTTGTAAAAAGGCAGGCAAAATTGTTTTCATAGATGGCAACTATCAGCACTGGTAAGAAACAGCAAATTTCCCTTCCTTAAGGAAGAAATACGTGGCTAAGAGAAGCCACTTGAGCTGAGTTACTTACTTTGGAGGAAGGAAAAGTAAATGCTTTGTATGGTTGAGGCGATGTGATTGCCAAAGTTTGTGACACACTTCATATGCAATAGATGAATAGAATATTGGCATGTGATATTCCACTTCAAGCAGTACTTCAAATAACTAGTGTTGTTTAACTTGAGCTAATTTTTTTTTGTTGTCTACTCCAAAATACATTTTTTCAGAAAGGTATTATGCCTAAGAGACAAATGTTAAATTTAAACATTTATGAGGAAGTACCAAATGAATACCAGAATTGTTAGCATGCGAACTTAACCATAAAAAATGTTTACAATGTAAACAATTCTGATTTATATAACAGACTCACCTTAGTTTGGATACAAGTATTAATGTAACTAAGGCTTTGCAGAAGTATTCTGCGTGCATTTTCAACCTGAAGTCAACCAAAACTCTATGCCTGTATCCTTGTGTTCGCTTTCATCTCACCTGGACACTCAGGAGTAGCTGTTATGTATTTCACTTCTTCATTGATACCATATTCTTCTCAATAGTCAGATGTCTTACATGCATGAGTTCTTACAGATTCCATGTCTGAAAATAGGCCAGTGTGGACTAATCTGATCAAAAATTACATGGTCCAGAAACATATACCCTTAGATCTGCCCTGCTATTTAACTATGTTTGAAAACATAGTCTATATCAGCATAATTGCATTTCATGTATTTGGTTTAAAAACATTAAAATCCCACAAATGTACATGGGAAGGAAGGTACTTTTCACAGATATCAACAATTATTATAAATTTCTTTTATACAGCAAACTAAACTGACTGGCTTTAGGTATATACCCATATCTGTTGCAAGTACATCTGATGACTGTTTTTGCCACCATGGCCATTGTCGCAGCACCCTCCAAACTAGCCGGCTGCAACAAGGTCTTTTACCATCTCATACCAACATATTCTTCACCCCAGTCCCTCTGCTGCCTTCTCCTAGTCTCTCCTCATCCAGAACACACATTCTCTCTTCCCTTCTCTCTGCTTCTTCCTCCTCTCTCTTCCTCAGCTGGTCCCTCTTCCTTGGCTGCCCAACCCCTTCACAGAACCAGCCACAGCTGCACCTTGTCTACATCAGCCAACCCACCGCCCCTGCAGCCAGCCCACAGCTGTATGTTATCAATGTTAATTAACCCAGATTCATTCATCTACAATTCCCCTTTTTTTTTTTTGTTTTTTATCATTTCATACCTTATGTTTTTAACAATCATTACAATCTTTTTACAAATAAATTTTTCATACAGCCCTCTATAATTCCTCTACAGGCCCTGAGTCATGGCAAAAAGGGATTTTTTTTTTCAAAGCTGTGAAATTCATTCTCTTCAACTGAATTAAAGATACTTCACTTTAAATATAAGCTTTACTTGGAAAATTCTTGTAACACAGCTCTGGCCACCCACTCATTAGTTTTTATTAGTTTTAAGCTTAAAATAAACATGTGAAATGAAATTCAGAAATTAGTAAAATGAAAATGTAATGCTCAAAGACAAGGTGCCCCCAAGAGTTCAAGTAAAGACCTTACCTAATCTTTTTTTTCAGTCATTACATATAATATGATATGGGAGATGAGACCACAGCCCTGATAATCAGATTCTTGAGACAAAGAACTAAAATACCATTATCAACTGTGCAAAGGACTTGGGCAGTGCCAGGAAAAGTCCTTGAATGTCCCATAAGCTCTTAGCATCTCTCTTTATAGTCTATTGGAGAGACAAAATCAGAATATGGAATCATAGAATCATTCAGGGTGGAAAAGACTTTTAAGATCATTGAGTCCAACCACTAACTTAGCAGTCCCAAGTCCACCACTAAACTGTGTCATTAAGCTCCACATCTTTTAAATACCTGCAGGGATGGTGACTCCACCACTTGCCTGGGCAGCCTGTTCCAATGCTTAACACTTCTGGTAATGAAATTTTTCCCAATATCCAATCTCAACCTCCCCTGGTGTAACTTGAGGCCATTTCCTCTTGCCCTGTTGCTTGTTACCTGGGAGAAGAGACCAACGCTCACCTCACTACAACCTCCTTCCAGGTACTTGTGAATAGTAATAACGTCCCCCCTGAGCCTGCTTTTCTCCAGGATAAACACCCCCAGTTCCCCCAGATGGTCCTCATAACGCTTGTGCTCCAGACCCTCCACCAGCTTCGCTGCCCGTCTCTGGACACGCTCCAGCCCCTCAATGTCCCTCCTGCCAGGAGGGGCCCAAACCTGAACACAGCATTCGAGGGGCGGCCTCACCAGGGCTGAGTACAAGGAGACGATCACTGCCCTTGTGGCACTCAGAATGACCTTCCCTGGCACTGAGGTCAGACTAACAGGCCTGTAGTTCCCTGGATCTTCCTTCCAGCCCTTCTTGTAGATGGGCATTATGCTGGTTAGCTTCCAGTCACCCAGGACCTCCTTGGTTAGCCAGGACTGCTGATAAACTCAGTGAGCACTTCTGCCAGCTGCCCCAGATCCATCCCTTGGATACCCAGGCCCCATAGGCTTGTGTGTGTCTGAGTGGTGTAGCTGGTCACTGGCCATTTCCCCTTGGATTATGGGGACTTCATTCTGCTCCCTGTCTCCTGGCTCAGGGGGCTGGGTACCCAGAGAACAACTGGGCTTACTATTAAACACTGAGGCAAAGAAGGCATTAAGCACCTGAGCCTTTTCCTCATCCTTTGTCACTATCTCCCCCTGCATCCAATAATGGATGGAGATTCTCTTTAGCCATCCTTTTGTTGCTAATGCCTTCATAGAAATATTTTTTATTGTCTTTTATGGCAGTAGCCAAATTTAAGTTCTAGCTGGGCTTTGGCCCTTTTGATTTTTTCCCAGCATAACCTCACAACACCCTCGCAGTCCTCCTGAGCTGCCTGCCCCTTCCTCCGAAGGCCATAACCTCTCCTTTTTTCCTGAGTTCCAGCCAAAGCTCTCTGTTCAGCCAGGCCGGTCTTCTTCCCCGCTGGCTCGTCTTTTGGCACATGGGGACGGCCTGCTCCTGTGCCTGGAAGGTGTCCTTCCTGAAGAATGCCCAGCCTTCCTGGACTCCTCTGCCCTCCAGGACTGCCTCCCATGGGACTCTGTCAGCCAGGCTCCTGACCAGGCCAAAGTCCGCCCTCCAGAAGTCCAAGGTGGCGGTGCTGCTGACCCCCCTTTCTTACTTCTCTGAGAATTGGAAACTCTTCATGATCGCTATGCCCAAGACGGCCTCCAGCCATCACATCCCCCGTACGTCCTTCTCCGCTCACAGACAACAGGCCCGGCGTGGTGCCGTCCCCAGCTGGCTCCCGCATCAGCGGTGCCAGGCAGTTACCTTCTGCGTGCTCCGGGAACCCCCTGGGCTGTTTGCTCTCTGCTGTGCTGTATGAGGAGGTAGGCAGCGAAAAGTAGCTAAAACCTAGAAGGAGCCGTGATTCCCTAGCATCTCCAGCTGGCCAGCTTTAGTAGTGTCCTTGACGATATGCCAGTCTTCTATTCCTAGATGTGATCACATTGCAATTAAGTGCTGCAAGCACTTACCTAAGTATGTATTTACATATATGTAGTTACGGATACATACTAAGTATGAGGAGTAGAAAAGCACTGAAAAGACTCACTGGTAGGTTTTACCTACCCATGCATTTAAGGCAGTTTGCAGGTTTCTGCCCTTTAAATTTTAATGTTCAAATCCTGAGAATCAATTATGTTAATAAAAACTTTTAACAGCTCGGCTCTTTTAGGGTTGCTGTGGGACAAGAAGAGTTCACAAAATGCTCTGGTTTTCTACGGTGTAGAAAAATTGCCAGCCAGGAGTTGGCAGAGATCATTAGTATCTCTCGCCGTCTCCTTCAGCTGGCAGCTGCAGCTCGGCCTGCCGGAAAAGCTGCTGTAAAGCTGGATGTTTGCGAGCAGTCAGCTGCTCCTTGTGTCAGGGAAATCTCATTCTCGGTTTGACCCAAATGGATACAGATCTGCCTGATTTTGTACTGCAAACGCAGGCTGGTCATTTTGGAATGTGCTAGTGAGGTCATTTATTGCTGATTATTGCTACCAATTGGCTTCTGTAAAGCAGCGAGAAGCTGACACTCTCTAAAATCAGAGCAATTTGCTAATTTAAAATGTTAATAGATTAATTTATGCTTGTTTCTTTTTATCCTCTACAAAATCTAGATTTGCTATTCACATGTACAGATTGGTTTTATATGCAAGTTTTTCCTCACGATTTATTTCCAGTTCACCTTTCACATTGCTAGATTCTGCACCAACCCAAGAGAAATAACATTTTCTGTTCAGTAAGGGATTAAACTTTTGATGAGATATTTCTGACACAGGAGGTCCACAGATGTTCTTGCACAAGTCTTTAAAAGGACATTTGACATGTGGCATTGCAAGAACATATTCAGCAAATTTTAGGTAAGCAAATTGACTTAACTTAATAAACTGCTTTTCATCAAACTAGATGGAGCCAAATCTTGAGCTTTGCCAAGAAATTTATTTTTATTAGTGCAGTATAATTTGGTGCTTACTAAGCTGTCTGGTTCACACAGTGTGTTGGAGGCGAGGGAGCAGGAGGTTTCCCAGCGAAAGAGGGCGGCTCCACCAGAAGCACAGCAGTGGTGCTTGCTGCAGAGGTGCTCCTCCTCCGGGTTTTTAAAGGGATGGATACTGTGCTACACAACCTGTCTCTGAAATGTGAAAAAAGCATAATTTGAAATGAAAGCCAAAGAAAGATGAGCTATTTCATATGCCTGGTTCACTGCTTTCCATTTCACCAGCAATAAAAACCCAGGGGGAGCTGGAGGAGAAAATTGTCACAACACCAGAAAGCATCCTAGAACTCTGCTTCCAGTCTCACACTAATTTCTGGGGTGTCTAACAAGGGCAACCATTCACTGTGTTAAATTCACATGCATAAACCCTTTTGTGGGTAGTGAATGCTTTGGCATATGCAGAGTTCTTCTTTCAAAAGCCCATATTCAATACAGATTTCAACATTTCTGGTTGGCAAGTCATCTCTCTGTATCCCCAAAGACTGAGAACCACAGAAGTTGGCACTTTTTATAACTAGGCGTGACTTCTCTGGAAAGAGATGATTGCACCATGAGAAAGGAATTTTTTTTTTGCCAGAAATTGCCTCCCTGTATCACTTTCTCTACTGTAAGATGTGTGTGGGATTCAGGATATGGTGTTCTTCACAGTGGGTCTTAGATGAGACATCATGTGAGTAGTCTCACAGTGACTATTTATCAGTGCCAAGGATATCTAAGATCAGAAAGCTCTTTCCTTTCATTTTCTGAAAACTAAAAGACAGAAATCTATTTCCAGTTCTCAGTGAACTTTAAGGATGCTTGGGGCTTTGTCCATCATAACTGAGTTTACACTCCCTAATGATGTGTAACATTCTTATCTGGTTTGTTTCTGTTTGAGTGATGTATAATGAGTACTTGAGCACAAACCAAGCTAAAATTGGGGAAAGTAAAATGAAATAGACATTGACACAAATGGGGTATTATCTTCAGTCAGAACATCTGTGTCCTACTAAAAGTATTTTTCAAGCCGTACCAGCCTTTCTCCTTTCCCTCAGCAGTCTGCCCAGGGAAGTGGTTGAGTCACAATCACTGGAGATATTTAACAAACTTGTAGATGTGGCACTTGGGGACATGGTTTGGTGGTGGATTTGGCAGTGCCAGGTTAACGGTTGGCCTCAATGTTCCTAAAGGTCTTTTCCAGCTTAAATGATTCTGTGATTCTATGTGCTTTGGATTTTGTCTGACCCAGAGCCTGTCAGGCAGCTCACAGATAATCTTGACTCCCACAGTGCTTATCCAAATGACCTTAAAATTACTTAGTCAAAGAAAAAATAAAAAGGTTATAGCCTTCCCCTCCCCACCTCAAACCCCTGAAAAGTTCATTAAGGATCAGATTTCTGTAAGAGATGTAGGAAGAGGATTTTGTTTATATTCCCTATATTTATATTACAGCAATTGTTTAATATCCTGCTGTTTCCAGGTAGGTAGCGCTCTCTGAGTGTGAAATACAGCTTACTAGACTGTCAGAATGACAGTTTCACACCATATTATGAAGGCAGGTCTTTAGCACGGCTTTTTCTTAGAGTAAGGCATCCAGAAGCCCTTTGTTTTGCTGCCTGTGATCCCACTTTAACCTATCACTTCTGCTTTCATTACCCAGGATATGGTGACTACTCTGTTTTGTTAGGTAGTGTTTAATATGTTTGTCTTGATGTTATGTGAAATAATCAGGAACACCATTATTAGATGTCACTGTTTTGGCCACTGGAATAAGAGTTTTATTAGCAAAGTGAGATAGAAATTAATTTTATTTTGAAATATTAGCATTTGGTTGTGAGGGTATCTGCTTGCCAAGTTAATCTTATGTTTCTTAATATACATATTCCTTAGACTCTGCCATAATTTCCTGGTTTCTGAAGCTGAAACAATATTGTTTTTCTTCCTAGCCACATGGTTTTTGTTAAAAAGCAGTTTTGATTTGGTTCTCTTAAAATTAGAAGCATATTTTGATGCAATTTATTTATTTTTAAAGTTTAGCAGCTCTGCAACAGAAAGAAAACTTATAAAAGCAATTTCTTAAAAAAATCTGGACACTTAAAAATAAATGAAACAACACTAATTAGTTGTCTTTCAATAACCTCACTGTATTTTAATTTCTCTTCTATTTCTTTTAACAGTGTTATCCATTAATATAGCCCAATAAAGACATTTCAGTCGTTGAATCCATAAACTAGTCTTGATTTATTGAGAAACATCCACACAATCTGTCCTAAAGATCTGAGCTAGTAACTTACATTCATGTGAGTGCTCGTTACTTTCACTGATGGATCCCAGAGAAGCAGTTAGCAGACTGTAAGGACTGAGCTGCAGTGTTAAAGGTAGGAGTAAGTTTACTTCTGTGAGATGGATGACAAACACTCAAATTATCAAATACTAGTTACATGTAAGAAAATGCATTGCTTGTATCAGGGAGTTTAGACATTATTCTTCTTCCAGATGAACTTCAGAACGTCACAAGTTGCTCTAAATGAGGATAGCCTTGTGAAACGTTACCTCTCTGCTAAACAGAATCAGAGCTGTTTGAGAGAGACACCGAGTGTGACACCCTGCTTATTAGGTGTGTCGTCTGCTCCTAACAACTTAATCAGTGTAGCAAACAGCATTGCTGAAGATTAGCTTCACCTATAGACATTGAAAGCAAGTGTCCACAAACCTCTGGCGACCCAGCAGAGTTAAAGTCTACTTTGATTCAGTAAAGACAGCAGTAGGAAACCAAAGTAATTTTTTCTGTTCCCAAGAAGCCAGATCATATAACTGGTACTTTTCTTCCTCAGATACAACAAAAACCTAATTCTTGAGAGACAGAAAAAAACACCACGACATCAGGCAGTAGCTCTGCGCTCCTTATGTTTGCCCTGCTGTCAAGGACAGCTAAGATTTTATTAACCAAGAGCAAAATAAACTTCTGAATTCCTCACACAGGCCACATTCTACCTGCTACGTTGGAAAAAATTATGCAAGGAATGGCAGCTAATGGCAGCTCTGAAGAGGCCATCTCTAACCCCATTACGAAGACAAGCAGTTTCCCAGGTAAGCCTATACCAAGGGTTTCATTGTTCAAACTTCTAGGCCTCATTCCTCTAAAAATCAACCCAAAACAAAAAAAAACCCTCAAAACAAAACCAGAGAGGAACCCAGCACACATCTAAGTAGACACTTCCATGTCAGTGTTCGCTGCATGTGTGAGGTCATGTGCAAGTTTTCCCTCTGGTGAAGTGATCACATTTTAGCACTCAAAACTAGAAGCGGATTTTCCCCCCTTGTCTGTTTAAACTACCTGGATATTATTAAGCAAAGTTTCATTTGCGAGGATAATTCAAGAAAGGCGAATCAGAATGGAAAAAAAGAATATTTGAGAATATTTGCAGACTTGTTTTGGTATTTATTAACAGAATTATATTTTTATCTTTAAAAAAAAAAAAGTCCTTTAGAAGAGGGGGGTTTCTTGCCAATGTAAAATCTGGCTTTTTAAAAAAGAACACAGAGCTAGGCCATAGACACTTCACTCTTTCAAATAACTTTTAGAAGTTTATATGCACCTGTAATATCAAAGCTCCGAAGTCAGCAAATGGCAGCGTGTGGAGTCTGGATCACGACGGTATGTTCCATTGGAGTGCACGGATGGGGAATGCTGCAGTCTGTGCCATATTTGTTGTGGACCCATGGCATCCCCACGGCACTCGTATTCACAGACCCAGGCCCAAGCATTATGAGTTTCAGACGAGGTTTTCGGAATGGAGAGCTGTGATTTTAGGCAGTGTTTCTTCCCTGTAACTGCTGGCCCTCTGGGTATGTCTCAGGCTATACTCATAGTATAGAAACACCTAACCACTTGATACATCTCAAATCCTGACCATTAACTGTTCATATCACACTCCTGATGTGTTTATACCTTCATTAAGTTTCTCAAGAACCTGCACCACATGCTGAATTCCTGACGACTCCTCCTGTCTGGGGAAGCTGGAGCAAAAAGGGAGAGAAAATATGGAAATATTTTGCCTCCACTTACGCTTCCTTACAGAAATTGAGCTGATTTGGAAACGTGGAGCCTAGTTCTAGTCCAGTTTTCTTGTCCTGAGGTAAAACCAAAGTTTACCTTTCCTTTGAGAAGACAAGTGTGTCCACTCTCTTCACCCCCACCCTTGATGGCAGAAACTGTTTTCAACTCAGGCTGCATGGTCAGAGTGGAAGTGCAGTGGATGCTGCTTTTTCTGTGGAAACTACAGATCAAAGTGATTTTTGAGACATATTTTGGCTGTAGCCAAGTGTTCTAAAGCATTACACAGTCCGTGAATTTGCTTTTCTTTCACTGTGGGTTAATGAATAATCGACTGTTTACCCTTATCTTTCAAAGTTTCGTGTTTAATTGTTGGTTGCAGCAGATGGAAAGCAACTAATTATTAGTGATTTTCTTTTTTTTTTTTTTTTTAAGTGGTATCTGAGATCACTAAACAAAACGTACTAAGGTGAGTTAAATGGTGAGGCTGAACTATCCAACAGCTCACCATTGTCAAATGGAGAGACCCTGATCCCTTTATGCCATCCCCTTGCCCAGGGAGAGTCTCATCTTTAACCTTGCACCAGTTCTTACACTTGCTGGATCCTTCACCGAGCTGATCAAATTTGCTAACCCAGCAGGTTCAAGGGAACAGCTTCTGTGGGGTTAATGCCTGGTTTTATGTAACTTCACACTTAAGCAAAGCGATTGCGCAAGCGCTGGGACATGTGAGCTCCAGGCAGTGCGCAGCATTGCTCACAGAGAACCGTCTGCGATTGCTGCCCGTCTGTTGGGTTATGAACATTCAGGCTGAGACCTCCCCTGTAAGCCTGAGTAACCACCAACCAACGTGATGAGTCAGGACTCTGCAACAGCTCATATCCTCTGTGGCTCACCAGAAAGACCTCTAACACCAGACTCCAAATGCATGACAGTGGGTTCAGTTCCAATTTTCCCATCTAATTGTTTAACTTTAACAACAAAAGTCTGAAAAAAAAAAAAAAGAGCCTGACAAACCAATCTTACAAGTATTGCTTCCTGTTTTCTGAAGCTGAATCCAGAACACCAGTTTGTGTAGTGATGATGAACTGTTAAATAGAATTAAGTCTTTTTCCCTATAGACTTTGTAATAAGAATTGTAAACAATATTTTGCAAATAAAGCTGCAGGCCTATGGGCTGTCACTCCCAGATGGCATGAATTAGTGGAGGAAGGATTGCTGTGCTTTTTTTGTGCCATTGTCCACCCCTCCCTGGGTTTTGGATGTGCTAACCTTGGACAGGGGTGACTCAGCTGCTGGTGAATCACCTGCCTAAGTGCTAAAGTGATAGCTTGGCCTTATTTCCTCAAGCAACAGTGAGCTGTCAAGGCAGACTAGCAAGAAGACTGTTTTCTGCAGCTGGCAGAATTTTCCTGCTTGCACATCCAGATTTGCTGCAGTGGTGGCTCCACAGGTTTTACTGTGACTTCAAGAACCCCTGTTGAGATCTTGCTTAATGAAAGCTTCCTTGTGCAACTGCTTATTCATGATAGGGCTTTTCAGAGGCATTGCTGTAAAGCTTTTTTTAGCAGAAAACCAGTTGGTGAATAGCTTATGCACAGTGTAACTGGAGAAATACTGGTCAGGAATGTTTCACTGTTTTCCAGTTGGTGACATGGAAAGTAATGAAATATTTCCAACCAGAGAGATTGTTCCAGAAAAGAGATGAGATCTAGAAAAGGCTTCTGAAATCTTGCTATTTCAAATTACTTTTCTGCATTGGTGATGGTCTAGGAAGACAGGAGAAAAACTAAAAAACACGTGGAAAATTTTGCCAAGCTCTACATCACCATGGAAATGCACAGGTCCAACCAACTGCTCAGGACAAAAACATGGAGAACGTATTGTCACTATGTGGCAAGTCTAAATGTCCTTTACAAACAGAGGCTGTTTGAAAGACACAAAACAACGCTAGTTTAGCACAAGAATTTTTAACTAATGTGATCAATGGGCCTTTTTGACTATTTGTTTCAGAATCAGTACCTTCTTCCCCTTAATAGTCAAAGAAAAGTAGTGTATAAGCCTGTTCTCAGTGACAGTAGCACCAACCACCCCTGCTAACAAGCAAGAAGACATGGTGAGAAGTTCATCTCCCAAGTCTCTGTTGTGAACCTTGGCAAGGACCACCGTGTGTTTTGTTGCCCATCTGCTGTGGTACAGATTTGTACTACTTAATGGAACCAGCAATAGTTTCTTGAGTGGCTGAAGTTTGAAGGAAATATAGTCACAGCTAGTTACATTGGCTGCCCACTGTCAAAATGATAGAATTAATTAAGTGCAAAGGAAAAAACTAAGCTTTATCTACAATGGCAATTATTTTGCTAGATATTGCTTACTTTGGCCTCTTTGTTGTATGCCTTGTTATATTTTTGGGGATTGGCTCCAGCCTCAAGAAGAGCACATCTTCAGCTCTCCTCCCTTCCCTGTGGAGAGCCACAGTACCACAGTCCCTCTTCAGCTGCTTGGCCAGACCACCCTTTTCCAACAGATTATTTCCTATCATCTTTGTCAGGGTCCTCTGAGCCAAAATCCTCCTGCAAACCAATGTTTGCCCAATGATGGTTAAATTCTCAGTCATGTAGGGCAGAAAGAACAGTGCCAAAAAGGGTTATGCAGAGTTATATATCTGTGTGACTCCTAATTGTAGCAAAGCCAGAGGGTTCATCACCTGGCAGGACCAAGCTAAATGAGGAAGTGCAATTTTATCAATTCTTATTTTTGGAACAAGTCTGTTATTAACATTTTTGTGGGGAAATGTCCAAGGACATGGGAGAATCCCAATATAAACCACTTTTCTTATATAATCATGGCTACCGTCTCTCAGTAAGCCTTCAAATAAGTCTTATGATAAGCATGTTTCCAGATACGAGATCTACTTGAAGGCATTCCTTCACATATTTTTCCATGAACATCCTACATCTTTAATAGTAAACAGTATTCCATTGTCTGGAACAGCAGACATTGGACTTGATGCTGTTTGAGGTTCTTACATGCAGAGGTAATATTCCAAACCATCACCACATGCAGAATGCAGATGTCCAATTATCTGAAGAAAAACAAATGCAAGGGTGCAAGGGTAGACATACATCTCTAAGTGGCGTGTAATACTGTGTACTCTAATACCATTCCAGCCCTAGTGGAAAGCCACTGATAACCTGTGTGCTTAACTGTACGAGAGCACACACAAATCTTAGAGCCAAACAAGTATTATTAGCATTGTACTGACTATGATTTGCCTTTTTTTTGTCTTTCTACCTCAACTCACTTTCAAATGAGTTTTACTATTAGAAGTCTCCAGAGTAGAGAAGCTATTTACCATTCTATTAACTTTAAATAAAGTTCAGCATAATGTATGTGCATGTAAGTTTACAGGTATTATTTTTTCTTGTAAGATAATTGTTTTTGTTAAGAGGGATCTTATTCTTAAGGGATTACAATCCATTTACAATCAATCCATTTTGCTAGTCTTCTTGAAAAAGCTCTAAGATAACAGCAGTCAATTTATAGCACTCCCTTCTCTACGCAGACAAAATACAAAGGTTCTTAATGTTTTCCATCCAAGTCTCCTTATAGTCCAACTTGGGAGTGGTAATAGAACAAAAGCCAAGGAATTTCCAGAAATCCTGAGGTTCTAGTAAGTCATTACTGATGCAGTGCCATGAATGTTTGGTTGATGAAAGTTAGATGCAGGACCATTCTGCCGCTGATTAACAGATATCGTCAATGCATCCCAACAACAGTCAAGGCTTCTTGCTTGCTTACACAGCAAGGAAAGAAGAATGAGAAATAAGAATAAGAAAAGATTAAGATTATGGATAAGATTAAGATTAAGAATAAGAACAAGTTACTTCCCCAATTAGGAGCAAACATAACCTTTCAGCACCCTCTGACCTCAAATAGTCCCTGCAAGAGACTATTTTAGCTACTATTTTCTGAACCTCTTCATCACCTCAAGTCATTTGTTTAGGTTATATTTGTTTTACAGTTTAAAGATTAATAGATCTATTGGTGTGAAAATATTCTTTAAACATATTTGTAGGTGTATAAAATCTGGAGACCAGTACTGTGGCAAAGGGTGTCTCCCAAAACAGATTTCATGGAATACGTGGTCATGAAGCCCTAACAAATGCAGAACTGCGTTAGGCACCACAGAAGCTCTAATGGTTGACATGTCGGAATGTAACAACAAACATTGTAGACTTCCTCAGGGTGATTTCCTGGATTTCAAAGTTGCTAGATCAGGTGCTTCAAAATAGTTGAGAGAATTTATGTTTGGTTTGTAAAGGCATAATTTGTCGTTCCATCGTATCTCCTCAGAAGTCCTCAGCCAAAAAACGGCGTGATCCCTGAACATCTCTCCTAGCTTGTTTCCGTGATCTATGTGTGCTTTTAGTGCTTTTTCTGGATATTAAGAGAACACTATTGAAAAAAACCCTAACAGTTGTCTATACCAAACTCTGATTTAGTGTTTAGCTTATGTTAAACAAATCTCTGCACAAAGTTTAGGTCAAGCTGACTCTCTAAAGTTGTTAAAATTGACGAACGAAGTGACTTCTAATCAAGGGATTCAGCCTTGGGAAGGGCGGGAAACCAAGAACGGATGGTGAAAAGAACACCGTTATCTGAGTTATGCAGAAAGAAGCCTCCAAGTGAGGAGTTCTGGCTGCAAGAGGAGACACGTTGATAAAGCGTTGCAACCCACAGAAAGTTGGTTGAAAGTAGCACAAAGGTGATTGTGGCAGTGGGAGATTGTGACCTCCGACTCAAATAGCCCCCTTGAAAGCGGGCAAACCCCCACGCGGGGAGCACGCGTAGTGAGTGAAAACTTCAGCAGTGCTGCCTGAGGACGTGTGCGGATTTGCATTAGAAGCGAGAAACTTGTAACCAGTCCTGTATGTGAATGAAAGTGAGTACGGCATACAGGATGAACGTGCAGGTACTCTGCCTGCTGCGTGCAACGTGTGCCCTCGAGTAAACCGGTGAGCACGCTCGGAGAAAACATTCCCCTGTGCTCCCAGCGCCGTGGCGAAGAGAATGCATTTCTTAATGCTACATTGGTGTTAAGAGGTTTACTCTTGATTTTGGTGATAAAACCAATCTAGTAACTCAAGTGGAGAGTATGGATGGATATTCATGGTATGTCTTTGTCTGCCATAGTACAATAAGACAAAAAGCATATGTATACAAGAGAACATGGGACAGGCTTCCACAGTGGAAATAATGCACTATTTCTTCCTTTGGATGTGAAAAATCCATTATTTCTGTGTCGTGTTCTAAATAAACAATGGCAAAAAGGCTAGTTTTGTGGCTGGGTGACCAAATAAAAAAAAAAGATATGAACATGCTCGTGTCTCCTCAGTCTGGGTTCTTATCTTTTATGGATAGTCAGGGCGCTATCCATAAAACGCCTGCTATTTTAAAAGAGATTATTTAATCCAAGAAGGAAAGCATTGCATAGGCAAGTTACTACATGGCCTTAGGTGTGAAGCTCCAGCCTGCTATAGCATACCAAATTGCAAAAGCTAATTAGAAAGATTGAAAAAGGGGTGGATTTGGAAGCCGTCCTGTCTGCCTCAGGAGGGGGGCATGCTGCTCCATCACTCACAACAGCTCTGATCTACCTGGTTTTACTACTGTACAGGCAGAGTCCAAACAACACTCAAATACTATATTTCATATATGCATAGCTGAAGTACCTGTATGTAGGTATGTGTGTATATATATACACAGACACCTACCCCGTTTTTAGCTCAGGAAATTCTCTAAACCAGTAGAAACAAGTCCAGCCTTCAAGAATCCTGTGGACAAAAGGATGTCTTCTGGTATTTCCCATAAGGAAACCATGTACCAGCTATTTATCAACAGCATCACCCTTCTCTCTTCTCTTGCACCTGTCCACGTATTTGGTGGACTCACATTTGAATTGGTGAATTAAACTTCCTCACTATTTTTTCATCCGTCCTCCAGCCTTCTTCTCTAAGGTGGTTTCCCACTTTTGAAACTGTAGCTCTCTCCCATCAAACGTATCTGCCTCTCTCCAAATCTAGAAAGAAGCAGATGACAGGATATTATTCCTTGAACATGAAGTTTAAGTTTGTTTAACATCGTTGAAGTGCTCTCTCTCCTTTGAAGGGAATCTGCAGACCTGACCCATTTTAGATGAGCAGTTACAATCACACACAAATTAAAAGCAAAGTTACTTTGGTTTTTTAATTATCTGAATGCTAAAGACCAATCCATAATCTTTGAAGTGTTAAAATAAATATAATTGCAGATAAAATTATCTGTATCTAAAAGCATGAGTCAAGGCAGTCAGCCATTTCATAGGCAATGTAAAAAAAAATGTTAAAGAAACTAGTTTCATAGCTGTCTTCCAAGTCCTCAGCTCAGAAACAAGGTTAAAAAGATTTCTGCCTGTTGCAGCAGGCGGAGGTAATTTCTACAAGCAAGCTCTACCTGCTTCAAGTATTTTTTTTTTTGTGAAATTAATTTTGCATTCATTTTTTTTAGGGAGTTGTAACACAGATTTCAGCTAGATACCCTGTCATTTTACTCCCATCTTGTTACAGCCTGACTCGATACCAGAGCATGGAAATTATGGACTTCCTGAAGGAAACATTTCAAACAAGCAGCTCACAGAATCACAGAACAGTCAGGGTTGGAAGGCATCTCTGGAGATCATCTAGTCCAGCCCCTGGTAAAGCAGCTTCACCTACAGCAGGTTGCACAGGAGTGTGTCCAGGCAGGTTTTGAATGTCTCCAGAGAAGGAGACCCCACAGCCTCTCTGGGCAGCCTGTGCAGGGCTCTGTCACCCTCAAAGTAAAAAAGTTCTTCCTTATATTCAGGTAGAACTCCTGTGCTGCAGTTTGTGCCTGTTGGCCCTTGGCCTGTCACTGGGCACCACTGAAAAGAGCCTGGCCCCGTCCTTCTGACACTTACCTGTAGAGGAGCGAAGCTGGTTAATTACCATTGATAACAAACAGCTGTGGGCTGGCTTCAGGGGCGGTGGGTTGGCTGATGTAGGTGCAGCTGTGGCTGGTTCTGTGAAGGGGTTGGGCAGCTGAGGAAGAAAGAACAGATGAGGAAGAAACAGAGAGAACAGAGAGTGCATATGCCCTGGGTGAGGAGAGACCAGGAGAAGGCAGCAGAGGGACTGGTATGAAGAGTGCTGGTATGTGATGGTAAAAGACCTTGTTGCAGCTTGATAGTTTGGAAAGTGCTGCAACACTTGCCCTCAAGATATTTGTAGGCATCAATAAGGTCCCCTCCCCTCTCCATCTTCTCTTCTCCAGGCTAAACAGGCCCAGCTCTCTCAGCCTTTCCTCAGAAGAGAGATGCTTCAGCCCCCTAGTCATCTTCATAGCCCTTATAGATACCTTTGGAGGTAGCCTCACAATTACAGGACCCTGACTCTCATGAGGCACTTCTAACTTAGAACTGAAAGCTGTCTCTTAAATTAAGCCATTAGAAGCTTCCCAAAACACAGGTATGCTATTTTGCAATTACTGTAGCATGACTCAAATTTTGGAATTTAATTTACTGTGCATGGTGCATTATATGAGTGTGCTGCAGTGTCAACCATCATCATGCAAGAAATATGCAGACAGACCAATAAGTAAAGTGTATGTAAAATTAACATAAAGAAGACCCTTCATGTTAGCCCTCCACCAAAAATGCCCAGTTCTGGGAAATAATCATTGAGGATTGCATGCTCAACAGATACCTCAGCTACCACATCTCACTCTGCATTAACCCCCAAGCAAGCTGCCTTTACAGTGATGCACTTAATACAGGTGATGCAGATTCCTCCCCAGTGGGACTACAGCATCGCCTAGGTTTCATACCCTAGATCACGGCACCTCCATGGAACAAAGTTTATGCTGCCAATGGACAAAACTTGCTTGGCAAAAACCTCTTTTTTTTGCTGTTGGTTGAATCTGCTGGCAGTGCTGTTGCTGCTGCTTATGTTCTGGCTCTGTTGATGCTTTTCTGTGCCACAGCCAGGGATGCTACCTCTGGATCCTCAGACATGGAAAGCAGAATGCATCGGACTTAGGGCTCTGTCTCTCCTGAGCTCTTTCTGTAGTTCTTCTCTACTGGGCAGGGAATCTGAAAGACTATCACATGTTCCGCAGAAACATGTTTCCCTAGATGTAGTTATTTACCACCTTGGATAAAGGTGACACCTCTCATCACAGCTATACCAATAATCAAGGTTTGTTTTGATCAAGCAGTAACTACGCAGCAGACCCAACATGGCAAGGCACCTTGGCACACAGCCCATGCCTTCGTCATGCCCTTTTCTTGTATGTCTGTGTCCCAGTGAGGACACTGTTACTCCTAGTGTGCATATTGCCGAGGGCAAGGGAAAAAGGTGTGAAGGTTCTTTTCTCACCCCTCTTCACTAGACAAAGCTATGTTTTTCTCAGGTGTATGCTATCTGTACAACTTCAGGCTGTGAGCTTGGTGGCTTTGGCAAGCAGAGGAAAGATCTGTCAAGGCAGAGACATCTAGGACTACAGAGAAAGTGTAGTCTGAGTGGACAAAAGCCACCACCTGTAATGCTCCCCCACCTATTGAAGCATCAATGACCCTGCTAAGTCTTACCAGAGAGACAGTAGTTCTGCATTCTCCTAGAATATCTGACAGCTGAGGATCCAAACCTGTCTTTTTTTTGAATGAAAAATTCAGCCAGAGAAGCTAAGTTATTTTGTTAAAAGATTTTAAAAATTTAGACTATGGATTTGGACAGCTGCTTAGCAAAGCATGCAGTCCACAGAGGTATCTTCAGATCAGCTGCCCCTAGGAAAGTTACCAAGAAGAGCTGTCTGCTTGGTTCCTTCCTAAAATGAGATTAGACCACCATGAAGACCAACCTCCAAGCAGGTGCATATTGCTCTTGGGCACGATTTCCAAAATCATAAAATAAACAGTAATAGAGCCTGTATCTCAGCCGCTATTTTCTAGTTGTTTTCCTCTGCAGTCTTTTTCAGAGGACCAAGTGAGTGCCAAGAAAAAAATATGTTTTCTGTGATTTGAAGCATTAGAGGATAGTAAAATTTCTGCTAGCACAGGAATATGAACTTACATGGAAAAGAAACACAACAGTCAACAAAATATCATGTTCTGGACCGTCTTTGAATCACTGCATCAGTGACTGTCAAGCCAATGCAGCCATCCCACTCAAATTTGGGACCCAATCATTTTGTTGGAGACTATTTAAAGTTTCAAGCAACAGTCATGAAACCAGGAATTTCTTTGTGGGAGCTGCCTGATGTACTTCAGAAAGCAGTCTGCTGTTGTCAGACATGATGCTGTCACAATGGAGATGGTCTTCCATTTCATGTTCCATCTCCTCGTTTGGGTCTCTCCGGAATCCTTCCATGAGTAGTTTTCTTGCAGAGAGCAGGAGGAAAGAGTTCTTCTTGGCATCAGGAAAGTAATCAATCAAGATCATTGTTATGCTGGAAATAAGCTGTCTTTTATTTCAAGAAATTCCTGTGTCATTTGAAGATCGAAACACTCACTCCATATCACCTCCTGAACACACGGGAAAGATTTGTGCTGCTTGACCTCCAGGATACAACTCTACAATCTCGCAGGAGATGTCGAAGATCAGAACCACCAACAGGATAGGATATTATCCTCCAGTCACACAGAAGTAATTTGACAGTGACCATAATATTCAAAGTGGTACCAGCACACTTGCATAAAAGCAATATTTTTGTACTCCTACCAGGACAGCTAGCTAGGGGAGATTTTCTAGCGAAGCTCTGTACAACAGCTTATGCACACTCAACATACTCCATAACTTGGTCTCTAAAAGATATGAACATATTGCAGTGAGTCCAGTGAAGGGCCACAAAGACAATTAAGGTACTGGAGCATGTGTCATACAAGGAGAAGTTGAGAGAACTGGGACTGCTTGGTCTAGAGAAAAAAAGGCTCAGGCTCAATGTGCATAAGTAGTGATGGGAAGATGTAAAACACAAGGGACAAACTCTTAGTGGTATCCACTGAAAGGACAAGAGGCAATGGGCACAAATTGGAAAAAAACTACATTCAATTTAAACATAATTTGTATTTATTTGTTTTTAAACTGAGTGCGAACACACACTGGAACAGGTTGCTCAGAGAGATTGTAGAGTCTCCAGCCTCAGAGATATTCAAAACTTGACTGGAGATAGTACTGAGTAACCTGCTCTAATTGACTTTGCTCTGAGTAGCAGTCCTTTCTAAGCTCAATGATTCTGTGAATTAGTAAAATCCCCATGGAGATGTACTTCTCTGGCAGATTTTCACATAAGATCTTCCTAGTGGTGTGACAAACCTGAACCTGCTGATAATCCACAGATCCCACAGCCAGACTCATTGCTTTCACTTTCCCTCAGCAGAACATGTTTGCAGAGACACTAAAAATGAAAAACTACTTCCTCCCACAAAATCTGAAGTAAACAGAATACATACTGTTCATGTGTATAATCCAGTTCTTTGCTCCAGAATCTTGCACACTTAATGTTTCATAGTTAGGAAGCAAAAATGTGCTGTTAGTATAAAAAGGTGAGGAGTCTGCAAGACACAGATACACCACACAGTTACTAGTGTTGACTTTGTGAACAGTGCAATGCACATATGGACAGCGCATTTCAGCAATATCTGATTTTTAATTAGTAACTTGATGTCCTGAAGTATACTGTATGAGCAGAATTTCTGAGGTAGAAAAGCTGCAGATCTGAAGGGACAGTAAAACAAATATCTTCTTCATCAGTCTGAATTGTGATTTTCATCAGTCCATCATAAAGGCTATTTTTAACGCACTTGTTTTACTTGGTTACTTGCCTATCAGTAGTAAAGTAGTGCTATGTAAACCCTTCTCCATTGGTAAACCTCTCTAATTGTACAGACAAAGAAAATGCAGGTAGTTTCTAGGTATCATGGAAAAAAACCCAAACCCACAAACAAACGAACATTAGAGAACTCACCCTTTACTTCATGATGTTCTTCAATTAAGTGCATGCTAATGTATTTTAATCTTAGTTTGCAGGTGTTACTGATTGCCGGCAGAGTACCATGACATAAGGCAGGCTTAGCCAACATGTGCATAAATGACATACATTTAAATATATTCCTTTTTCTTGTTTTGGATTTAGAAAAGTCAAGGAGGCTTTCAGTTTACTGAGTGCCTATTGTCAAAAAGGGCAAGCTCTCCTCAGCATATGTCCAAAATAAATGGATAGCCCTAAGAATAAAGCAAAACAAGTCTCTGTAGACACAAGGCAACCTGCCACCCAATTCAGAGAAGCAAGACACGATACTTTGCTCAAGCTATGGCTGTAATGATCCCATTCACTCCAGTACTTTCAACATCATCCCTTTCTGAAATAACCCCAAGAGAAGCCCTGATTATACAATGTAATACCTTTGCTTTTATTAGCTCATTGCCTTACTTGGCAAGACATTTGATAGTCCACCTAGAATGGCAGTCCTGTGCTTTATAACTACAAGTTTATTTGGCTTAGGAGACAAAAATTTAATATTGTTCTTAAAATATGGCACTTAGAAGATATGAAGAACTCTACTACAAAGTTACAGTCATAGTATTAAAATAAATTAGACAAAAGTAGATTAGCAGCACAAATACATAATTTTACATCTTTCCCCCTCCCTGCCCTGACATCCAGTCATCTGTGACTCCAAGATCACCACCTCCACAAATTAATATATTTCATTGGTTTTGCACCAACACATTTTTCATGTCACAAAACTTCCATTTGGATGAATTTGAATCTGTTGTTTCAGGAAACTCTTGAATTCCTCAGCTTACCAGGGAATGGTAATGGCACCAGCAGTACAGCCCTTCTTCATGGTTCAGTGAATGGCAACAAGAAGTCAGGTCCACTACAGGCTTTCCTGGCTGTCTTCCAAACACACGTGGTTTCTTCGTCCCTTCTCCCCCAAAAGTTGTCAACTATTAGTTTGTGATGCATGATCATATTTAAGGCCTTATAACAAATATAATCAATGGAATGAATGTCCATAATGAGGTGAGAAGAAAACAGTTCACTGGATTAAAAAAAGCAGTTTGAGTGAAAGCTGTTGATTAACAGCCAATTAAAAAGAGATTTCCTTAAAAAAATGTTGCTAATGAGAAGTGAGGCACCTTAAGTTCATAAGCTGCTAGAGAAGCAGACCTTTCCCACCACCACCACCTTCAAAAAGATCCACTTTAGAGTTGCTCATCTCAGAATTTTGTGCTTTCTCAGTCCTTCTTCGCTCGACCTTTGAAGTTATCCATGACATTGAAGATTCCCAAATAGTCCGCAAAGAGAACAACTACTTTCACTGGTAGGATACTGTAAGGTAGGGGAGTTGAAGAGAGAAAAACAAAACAAAACACAAAACAGAACAGACATCAGAAGAATTGTGCAGTTTTATCACAAAATCAAGTTTTACCTGGCTAATACTGGCAAAGACAGTATATGCTCTAGAATATAGTACCACTGGTCCTCTCAAAATATCTATTGCACTCATTTGGCAGCCTGAGTTATTAGATCCATTTCCCAGCCCAGCTTGCAACAGTGTCAGAAGTGCCCTAATGCTGGAGCAAGACACCAGATACGCAGTTACTGAGGAGCAGGCCCAGTCTCTACAGCACAGAGTAAAGCTGCACCCCAATGGGGTCAGCATGGCACAGTTAGACATTTCTGTCATTGCTATGTGGTCCAAGGGCAGACTGAACCCCTAAAAATAAAATAAAAAAAAACACCAAAAACTCCAGAAACATGCAGAACAATGAAAACTCACACCAACAAGTAAAAGCCTAGTTTGCACTTTTAGTCAAATGTTTAGCTGAAAAATCCCTGGATGGAAAAGAAGAGTGAAAAAGAAGGAAAAGCATAACTTACTGTCTCAAAGGTAATATAAAATAAAGACTGCGTGGTAGCAGCAACATTTCTTGGTCCCGCCGAATAGCAGTGATTATCTTCTCAGCAACATATTCTGACTCCAGAACAGGAAGCAGACGTGGCCACCTGGAAGAGAAGACATTTATTGCAATAATACAAATTGCTTTGGATTCCCATTTTACTCAAAATAGGTCTCAATTTTGCAGTTATTCAACTGAAAGAAATAAATACTACAAGTCCTATGAACAACAGAACTTTCCTTATGTTATGGAGGAAGTGGCCATTGTTATTTTTCCTTTGTATGATCTATAAAGAGACAAATCCACATAGTCCTCACATTAAGACACATTAGGCTTTTATTTGGCTCCTAAATTTTGTTATTATACAAGCATATGGAGCGAAGCTATGCCACTCATTTCAGGAGGTGAATGGGGCTTTAGAAACCAGAGAGGACAACTGGAGCATTTGGCTTCTGCAGAGGAAAGGATACCAATTACATTTCAGATTAAATGAGCAGTAAAGTACGAAGGGCTTTGCCCTTTGGGTTGCCCCATCGCTGGATACCGCTGTTAACACCCATCTGAAGCCCTAAAAATAACACAAGCAGAGAAAAGCCTAGCTCATGATTTCCGTAAGGGAAATAGGAGTACGTAACATGCTAAATGTGCGTGTTGCATAAGAATTTACTCACTTGGTTCTACAGCCATCAAACATTCCTGTGTTTATGTAGTAAGGACACACAATTGTGGTTTTAACACCAGTCCTTCTCAGATCTCTTAACTCCAAATCAACTGACTCAGCAAAACCAACCGCTGCAAATTTACTTGCACAATAATCTGTAAAATAAATAAAACAATAATTGCAGTTAAACATTTTAATTTACTAATTAAACTTCACTAAACAGGTTTAGTGAGTCCTACCATTGAACAAGTACACAGGAGCAGTAAGTTTTTGACAAGACTAGAACATAGTTCTGCCCCTGTTAATTAACTAGCCACAGTTGTGTGTTTGGGTTTTTTTTGTTGTTGTTTTGGTTTTAGCAGTGGGTTTTTGGTTTGGTTTTTTTTTGTTTGCTTGTTTTATTTTTTACAGTGTACAACAGCAGCACTGTAGTATAGAAATAATATGTGCAGTACCTGCAGGAAATTACTGTCCAGTAAGAAAATACTTTAGAACATAGTAGGAACTGTTTTCAGGATTAGGTTACAAAGAAAAATCTGTGTTTGATACAGTTCACTCCTTTACTTCCCCTCTCCTAAATTAACCATTGTTCTAGACTGGCAGGCAGAAGGTTTCTCATCGCATCCCCTGCTATCACCTTTCCACTCTCCTCTGAACAACAGCAAATGAAATGATCTTTTCTTACCAGACCTTATCTTTGAATCCATGCACTAGCTTCTTATGCATCAAATCAAGCTTTCAAGACTCTCTAATGTGGTTTCAACCTGAAACTCAATTTCTCTTCATTATCACTTCCTTGAAGCTAGATTTCTTTTACTGCTATGTCACCTTATTTCATTTTCCTTCCCCTTTGCCTACATTTTCCAGAAATGCCTTCTGAGTTTGCCCTAGTCTCAACACTTTCTTTCCATCACTGTATGGGTCCTCCTGAATGAATGGCCGAGACACAGAGAATGCAAAATGAGATATTGCACCTCTGCCTCTGAACACACCTGAATTTTAGTAGTTCTTTGAGTCAGGGAAACCTGTACAGCATTCTGCTTAGCTTGAGAACATGATGCAAAAATTAAAAAGAAACAAAACAAACAAACAAAGTGTCTTTCTCCCCACCAAATACCTACAAGTTAACTTTAACAACATTGACGTTATCAGTTTCCAAAGTTCTATATGGCTCCAAGATCCTTTAACTGCCTTGGCAGAAAACCCTGTTTCACAGCACTGCTCAGCACTTAGAAAACTCTTTTGAAAGGAATGATCTGTTTAAGGTCATCTGGTTTGAAAGTATGACCGTTTGCTTTACCTATATGCCAAGACCCAGAAACTCAAAATCAGGATTTTTTCTATGAGTTTAAATTGCAGAGTTTAAATCAAACTAATTGTCTAAATGAACATTAGCTTTAATGCTCTACCTGAAAGACGATTGACTCCAGTCAGTCCTGCTGAGCTTGCAATACTGACCAGGTGTCCATGGTTAGAGGCCATCATTGCTGGAAGGAAGGCTTTGTAAGTCTGCAATGTAAGTTAGAGTTGCAATGAAATATTTTACTAAGTAAACTACATGCTATAATATTTTGAAGTTGTCTTTTTAAAGAAATTTTCCCTGCAGTTTAAATAAGCTTCCCCTGTGTCCCACTATGGAAGAGGTGGAGGGGGGGGGGAAGAAAAAAAAAAGTTTGTTGTTTGAACTCTAATCTTCAAACACTAAGCTGGGATTTTCCAGGCCCCACCAGTACCGCTTTCTCTCAGCTAGTTGTTAAGTTTCTTTCAGCCTAAAGCTCAGCACTGCAATATTTCAAATGAGAATTAAATGTTTACTGAAAATTTTATAAAATGGCAAAAAAAAAAAGTGCCTTCTATTAAATTCATTTAATCTCTGTGATGAAATTAATTTATGATGAAACTGAAGCATGTGTTAATATCCCCTTAGCAATTCTTTATGATAGGAACACCATATAGATGGCCTGCCTTCCCTGGAAGGAAGGAAAAGCATGTGAAGTTACACATTTCGGACAAAAGCCCCACTTATTATTAAAAGCATTGTCTGAACATGTGGTATTTCTTACTGAAACTACTATAACCACAAAGTAAGTAGAACACTAACAGAATTGAACAGTTCTCTGTTACTAGAGCACCAACTTTTAGTCTGGGCCTGCTTCACGTCAACTAATATTGAGGGTTTGTAACATATGACTAACTTCAGAATTTAGCGGATGGTAAACTTCAGTTCTCAATAGCATTTCTAAATATGATGCAGTTTTCCCTCCAACCACCTACGCCAGGAGTTCCCAAAGGATCCATTCTTCTACCCTTGTTTTATTTTATGGACTCCCAGGCATAGAAGGTAATTTCTTGTACAATTTCTGACTGAACTTACAAGGACCTATATATCCTTTCATATTTGCCTCAATTCCAAAAGGTGAAATTCACACTAAAAACATGTTAAAAGGCTCTTTTAGTATATATATGCACAGTACAGATATTACCCAGAAGTGTGCCATTATGTTCACTTCCATGCTTTTTTCCACAAGTGGATCTGGACAATCAAGAAACTTCTTCCCAGTTACAATACCAGCGTTGTTGACTAGGATGCTAACATCACCAACTTCTTTTTTAACCTAAAACAAAAAGCCTCAAGATATTACATAATAAATACATGCTTTCTAAGTTTTATAAATGAAAACACATGAAACAGTGCACATTTCAACTAAGTTGACCTTATGCTTGTTACATATCCAAACACCTCAGGTTCCTGCATATTCTCACCCATTACATTTTTAGAGCTGAGCTTACAACTGGACTTCCTCTGGGGCTGTGGAGCCCAACAGCTCCACACAGGCTTCTGCTTTCAGCATTTCTGATTCTTGCCGCAAATGTTCCAGGCAAGTCCCTATTGCAGAGAGCTTAACTAATACAACAAGTATTTTGCTATAATAAATACAACTTAATAAATACAACTCTCTCTGTAGGGCCATTTCTATGCCATGTGGTGAGGCAGAGTACATAGATCCTCAGGCGACTTCATCAGAATCAGGTACATAAAAATCTGTGTGAGGGCTGCAATAGCTAAACTTTCACTTGTAAGGTTCCTTGCATGATACTCAAATCCTCCTGCATTTTCCACAGAACAACCAAAGAGCAACCGAGCACAGCTGCAGTGCTGCCATATGACTTGAAGGCTAAAGCCAGCTTGCACAGTACTTGAATCTTCACCTGTTGGTAGTGTTAGTTGCCTGCATCCCAGCAGTCCAGGTATTCATCTCTCCCACTGCACAGGGCAGCAGCTACCTAGTAGCATCTTAATATTTCTGATATTTCAAGATTCTTCATGGTTTTTTCCACATATTCCACTTGTGACTGTGATTGTTAAACACTGATGTATTACACAGTAGTTTTTCCACTACTGGTCACTTCACTTGCATTCCACGGTACACACATTAAGCTACACTTCCCTACAGCTTTCCAGGGGAGCAGATGGAATTTTCTTCCCCCAATATATTACAATTAGTATGGGCAAACAGTCACTTTTGATAATAAGTATTCTTCATATGCACAGGCAGTAAGAAAGACTACCTGTAAAATATTTCCTCCTTACAACCTTTTTATTTATACAAGTATCTTTACTTCAACCAACTTTACAGGTCAGGAACTTAAGAGCTTACATTACCAAACAAAAAGGTTTGTTTTTTTTTTTTACTTTATTTCTCATGAAGACAGCCTAAAAGAACACTATATCTCCATTGGTATTAGCTCTCAGGACAACACAAGAAGTGAGAAAACTGTAGGAAGGGTAGTAGTTTGTTATGAAAATTAAATATAAGCTGTAGGATTCTGAGTAAAGGAAGATTTTAGGGGACATACAGTCACAGAAAGCAAAAGCCTTATGAGCTTCTGCAGGTGATGGTGCAGACAGTTGTTTTAGTGTATTTGCTTCAATTCTAACACTGTACCAGAACCCTTATGAGGTGGTTCCCAGAAATTAAGTTGGCTAAAGAATAATACCTACACATTTAGTTCAGCAAGAGGTGTATAGTTCTCACTTTAGCTCCAGACTGAGAACTTTTATGGACAGACTCACTTGAGAGAGCAGCTATAGGCTAGCTGATATTAAGATATCGTGCTAGCTCTCAAATTCTATATTTCCTTTGCTAGGTACCTATAGAGGCTGAAGCAAGCACAGACAGACCAGGTAAGCTAGTCTGCATAGCAGTAAAGAATTAAAGGATAATCTACCGCATATCCTTTATTCTAGCTTAATTTCCTCATCTTCCTTGAGCTTGTTCCAATCTTGTCCATGTTTGTTAATTAAAGAAGAGTTTAAAAACAGAAAGGAGCCTTGATAGGATTATATAGAACAATTATTAATCAGCCAGAGCCTCTCTCCACCTCATTCACTGCAGACACATTCTTGTCTGTCTATTCCCATCTCAAAACTTTGTCATGTAACAATTCCAGTATTTCTGAATCTCTAATATACGTATATTAATCTATAAAATATCTATAATGATCTCTATAGGCAGCCTTAGACACATTGCTCTAGTCACCAACCTGAGCCTGTACCCCTCATCACAAGTTAAAAATAGTACACATTCAGAGACATAAATGTAATCATTAGTAAATGATACTTTAATACTGCCTCATGTCAGATTATTTAGCAATTCTAGAATACAGTACCAGTACCCCAAATCTAACTTCTGGGGCAAAGAACAAGTATCTGAATAAGTGGTCATGTTTCTTTTGTGCAAACAAAAGACGGACAAAGTGGGGGATGTGGTATGTACAGTTTATAACTTGGTGATTGGAGCATTCTGTTGATGGGAAAAGGGAAATAAGAGTGGTGAAAACCTGAACAACCTCTTCCTTTACCACCTGTCTCTACTCAGTCTTCTAAAATATATTCACACTTTGAATGGAATTCAAAGCAGATTTGAGTGCCTTCTTACAACCCAGACAAATAATTCCAGCTTTACAATACCTCTGTCTATGTTGCTTCCCTACTAACTAGATGTGGCAGCTCTTTCTTCAGTAAATGGCTGTTTTAATTGCATTCTGCCCTCAGCATACAGAGGCAAGACAACCAGCCCTTCCAACTTTCTGCTTTGAGGCCAAGTACAAAAGACCTGTACCAAGCCTTTTCCCTAGCTATTGGGGCTGGGGTAGATAACATCAGCTTTCCAGAGCTCTAAGCCTCCCCATTTGTGCAGTGTAGGAAAGTATGTTACAGGTGTTTGTATTAAGCCTAGGTAAGGCAAACATTATGCGTACAGCTCATCTGGTTAAACATCTTTTTAAGGTATAAACGCTCTTTCTTGCTTGTTTTGGCATTTATGCTCTTATATTCAAGTTTAGTAGTGAGCAATCCCCAAATATCGTCCCAAAGCATCTACTCTAAGAATCATGAGTGCCTCCATAACTGCCTACAAGAGCTGGAAGAAAGCACTGGATGTTTTACAAGCAGCATGAAATACCACCAGGAAACGTGCTTCTACTGTTGCTCCTCTGCACAGGAAAGATTCTTAGAAAAGTAGAAAACTGGCTGCAAACTGTCATCTTGACTAGCAAGAAAAAACAGTGGACAAGCAAAAAAATACCATGCAAGAGAGACCCTGGAAGTAAATGTGAGCCCAGATGCAATTTTGCAACGTGATAATGACAAAAAGGCTTTGTTTCTTCACAAATAAGAAGATCAAAACCCAGTTACTTTCTTTTCAAAGCCCTAGATTCTTTAAGTTTAGCTGAATTCAAGGAGGGAGATGTAGGTCAGAGAAGGCCACATCCCTTTTGGGGTTGGGTACTTCTGGAACAGGGACATCAGAAACAAGTTTTAAGCTATAGCTCATGATAGCTAAAAGCTGTCCTTCATCCTGTTAGTACAGTAAGGGAACACCACCACAACATATGCAGAGCTTTTTGGTTTTCTTCCTACTGAAATGACTTTCCCCCTCGTGTCTCTGTGTGGCTGATGAAGTACCAGAAGCAGGTATTTAAGGTCCAAACACATTTCATTTTGGCTTTGAGACTGTTTTACTGGGCACACAGTTTTCAACCATATCCTGCCCTGCCTGCATGAACTCAGTTTGCTACAGTCTTGCAAAGCTCCAAGTCATTGTGTGAAGCTGAATCACGGGGAGGGGTGGGAAACAAAACCTGGAGCCCTCTGACACTGAACACTACGAGCCAAAATCTACTTCACCGCATTATGTAAACAATGCCACCAAGAAAAAACTAATACTAAAGTCTTTTTGTCACTAATAATACAGGAAAGTTGTCAGCATGGTTCTACATCAGTTGTCAGCAGGACATGGTATTTCTGAAATAATGGTAGTAGGAGATTTTCTTCCACGGGGATCGGAAGGCGAATTATTAGTGAATCAGCTGTCAGTGAACTGCTGACAGAAGACTGTAAGTGAGGAATCGTGCACTCAGACCCTTTTACCACTTGTTCACTCCTGTCTACGACTGTTTTGTCATCCCTAACCTGTCGCACACATATGTACACACTCATCTTTTCATATTTGGCCAGAAAGGCTCTGATACTGCTTTTATCCATGGGACTAAAGTGCTAGCCCTCAAGTCCTCAAAAATGAACATTACTTTCAGTATTCTTCATTCCTGTGTTCTTCACACTGCAATACTCCCCCCCCTTCACTCCTTCCAGCCCATCAGGGTGCAGTTACAGGCCTGTGGTGAGCCACATGCAACTGCTCTGTAGGGACAGCAGATGTGCAACTCTGCTGGCATTATGGAGGTGCAAGGAGCACCAAGGGTGACCAGAATTATGAGGATATATAAACAGCAGTACCAGCCTCTAGCAAGCTCCAAGTCATGCACAAGTTTCACTTACCAGAAAGTTTGTTCTAGTCATTTTTGCAGATAGAAAAATGCAGAAGGCTAGAGCTTCTTAAACATTATTCCAGCCAACAGATGTTCCCGAAGACAGCTGAGGTGTTTGTTTGTTGTTTTGGTTTTTTTTTTAAACTCATCCTCAGACATAACACTTACTGTGGAAACTTTCTAGATTAACAGTGAAGTTTAGCAATGTTTTAAGCAAATGAAACCAGGTCGTTATAATGGAAACTGTTAAGCAATTTTAGCTTTTGGCAATTCTACTAGTCTGCCTAAAATATCTAATCACATGCTATATTTACAAAGCTCTTCAGAAGGAAAGTAAGAAATATTTAAGGCTTCAAGATACACTCATTAATTCTGATAAAGCGAGTCTGAAAAAAATCTATTCACAGCTGTGGAATTACTTGTGAAGAGGATTAACTGCTTAGGCAGTTTTCAATGTACAGTCTTCAGGGCATACGCTTGGTAAAAGGCTGCCAGAACTTGGAATACTGCTATAGCTTCAATAAATTGATTTTTCTGCACTTTACCAGTAAGTGCTTGCCTAGTAATTGAATGAATCGGGAGTTACCCAGCTGAAATGGGCTACTGACAAAAAAAGAGAACCAGCTCTTTTTATTTTTAAAGGAACAGAAGTACACAAGTCAACTCTAAAACCTACTATTCTTGAAATAGGTAGCACGCATAACATATTCCAAATTAACTTTAAACTCTTGCTTTGAGGTCACTAAAAATTAAATACACATGCACGCACTCAGAGTAGTGTCAAAGCCACAAGTAAGATACTTTACCTGATCAGCTACTCTGTAGACATCCTGCCTTTTGCTGCAGTCACAGATGTAACAGTGTATTCTCGCTGCTCCATTTTCTCTGGCCAGCTTACTTGTCTCCTTGAGTCCCTCTTGATTGATGTCCCAGAGAACCACTGTAGCTCCAAGGCTAGCAAACTTTAAAGATAACAGTCTTCCAATGCCACTTCCTGCTCCTGTTATTAATACGATTTCACCACTAACATTCTTCTTCCGTCTAGGCACAATCAGGAACACTAGCGACTCCAGCAAGTAATAAACAGTAAGTCCAATGACTTTGAATGTTTCCAGCAAGAAGTTCATCTTGAGGCTATTTCTTCAGATACCTGATAAAAGAAAATGTTCACCAGATAGAATAAACCATAAAGATAAAAAATGCAAACATCAATATTTCAAAGTTGAAAGGCATTTTCAGATCCATTCTAAATATTTTCCCTAGTCTGCTTCCGAGTATTTTCTGAAAAAAAAAAAAAATATATATATACATATAGGTTTACATCAGCACATCTGACCCATTTGTCCTGTTTCTGTATCATCTTCAGGTTGTTCCTACTCTCTTCCAGAATGCAGCACACAACTGATTTACCGTTTGGTAGAGGCAATGAAACCACTTGCCCTCACCTGCTTTAGAAATACCCCAATTCCCCACCCCTCACATCACATTTCCATCTCATATGCATCTGACCAAATGCATAGTCAAAAACTAGAAAAAAAAACCAACCAAAAACCCGATAGCTGTCCTGTGACTGTCCCACGAACATCTTAAGCAGAAATGCATGGCAACTACATATCAAAACTTATGGCTTGATCAAACAATTTTAGTGTTCACAAGCTAGTACTTCAGGCAAGAAAAAATGTTCCTTTCAGGGCCACGCTTTGTAGGCACTCCTTGTCATCAAGGAATCGTATGCAGACCAAGTCACAGTCTCAACCCTCCTGAAAAATTGCCAGTACAGGGAGCTTCAGAATAAAGTATGCTTATAAATCTCCAGAACACACTAGGTAAATTACTGGCTTTCACAAATAGCTTTTCAGCTACCGGCATTACCATTGCTGCGGAAAGCCTGCTTTTGCTATTGAACAAAACTTTTGCAAAGCTGTTGAGTTTCTTCCCTTCATCTCCCCGCATTAAAGTGAATGTCATGAGCCCGAATGATAGCATCTCAGGTATGCATGAAAGTTCAAACTGTATTCATAATAATAACGTTGACACCAAGCAGGCATTTCAGTCCTTGAAGGAATGCTATTTATTTCCCAGTATACAAAAACCATGCAAGAAATGCACCCTCAGTCAAAGCAGGTTTTAGTCCCTGACCAATTATGGCGTGATGGATTAATATCTTCCTTCTCAGCTGAAGGTAAAGCACACCAGCACTTACACTTCAACCTTTAGCACTACACCGCCAGTTTGATAACATCTCTTGGTTAACATTGCTATCTATGTGTATAGGTAAACATGTTTGATGAGTGCCAAGAGATAAGTTACTTGGATCTCTGCTGCTCTGAGCAAAGATTGTGAGATTTAGCAGGGAGACATACCCAAGTTGATGAGTCTCAGGTTTTGTACATGGCAAACAAGGCCTGTCCTGAAAAGGGATGGGCCACTGCTGGGACAGAGCTAGCTATTTCAGAAAGTTTTCTGGCAGAAACATTAGGATACCTTGAAACTATTCTAATAACAGAAAAGCACTTTCAGACACATAGTAGGTATGGAAACAAGTTGTTCTTTCTGATAAAGAGCAGTCATAGGGTGAACGTTTTCTGGTGTGAAGGTGTGCAGAGTTTCTGGCACAGATGAAAGGCAGTGACACCAATAATAAATTTTAGAAATATCAAAACAGCACAGGAACATTTTTCTAGAGCCAATATTGACATTTCCTGTAGAAGGGTCTCACAGCTATAGAGCTGCTACAGATACCAGCAAAAGCAGAATTATACAGGAAACATATTATTAAATCTCACATATATCAAAAAACCAGCAAGTTTTTGGAAACACAAGTTCTTTGATGGCTCTAAAACAGAAGCAACAAATCTTTAAAATAAATTCAGTTGCCGAATGTAACTTGATTACACTAACTTAATGCACCATACTCCCTTTGTATGAAAGGAGATTCGTATCCCCGGGTAGATAAGGATGTTTTCCCTATGGGAAAACAAGAGAGGCAATTGCCTTGAAAATAGAATAACAGTTTGACCTAAACTCAGTTTAGACTTTACATCAGTAATTTATTAAGTAAAATAATCATGTATTAGGTTTGCATAGGGCAGAGGCACATTAGATCTCAGAGAAAGTACCTACTTTATTTTAGAGAAGTAGACTTGGTTTAGGCATACAGACCACAGGAGGCTTCCTTAGAACACCAGCCCCACATCCCTCAACGCGACGCCTAGTTTCCACTGACACGTCTCTCACCTAACCCAGTTTTGGCGGGGCCAAGAGCCCTCCATTCCAACTGGCTCACTGCGTTAGTACTGCTAATTACACCAGCTGCTGTGACCAGGAACATCCACACGGGCAATTCAATTTGCCAACCGATTTGGCTGACGCAGGGATCTACTTACAGGTGCGTTAACCCAGGGTACCATTGGCACACGTCGGGCTTCAGATCCCTTCTGATGCCGAGTGTTGTTTTTTAACGTGCCTACAGCCACACACACCTACGCGTGGAAGGCTTTTAACATCGTGGTGAAGTATCAGAGGCTTTACAACGGCTTTACCACACCAGCTCCTTTCCAAGCGCCGCCAAGCTCACCCGCACCGCCGGGCTGGAACACACGGCAGCTCGCAGCTCTCGCGGGGGGCTCACCGAACCACCGACAGCACCGAGGCCGGCCTCCGACCCACCGGCCACCTCTGCTAGCCCAAGAAGGCACCTGAGCAGAGCTCAGCAAGCACCCAGAAGGTTGTGACCCCCCCTCCCCTCCCCTCCCGAAAGCACAGCGGTCCTGTAGCCGGCAGCCCGAGGGCTGAGGCACAGCAACGACGACGCCCCCTCCCGCAGGCCGCTGGGCAGCTCGGCACGCCTCGCCTGCTGGCCCAGCCAGCGCCCCAGCTCCCACAA
>JAVJGJ010000037.1:45870769-45889112 GCA_035590215.1 Microhierax caerulescens | reverse complement strand
GGTGCCCCCCCGTTACTGGGGTGCCTCCCCCGTTACTGGGGTGCCCCCCCGGTATTGGGGTGCCCCCCCGGTGTTGGGGTGCCCCCCCCGTTACTGGGGTGCCCCCCCGGTATTGGGGTGCCCCCCCGGGGTTGGGGTGCCCCCCCCGTTAAGGGGGTGGCCCCCCCCCGGGCGCTGGGGGACGGGGCGCTTTGGGCAGGAGGCGGCCTTACTACGCGTTTACAAGGCATTTACGCCAGGAGGTGGGTCTCCTTCGACCCAACGTGGAGCCACACAAGGTCACCGCACCGGGCGAGCACGGCCTGCCGCCGCCAGCCGCGTAACGGGCCGCGCGGCGCCGGCGCCGCGTGCTACAGTCCCGGGAGGGGCCCGCCCCGCACCCCCGCACCCCGCAGCGGCCGGGCCTGGCCGAACCCGCCCCTTCCGACCCTGTCGGGATTAATTAACCTTCGCGGCTCCCACCGCACTCGCGTGGCTGCGGCCCGTCACTTCAGGCGCAACGGGAACGTCGCGTACCCGCGGCGGGCCCGGGGCCCCGGCTGTGCGCCCCAGCGGGCCCGGTGACTGCCGGGCCCCGCCACCGCGGCCCCGACGGCGGCGCAACGGGCGCGGGCGCGGGGGACGCGCTTTAATTTAGTCCTCAGACTGGCCCGGCCGCGCCGCTCCGCGCCCCGCGCTATTTATTCGCCCGCCGCGGGCCCCCCGCGCGCCGGGGCCGCCGCGGCCGGGGCTGCGCGAGGCGTTCGGGCCTGCCGTGCCACAAAATGGCACCTGCCGGTGGCGCCCGTGGTTCGGTTCTCGGTGCGAAGCACGGTCGTGTACCGGAGGGCTGGGTGAGCTACCGTGCGGCAGTGATGGCAGCTGAGCAATGACACGGCAACAGGCATCTGATACAGCCGTGTAGATCCTCGAATGTTTTTTCTGACCCTGGAGCTTAGGTGTCCTCCTGCGATGGTGTTTCCACGTGTGGGAAAAGCCCCGGGACACTTAGATGTGAGCAGGTTTCCAGCCCACCCCGTTCACGGTGGTGGGATTCAATGTTACAGGCCATATTACACCCTGACCTGCTTCTCCGTGTTGCCAGGGCTGGTATCTTTTCCCACATCTGTGATGTTTAAGGCTTAAATCATGCACAATTCCTGGCTTGCCTTGCATTCCCCACAGCCTTTCCTTTGGTGGTGACAAGCTTTCCTCAACTTTTGCTATCAGAAACAGATCACAGACAGTCCCTGCTCCTTTAGGAGAAGCCTATCTACTTCCATTGAAACAGTTTGGAGATCCTTAGTTAACTCATATTTACCGCACGTTGTAATTCTAGCAGCCTACCAAGCATCGCCTCTTTGACATTTGGCTGTATCTCATACACACCTTTTTAAGGACAGATTCTCAGCTCTTCTCACCACTCCCTTTTTGGGCATTACTACCTTCAGCACTCCCCAAACACGTCTTTCCTACTCAGCAAGCTGACCACTGTTTTATTGTTTTCCCCCTTGCTTTCCTCTTCAACTTCTTTTATGTCACCCCTGCAAATCCTAAAAATTAATCCTTTACTTGTTGGTCCCATTGCTACTTATCTATGTTTCAGTCATTCCCCATTAACCTCAGAAATCTAAGGGAAGACTCCACAGAGAAGGTTGCCCAGACACTTGAATATCAGGACAAAGAAATGTGTAGGAGATATGAAAGGCGGGTGTGCAACCAGTTCCCAATGCAGCAAAGCCAGAGAAGCTTTTAAGAATCAGGGATACAGGCAGGGAGAATGCATTTTTAATGACCTGTGGGATCTGCTTCTTTCTCCATTCCTTCTGTTAGGTCTGGAAGACAGGAACAGGAGGAACTCTGATGTACACACCTGCTGCCTCCTCAGAGAAGCCTCTTTGAGGAAGGAAAACAACAGTAGTCAAAGCTGAGATAATAAAGCACACAGGAATGTGCTTTGCCAGCCTGACTTACATGGGCCAGGACTGCAGCATAGCAGAGTCTTCTGCTGCATGAGTCTGCACAGGAGCTAGTGGGGAGCAGCAACATTTTACCGGCACCAGTACTCTCTGACTTCTTTTCCTTGGAACTGGGAGGGTGCTGGCCTGAATGATGCCAACCACTAAGTTACCCACTGTAACTTACCAAAAGGTTGCTGTAAAGTACAGAGCTCCTCTCACAAGAAATTATGGGAGTGCCCTGGCCACAGATAGAATTCTTTCACACTCTTACAAATAATGGCTGACTTATGTATTTTTCCTATATCTTGGTGAACATTCAAATATTTAGGCCTGTCTCCACAATCTGCTAATGTTTGTTGTCCACCTTTTCATCAGTTCTATTTCTGTTGTATCTTCCTTCCATATGACTGTTCCTCCATGTAATGAAACATGAAATTTGGATAGGAGGCAAAGTGCTCAAGAACAATTCACCTAGAAGCTTGCTTTCTTTGTTTTTTTTTGTGTTTATTTTGTTTTAGAGAAGCAGACCTGTGTTTCTTCATCTGACACATATTTATCCTACCATCACAGTGTTCAGATGTGATAGGAAAGGGAAACAATTAGATTTTATTTCATGTAATTCCCTGTAAACCTCCTTCATGTTTGGCAAACTTGCTTTTCCATGTAGAAAACTGAACTGTAAACACTTTGAAACTAGCTCATCTTTTTAACTTTTCCTCTAAAGTGTTTAATAAAAACATTCCATAGCAAAATTTATAATATTGATAATTAATTCCTAATGGCCCTATAACAGAAAAAAATTAAAAGCTTTCTGAGTGCTATAACTCAGATATAGTGACTGATTGAAGAGGTGATGGTCATTAGTTGTTGCTGGAAAGGACATATACCTGTCTTTCAACAGTACGCACTGGGTGTAGCCATAGAAAGCCACAAATTAATCACATTTCATGCAGAAGAACAACATTTCAGTATTTCACCACTGAGAGAGTGGTGGAACACAGGAACAGGCTTCTTAGAGAGGTGTTTGATGCCTCAGCCCTGTCAGTGTTTAAGAGGTATTTAGACAATGCCTTTAATAATTTGCTTTAACTTTTGGTCAGCCCTGAATTGGACAAGCAGTTGGACTAGATGATCATCGTTAAGTTCCTTCCAACTGAAAATATTTTATTCTATTCCATTCCACTCCAGTCCAGGCCAGTCAAGTCTAGTCTAGTCTATGTTGAAAGTCAGGGAATTAATTACATTGGAAAGTGTAGTTTTCATCTCATCCCTATATATTTAGATTTATATTTTTGTTATATTAACTGTCCATAAAATGTCTAAATCTGGAGACCATTGAATGTATGAAGGTCAGTGCAGTACATAGGTTTAAGGTTTGACAGATTAATAAGATTCACAAAACAATCTAGTTTTCTAAGAAGATGTATTTGTACTAGCATAGAGGAATTTCCTCTGTGTAATTTTGACATTATGGCTATATGTCCTGTGACTGTGAAATCTTAAGTGTAAAACCTACACAATGAAGGGCATGTGGCTTCTTGAGCAGTTGAGCCAGCAGTGGACTATCCTGAACAGCTGAGCCAGCACTGTCTGGTTTTCAGATCTAATGCCCAGACTAAACAGTCCTTCCAGTGGAGCCCTTACTTGTCTATATGTTCTCAGCACCTTGCCTCTGGTGTCCCTGTGTAGAAAGTCCCGGTGCCAAATTTCTGCTTTCATTTGTTTTTCCCCATTTCTTCTTTGTCAATGTACTGTGTGAACTTCATCTTGTGTGTTCTGCCACATCCTGCACAGACGTAATGATGTATTTCATTTGTTTAGGACCTTTAGCGACCACAGCAAAAGGTACACATGAAGATACTTAATACATAATAAAACACCTTAATTTGATTTATTAGCAAGAAAAATGGGACAAATGTAATAAGGAAGTCCTGGGGTTTCATACTGGTGCAATAAGCATTTGCAAAATGGAGCAGGCAAGATTGTCATCATGCTGTGTTCATCCTTACCTAATCTCACTACAGTTCCAGTTGCTGGTGACACTGTCTCTCAACGCCTGGTAGAACTGGAGATGAATGGAAAACAGCAGAGATGAGAAGGCTCACAAGTAAAATACAAACTGGAGCTCACCAAGGGCAGAAGTCAAAAGGCCACTTTAGATTGGAAACAATGTATTTGTTGCATCATACAGGACAAGATAACTTTGTATCAGCAGTAGTTGGATTTATTTACCTCACCATATGTCAAGGTAGTTTAGCAATTAAAGGTACCCAATCATCTTGCACAGATACATGTGTAAAGTAACTTTCTGCTATTGTCAAAAGGAGAAAAGAAGAGTTCTTTTCCAAGACAAAATTCCTTTCTCCCATTTCTCCATGTCTGTTCAGGTTTCACTTTGTCTATTTTGCCACACTTTGAAGCACAGTTGCAGGTCAAAGCTGGAAGTGGCTATAGTCTTTGCAGGATGTTATTTTCCAGTTATTTTCCACATCAGTTTCAAATACAATCATACTTCTCTACAGAAAAAATGTACAAATTTTGTCATCTAAAGATTAGTTTGTATAGGTAAAATACAAGCTTGTTAGGCTTATGATTAGGTTTACAGCAAATAAGGACACCATGCATAAGCTCTTAAACCAGAAAACAGGGCCAGCAGTGCATGAAAGACTTCTGAGAGATAAACTGTCTCAATTTTTCTGAATGGGATGGTCATATGAAGGAAGAGAGGATTGCATGCAGAGGGTGAGGAGGAAGTGAGTGAGTGAGCTTGTGATTTGAAACGCTTGGCCTTTAGCTCAATAATCCTGCCAGTTTCACTGCCGAAAAATGCACTAACACAAATTGTCAAAATTTCTCTGCAACGTCTCGTGCTTTTTCAGGGTGTGCAATTCCATAACACTGATCTCTTAAAACCAGTGAGGAATCAAGCTATGTGTTAATGCAGCCTTAGCTCTTCCTCCTAGAATGGGTAATAATCACTTGGAGTCATCTGCTGGTATCCAGCTGTGTCCCCACCTTTAGACAATGCTGAATTGAGGGGTCAGGGGACTAGCTGGAACAGCTTAAGATAGCTGTTATTGGGGCATTATATGATTCACCCCATTTACATGATCAAAAGAAGACAAGAGAAATTCCCTAAGGGATGCAGAATGGCCAAAGCCAAGTTTTATACCATGTGTCAGTGGTGGACTCCCATGGTCTTGTAAGGGCTGCTGATGCACAGGCAAGAGGGTGTTGTGGGGGTCCATGGTAGGCCTCCGAATATATAACTTTGTGTAAGAGTTATGTGGCTAAGAATAAAATAAACTGTTGTAAAATAGAACAGGATTAATTCTGGGTACCAGACTAAAAGTTTGAGTGCACAATTGTGTGGGATGGTTTGGTTTAATATGTCTCAAGTAAACATATGCTTAGGTTTAGCAATGAGATGGAATCAGTGTTGGAGCCTCAATTCTAGAACAGTATCTATAATCTTCACAGGCAAAATGTATTTATATGAATTAAACTGTATTTGCTCAAAGAGAGCAGAATTTAGGTGGTTTTGGTGCGTACCTTAACTTGTTTTTGCCTGACTTCAGAAGTTTGAGTGACATTGAAAGTAGTACATCACTGGTATGAGATCCTAGTCTGATCCTTCCTCTCCCTGTACACCTTTCTATAGTGGTACATGGCTAATTGTCATATTTTGAAATAGCTAAAATATGATAGGGCCAGTGAAAGAAACAAAAAAATTGGTCTAACTGCTAAATCCTGACAGCATACTGGTGACATCCCTCTCCTTTCTACTTACCTGCTCAGCTTTCCCTCAAATAGGTCATCCTTATCCCGGGCAGCATTCCCAGCTCACCGTCTTTAATTCCCATTGAACTGTTGCAAGTGTCAAAGTTATAAGTGTGTATAAAGCTGGCGCTTTCCACCTCACATTTTCTGTTGCTGGACACACCACAGACATCAGTTTAGTTTGGGGTTCAATAATTCTCGTTTATCTGAGGTATTTGATGTACTGTATAATGGGGTGATTAACTTGATTATTTTTCTTTGGAAAGGAAAGAGTGAGACTCTTCTCATGTTCAGCCTTGTGAATTTGTACCAAGATGCTAGAATCGGAGAATACATTGCAATAGTTAAATGGCTACATTGATTGGGATTGATCAGTGCGTTGGGTGGAAGATGAGCCCAGGCCAGTGACTCCTCAATAATTTATGCACAGCACAGGTAGGTGAACAAAGGGCTTGTGATCACTATAGTCACCCAAATCATGTGTAACCATATGGGTACAAAATGCTCCAGGGAACTAAGAAATAAGAGGTCAGATTTTCCAGCAGCAGCTTCTGGAAGGAACAGAGCTGAGACCTGCAATTGCCTGTGAGAGCTCTGTCTATTCATCTGTGGCAAAGAGGAGACTTATTTAAATCTCATGAAAGTGGAATGTGCTGCAGTTTTGTCCTTGCCAGTCTGAGGGTTAAATTTGCATTTCCTTCAATGTTTCTCCAGCTAACATGCAAATAACTTCCATGTGTCACTTCTCTTTAAAAATAGTGGAGTTCCTTCTAAATGATATTCACTATTCAGAATATACCCCCAAAATAGAAATATCCCCAAGCACTTGAATGTAGTTTAAATTTCTTCATTTCAATATGTTCTTGAGAGTTGAAAGACCTACTCTCTTCTTCCTTCAGTGCTAAAGAACACCAGTTGCCCAGCATACAACCAGTGTCTTAAACTCCCAGCACCTTTCTGAACTTTAATTGTGATCAGTTATTTCACATTTCTGTTACATAGGCAGAGAAAGGAGGAGTGAGCTGAAGTCCCTTTGTGGAAAGCTGGTTTTTAGTACGGGTTGAGATCCCTGGACTCCTATCTCACAGGGGTGGTTTCTGGCCACAATGACACATTATCAACCAGGATGTCTTTTGGCTGCCCTGCCAGTAATCCAATCAGGAATATTTGGGAGAAGGACATAGAAGATACATTTCCATACTTTCTGTGAAGACTTGTAAGAGAGAAGGGAGTCAACCTGAGGGACATGCAGGAGGACTCATCACTGCTTGCTCCAAGAGGCAGCCAACACTTGGTCGGTCCTGCAGTGCTGTCTGGAGAGGGTGCCGTCAGTCCCCGGCCAAACCAGCAGGAGCTCTGCAGAGGAGACTTAGCTATGGAGAGGAGAGAGCAAGGGTGTGAATCAAGCAGCCCGAGCTAGGCTGGTAAGGGTGGACTGAGGGTATTGCAGGGTCCTGCCTTGGTGGGTAGAGTTGGAAAAGTTGCGCTGCGGAGCAGAAGGAATGCAAGAGAGAGGGCACAGGGTTGCTGTGATGGTGCTGCTGGGGAAATGTAGGGCACTGTGCAGGACCCATTAGTTGTGATGCCCATGGAACAATTTCTAATTTAGGAGCTCTGATTACCATTCAGAAAAAAATGAGAAGAAAACAAGGGTGGCAGAGAATAGTTCTGTTTCCTTTTGTGATGAAGTGGGATTTCAGTGAAGGGCACAAGATCACATTTAGGGCAAATATAGCTTTGCAGGCTCTTTCACCAAGAATTTTTTTTTTCTTTGAAGATGAGATTACTAGATTCTGACAGAGCTGTCTGTCTCCATGGTAGCAGAGCAGGCTATGGAGGGGACAAATGCAAACCCAAGTTTTCATTTTGGCTGATGTTGTTTTCTTAGGACTTGCTGGCACTGGGAGACTCCGGAATGTTAAAGTGAAATAAACTAATGCACATGTGCTGAATTGTACTGAACCTCTATGTGGATGCTCTCATTCATTGTAACTTAGGTCACCGTATCTTAGCCTACTGCAAAATAGAACTGCCTTTCTTCTGAATGAAAACGTAATAAAGTCTCACTTATGTACATCAAGTAGTGAATTTGTCTTGACTAGACATTTTCCTTAGCACCCTATGTAAACAAAGCCTTAAGTGAAGACAGTGCTGGGGACATATGGTCGGGCAACCAAGATCCCAAGCTTAGCTGAGAATGGTGTTAGGGTACGATAGGACCAGACACCAACCTCTCCTTAGGAAGCCCTTGTTAACACAAATCTAAAAATATCTGCTTCTTGATGCAAACAGTCACATCTATTATAGGACATTTCAATCTGCCTTCTTGAAAAAGTTTATAGTGAGGCAATTCCAGAAATATTTGGAGGCTTCATATTTCCTTGATCCCAGCCAAATTGGTTTCAGGCCTCATTATGGTAGGGAAACTATAAGACTGTCTGTCTTATTAGCGTACTGACAATAGCCAAAGACAGAGTTTACATATCAATTATCTACAAAAATAGGGTCAGGAAGTCTGGAGACATCCATGATAGATAAATATATTTCACTTATACTGGCAAATACGTTTCACAAATACACGGGCACTTCTTCCAGCGTAGAAGGTCATAGTGACAATGACAACTGACCTTGTGTAATTTATTGCATGACATTTGACAAGGTAGAATGAATACAGAGTCTCATCATGACAAAATATTACAGAAGTGACTCTACTAAGTGGCGAAGCTCAGTATTTCCTATTTTGGTACATGACTTTGAATATGTCTTAAACACTTGCATTTAATTCATTCTGGTCTTTGAAAATACAAAAAGCTGCCAACGTGTTGTCTCAGTGATTCCAGCTATAGGTAGTCTTGCTTACTCAGAAACTAAAAAACGTTTCCCACAAGAACAAGAAATAGGATAACTAAGATCTTCAATCAGTTAAGAAGTGTTTCACACTTTTCATATCAAAAGAACCTCTCTATCCGAAAGGGCAGTCCCACAGGCTGACTCATGTAGGTAACATCCTTGTTCATAAGCAGGGGCTGATGTAGCCCACAAGTTAACTGAGTTCTGAAGATGGAGATGTGGGAGAACCACAAGAGTCAGCAATAGCTCTTCGAAAGATCCAGAGCTGAAGACTCCAAGGATCTGCTCTGTTTGTCAGGCCATATGAGTATGTCTGTCTGGACCTGGATAATATGTCACGTTCTCTAAAGAAAATGTTTCCTAAGCTCTGAGGAATGTAAAATGACTGGTAAAGGGAGAATCAAGAAGTATATGGGTGGTATCTCTAAACCAGAGCAGAACTGTATGGGTTTTGTTTGTTTTTTTCCAAATCATTAGTTGCCCTATAGAAATTGAATTAATTTTTTTTCACTAACAGAGAAAGAGTAATATTTAAAAGAAATGGTACTTAAGAAATAGATAATGGTGAAATATTGAAAATAAGTGATCAAAAGCAGGAGATTCCATCTAAAGTAAACTTGTTGCAATGAAAAAAAGGCAGAATTACTAAAAAAAATAATGAAGAAATACATTATACACTGAGGCCACCTACTGGGTATTGCTGAATTAGCAGAGCAAATGGTAGGGAAACCGGAGAGTCAGTGGGCGAGAGTCTGAAACAAAATAAGAGAACTATCTTGTTCTTAAAAACCAAACCAAACCAATAAACCCCAAACTAAAACAAAGAAAAAAAAAAAGAAAGGAAAAAATCAACCCCAAAAAACCCCGAGGGAAAAAAGATGTAAAATCTATGTTCTGGAAACTCAGATATTTTTTTTTTTTTACTCTTTAAGAACTTTCAGAAAAAGAAACAACTTGTTATGGGGCTTCTTTTTTTTTTTTTTTTTTTTGAGGCTATCAGTCCTCCAAAGGGATGTTATGATTTTTTCCAATGATAACATTGTCCCTTGTGCGCTAATAAAAGTGACATGGCTGAGCTGCTGCTCAGAGTAATGCAACTCCTTGGATCTGGATTCTGCTGTCCTAGCTGGAAAGCTCATTTTCATCTGTTTCTTTTGTAAAATCAAAGTAGGTTGTCCTAATAAAGGAATCTCAAAGACAACTTGTAAAATTTCTGGTGTTTTAAACTAGTTCTATTCAAATAAAAGTATAGAGTTCATCTATGAAGTTATGGTAGGAAAAGTGCATTTATACCTCTTGAAATGTGGTCAAGATACTAGGAATTATGACTAAACATTATATATTTGGGTGAATCCCTTTAACTTCATCATTAAATTCATTTAGTATCTGGATTTCCTAATGGAAATATAAGGCCAAGTTGCTCCAAGAAGAACATAGCAGTAAAATTGGTATGCTAGTGCATCTTAGTCTTTATAAAAAGGCACTGGTCTTATGTAGTTCTGTTAAAATTCAGGGGTGGGTTTTGTTTTTTTTTTCAAATTTAGTGTTTATTCTTCACCTTTAAGATATGACTGCTCCCGGGCAAATTCATCAGTCCAGAAAAATATTTGGACCTCATAAATATCTGTGCAGAGTCAGGGCAATATGAACGAATGTAACACTTTTTCAGCAGTATGAGTGCAGACTGATGGTAAAACTGAAAGATTTAGAAGAGCTGAAGGTTCCTGATGTCTGGTGCTCTCTACCACTTGATTTGCAAAAACCCGTCTAAGAATATTTCTTAAGATGGAATGTCATCACTGCTTTTTAGGGACTTCTTCATTCCTTCTCCTTTCCACAGACCTTCCCTCTATTGGTATGAAGAAGTGTGAATGATTAAAGAACGTGTAGAAATTTGGCCACTGATTTCAGTGCAAAATTCACAGTGAAACACTAATCAGAAAACTCTTATTCTACCACCCGTATCAATACAACTTGTAGCAACGATTCAATTACCATAAACGCCTTATGATAACACCAGATTTCAAAGGAATCAGGAGCAAAATAGCCACGATTTGGCAGAGGAAGATTCTCCTTCATTTCAGTGTGAAAGGTGGCATTAAGCTAATTCAGACATTACTGTGTGGCAGGTAGTGCTGTGGGCTGTAGGTGGAAGCGGGCTCTACACGAGGTCCTGCTAATGGTCCCCCACTGGTGGCAAGAGCAGTGCTGTGGCCCCAGTCCTGCTCTACGATCCCTAGTGCAGCTGGTGGGTAGGATGAAGGCTTTGCACGTTGTGGGAGATCATGGCATTGGAAAGCTCTGCCGTAAATGCGTGAGAGATGGATGGGCTTTGGTATGTCAGAGAGTAAGAACAGGCAATGCTGTATGGGGGTTAGCTCATCTGAGAGATACGGTTTTGAGTGAGATGGAAAGAAAGTTAGCTTCCAGGCTGGCCCTCTTAGGGACTGTAGGAAGAACTGTGATTTAGTTCATTGCAGGATGCATAAAAATGGACTATGAAACTAGGAAAAGAAGTAGAACTGAACTGAGTGCAAAAGAAGAAATCTCAGCCTTCCTGATGGGGATGGCCAAGGCCTACTGGTGTGATTTCCCCAGGCAAAGACATTGGAGGGAGCACAGTGCATCCCCTCCCTTCAGCCTGTATGTGCAGCTCAGTCAGACTCGGAAAAACTCAGTTCACTGGAGAGCTTTCCATCCAGCAGGACAGGGCAAAAGACCCCCTAGTTATCCAGCAAAAACTTGGACAGTTTTGGCTGCAGTTGTCATGATTTCTTTTTCTGGTCATTTCGTAACTATACAGAGGTGGGAGAATACAGAGCTCAAGAGCTTATTCCATAATAAAAAATACTAACATGGGCATGATATAGAAATGACTACAGTGATGGGGAGAAGTTTATCTGAAACCTGGACAAATGATAGGGGAGAGGCACCATTTTTCACTCAGAGCATCTGAGCAGTGAGTGCCCTGTGCTTGCTGATGCTGAAACCTTAGAATGGGGGAAAAGCACTGTCAAGGCTGAAAGTGTGCTGTGTGGTTTTCCAGGCATTTTACTGCAGATTTATAGTCAGTAAACTTGGCTTCTGAATTGTAGGGATGTATTCAATTTTTTTGCTGGCTTCAGTATGTTGCTGATCTGTGTACAATTGTTTCTTCAGAAAAGTTTCCAGTTCCGAGTAAATGGATCGTAGATTTAAGTTCTTCCCTGCTGAAAATAATATGCTGGTCTTCGACTGGTCTGTAAGAGGAAATCTACTTTTCAGTGTATGTGCTACTTGGTATTTACTGAAACCAACTGTCAAAGGGATTACATAGTCACAGCCTCATACAGGATAAATAAATATGCTCACGATCTCAATGAGAGGCTTTTATAGCTCTGAATCAGGTAAAGAAGAGATGTAACATCTGTGAACAACTATGTGATATCTTGTCATGACACTGGCAATTTGTACAATGCTTGAGCTCTAGAGAATACCCCACTTCACTCATCTCGTGTTAAACTTCTTGTCTGTGTAAAGATATGGTAGAATATATTTGATGGAAGATTTTCAGAAAGTTGGGTATTACACCTTTAAACTGCATGTCGTATTGAATGAAAGTAATACAGACACTTATGCAAGAAAGCCTTTACCATCTAAAATATTTGAACTTACTATTATAGGTAAGAACTGCAGCCATGCCAATTTTCTTCTACTTTAAGTGCTTCTATTTGATTCATTGTATATCAAAATCATTCATGCTTTAGCTGAGAGGTAATTTTCAGCACTGAAAAGTAGAGTTTGCATGTAAAATATACAGTATCTTCAAGAAAAAATATTTTTTTGTCTCATAGGTTTTGATCTCACCTGTAGTGTGTTTGCTCTGCTATACAATCAGTTTTGCAATAAAATGTCAATGGAATCAAAAGCTTTTCTTGATGTGAACTTTCCTAGATGTACTTAGTAAAAATAAACTTTTACTTAATTAGAATCACCCTTTTTCCTCATGCCATTGGTATAAATGTTCTTTCACAAAACTACTATTCATCAGACCAACTTTCATGCATAAAACATCAAAACTCATTTAAAAACAGGTTATACATTTAAAATATGCATGTTGAGACTGAAGTCTTTTTTAAAAAACTAAATTAAGAATCAAATCAAAACTAATTCTCATTCAGTTGAAATGGTTATGTATCTTTGGATTAACCATCATAAAATACTGGAATACCAGAATAGAAACAATGCTGTTAAATATGTCTGATGTTACTCTGTCTTGCTGTACACTCTGGTAAGTACATATGTGTCCTAGATCAGTATGTGACTGATCATATCTTCCTGGGAAAATTCATAGATTATGATTTTAATGACACTGTGAAGACCGTAAGATACACAATGTACAGTTACATCATGTTTCCAGCACAGCCTCCCTAGTCATGTTTCTCTCATCCTCTAAGATGTTAATTTTGTTTTGACCATGTTGTACTGAGTGGGAAGCTGGGGTAGAAACCTCCAGAGATACCAATGTATCTACGATTCTTTGATAAGTCCTGTGAAAAAGAGAAGATAATTCTGCCTGCCTGAAATGAAAGCTGGCAAAGTTCAGCTGCACTTACTACAGCCCATGAGTATTTTTCATGTGATTTAGGAATTATTCCAAACACAGTGACATCATTCACACTGCTGTGGACTGTACAAAGGTTACAAAGAATCACTGCTATCGTTCTTTGGCTGTTGATAGATGTCTATATGGCACAAATTTTAAACAGAAGTATCTATGAAGCCCCTACAGTCCTCATCTCAAGTTACTTGTGGATATGTGCTTCATAAAAAATAACAGAAAACACCTCTGCGCTGTGAGTGTTTCAAATGGTTCTATATCAAGTGGCCCATGAATCATAAGAAGGAAGTCATCAGTCACCACAGCCTTCCCTGGCTCCCCTGGGACTGTGGGACGATGCATCACACCCTTGGTTTTCCCATTCATCTATCAGTGCCTACCTCTATACTAGTAAAGAAAACAGCATCAGAGCCTGAGCACTCTGCCATGGTCATCTATTTATTAGTGGGTTTTGTCCCTACCAGTCAGCACTCTCCCAAACAGCACGTGGCCATGGTTTTGAGGACAGTTACAGGCCAGGGATTGTTCCCTGAGGCCACCCCATTTTTGAAGGGAAGAGGATTTAAGTTTGTAGACCTCAGTGACTTGAGATCCTACTTACTATTTGCACGCTTGTTGCAACACAAAAAGCCTAAGTTGTATGTACTCACAAGGAGTCAGGTAAGAGGATATGGTTTCTCAGGTGTCTCAGTCGGTGGCAAACATTGGTGTGTTGCTAGTAGATTCAAGTACAAAAAAAACCTACTCAGCTATTGTCTAAAATTATTTAAGAGCTTGCAGCTGTCCTTCTGATGAAAAAGAAGCTGTAATGATACACACATTTGTATCTACAGTCCATTTTATTGCCAGTATCATTTGATGTCTCCCAGATGGTTTAGAACAGATTCTCTATTCACCATCTTCATGCCACCTCTTATCATATTCCCAGCTGTCTCCTCACCAGGTTTATTAATCCTAATCTATTCTAACTCTTCTTTATAGGAAGGCTACTCTGTGGTTCAAAATTAGCCTTGCTAGGTTTCTCTTTACCTTTTCATTTCTGCTACATCTTTTCAGTCATGCTCTTGTTATTCATAATACACATAATTGATTTTACCCAGTGGCATAATGGCACTTTTGGCTTGTTCAGTATTCATTTCCTAATAATTCATAGCATTTCCCTTAATTTTTTAAAAAAATCATTATTCAACACTTTGTGTTGATATTTTCATGTAACCACCTATTATATCTTTAAAATCTCACTCCTTACTAGTAATAGCCAATTTGGGGCCATCACTAGGTTTATTTTTAGCAAAAGTAGGATTGTGTTTTCATGTATCATTTTACATTTGTTTACATAAATGTAATTTCCTCTGTTATTTTTGCACGTAGTCACTCAACCTCCTGAGGCTCTTCTGTGGTTCATTTTAAGCCCTCTTAATGCTGTGTAACTGCATTACCAGGACACCACATCTCTTTCTGAGTCACACCTTTTTGTGGTCATTTCAGACATGATGAACACTTTGGATCTGACCACAAGTCCTAGAGATGCTCTATGTAGTTTGTGACAGTTGGCATTTACTCTTATGTTTCCTATTTTCTTTAACACTTGCAATGACACAAGGGCTTTTCCTGCTAGCCCTTGTCAGTGTATTTTTTTTAATCTTGTCAAATGTCTTTTTTGAATCTGTATAGACTATGTTAAATTTTCCTTCCTAGTCTGTAGGTTTTTTGATTCCTTCAAAGAAGAAAAATAGATCTGTGAGGCAATGTAGCAGTTTTCCTAAAGTATATGAAATTCTGTCTTTATTCTGTATTGCTGGTATTAGTCACTTGCAGGAAACAGATATTGCTTCTTCTAGTATATGTAGAGATATATTGAATGATACGAATGGAAATGGACACCTGAAATCATGCAGAAAAATATTTCTGGAATACATAGGGGTTTTTTGTTTGTTTGCACTGCCTTAATAACCTTCTGACAGAATTGCAACAATATATACATTGCACATCTCCCATTCACAGTTTCCTCAGTCAGGAAATATTGCTGATGTAAGCTATATTTTCCCATAAAAAAAAATCCTGAGTAGTTATGAAGAGACAACTACTCACCAGTAAACAGATATTATTACTTTTTCCTATTCCATTGCAATGAAGATGTGCAAAATATAAAGCAATGCTATGAAATATCTGTTTTGACCAAACGCTAGTGTGCTCTGTGCTGTGAATAAGAAAGTAAAGGACTCTCATGGCTAAATAAGAATTGGAAAACAAAAATCCCGACAGGCTCATTGTATTTAACTGTTCCAGTCACTAAATGCTGTTTTTCATTATGATCAGTTAACTGAAGAAAATGAAATGGCAAACATTTCAGAGCTCAGGTGTGGATGACATATCAGCCCTCTGGGGGTTCCAACAGGCAAGCACTTACTCTTCAGAAGAAATAGGATCACTTGATTTCAGGCCTGGCCATTGACCTACAGAGCCATTTAGCTTGAGTGGCTAAATGCCACTAACATCGATAGAAATCACTGCTTACAGAGAACTAGCACATTCACACCCTCCCACATCCTCCCAGCACTTGAGATGGTCAGCCATGAAAACAAGCTGTTTCCTCTGAAAGGGAAGGATGCTGAGAATGTACTAAACTGCTCTGAGACCTTTCTGCATGCTTGCAGTGATGAATAATTGCTAAATACTATCGGATTGCTCACATGTGGAATTCAAGAACAATCTCTCTTGGTTCTTTTTTATCATCAAGCTAAACTGATCAGGTAGCATATATTCAAGTACTAGAAGAAGGCAGATAGTACACTGCTCTGTCTGTTACTTACTCCGTACAACCATGCTGCTGTTTCTGTCCTGTTGGCTCTGTACTTGGACAAAGTTAGCCCAAGGATGAAAAACAGCTGTGTGAAACAAAACCCATGCAAGAATCATGATGTGAGGAAAGCCTTTCTGAGGAGTGCAAAATGCAGTCTACTTTGGAGTTAGGCGATCCACATCTGTAATTGATCAACCAAATCTATAATTTAGAAGTCCTTTTGCATTCCTTGATTGTGCTAAGTTCGGACATACCCATGAGTAATGCTTTCTGCGAGCTTTGATTGGCTAGAAGACCCCATCCCATGCTGGCAGACAATGACATGTTACTCAGTTATTCATGCTTCACTTGCTTCCTGGCTGGACTACAAGAGCCTGATGTATTTGGTCACCAGGCTTTTCAGCACTTAGAACAATTCACCTAGAATAAAAAGCCCTCAGCCGTGCTGTTTATTTTGAGTGTATCATCAGACCTGTCCTCAGCTGTCTACAATCTCTTCCCACAAAGAAGTCAAAAGCGAGACTGGGTCCTTTTCATCACAGTGGGGTTTTCCATGATGGCCAAAAAGCGTCTAGAGCTTTGTGTTGAAAATTGCACTCATCTGTCCCTGCAGACTGTTCCCTTTGCTCCCTATCTCCACCTCGGTAGGGGTAAGTGTCACAAAAGTTGTCTATCCAGGAGACAGAATGTCCTTGGAGACCACTCTGAGATCCTGAAATGAATATCCTAGGATATAAGGACAGTCACAAACCTGACCTTCCATTCAAAGTATGAGACACATTTATTTGACCCTCTCTAGCAAACCCACGGAGGAACATAAATGTTTATAATCAAACCAACTCTACCAAAAGATGACACTTCACTGCTCAAGCATCTTCCCTTGGGAAGAAGATGAGAGAACAAATGGCTCGCAACAAGCAAGGAGTCATGCTGCTTAATGTATTTTGGAATGACTTTCCAAGGCCACGCTAGTGAGTGAGGTATAAAGAGATCTTGCAAAGCTCAGCAGAAAGTTGTTCAGAGCCAAGTTCCCACCCTGCAAGCTGGTCCTGATGGAACCTTGATACCTGCTTCTTTGAACAACATGCAAGTGGGGCTAAGAAAGCAAATGCAGCCTTTCCTTCAAACACACTTGGTTCTGCCATTCGAACATTTGCAGTGCTGTCATAGGGTGTGACATGCAAACTGTGAATACTCAACATTTTTCTCTTGTTGAAGTTATTACGATTGAGGCCCAAACCCTGCAAAAACACCCCTAGTTCTCCTCTGTGCTCTGTCCCAAACTCCTTACCCACTGAATTCCAGCCTCTGCTCCCTCTGCCAGATGCCAAAATTTTGTCAATAGCCTTTAGGCAGACTTAACAAACACATGAACACACAAAAGAAAAAAGTGATTGTCATACTGACAGGAAAGTGCAAAAATGAATACTAATAAATCAATAAACCTGAGTGAAGATAGGGCCTGTATTTTTATCTATAAGAATTCATCTTCCTTCATCCTCTACCTCTTGAGAATTCAGCGGAAACCTAAAAATGTTTAAAACTTAAGTTGTAAGGTAGAGTTGCACTTAAAAGAAATATGTGCAGTGGAACCAGTGTCTTGGAAACCCCATGACAGAGATTCCTGTCAAAGTTTCCTGAAGAATGTCTGAGAGTAAATGAATTTCCATGTCTCATTTTCCATCATATGCAAATAAGTATGAACTCCGTCTCTGTACAGGAACACTTTTTTACAGGTCTTAGGTCATTTTGACCATTGCAGACAGTGCTGTGCTAACTTATAATTGAACTTTTTTCTTTTGAACTTTTCTTTGAACTTTTATAATTGAACAGAGAACTTATAATTGACTTTTACGATATTTTCCCTAAAAAATTATAATTTTATAGCAACCCCCCAAAAAAACCATCTACAGTTTAACTGATGGCTTCACAGCTTAATTTGCAATCACCCAAATCATATGGAGATTTACTCAATACTAAAAGCCAGGATGGAGATTACATTTCTGGAATCTTTGATAATAAAGAAGATATCAAGTCTAGCCACTGTTAATTGGCTAGAAGTTTATTTTCTTTTAGACTCTTAAGTAAATTTCAGAGTCACCACACAATCTTTCCTGGCTCTTTGCTTATTCTTTGTATGTTCCTACCCTTTTCCAGCAGGTCTCAGTATGAAGCCTGCAGTTGCCTGATGTGCTAGGAGCTACTATCCCACACTGATCCAAGCCACTGTGTGTGCATGACATCTTGGCTTTCCAGCTTCTTCAGGCGTGGGACTGAGCTTGGGATGGAGGAGCCAAGAGGTATGTTAGCAGAAGGCAGTTGCAGCTGATCAGATGCCCACTGCCCTCCACAGTGGCAAGATCTTGCTTA
>JAVJGJ010000037.1:45845130-45866334 GCA_035590215.1 Microhierax caerulescens | reverse complement strand
GGGTGCCGTGCCCCGGGCGCCGGGGAGCGGGCTCGGGGCAGGGCTGGGGCCCCTCCGGCGCCCCGTGGTTTCGGGAGCGAGCGGGGGGGAGGCCCGGCCGGCACCGGCCGTGTGGGGGGCGGGGCGGCAGCGGGGGGGACCCTCGGGGGTCCCGGGGGCCACCCGGAGCGGGTTTTACCCGCCGAAGGCCGCTTACCTGCAATACTGATTTGAAGGCCTGCAGCTAATTCAGTAGCCGCAGGCAAGGCGCTCGGCGCTCTAGTTGCCCGCTGCCCTCAGCTCGGGATCTGCTGCTGCCAGCCCACCTAATTAGTATGAATTTATCAGCTATAAATAGCTGCTAATCTGTGAAGCAAAGAAAGAAGGAATAATCCAATCTATCAATGGTGTTGTGAAGTTTGGGCATTATATGTAGTATAGGTGTGACTAGAAATTATTTTAAATATAAATATATATACACACACATATTTTTCATAAAATGTGTATTTATACAAATTTTTATTTTATATTTAAATACTTATATATACATATTTATACAAATAAAAATATTTGAGGTTTTAATTTTAACGTATGCAATTTTAAAATTTTGGAAGCTATATCCTTCCTGTCTGTTTTGTGATGAATATTGAAAATCCAAATATATGAACTCATCTCACCAAGAGCATAGGGTGGGATTCCTTTACCCCCTTTTTAATGACTACGTGGACACCTGGCGATAGGGAATCCATCCAAACCTCATCTGCTGGTAGAAATAAATTGCTGCAGAGCGATTCAGGCCCTCAGAAACCGGCGGGGCGACGGGATGAGCAGTTTTGGCTGCCTCCAGGTAGCCAAAATTAAGTGAGGCAGATCACGTGCTAACGCTGTGGGATCGTTCAGTTGAGCAAATACATTTTTATGTCAATAAGCAAGTGCTGCACAGTTAGATCTTCAGTTTAAAGTGTGCCACAATTCTATGCAATGTACTTTGAATCTAGATGAGCGTCATCAGGAATATTCCTTCTGCTGTTTAAGCTCTGGAGAGCGCTTCTGTGATAGTTGGTGATGAAATGGAAGATGTTCATGTGCAAACAAAGTAGATGACATTGTGCTATTAAGAACTGAAAACCAAGAAAGACTGTAACTGGTTTAATTAACAGTCTTCAGTCCATGTTTTTGTGAGGAAGAACAGGACATCTAGGAATAAATGCCACAGACACATTTAAACTTCTATTTATTAAATCTGTTTCACTTTGATTGGAAAAAAAAAAAAAGCAACACTAAAATCCCCTGTATTTTGCCTACTTCAGGTCCAGTCAGAGAATTTTACTGACAGGGAATACAACATCACTGCTGTTGTGAAGCAGCGTTTTTCAGAGCAGTCATCCTTGCTTCCAAACACAAGCAACTGTTTTACCTGTCCTGTTTGTGCTAAGAATGGACTTTTCCTTTTCTGAGTCACCTACTCTTTCCTTAGTCCCTTCTCCTCAGGACAGGAAAGGTAAACTGTGGACCAGCAGTAAGCTAGGTATTTATCAGACTTGTAGGAAAAGTTTTTTGCTTAAATGGAAATTATGTTACTACTGAATTAGCCATTTTTACAGACTATTTCTGTCAAGGATTTCACAGTTTGGGGATACAGTGTCATCCAAGACCTTTCTTATATATATTTCTCAAAATGACTGAAAGCTCCTCATTTTTTCCCCCCACATTTGTGGGGAGGCAGGAGGTTGCTGGTATCACAGGTGTGGTTTCCAGCACACTCCAGACTATATTGGGAGCTGCTGCATTAACCAAGGCTTTCCAGGGGGCTGGCAGTGGCTCAGGCTGGTCTGGTTCAAAGTGACTGGGGCAAGTTAATGACTATATGAATACAATTTGTAATGATGCTGAAGAAGTTCTGGTTTGGTTTGTTTGTTTGTTTTACAGTAGAATGCATTTTTTTTAGTAAATCTTTAAAAACAAAGGAAATGTTAAGAATCTTTTGCTTTTTGGACCAGAGTCACCTGTGGGAAGACTGGCACTGTGGCAGACCAAAGACCCAGACGTTCTGGGAAGAAGCCACGATGTGGATGTCAACATTTGCCTGACCGCTCTGTAACTGTGGGAGGTACCCAGCCACGGGGAGCAATGATGCCTCACATGTACCTAGCAGCCCCATCTCCAGCGAGTAGGGAAAACTGGGAGGTGGCCCTCTGTTATTTGATGTGACATATATTATAGGTATCTTTTCTAATACATGGGGAATTCTGAGTGATTTCACGTTCTCTGACATCAAGTGGGGAAGTGTGGCTGTGTGTTGTTGGCATTTGTGAATGGGGACAGAAAATACCCCCATCAGTACGGTGCAGGAGGAGTTATCTGGCAACCTTGAGCTCTCCAGCAGTCTCCACTGTTCTCTGAAGCTCAGCATACTTCAGGAGGGGCCTTCATCTTCCGGACTTATGCATAGTTTGTTGGTTTTTTTTTGTGGGGAGGAAAGAGGTATAACCTGTTGGGTGGGTTTTTTTGTAGCTTTCCATGCCTTTCCTTCTTCGGGTACCTGTTTATAATCCAGAGCTAGTAATTTATTCTGCCAACATCCACTCAGGATAAATCCACTTTATGCCAAATGGTTAGCACCAAAATCATGACTCATGACCGTAATTCCTTGCTGTCATTTGCTTAAAGACTATTTCAGGGAAGCAAATGAACACATTCTCCCATACCTGAGAGTTTGCTCACTGATTTGGCACAGATGATTAAAATATTTTTCCATATTGGAAGTCTTTGCCTCTAGTAAATGGGCTTCATTTAATAGGTAGGAGAGTTTGAAAATGGTTCTTTCATGTTTGCAGTCAGTGAAATATTATTTTATTGCTACATTGTAGTAACATTTGGGTCCCAGACAGCGAAGTTGAGGAGAAAGCGCAGTTGAAGAGACCAGTGGAAGACAACTGTGCTGTGTCCTTGTGCTGTAGCTGTGGTGAATACCACAAGTGGAGTTTTACCCTTCTTGTGCCACCAGGTGTAAGGTGTCAGCTAGGCTGAGAACCTAATACCATCCTTAGAACTAGTCACATACCTGAAACCACTGTATTACCAGGCACTGCTGCTGATACATGACTAAACATAAAGGACAAAAGCAGAGGTAAGTTTCCTGCTTTTTGTTCTTTCTTGATACCCTTTGAAAACTTTGAGTCTCAGCCAGACAAAGGGGAAAACTTCAATTTTTACACCTAATTCTGATTGTAAAAAATGCAAATTGAAGGAAATCATTAATTAAAGAGTCACTGTAAAGTCTTTGCATAGCAAGCAATCAACTGTCATTAAATCATATATGTATTAAAGAATTATATATATTAAAGAAACACCACCACTTCACAAGGTGGTAAACATGTTACAGTCCTATGTAACATGGCTTAAATATTGAAGGGGAACAATTTTCTTCTACTTTCCACTCCTGCATGGGCCCACAGTGTGGGCTTTCGCACCCTGCTTCCAAAGGCATGATTAGAATCATGGCTCTTCACTTAATTTATGTGGGGACAGTTCAGCAGTTAAGGCACTGCTATTCCTTCAGCTTCCAGGGAAATGTAAGCTTATCAAAGGACTTTAGATAACAAAGTAGACATCAGGTCTAGCCTAATTTCCTACTTTAAGCTTATTTGCTGTCAGATTCTAAGTAGCTTTCAAAGACATTTTCAGAACTGTCATGCTCCCTGGCTTCTTTCAAGCTTTTCCTGTTCTGGAGGAGTATTGAATTCCTTATTTTCTGTTACCTCTTCACATATCATCCCAGGCAGACAGGCAACGCTACTGACTCAAGCCAGCAGTACTCAGCCCATTCTTATTGCAGGAAAAAATCTTTATGTGTGTAAATGTAAGAGAAGGATATGTGTACTTGCATCTTCATGAAATTTGTATTTCATTTAACTATGGGAAACAAAAAATAAGTGAGAAAAGAAGCATTAACTAATGTTTTAAAAAAGATGATTTTAGCATACTTCTTATAGGTTAGTATGTGTGACCTGGGTAAAGAAATTTCAAGGATTTTAAATATTTTTGGAAAACTATTTTCTGATACACATAGGCTAGCAGCTACAACCATATCCTTCATATTTATCCCCCTCTTTCATACATATGTGCTTTGCTTTAATTATATATGTGCTCTTTTTCAACACTAGACTAAGATCTCTTTTATCATTCTTTATAAAACAGTTGAATCTTGTATACTTTCTATAATGTCCAAAACTGAAGAAGCTCATAAAAGTATATTATGATTGAGCTGAAAATTATATTAGGTCTTTCCTGCTAAAATGAAAAACAAAAGGATTTAGAACCAAATTCATAACACCTATTTTAGATATATGCATCTGGTGATAAAGTGCCCTGAAAGCCTAGCCTTAGCAAGGCATATGCAACTTGGCTGACCATACAGTCAAAAGGAAGAGTAAAATTTTAAAAAAAGTTTAAAATGGCAATATAGGGAGATGCCTGGACAGAACCCACGGGCAACACTGACGGCATCTGAAAAGCTACAGAGCTCTTAGTGTCTTAGAACATGGAAGTATTTCACAAAACTTGCATTGTTCTTAATTACCATGTAAGATGGGTTAGATAATGGTAGATATTTGAATTTTATTCCTGGATGCTTTGTCTGTTTGTTGTGTCAACATCTCTGTTGTTTGTACTGAGCTCATCATTGCTGCTACTTTACAAATGTTTTTTTCTTGAAGGAGCTGAGTTTGGTAAAAAGTAATTCACAGTTATTATTATTGACAGTGTGAGATATTTATTGAATAATTTCTTCATATGGAACTGATGATTTGCCTGTACATAAAATTTTTTTTTGTAAGGCCATAAACATGTATTTAAAAATGTTATCAACTTAAAAATACTAACAGTGACAAGATAATTTTCAATAACGATTTTTTAAGATTTTGGGTCTTTTGACTAAGCAGTCGAGAAACAGAAGAATAAAGTAACAGTTTCTGTCCTTACATCATCTTTTTGTCTCTCATGAGTGAAAAATAGGAACAATACATTTACATATATGTTATGTTATTACACTATTTTTTTATGCTTCCCAGATTACAAATGCAGATATTGGAACAGCAAATGTGTTGTGTAGGACAATTTTATGAATAAGTGCCTTTAATTATCAGCCCATGGCTTGGTGGGATGGCAAGCAGTGCTTCAAGTGAAGAACTGCTACAATAGCACAGTGAAATAAAATACCGTTTGAGATTCCTGACTTTTCCCTCCATTTGATAAGGAGGACTGCCCTGCTATCTGGGGAATTCCGTCGACCCAAAGTAGACATCCACATTGTGCATACCTGTAGACACAAGCTACCTAGGCTCCCTTTAATGACAGTGCAACAGAGAAGGCATTCCTGGGTATGATTCATCTAAACCAGACAGCAATAAGAAATCAGGTGTACAGTGACTTAAATGGTATCCCAAAGGCATATTTGAAATATTAATGTGTTAATTTGTTAACTACATTTCTGAGAAAGAAGCAGTGGAGGACGTGGCAGAGCAACTACTAGAATGCTACTTCCACCAACACAAGATGTTTGATCAATGAACACCTGGGAAGCATGGAGTTTATGAAAGCACTGAGCAATGCCTCGTGACTACTTAAATCACTGCCACCCCAGGCAGTGCTGCTAGCTGAGATTAGTTAATGAAATGGATGTCCACCTGATCATTTATTTGGCTTCAGCAACAGCTACGTGCAATGGTAAATGGCAATTATATCTGTATTCGTTATTTTTCACATTAAAACAGTAATTTCTTATTAGCAGCCTGTGGCATCCTGAAGTATCTGAAGTATTGAACAGAGGCATTGTATTGACTGAAGAAAGAAATGTAGGAAAATCTATAATAGTAATCAACGTAGAATTTTGATCTGTTAATAACAGTTCTTTGGATTGATTTAAGCCTTTCTACCTCATAAAATTGTATGAAGTATTGAAAATAACGAGATAATATAGAAAGTAAAAACATTTTTTTTGAGTGTAAAAATAAATAGAGATGATGATTCTGTTTCTAGTGAGCCTGAAAAATTTTATAAGCATGAAGCCTCCTTGTCCACAACTGGCAGTAGTGAAAAATAGAGACAGTACATTTATACATACTTTATACCACTTTCATTATTTTTTTGTGTATCCTGGGGTACAAATAAGAATACAGTGGGATTAAACCTTTTGGTCAAAGACAAAGGTAGTGACAGGAGAACAGGGAGTTTCCTGACTTTCAGCTCCAAGTCTGTTCTATTACTTGTGGGAACTGTGAACTAAACACCTTTCCATGCAGAGGCCAAGAAGTTGAAAATACATTTTCCACTGTGAGTTAGAGTATAAAATGAGCCTCAATACAACTTTGGGTATCTTAGAGTGTCTTTTTCTAAAAGCTGTCCTACTAAAATAATTTCCTTTATTTCTCCCACTATAGGCAATCTTGCAACAGGTTCCCCAATTTCAGAATTACTAATTAATAAAATAGGAGAATAAGGTGACACTGGGAACTCCTAGTATCTAGTAAGTGACATTCCTGTAGCATGTGTTTCAACAATAAGTGAAATTAATGGAAGTCTTCCCCACAGTGAACAACATATTCAGATACTTCTGTGTACTGCTCTGTGATCAGTGTGCAAATGTATCTGTAGCCTTTGTGCAGGCTGGGAGCATCTGATGGGAATTAGTTGTCCTTACCTGGTATCCCGAGACCTTTCACTGGGTTTCTTGCAGGCACTGGTATCTTGATGGTGTGCACATAAAGGTCTTCAGGCTGGCCCCTGTGTTATGCTGTCTTTTCCCATCTGTTTCCTTTGGCCTTCTCTTTGTACTAGTAATTTACTCTCTCAGATTGTTTTCACTCTTCAAAACCAGGATCCAAACAAACCTGTTAGATAAAATAATGAGTTTCCAGTCTTGGAGGATGATTGGGCATTTGGAAAGCCTGAGGTTGTTCTGGGAATGTTTTATAATTTAATGGGATAATGCCAATTCAGGTGATTAAACAGAACAAGCTATCAGAATTTCTGGGAAGGTCCATTTGTTTCTATGATGTGCTGCAAGTTACACCTCGGTGCCTCTAAGCTGTTATTCCATGCTTAAGTACACAAATGAAGAATTCGAGCATCTATGAGAAACTGCAATGATGACTTATGAGGAATATAAATTGGATTTGATTGGGTGGAAACATTTATCTCTCAAGTAAAAGATGAACTAAAAAACTGAGGATGTAAATGTATGTAATATATCTCCATTTCCATGCAATGAGCTGTGTTTCGGATGGTTATCCCAATTTGGCTATGGCAGTGCATTATACACCCAGAAAGAACTGCAGACCTTATGGGTCTGAGCCTAGAAGCCCACTGCATAATGGTGCCTATGGTATAGTGTATGGTACATAGCACCATATTCTCTGCTTTCTGCAGATGCTGCAAAAATGCCCTTCCTCCAGAAGGAGCTTTGCTGCGAGGCAGAACTAAGCTGCACCGAGCCAGCCAGCCTGCGGACATAAGAGGACAAGGTGCTACAGTAACCCTCTCTCTCCCCTTCATGCTCCAGGGGTTAAGGAGTCACAGCGTGCCACATACCACAAAAACCACCTGAGCTCTCACGCAGGGAGTGCAATATCCAAGAGGGTACAGAAATTGCTGAGAAACTAAAGTTGCATGTGGTTGCCACTGAAGTTTGCTTAAAGAGTTTTGTTAGATTACAAGGTGACTCAGCATCATTCAAATGCTTCTCCTCAAAATGCTTATAATTTGAATATGATTAATGCTCTTTATATGATACCCAATTCCACAGCTTCCTCTATAAGCAAAATATGCTCTGCAAAGGTATGTTGTGCCATTGGGTATAAAACAAGAGCAAGAAACTGTTTTTTATCTGACATCACAGATTATCTCTCTACTGATGCAGCACCATAGATAGATTCAGCCCGTGGCTCATCTGCCTAATCCACTTGTTGCTTTTTCTTCTGTTTCCCAGAGAACCAAGACTACTCCCCAAGGAGAAAGAATGAAGATAAACTGCCTTGCAGTCCCATTTGCAGCTTCAGTAGTAAGAGACTTTCTCTTGCAACATTGTTTTTGTGTGGAGGAATTCCAAATAAGATGAAAGCCTCAATGGAGGAAAGCACAGGTTTCTCAGGAGTTGTCAGTAACTCCGAGATACTTCTGAAGTGGTACATTATATTTCAAAACACAAAATAATTTTATATTACAAAAAAGGAACAGCATCTGATTGAGTCTTCTGAACTTTATTAGGAAGGTCTTGGCTTACAGTTTTAGAACTCTGTTACAGGATCCATCACACTTCTTTTCTGTACAGATAAAAAATGAAATCTTTACCTGGTATTTTCATAGAAAAGAGTGAGTTACTGATTTCTAGGGCTGATAAGAAGATCTAACAGATCTTTTATGAGCATTAGAAAGTATAAGCTTTACAAATTCCTTCTTGAGACAAACACATTACCCAGGAAAAAAAATGGAGCCAAAGAGTACCCTTGGCAGAGATTACAGCAATACAGAATAAGGCTTTGCAAGGTGGCTATGCAGAGTAGGTGAAACATGGCTTAGAAAATACAGTGTTATTTCCTTTATATTATTATTAATGTTTTCATGTCCTGTGTATATAGATGGTAAACTTAGCAACCTCAAATGTTGGTGGTAAGGTTGACATATTTTAGTTAAAGAAACTGGGGGGAAAGAACTCAAGGGTACTGTAAGGAGAGCCCTTACAATGTGCTCTTTGGAAACAAATATTTAATCCTGACATACTGGACTTTTAATGATGGTTAGTCCACCAAATCCTAATGTCACTAACAGGTAACTACTTCAGATGTGAGCCTCATTTTACAAAGAATTTTGAAATACAGGTCTCTCACCTTGGAAGCCCTGTTCATAAGCTCTTCATTGCAAGCAATGGAATTATGTATTAAGCATATTCAGGCCCTAAATACATTCACAAATACAACGTCATGGCAGTTTGTAGTCCCATGTAACCATTCTTAAAACCAATCATAGATCAAATTGCAACATTCATGTGGAATAAGGAAATCCTAATAATAAATATATTTGCTTGCAGTTGAGAAAATGATCGTTATTTGTAGGGAGACAATTTAGACTTTGTTCCTGTCTCATTAGTAGGAGAAAAAACAAATTTCAATTACTGATCACCTAGAGAGTTTTTCAGAGTATAAATCAATAAACATTGCTTTCTAAAGAGCCAAACTTCAGATAGGTTTCTCCTGTCACCTAAAATTTTCCCTGTAATATCTATAGGGTACATGAAAAAAATTACTGAATGTATGTGTACTTTGAAAACACTTGAGATTTCAAAAAATAGGTTCTTATTTGGACTGTGCACTCAATAGGCATTTGTAGCTGGAAGGGAGCTTGTAAGTATGGGGTTAATTAAGTACAATAGAAATATGGTGACAAGAGTGGCCAATAGATGACCATTCAAGGTTCTCTTGAATTCCTTACAGTGGAGTTTTATAAACCATGCTTTGTAGATTCCTTATTCTGGTCTACAATTTATTTATTTTTAAATTAAGCAAATTATGAATGTTTTAGGTTAGCATTTTCTGAAAATTTGCATAAGGATTGATTTTTATCATTTAAGTACCAGCACATACTTTTGCTTAGCTAATCTTTGAACTTCTCCTCTTGGGAAGTTTTTTCCTTTAAGACCTTTATGTTGTTATTTCATTCAAAGACAGTTGTAGGACATGTCTGTGACTTCTCTCCAAATATAAGAGATTTTGCCCAAGAGCTAGCTCATAACTGGCCAAGAACACATGAGTTATTCCTCCTGTCTGTCCTCATTTTCCCATGATTTACAGCAGAGTTATGTTTCAACAAAGAGACACCTTATTGAAGTTTCAGTCTCTGAAAGAAATACAGTCCATGGGAAGTTGTTGCTTGGTCACTTAACATAATACCTATGTAATTTTGAATTTTAATGATTTTTTAGAAGTTACTCAGAAATTTGCCAAAGATTTCTTGCACAGATTCCTCCCAATACTCTTAATTCAACTATTTTCTAAGTAATTTTGCTGAAGTTACTGAACCTTTAGAACTGTGTGGACCAGTTTGCAGGTCCAGATTCAGCTGCTGACTTCAGGGACCTAAGCTGGGACACAACACCTTGAACCCAATTATCTGGCCTCAGCAGGGAACTTCAACACTGCATAGGAGCCTACAGGGTCAGAGAAGGGAGTCAGATGCCTGTGGACTTCATCAGTGTTCAACACGTAGCTGCTTACAGCAGGTGCTCACCGCAGAGCCTATGTTTATAAATGGGTGATTTCTAGAATGGATTTTTTCCTGTCTGCTTCCTCTCGTTGTGGGGCTTCATCATCTTTCCTTTCTGAGTAGGCACATTATTTTTTTTGCCACCACCAGTTTTACATAACATTCTTTCTAAGCCACAGCCTTTGAGAAATGATCCAGTATCAGCCTCTAGCCATGGAATAAAACCAAGGCACATATCCCCTGTAGAACTGTGTTTAGAAAAGTGCACTGTGACTAACGGGAAGCACAGTATGCACCACAGCACTGCACTTTATCAGCGCTTCATTGCAGTTCACTCCTCTTCAGGACACAGGCTCCCTGTGCAGCTTGTCAGCCAGAGCACATCATCCACACTGCCTTTCTTCGTTTTGGCTTTGTGTGAACTGCAGTGCTATTTTGACATTGAAAGGGAAATATGTTAAATGCTTTGTGCTTTTTTTCTTTCTGCATGAATAGTAGTGTGTTTTTCCCATGCTTTGAGATTTTGCTCAGAAATTGAGAATTCAGAGTATGAAGTTAAGTCAAACATCCCTGCCAGGTTGTATAGACTTTTATTGAGAGCTCAGATAAAAGTAGCATGTCATCATAAAATGAGAGAGTGGGCTGTGGCTATAAATCAGTGATTAAAAGACAGTTATGAAGAATTAAATTGCATGCTCAGCAATGTCAGATATCATACAAGAAGCAAATCTTCTGTCAATGAATGATTCGAAAATAATTTTTATGAAAATTTTCAATTAGATGGCACTTGAGGTCTTCAGAGTATTTTGACTGAAAGGTTTCAATCATTTTTCTTCTGATCAAAGGCTTTATCCAAACTGTTGGTGATCTTAAAGCAAGATTCGAAGAGTAGTATCATTTTTCTAGGAATGAGACTGATGAGACAAACACCAAGTTAGCCTTATTTTTTTTTTAGAAAAATGTACTCTATAAATAAACAAATGATAATTTTTTTATACATGCTCAATACTTCTAATGTCTGGCAATAACACATTTGGTGCCCCCATGTTATAAATGGGGGGAGCAAATGACAGACCAAGCCATTCTGTGAAAGCCCAGCCAGTGGTGAAGGCAGTTACTGGCAGCAGACAGTTCTAGCCCAGGCATTGCTCCCAGTGTACCACCACAGGAAAATTCTTGAAATTTCTATACCCAGAACTATAGTTTAAGATGTATATTAGAGACAGAAGTGGACAGAGGAATGCTTTTCACCTAGATTATTAAAAATGACAACCCCTTTTTCTTCATAATTGGGTATGTAACTGGATTGACTGCAGGAATACAAACTAAAGAACTGTTTTTACTAAACTTTCCTGCTGATTTTGCAGACATATGGCAAAGGAAAGAAGGCAATGCTAGAAGATGAGTCACATTCTTACATTTTGAAAGCAAGAAAATGTAGAGTCAGAGGCATGATTAGATAAAACTTCTCCTTTTGAATTGCATCCATGATCTTGCTGGCTGCATACTCTACATCATAAACAGGAAGAAGCAGTGGGTTTCTGGCGAAACAAGAAATGAAGTATTATGAAATTATAAAACTACTTTTGAGATGTATTCTAACACAGAAATAATTTCATTAAATAATTTAAGAATTTCCCCCCTTCCCCTCAAGTAGCCTTCAAAAGGAGTCTCCAGTCCTCTCTGTTATCATCAAAATAAATTGAAAACACTTTGGTGAGATTCTAATGACTTGTGCAAGCCTTGCTCCAACCCTAATGAAGTTAACGCCCACAGTGACTGTGGCATTGAAAGTGACCAAGCTAAGCCATACTATATGCTGTTCTATGCGTAGTAGTGATGCCTTTTGCACACCTCCTCCTTTTCTACTGTAGATGTTGAGGTAGCAGCTAAACAGACCAGGACCAGGCCTGTTTCCAGCCAGGAGGAATGCTGTGCTCTACATAATATGTGCTACTACAGGACGATGAATGATGGAAGCAGGAGCAGAGCACTGAAAAAACAAGATCACTGGTACTGTAATGACTAATAGAGTGCCTGCCACCTCTCCCATCACTACAGCCATACAGCCACCCACCCACCACTACCACCACAGCTATACTCACTCAGAGAAGTATAGTACCTGCTGATACAGATAGCGGGACACCTCATGGGGTATCCTGAGAGCCATAACTGTAATCACAGTGCCAACATTTCTTAGGACAGAGAATCTCAACAGTCAGTGCCCATTCTGCTAACAAATAAAGCTGCCTTTAAAAATGCTTTGCATCCCTAACTGTTCCTTGCCTGCGAGATTATACAGGCCCTGTTGCACGTCAGTCATTAATTGTACACACCACTTGGATTTCTTATGTTGAGACATAGTTGTATGTGCCAATAGGGCAAAAATACCGAATTGAAAAGTAAATCAACCTTATAATAGCTAGAGACTGAATATGGCATATCTAGTGATTACTTTTTACAAATGAAATAGTACACGATTTAAGTTTTACTTACTGGCATTGAAAACCTTTAGCTAATTTAGTATTAATAAAATATGGGCAAATGATTGTGGTTTTAATGCCTTGCTTTCCTGCATGATACAGTTCCGAAGCTATGGCTTCCATCATTCCAATGGTTGCACACTTACTTGCAGCATAATCTGAGAAGTGAAAAAAGAAGAAATAGCCAAAGTATGTCACAAGCATCCCAGTAAGTGTTATATACAGAATTTAATGCTTTGTAATAATATTTAAGCCCTCATATTACTTAATTATATAAGTAGAAGTCTTGTAATTAGTATTTTAAGGATGCTGTGCATAGTGGTGATGCTAACTCTGAGGGTTAATGGCTCTTCCCATGACTGATGCACAGTTTTCTGAGGATAAGATTAATGCTTTCCAGAGGACATTTTTTTTTTTTTTTGAGTGCACTATGGAGAGATATAGGAAGATGAGCTTACTCAACATTTCATGTAAATTTCCAGATACTCATAGGCAAGCCAGGCCTTCTTTGATTTCAGAACATCTTCACCCTTTAATATTACAGGTTAAGTTTCAGTAAGAACTATTTCTTGTGCTAAAATCTAAATACCCTACTTATAAATGCTGCTTTGACCTATTACTTCTTTTGATTTGCCCTGCAACTACAGTATCATTTTATTTGCCTGGGAAGAATGAATCTTGTCTGAATTTTATTGCTGAACATATGGAACTCTATCCTTGGAGATAATCAAAATTTGCCCTCACAAGGCCCTGTGCAACCTGATCTAAGTTGTGTCTGCTTTTATTTGGGGGTATGGACCAAATAACCTCCAGTGATTCCTTCCAACCCAAATATTCTATAATTTTGAAACTGTAAGAACCTTATTTTAATAGAGGAATTTACATGTGGTTTCCTAAGGCTTTTTCAAATGTGTGTGAAAACATCTGTTAGATACAACAAAATCCAATTTTGATAAAAGAGTAACTTCAAAAACTTACATCAGAGACAGTTTGTTCTTCTTCAGGGATTCAACCACAGTGGATGATGGAACCATACATAATGCATAGCTACAGTGTAGAAAGTTATAATGCAGGTGCACTTTCATAAGCCTTACAGATAAATGACGAAAGACGGATGTGACCTATTATCAATATAGAAACTGACCCAATGATAACAGGTGGCAAATAAACACTACAGTAGCACCATGAGTCAGTAGAAGAAACATGAAATACTTATTACACTGAGGTTCTTGTTCTCATAGGGTGACCTAAGAGATATGATCAAGATGTCAGAGAGCCTTGAGGAGAGACTGGGAAGCAGAGCCAGGCTGATGAAATAGTCAGGACTGCAGCAGAAAGCTCTCCTGAGGGAAACAGCTGAGAATATGGAGCTGTTAAACAGCTTAAAACACAGTTCATTCAAATTAATTTTGAGGAAAACTCTGCAAAAATGCCTACTAGACCTGAAAATCATTTTCCAACTAAATGTATAGTTCCAGGCATAACCCACATATGTCTCAGGACTCTGAACATTAATCTGCAAAAGCCTGGCATGAGAAAGTGTTAGACAACCTGTATGCGGGGCTCTCTCTCACTGCACATATACGAGCTGTATTGTCTTTCTTCTGTGGAGGTAAGACAGGCTGCAGCCAGACAGTAAAATCTGCAGTGAGCTCCCTGTGCCACTGTGGCAACATGCCACCATCATCCTCTTCAACACACCACCACCATTCGTATCTGCAGGCTCTTCCTGAGTGTTCAATACCTCAGTATAAACTGCTTAATCCAAGCATTTGAGAGATTTCCAAGAAAAGTTGTTTGTATGTAGATCTAATTTGTAATGGCATTTGATGATACTAACCTGACATTCTGTACAGTCCCAACAATCCTGCTGCACTGGCTATGCTAACCAGGTGTCCACGGTTACAGGTCATCATGGCTGGAAGAAAGGCCTTGCAAGTCTAAGAGACAAAAAAAACCCCTTCATAACGAGACATGCCAAAAATATTGCATTCCAAATTAAGCTTTACAACCTGATTTGCTTTCTGGGTCTTCAATATACAAGAGGCCCAGCTGAACTTCTATCTCTAAGAATTTAGAAATGAGAGAGCACATTTCTTTGAATGGCTGCCCTCTATCTGAAGATCTGCCAGCATTAAAATAATGTTGCTAAAAGTAGGAGTTTGTTATTTTCTCTGCCTTCTGGTTCCTCACAGTTTGTCTGTTTGAGACTACTACCAAAGATTTGGTACACAAGAGGGAGCCAGAAGTCAACACATCAAGGGGAGTTCAGCTGTCTACCAGCCCCAGTTGTTACACACTGAACTGCCTGACAACTCCGGGCACCCCAGACCACCACTGTGGGTGATATTAATTATATAAACAGGAGGACACTAGAGTTTTATGAAGGGGAAGATAAAAAAAAAAAAAAAAAAAGACAAGAGCAGTAACAATTTTTTGCCAGTAGCTGAGATGTCCTGCAATGTCTATTTGACTCCAGATACGTGTGCCTAGTACATGTTTTTTGGTTGAGGACCCACAGTCACTGTCCTGCCATATGCCATATTTAGACCTGTCAGGTAGAACATTTCTTCCAGTCCCTTTGCCTTAAGTATTTGGAAGAACGATGCACTGTGGGCTGGAAAATTATTAGAGGACTTCTATCTGCAATGATTTCCTGTTGAGAAATGCCATTTAGCTACATTTTGACCTGATGCAGGCTGCTCACTCAGGCATATAAAACACCAATGCTAGAGGGGGCAAGAGTAACACTCCCTCACAACAAAACCTTCTAAAGGTCAACTGAGACCCCAAATAACAGCAAATCCTTCAGAGGTATGAAAACAAAATACAACAAAGATAATACTATCGAGATTCGTTTTCTACGTACATTAAGCAGATGGTGACTAGGATGCGCAGCACAGAATCATAGAATCATTTAGGTTGGAAAAGGACTTTAAGATCATGGAGTCCAACCATAAACCTAACATTGTCAAGTCCAGCACTGAACGATGCTTGTGCCTCCCTGAATGCTACAAGTCTATTAGACAAAGCCTTCTGATGACAGCAGACACCAGGAGCAGGACAGTCACATGCCGCCACATCAGCACTAACTTCAGCCACAGCTCTTACAGACACAGCATGTTGCATGATACAGTTGCACAATCTTTTGATTTACCAGAGTGCTCAAGCAGGTCTGTGTTAGTATTACTGAGACATACCGGGGAGCCTGTGAATTTGGTGTGCCTCCAATTACAGGATGATCAAAAATATGTAGCTTCCCCCATTCAAGGCCCTTCCCATCCCTATTCCAAATTGGGTTCCCCAGGTAGGTGCCACCATGGGGATTTTAACACTAAAATACTTGCCTGTACCTTTTGGTCACCCAGGAGAGAAAACAGTACTTTACCCAGACTTGAGAGAAGAAGTTGACTTTTAAGGCCTTTTCAAAATCTTCATCTGGAATGTCACAGAACTTTTTCCCAAGCAGTATGCCAGCATTATTGATTAGAATAGTAACATCCCCAACTTCTTTTCTAACCTGAATAAAAAAGGGATAAACAGGAAACTTTACAAGACATCTTTGCCTCTTGTGCTTCGTTTATGAAAATGTTTATTGAAATTTGCAAGTATTTATATATCTACTGGAAATGTAAATACCTAAGAACTGTTGTACTGCATCAGCTCAAAGGTCCATCTAGCCCCATAGCCCTTGTCTCATGGCACAAAGCAGTAAAAAAAGGATCAGGACTAAAAAGTCTCCTCCAGTGTACACCTCAGCTTTTTAGACTCTGCAGTGCAGGATCTTCCTGAGAGAGATAAGGTGTCTAGATCTTTGTATTTAATAAATCCCCAGGATTTTTCCCCCTCAAGAATTTGTCTAATTGCTTTCTGAACTCCAGAATTCTTTTGATTTCCACAGGAACCTAATATAATGAGTTACAAAGCTTTAGTGTGCACTGTGAGCATGCCTTAATTGCAATCTGAACATTTCTTGTCCCCTGTTTCTGGTATTGTGAGAATCTGTACTCCTCAACCAAGCCTGTTCAACCCCTTTTCCAGATCTTTTCTACTGAACAAAAGAGAATTCAGCACAGATCTTTGGGAGATACCAATCCTCTGAGCACAGAAGCATGTACCATGAAATAGACGATATCACTTTGGAGAGAAAGCCAAAATCACCATGAGCTCAATTTGGATTTGTTATAAAAAAGATTTGATTCCTTGGATTATACTTGGATTTATATCAAAGCAGATGCCAAGATTTACTTATAGTATTAAGAACCAGGCTCACCACAGAGGTTTTATTTTGTGCTACAGGCAGTTATTTGGTGTCTCAAAAATTGTGTAAAGGCTACAAAACCTAAAAATCCCAGATATGCTACTGTCTGCAATTTGGGAACAGGTACTTGGATTTGATTCCCCAACAACTGACCTCCTTTGGCTCTCTCAGGGAACCTTAGCATTCAGTGAAGACTTGGTACTCCTCCAGCTGTGTCCTAGACACATATCTTATCATAGGCAAGCAGGGCTCAGATATTAGCACCTTTCCACCTGCCCAAATGAATGCAAATCCAGACACTGCTGAGTATGGCAGGAATACCCAACTCTTCCTTTGTAGGATAGATCTGTACTTTCTCCCCACTCGTACCTTTCTAACTGCCATGTCAGTCCATATGATGATCCTCTTTTTCTTTACATGACAACATAGCTTCTGCACTGGCAGAATTTTATCTAATCTGGCTTCATTTGACCTGTTTACTCACTACCACAAAAATGTGGGAAGCTTGACTTCCATTTACAAAAAGTCATGCTGATTATTCTTTGTTATGTATTTCTTCAGGTGTCTATTAATTCTTCTATTTATTATACTTTCTACCAATTTTCTAGAAGACAGTTTTGTAGTTTCTCTGTGTCCTCTCAAGTGCTCTTTAAAACTGGCATGTTTACTTTACATCATTCCTTGGACACTTGTTATAGCAGAACAACCCCCACGAATTTGTAGCTCATCAGACCCATATCTGATTTCCTTCACAATTCCCAGGTGGAAACTGCCTGATCCTGAAAATTAGTTGCTGTTCACCAGTTTATTCCAAGACCTCTTCTTTAGGGACTTTGATGATCTCATTTCCTTCCTAGAAAGTAAGGTTCCATTAATGGAAAATACCGAGGGTTTTCTGCAGTGAATATACCAAATAAAAGCAATTAATTTAACTTTTCTGCTCTTGCTTTATCTTCTGTGCCCAAGCTCAGGACTTTTCATATTACCAGTCAAAAAGCTGCAGGTATTTCCATGAGCAGAAGAGACCCCTAGCTGAAAAACTTGATCTAAAAAAATTCTGGCTCCATCATGGCTGTTCAGTTCATGCAAATAGCTACAAAGGTGTTGGTATTCTTAATCGTATTCTAACACCTTAACAGCAATTCCTGGATTTTAAACAGCTCTTTGAGTTTCTGCTTGCAGGTCAGTCTGCCCACTTCAGGATACTCTTTGCTGATATTGGCACAGCAGATTCTGCAGGCTGGAGCCCTGTGGCTGATCTGGTTAATGTGTTTGGAGACTGAGAATTACTTGAGTGCACAAAACAAACATTTTGAGACTGTTAAACTAAGAACAAACAAATAATTTCAAAATATTCAGCATTACCAGAAAAGTCCAACAGAGAAATTACTTACATAAGGTTAAACTATTAATTTTGGTGCATATCTTTGCAAGAAGCAGATAGCATTTATGGGAAGAGGGATTTAATGCCAATTTTAAATGTTATTTTTAAAAGAGATTTGATCTCAGTCAATTCTAAAGTGAGTTTCGTCCTTGCAAAAAAGGGATTCTAGAAGAATTGCTGTTTGATTTATAGTATCATTCCAAATAAAGATCAAGTGTCATATTTGAAGTACAGACCATAAGTTGCTTTGACTGATTTTTCATCTTGCTGGGAAGTGATAACAGATATTACTATTGCTGAAGTTACCGGGATTCCCACTCCAAAGTTGTAGGAGTCATAAATCAGTGCCTTACAGAGGGATCACACCATCTGTACTGCCCAAGTGCTTGGAAAAGATCATCCTCCTTGAGCATGGCGTATTGGCTCAGCACAGGCCAGGACACTGAACAACTTGCTCATCTCTGCAGACCTCTGTTATGGTACAATATATTCTGGTGGCCACTGTCCAAGTACTACTATGATATCACTTGTGGTTCTTAACATCTAGCACCAATGGCCTCAAATGGAATTTTCTTCTGTGCACTGTTAGCTGGCTGTGCCCCAAATGCTGCTAACAAGTATGGGTAAAATAATACCTTGCTGACTGCAAGCATGAGAATTGCAGTTCCAGATACTTATAGATCCTGAATCCAACTTACCCTTTAGAAGTACTGTTCATCAGGAATATTTCTTGAGGAAAATAAATTATTTCAAACTTTCAAAGTTGTCTTCAGAAAGAATTAAACTGTTTTGGTTAAAAGTAAAAGCAACAACCACAATGCAAAGAGGGCCCCGATAACTCTTAGAAAATTAATGTTACATTTCAAGGCTATTTCAAAACCATCTATCAACATTCATGTGTCATTAAACATTTTAGCTAATTTCTCTGATGTATGCCTGTGGACACAGAACATCAAAGATGTGACTTGAGAGTCACATATATAAATTCCCAGTATATGTACTTAGCAGAAGAGGAATTTATCTTTGCATAAAGTGGCAGAGTGGCTAACTGGATTAAAAATCAGGTTATACTGGGAAATATTTTCAGGCAGTTTGTAGTTTAAGGACAAGTAAACATTAATAATGTTAGATTAATGTCCAGTTTCTGGATTCTGATAATAACAATAAAAAAATAAGTTTACAAAGCATAGGTCAGCACAACACAAGAATGTAATTTAAAATGGAATCCTTCTCCACTTTCTGGCTGGATTAAACAAAACATAAACTGAAGCTGAGACGTCATTTGACTGGAGAGCAGCCATGTCCCAATGATATTTCTGAAACCATTACACCCCACATGGCCCTTACAGAATTACAATTTTCTAAACAAATAGACAAAGAAAAAAGACACCCCCACCACCCCAATATCCACTGATTGTTTTTAGGTTGGGTATTTATTTATTTATCGATATCTTAAAAATCCAAATTAAATAAGCTAATACATGGAGCTAACCTCTGCTGCATGTTTTATCATACTCCTTCTAAAAGAAGTTACCATCTCACAATGGAGACTGGAAATGGATACAGCTTGACAGAACAGATAAAAACCCAGTCACTTTATTGCAAACATAATTTAAGTTCCATCTAGAAGCTACTTGTCAAAATGAGGTCATTGCCCTACATGAGTACTTACTTCCCTTAGTGAACAGTACGATTTCTTAAAAAAAAAAAAAAAAAAAAGCCTAAAAAAAATCAATAGCATTTACTATGCAAAAGAAGCAAAAAGTCAGAAGAAAGAAGCCAAATCAGAAGCCAGAAGCTGTATCTCACCTTGTCTGCCTGCTCATAGACCTCCTCCTTATTGGTGCAGTCACAGTGGTAGGGAAACACTCTCTTCGCTCCAATTTTTTTGGCTAATATGCTTGTTTCTTTGTTACCTTCATCATCAACATCCCAAAGAACCAAGGTTGCTCCCAAAGGAGCAAAATTTAAGGCAACGTGCCTTCCAATCCCATTTGCAGAGCCAGTAATAAGCACTATTTCCCCAGCAAAATCTTTTTTGCATGGAGGAACTATGAATAAGATTAAATTCTCAAAAATTAAAAGAAGTAGTAATTTCAGGAACTGTAGTATCTTCAGGATGCTTTTGAAGTTGAACATGATTTTTCAGGCACAAACACCCCTCTTCTGTTAAACAAATGCAGAAATACAATGTTACTGGCCCCTCAAAACACTGAGGTACTGACTGAAAAAAAAAGAGCCTGACTTTCAAACAGCTATTTCTTTCACGTTGTTATTTTGTGCAGGTACAAAATATCTTACTAGGTTTGTCTTGTGATAGCTGCTGTCTTCTTACTAGTAGGATGAAAGCAAGTAACTTCTGCTAGCTCCTACACACCTGCTGTTGCGTTCGAGTCCTCAGCTTCCACCTCGGTTTTTAAAAAGGTTTAGTAACGCACATTTCGTACAGGTGTGTCGCGGCAATGGCTATGGAGTACTCCTGTTCTCATAGCAAGGTGGGATTAGCTGAAGAAAAAGTACGGAAAACGCCGGTGTGCTACAACCTTGGAGGGGAAGGGATCGTCCTTCACAGGGAAGGGGCTCCGCAGTTCCAGGGAGCGGGAAGTACTGATGCACCCGCACCGCCTCCATTTTCCCGTGCGCTGCGGCCCCAGTCACACCGCACACGCTGTCATTTAACAGCAGATTAGCGACCGCACGGAAAAGCGCGGCCCTGGGGCTTACCGGCCATCATTTTGATCCCGCTTTTAGACCACGCGACTTCCTCCGCAGGGCTCGGGAGGGCAGCGGCGGGGCTCGGCAGCGGCAGCGCCCACCGCCGGCCGGCCGGACCCGGCCCG
>JAVJGJ010000037.1:45783535-45841343 GCA_035590215.1 Microhierax caerulescens | reverse complement strand
GGGGGCGCCCCTGCCGTCGGGGGCAGCGGGGCACCGGCACCGCGGAAGTTACTGGGGGAAGTTTTCACCGTGGGCGGGCGGGGTGAGACGCCGCCGTGAGTTGCGCCGCGGGGGAGAGGCGTCCCGCACCCCTCGGCGGCGGGCGCAGTGCCCCTGCCGGAGCGTTGCACAGCGCCGGGGGACGGGGCTGGGTTTGGGGGGTTTGGGGGCTTGGGTTAGTTTTGGTTTTTTTTCCCCAGTTTTTTTTCTTGGTGTTCTTCTCTCTTGGCCACCCTGCCAAAGCCCCGGGCCGCCGGTGCGGAGGGTCCCTGCTGCACGACCGCTGCCTCCACCCCCGCCCCCCCCCCCCCGGGCCTGTTTTTGATTTGAAACTCTTGTAGTTTCACAAGTATGGATAGATTTGCCTTGTTTTCACAATTTTGGTGACCACAAAAACGGGACTGGGAAGGAACCCCGTAAAGACAAAGCCCCAAGCGCTCTGGCCAGGCTCTCGGCCCCATGGTGGGGGCAGCTCCCTGCTCTGCCCCGGGTGACACCCCGGCGCGCTGCCGCAGAGCGGTGGCACTGACCCCTGACACCACTTGCTTGTCCAGGGCTCTGCCCCTGCTGTGCTAAGTTGTGTTTCTTTGACTGTCAGAAGCCACCTTCTATTTCCAGCCCCAAATATTTCTAGCTAGTTTACGTTTCTTTGATCATATTTCACCAATGGCCTTCAGTTTAAAGAGCATCTCTTCCTGCTGTGTTTCTGGGGTGGGATTATTCTCCTGAGTCCTCATTCTGCTGAGGTAAACTAGCTGTGCTCCTCGGCTTTCTGTCTCGAGGTAGGCCCTTTCCATGTAGATGTTCTGCTCTGCGTTTGCTGTACTTGGAGTTCATAATTTCTGGGCATGAGTGATGGGAATAATACACAGTATGTTGGCTGAAATTTCATTAGGGCATTAATGCATAATTATCTCCCTGGAGGAGGAAGACACCTCAATTTATAGCTCTTCAGATCTCATTTGCCTTTCCTAATGTTGCAGTATGTCGATGTCATGCACTTTTCTGGTAACTGAGATACAGCCAGGTCTCTATATCCTTCAGAACGAACACAGAATGCAGTACTATTATTGTATGGAAATTGTGCTTTCTGCCACCTGTTACCCTTTAAACCAGCTCTCTGACTCAGATTAAGGGTGCTCAAAGGAATGTCTGGATTTTCAGGAATACATCCATTCAAGCCAAAGGCATAGCTCTTGTGTACAATCAGTGTATGTGAGAAGAGAGTCAGGCTCTCTGTTTGTGCAGTAATATCAGCCAGCTTTGTGAGCGAACCCTCAAGAGAAGAGGTAGACATTTTTAAAATCATCCCAGTGGGTGTATTTATGTTAGCATGTGGGGGATCTGCATTTGGAGCAATGAGTAAGTTGCTGTGCCACTGCATCGGCAGGAATGCTATAAAGTTTGTTCTAGGATGGTTAGGGAAGCACTGACTAACTCCAGAGGTGACACATTTGGTGTCTCTTTTGCTGTAAAGATGCACTCTACAAGCAGAGCTTTTTGTGATGGACATCATCACATTAGTCCTCTGGGTCAATTACTGACTCTCAGCTCTGCCATCATTTATTGGCTTGCACTCTAATAGTCAGCGTGGGACAGAAAGCCCAGCAGCATCCTGATTTTTCCTCCTGTAGCACACATCCCATGTCCCTGGGCTGACCGGCTCCAGCTTTCATCGTTCTGCACACAGACATCCATGCTCAGCCTGACCACTCAGCTACTCAGTCTGCCGTGTCCTTCAGTACTCTGCTTAATGTCACTTTCTGTGTTTAATCTGGTCATAATGAAAACCCAGCCAGTGTCAGAATCTCACTGTGTACAGAGGTGCAGACAATCCCTGTAGGTGAGATACAGACTGTAAGAGCAAAAGATGAAGGATGATGTAAGAAGCATATTAAAGGACCAAATAAAAGGCGTGAAAATTCTGTGTAGAAGAGGAGTAATGGAGAGGTTTATTTCACACTGGATAAGTCTTATAGCTGCTGGTGGGAACCAGGGAAGAGGAAAAGATGGAAAGAGATCAGGTGCAAGGACACCGCAAGAGAGAGAGGAGAGAGATCGGTGCACAGCCAGCACTGGGCAGAAGGAAATCCAGCTGTGGCTGCTGGAAGTGCTACAGATTTCCCCAACCCTTTGGCTCATCTGCTTCTCCGTATCTTCTGTCATTTGAGTCTTTGGCTAGTTCCTCTCTATCACTGGTCCTCATCCTGCATCCTTATGGAGATTGTGTGAGGGTCCCCAGGGTCTGTGAGGGTGGGGAGTGGGAAGAAGGTCCCAGCCAGACTCTCATTTTATCCTTTTCCCACTAGCTGTAGCCGTGCCTACTACACAGAGTCCTCTCCTTCCTCCTGAATGATGCTAACATTCACAGAGAATGAGGAGTAATACAAGAAAGGAGTAATTAAGAAAATATTTCTTGAAGAGCTCACTTTTCCCAGTGTCAGCAGATAAAAAAACCTCATTAATTTCTATTCTGAGTTCAGCTTCGTACAGGGAAAGTATTCTTTGCAGATAGACGATGAAAACGGGAGAGAATTTGGAAAATTCTGACAAAATAACCAAGAACCAAAAACTACATAAGGAAAATTACTGACTGCAGGAGTGGAGGATAATATTTCGTTAGCCACAGATGACTGTGAAACAAAGAAGTAGGGAGGCATAAAGAGAACACTTTTGACAGCAGTAAAGTTGATAACTTGTTGCTCCCTACTAACTTCATAATAAGAATGTCCTGGTGTTGATAAAATCTGCCATTTATATAATTCAGAATTACCACAGACACCAGCTACCTTTTATCTGTCATCAAAATATACCAGCCGAAGGAAGGCTGTTTGCGTTGCGGTAGTGCTTGCAGCCCCAAGGGCCCTCGTGTCCTACGGCTTGTCCAGACTCTCAGACTTGAGCAAGAACAAGGTGAAGCCAAGATTGAATAATCTTCATTCTACTGATGGAGAACACAGTTTGAATGACCTTACAAAGTCTTGCAAACAGTGGGCAGCTGGGTTAGAAAATAAATCTCTCTTGGGACTTCACATCAGTATCTTTACTGTAGGATCAGCTCTTCTTTCCAAACTATGCTCATCACGCTTATGGAGCTGCTACAGAATCATTAAATGAAGATGGATTTACGGAAATACGAGATAAACATGCTGTTAACACCCCAAGCAACCCTTCTCGCAACACAAATCCTTTGTGGTAGAACTGAAATGAGGAATAGGGAATGTAAGCCAGCATGTTGATTATTTTCTTCAGCTCCGTGCGAAAGGTCACAGCTTTTCTTAAGACCAAACAGTCCAGTCAGGTTCCATTTAGCTCAGTCTAAATGGGATTAATTTAGGAGCATATATAACTGATATCAGAGCCAAGAAAGGCATTGCAAATCAACTTTCCTATACCAGACTTATCATCGAAGTAATTTAGAGACATGAGTTATTAATCTATAGATACAAGGTATGCATTGCTACTTTTGAAATATCTTTATGAAATTATGTCCAATGTAAGTAAAGAGGGACTGTAATACAGAGAGATACTCAATGTACAGTTGGTATGACATTGCCTGAAATTTACCTTACAGGATAGAGATGTTCCGGTGCTTCCCATATCTCTGTATATGCCTTAATATACATCTAGGTGTATCATTTAAGATGTGAAGAAATAAGAAAGATAGCAGTGATGCAGGCATTTTTTCTCACAGCTGCTGAAGACAATCCTACGTGAAGAACTGGAATGCTAAACTTTACATCTCAGACAAAGCTGGATCCTAATAATATTTTTTCCCTTGAACAAATCACAACTTGTTTAGCAGGCAAACCCATATGCTGATCCAGTGGCAATAGGGAGATGTTTTCACTGAAAGAGCACCGACAGCAACTGTCCCTGTCTCATAGCTGATGCCACACAGCTTTTTAAGGGGGGAGGAGGCTTCACGCTACTTACCCGAGTGAAATAAAGAGCGTGACGTGCATTCAGCGTGAGCATGCAACAGATACATTTTTTTGCGTATTTGTTTACCTGCGTTTGTACCAGACAAGGTAAGAACGGGGCAGAGAAGTTTATGCTGTTCCGTGGAGCTACATGGAGACTGACTTTATTACATGCTCCTCTGTTTCTCACAGGCACACGAATATGTGCAGTCAAGGACCTCTGAGATCAGGCCTGAACTAAGGAGAATGTGCTGTAGTGTAAGTAGAACAAACTGTAAAAAATCCGTATTAGTTATAAAAGCATTATGCTGCTCATTTCCACAGAGGCCGTGGGAGGGGTATTTCCAATAATATGAGAAGAAAACAGGGTACTCAGTAGCAAAATACATTGTGATGGAATCCAGACACAGTGATTATTATTTAAGACAATAACTACTCCACATGAGTGGAGTGATTTATCCTCATTTTTTTAATTAAGAAAACTCATCCATGAATTACAAAGGAAGTATTAGATTCCATCTATGAAAAGGATTGCAGCGTCTAAGGCATATGTAGAAGGATTAGCTGAAAATTGTAAATGAGTGATTTTGATCACTTCAGTCATGTTAAGAAAAACAAACAAGCAAAGTCTAAATAATGTATCTGGAATGCAAGCTGCAACTATTTTCCCGTTATTCACATCCATACAGCAGAATTTTGGAGCTTTTTCTCCAGTTCCAGCCTCACATTTTCATTGCTAGTATTTTATTGCCCAGTTGGGGAGTGCTGTGTTCACACTTCAGCACAGCATCCAAAACACGTTGTTTTTGCAGACTGGAGCTGTAAGGAGAGCCTGATGCGTTACGTGCGGACAGGGCAAAAGCTGGCTGGATTCCATGTGCTGGGCTTCTTGGGGGGCACAGCCTGGAGCTGGGGGGCAGGCAGAGGTGACTTGGAAGTCCCATATTTTGGGCAGTTTGGAAATGTAATTTAAAATGGTGTTGGTGGTTGCACAAGGAATGTTTTACGGCCAAGTCATCTCCAGGCCACGAAGGGAGTGGTGAAGGGCCACACGTGCTCCCCCTCTGCTGCTCCTCCGCTGGAGGGATTCTCCAGAGGTGATCCGCATAGCAACGAGGGTCATACTACATTTAGTTATACCTCTGCTGGAAATTCCCTTGTCCGCACTGGGAATCTGTGTGTCTGGCAGCCTGCAGTGGCTGTAGCATGCAGCCCGTGTGCAAGCAGCACAAAGCCTCCTGAGCTCTTGCAACACACCTAATGGTGGACTAAATTCCTCATTTGCAAATGCAACTTTGTACTCGTTTATTGTAGAGTTCGCTGTAGATTAGCTACAACTACGGTTGTAATCCCTGCGGGATTAATACTAAACAGATGACGTTCATGTGAAAAATGGAGAGGGAAAGGTGCATAAAGCACAGGGTTCTTACACGGAACACGTGAAAGGCCCATTTTTCTTTCAATGTTAATGATTTTCAGTTGCTTTACATGAATTGAGGCTTCAGTTATGTTCCAGAAAGTTTTTTTCCATTGGAAGGAAAGCTGCAAGGTTTAATTAATCAAGTTATCTAGCTAGGACAGGAAAGAAGATACTGACATCCTAAGATGCATCTGAAATCATCCTAAGAAAACATCCTAAGAGCATCTGAAAATGAAACATTATCATCGCATTCCTTCATTTTACACATACTTGACCTGTTCCACTGTTCCTTGTGTGTACCTCTTTGTGCTTCGCATTTCTATTAAAAATCCTGGAAACTGAACTCTGACCTTTCCCTTCTCAGTTTACTGGCCTGCGTTCCTTTTCACTAAAGCTGCTCGCTTTGTACTTGAAAGTCATTTCATTTCTCCTGCTGCATAATTGAACACTCCAGAAACTAAAAAGCGACCTCAGCCAGCTGAGCCCTTATTGCTTTTCCTGTACAGAACCGGTGAAAATATTTCATGGAAGTTGAAGCTGTGAATTTGACTGGGGCCCAGTTTTAACCTGAAGGTTGGATTTATGCAGAAGCTGAGGTCCTGAATGGTTTTGGAAGCTGGAGAGTTATCACGTCGAGTGCAAACGTGGATGCAGCGACAGTGCATAGTAAAGGAAAACTACAGATATGGTAAGATGTTTTGATTATTTTGGGATGACATACATGTATTGGAGGAGATTGCCTTGTGGTTGACTCCTTTCCCACTTTCCAAAGATGTAACTCGCATTTTGCTTGTCATATGGCCTTGCTATCATGACACCTAGCTTTTCCTTTGTCAGTTTGAAAGCTTGTAAAATCAGGGTAGCAACCACTGCCAACGTGGAGGTATAATACAAAGTTTGGTTTTAGTATGAAAGTCGTCAGAATGACATTATCACACAGCTAACCAGCGCTGTCAGGTCTTTTCTAGCTCTGCCAAAAGCTTTTTGTGTCGCCTCAAATTGGTGAAGTCACCACTTCCCTCTAATGCAATGAAAATGCTATCCGTCATGACCTGGTAATACCTGGCTTGGCGGCATTTTGCTAGACAGAGCAGTTGATGCTATTTCATAGCCTTTGATTGCATTCATTTGAAGTATAGTATTTATGCCTCTAGGTAAGGACTAAAATATCAGACATTTTAGACTTTTCACTTAGTGATTTGGACTGCCTTTGGAGTGTCCCTTGTCTACACTGGTACCCTAGGATTTAATCAGCTGATGTGTTCAGACACATCTAAGGTAAGCAGAGCAGTGCATGCTAAGATTTCAGAAAAGAAGACATAGGGTATGAAATAATGGAAATCTCACAATTCTGAAATAGTGATATATTTTAAGCAGAAATAAGTTGTACTTTACCTTATTTATACTTTTGAGTATAGCAAATGAGTACTGGAAGGAAATAATTTACAGAGAAGAAAAATTGAGGTTAGGATGAGGTAGAATGGGGAAAGTCACACCTGTGAAGTCTTTATGAGATGAAGCTAGTTTATGTCATAAAACATTTTTTAGGATGTTTATATTCCTCTGACTTTTCTGCTGTTGCTTGGTGTGTATTGCCTGCTTCTCTGCAAGCAGCAGTGCTGCCCAGTGGTTGAGGCAGACTCTCCACCTGCTTCTGAGAGCATCCTAGTAACTGCCTTGTCACCTCACCCAGATCTTCAAGATGAGGTGGGGTTTTATTGTGGAACACAATCACTAGAAATAAATTATTTACTGAATTGAGGACTACTCTCCAAAAATGCAGCAGCAAAGTTTCTGTTGTTGACTAAAGTACTCTACTTTTTCTTGCAGCAATAAATAAAATGACTCATTTGTCTAATCATCTTGTTTTCTGTGATTAAACTAGGCTGCAATTTCCAGAGTATTTAGAATTGGTCTGGTGTATACTCTGTGCTAAAACTGGGTGTAATGCATGTGCTAATGGAGTGATGCCAGAATTTGGAGGAACTTTCTTTATTGGTGTCTTCCTACTGGTTCTTGTAATGTAATTTAAAATAAATATTAATGAATATCTTTGAAATGATAGCAAACTAAGTGATGTGGCAAAAATAATTGGCATCTCTATTGCCTGGGTAACTGATTAAAAAAACACTGCAAACCAACAGAAGGAAGTGGGAGGCCTTCACGGAGGTCAGGGTGCTCAGTCAGCCCAGTTGTTCAGCCCTTGGGTTTCAGCGCTTGGGGACAGAGCTGCGTGCTATCACACAGCTGTTTTGCTCCCATTTGAAGGTGGGATGTATAAAGTAATTCCCACATGTTAGAGCTGACTGTCATTTTGATCCTTAGTCTGTTGCTTTAAGCCCTGTTTAGGCGGTGCAGAAATGTACAGGATTAGCTGCAGGTGGTGTAGGGGTCCCCAGGGGACCCATGTCAGGTTTCATCACTGATAGAATATGCAGGATGATTGCCTTCTAAATACGTCTGAGATGTCAAGTTTTTTCTCCGCAGCACATTTCTGGTTTTGTCAGGACAGTGAAGGAACCTCTGACAGAGCTCAGCAGCTGAGCTTCTGGTTCTTCTGGTAAGACCATGTACGAGCTCAGGAACAGAGTTGCAGACGGGCTGCCCAGCATGACTCATACGCATGTAAACCTACTGAAGGGATGTGTGAGGTAAACTATCTATAAATCAGTAAACTATGACTACAAATCCATAAACTGTAACTAGAAATGGAAAGCTCAAAGTTAGAGCTGATGGGGAACAATGTCAGACAAAACACTTCATTAATTTCCAAGTTTTTCAAAATGAAGTGCTTGTGGAGGTCTGCTAGACAGGTATGGTTCCAGTGACTTCTGCTTTATCTTGTCTGCAGACTCGTTATCTTCTGGAAGTTTGATGGCCTCCACGTTCTCTATGTCCACTGGATTTCTCTGTCTTTTTGTGTGGTGGGCCACTGCCGAATGAACATCTCCTCTGACTAGCTTTTATGAAGAATGGAGCTGCAGCAAGAGAAAGCAGAGATGAGAGAAAGTATAAGGCACATCATGTTTTTCATTCTTGCCAGTTATTTTATATTATAGTGAACATCTTCCACCCATCATCAGGTTTTGTCAGATACACGTGTTTGTGTTATCATTTGTCATGAGCTGTCATCAAATGTTCTTTGGAGGGGAGAAGTACTTGCTCTCTTTTTTTGCATAGTCTGAACGTGCGCTTGGGTCCAAGAAAATAATTGCTAATCTGTTTTATCAAATTGTGCTCTGTGTGGTGATAACCCAATGTTTGAAACCCAAAGTTGGTGCTTTGGGCCTGGCTTGGCTGCTTAACTGTGGTGAACCCCACTGATGGCTTCTGAATCTCAGTGTTTTGAGTCAAAATCACATCTTCCTTTCTCCTCTAAGCTACCTGCCTTCTCTGCTAATGGTCACAGGAGTGTGTATGTTTTATTTTACGCCTCCAAGGTTTTCCATCAAAAAGTGAGACAGCAGAATGCTAATTGAAAACTAATGACCGGGAGACCCTTTGTGGATTATTGTAGTCTGTAAGCTAATAAGGAGAACAATGAAAACAAGAGGCAGGGTAATTCAGTATTAATGTATTTGACATCTGTGGCTTAGGTATTATTTCTGAGAATATTTTGCAGTACAATACAGTAATTGTAGTATTGCATATCTGTTTTAAAAAAAGGGAATTGTAATGTGAGACATTGCAAAACCTCAGAAATAGTGGAGAGAGATGTGATTTTTAATTTTTTAAAGGATGAGTACATTTTTAATTTATCAGATATGGATTAATTAGTTTTCTTTTATCAAATATTGCAATAAAAATGCTAAAATAGATATAAGTAGTATAGAGCAATATCAAGTTCAAAGAAAGGTGGTGACTTCACCTCTTAATAATGTCTTCAGTTAAAAGTTTAATTAAATTATTCTTGGAGCTTCCTCACAAGGTTACCACTATGAATGTGCAGAATCCAGTAATGTCCACTAATGCACACAGAGAAATAAGTAGTGAGAACCTCTGTGTAAGCCTTTATCTCTGAAAGAAAACTATGAGCTGGTATTTTGAAATGCAGTTTACAAACTCTGAATTAATGCAATACTGTAAAACTCTTTGTTTAACTTTTGCAGAAGTTTATGGCTAATTCATATGTGGCTATATGATGTTCAGTTCCAGGAGGCTGATTTAAGACAAAGGTTCTGTTTTAATCATGTACTCCCTCCTTGATCTTGTAAAAAGAAACTCTTCACTTTCTTTGAGTTGTGATTAGTATCTATTTTGCAGTTAGCTGAGTTATAAATTAGAACATACGAAAGTTGTGGGGGAATAGTGTCTGAAGTGCAGTGATGTAAGTATGAAATAATTGCTGCTTTTATGGATCATTGCTTCTTGAACATCAACTTAAAATGGAAAACAATTACAGTATGTTACAGAAAAGAAACAGCATTAGTACGCATGCTAACGTTTACTCTCTGGGTTACTCTTCCTTTTCATTCCACCCTTTCTGAGCAGGAGGAAAGGGTTACAGGTAATTTACTCTACTGGGTAATCTGGGCTTCTTGACTGGCCCCCAAATACCTGCATTTAACTCTCTCTTTAATAAAACAAACCATGAAATCGTGAGAGGTTTTCAGTGCTCCACCTTTCCCTGCCGTTCAGAGCAACCTCCTTATCTAATCTTACTCAATCTTTGCCTAAGAATTAAGATCCCATGTCTCAGTCCCACGAGGAATCATTTCATGGACAAAGAGTACAAAGTGTCACCCTTCAGAATTTTAGTGCCAATATCTTAGCTGGTTCAAATTCATGTAGCTACAGCAATACCATGTTTTGTATTCTAGATGAAGTTCAAAACTACTTTTCCTTGTCTGCATGTCAGGCACTCATGTTAATATTTTCCCAGTCTGCTATTTTTCATGGCACTGATCTTTTTAGTTGCTATGCACCATTTGATTTAATTCCATCACAGACAATGATTTATAAGTGCTTTATTATAAAGAAAAACAGTCAGAAAAGAAGAAGATAGATGCATGACTGTGAGCAGTGACATTAAACTGAGCTAACATCTGATGTACTTTTCAGGAAAACCTTTTAACATAATAAAGTGCTCAGGTTGTTCCCCAAAATTAAGCTGCATATGAAGTGGTGGCACCCCTATTGCTTGATTTAGTTTCAGCCAGTTGATTTAATTATGCAGTGGGGAACAGTATATCAGTGCAGTAAGGATGTTTAGGAAAGGTCACTCCATCTCTCATTTTGATGCTTTGATATACAGTGTATTAAAGAGGATGTGCCTATAAGCATCTATATGCTGAAGGTAAGCCTTGCAGACCTTATTAATTATATTACTATTGGCAAAGCCAAACTTATCTTAAAAGAATCAAGATAAATTTGATTTATTTTAAAATTCAGTACAATTTTGCTCAGGTTTTTTGTATCCACACATTTCCCATCCAAGCATCTCAAATCAGTTGCATTGAAGAGGCTGGCCAGTCTCGTTCCTGCAAGGGCAGTACTTTCCATGTGGTTTAGGAGTGAATGCATTCATCTCTGTAATTCCTACTGATGCCATGTTACCTGAATTACCTCCTCCTTAATCAACCTATTTATATTTTTTCCATATACCATTCACTTCTGTGTTCCTATATGCTTTGAACTTTTCTGATTTTACTTTGCCAGTTTTCTCTCATCTCTAAAACCATGGGGGAGGTGATCCTCACCTGAAGACCTCCTTCAGATTACTAAACCTTTCAAAGGTGACCTTTGCAAAAGTGTGACATTTCTTTGCTATCTTAGGTTTGTACCATAACCTGATCTCATAAGGATTATCCATTGCTTTAAGACAAGGTTATGCATAAAATAGTGAGAAGATCAGAAAGCTGCAATTCCTGTTTCCTTGTCCTCTTGAATTACATTTCCTATTTAACATTTACATTGCTGCATCTCAGGCAGCATTATAGAATAGACAGCCGTTTGTTTTACTGTCAAAACACAGTTTATGTGACCATATATTTAAGCATTGGTGTATATAGGTTTCAAGGACTTCTATAGTCTTGTATTCAAAACTAATGTGCTATAGATTCTGCCTGCAATTTTGATTCATCTAAATTGCAGTTGCTTATTTATAACATCTATAAAACCAAGTGAAACAATTCTTCATATTTAAATAGATATCTACATTTATTTATAAGCCAGCTATAGCCTGCTCTTGCTTGAGTTTTGCTCTGTTGTGTCAGCTTTACTGGTTCTATTACAGATGACTCCTCACGCTTCATGTTGACAGGGAAAAAACAGTGCAATTTCTTGAAGTTTCCAAATCAATTCTATAAACAAGTTTTTAAAATGTAGGTAATGGCAGATAATGATCAGAAAATGTTAACTGCCTGTCACAGGAATTGTTTATGAAAACAAGACAGCTATATCTAAGAAGCATCACAGATATGAAATTTTATTTCCATTGAGTAGACAATGATGTCTTTTACAATTCAAGGACAGGAGACAGAAAATACCAACTTTTCATAACACAAATTTTTACCTTTTTCTTTTTAGCAGAAGCAGCAGAGAGGCAGCAGGATGCAAAACAGACAAAGTAAAGAATAAATGTATGCCATCGTAGATTTCAGTTAAAGCAATCAGAGCTTTGCCAAAGATGTGTCTACAATCCAAGACAAACTTTGTGAACTCTGATAAATAATTTGGAGCTGCAGTTTTCAAGGCTCATTCAGACTAAGGTTATCTTAGCAGTAAATTATTTCTCATCCATCACTCCCTCCATCTTTGTTTATTGCAAGATAGATTTGATAAAATAGGACTACTTGCACAAAGGATAGCTTTCCTCCATTTCAGACTGCACACCATAATCCATTATATGTACTCATTAAACTCTAAAGCAATTTTCTCTATAGTAAATCAGTCCGTACGGAACCAACCTTTGGAAAGTAACCCAGATTTTGAACTGAGTCAATAACAAGCTAGGCAGCACAGTATCTTGGCAAGTCTTACTTAACAAGAAATAACTCAGTGACAGAAAAAAGTTTATTGTTCTTATTTTAAAGGTGACTTTCAAGGGATGAGAATCTATGTTTATTCATCGTGTGTAGGCCTTTAACCAAAATGCAGTCCTGGAGGTCTGCAGCATAGCCCTGCCTGTCTCATCTAAGGACACAGGGAAGGAGACAGCTCTTCACCCCTGCTGGCACGTGGGAGTGTGGGACTAAACGGGCCACTGACAAAGTTAGAAAAGCCACAACTCGCTCAGGCAGCCGAGTGCAACAAGCCAATAATGAGCCAACACCAAGGAACCTTCTGGCTAAGCTGGAGTGCTGAAATGGCAGAGCATGCTCTTAAAAAACTTTGTGGGAAGCTCAGAAGGAAACAGCGGCCAAGTGCTGTTGGCCTGCACACAGCAGCTCGCCGGCCCAAGGGAAGCACAGGAACGCCAATGGAGTAACGCGTTGGGAACGGTCATTGTTGTTCTTCTGAGGGGTTCCATGGCTCAGGAGCATTCATGTCATCTCTAATTCATGAAGATTTTGGGTTTCATCCGACCTATGTTCCGTTTTCACAGATTTCAGTAGTTTATGCCAAATATGCCAGAAATTCCAATTTAATTCTGTGTTACAGGCATTATAATTACCTCCTCCTGCCGAAATGCAGGCGAGGTGCTCTGGCTGTGTGTGAATTTAATCTGTTGCTGTCGTTCCTGTACTGCTCCCTGAAGAAATAGTGCGTGTGTCCCCATGTTCAGCTAATGCTTTTTACCATCATTATCTTTATTTCAACATCCATAAAGATATTTAACATTACTTCTATGAGAGAGGAAATAAAACAAGTAATAAGTTCTTACGTTTTTATTTGAATTCCATGTACCCAAGAATGAGTTCATACTAGCTAGCTTTTAAAGAGACAGAGCCTTTGCAGCTGATAAATGGGGCTAAAGCCATGTATAATAAGTCCTTAATGCAAAATACTGCATAGAATGGTAGTTTCTTTTCCAAGCCCATCCCTCTCTCTGCAGCTCTGAAAAGCAAAGGCATCCTATTTTTGTTGCCAGGTGATGAAGACTGAAAATAAGATTTCTTTATTGAGGAATAATTTCAATAAATGAAGAAGAAAACCACCTAATGTCCTTTTACCACTGATATCAGGAAGGATTAATTTTAAAGATAGTAAAAAGGTCACACTTATGACATTTCAAGCTACCATCAGCATAGAAAATGTTCTTTTCAGGTAGTCATCATACAAATCAATGCTAAAGTCTAATAACTGTCTTCTTGAGCCACTTCCCTTTAGTAAATTCCATGAAAATTGTGCATATATAATGTGTTATTAAAATTAAGTTGGACACAACTTCACTGAATTTTACTTAAGGAGACAGGTCTTGTTAAAGTTCAGCTGCTTTTTTAGCTCTCTTTCCATTTTGCTTTAATGAACCACATTAGCACCCTGAAAAAGAAGTATGTTATTTAATTTAAAAAAACAAAAAGCATTTAAATTGTAGGACTTGTGTTTTGCTGATACATATGTAAGGAAGAAAACTAGTTAAGTTTAATTAAATTCTTCCTCTGTACAGTTGACACTTCACCAACAAAGCTTCTAAGAACTGCTCTTTAAATTAGTTTCTGTATTTCAGAATTTAAGATAGTGGGTTTAAATGAGGAAAGCAGAATACAATGGAGAATATCTGTCATTAATTATCAAGCGACATAAATACCAGCCTACATTTCCAGCACTTCATTTGCCATTTCCCACCACTCTATTTCTCATTTAAAACCTCAAGTGTTAAATCTGGGGTTTGTGAAATGACTTTCCATTGTGCATCTTGTCACATGTGGGCAAAACTATCTGTTTAAATTTCCTTCTTCAGTTCCTGGGGTTTTAGAAAGGCTCAGATTCTATTGAAAGTACTTTTTCATTCCTGTGTGCATCATTCCATCAAGACCCATCAGCCCAGATGCATCAATCCATTGAAAGGATTTTAAGATGCAAGTTATCTAATTTTTTTTTTTTTTTTTTGTTATTCTGAAGGTGAGCACTGCAAAATAGCTGGGAACTTGTTTACATTTCCTCCAAGCACCAAGGTAACCAAAGTATTTTTGCTTGCTTTTTTCTGAGTTGTATTAGCACAGCAGATTGCTCTTCAGGCTGTGACTTCGCTCGTAACTACTGTGGCACTCCGATAGCAGCACTTGCATTAATTGAAAGTAGATTCCAGTGCCTGCAGAGTAATTCTTTACCACATTTTTCAGCTTTCTGAATTTTGGTTCATGTTATTTTCTGCTGGTTTTAAGACCAGAATTAAGGCTAGTCTTATCCTCTTGCTATCATAGGTCATTCAGCTTTATCCAGTTACCCTGTTCTGAGGCCAACATCTTGGCTTTGGAAGCAGCATGTTGTTCTAAGGATATCCACAGATGGAGAATGCTCAGATTCTTTTCATAGCTTTTCCCAGTAATTAACCTCTTTCCCCATAATTAAGCATCGATGCCTAATTTTTAATATAGATTAGTTTTGCCTAGGATTCAGGTCTTGATCCTTGCAAACCTTCTTTGGCAGGATTACACAGCCTTTCCTAGTTGATGTTTTCTTTTCAGGGCAGTATTTAGTCACTGTAATCAGATCTTTTCTAAATGTACCTTTTCAAATTAAGATCTGTCTTGTCTGGTCTCTCGAAGTAAAGGACTTTCTCCAACTGTCAGATAGTTCTTGTAGTCCCTCTGTTTTCCTAATGCCTTTAGAGAACATTGATCTCAGAAGTGGGCACATCATTCCAGCAGTGATGTCTATCAATGTAATCTTAAAGGACATCAGACCTGTTTGACATAACTGTTTTGCCACATTGACAAGTGTTAACTGCCTTTTCTTATTGGTAAGTGCTAAGTGATCTTTTGAATCTCTAGTTACTTCGGCTTATACCTGGAGAAATAGCATCCCTGTCTCTAGCATGAACAGGAACCCCAACAAACCTTTATGCTAAACCAAATAACCGTTATTTTTTTTTTCCTTTCCAACATGCTTAGGAGTGTCAAATGCTTAAGAATCCACAGATTTCAAGTTTCCCTTAAAAAGTGGTGTCATTGTGTTTACACCCCCCCCCCCCCAGCATTTCCTAAAATTAGGCGTGTCAAAATCTCTTTCTCAGGGGAAGAGGAGAAATCTCTCTATGTGAAAGATGATCTAAATTGTATGCAAACTCGGGAGATAATCTGCAAGTTTAGAAAGCAGGGGCAGGGACAGCAATGGGATATCAACCCTCTCCTCCCTCCCAGGACTGGAAGGAGAAAAAACTTCTATCCATGCCATGACATATTTCCTCATCTCAAGCTAGTTTCAAAATTCACTCCCAAACTCTACAAGCCATCTGCAGATATTCTGACTAACACTGAATCATATTTGATGAGAGTTGCATTGATTTCTGCAGAACCACACATGCAGCACAGTATTGCTCAACATGACTGAAAGTAAGAAAAATTTTGCCCCAAAGAAAATGACTCATGCTGGTCTCCCTTTGCAGTTATTTTCATAATGAAGTGATAAGAACTGAGCCTGTCTATTTCTCTAGTTTCTTTCTCCCCACCCCACTGATAGCTCTATTCCATGCCAATCCACGGACACAGTGTCCAGGTAGCTGTTGGCTATCTTGTTAACAAGAGGATTTCTGATTTTTTTTCCCCTAGTAGTTCATACTCCACACAATCCTTTTTCACAACTGTCAAACTGAAAGGGGTTAAGTACAGTTTTACTATTTAAATATTAGGCAAAATAATCTGTATAATATTTATTGGAAAATGAAAAAAGCTTATAAATACTTCCTTGTATTGAACAAAACCCCCACAGGATATGAACTTCATTGATCGGGGTGTTACACCTCTCTCTGAGCCTGGGACATTGCAGAGGCCTGTGTGCTCCTTAGCTGCCCCTTTGACAGAAAGTTACCGGTCTTGGAGAATGGTTTTGAGAAAGGCTCTGACTTGGGCTTGTTAATGTGCAGGATCACAACATGTCCTTTGAAGGAGGGTAGCCAGAAAACACCTGAGGTCTGTAGAGATTCCTGATGAAATAACTCCTATTTTGTGACAATTTTTATCTAGGAAAAAAATTACTCTTTTTCTAGTACATTTGTAGAAAATAACTTGACTGCCTTCCTACCTCTGCAATCCTGTAGTCAGAATTTCATGATTGCTGGGCTCTTGAAATTAGTAGGAGCTGAAGCTAAAATGTAGTTTTGAAATGTTGGTTTTCTGAAATAGAAGTGTCCTTAAGCTGAATACCTGTGACATTTTGATGGCAAAACCAAAGCAGAAGTCTGGATGGAGACCAATGCATGTTCTTGCTGGTAAAGTGAAGCGCAAGAATTGTTGATCATAACCCAAGCTAATGTTGTGATATTTTTTTCCTGTTGAAAAATTTCCTCTTCTCTAATCCTAATAAAATGAGCCATCCTGGCTTAAACCAGCAATCCGTTTAGTTCAACATCCAGTATCCCACCGTGTCCATAAGTACCCAGTTACATCACCATCTAGGAAAGTGCAAGCACAGGCCAAGCATTTGTAATACTTCCCTCTTATGTTTTCTTAGCCTGTAGATATTTCAGCACAGGCGCCTCCTGAACTGACTTGGTTTCTGTGTGTCCTGTAGCAGAGGACTCCTCTCACACGATCAACTCCCCTTGAAACTCAGTTTTCAGCATTCACAGGGTCATCTCTCAAGGAGCTCTGCAGATCCATTACTCCATATGTGTGGGACCACCAGCTTCCCCTAATCCTTTTTGCAGCTGACTCCTAGAAGCTTCATCTGTAGTCCTGGTATGAGAAGAGGCAGGGAATTGTTGAATTCTATCCACCCCTCCCACATGACTAACAATTTTGCAACCCTCCATTGTATTCTCCATGTCTTTCCCAAACTGAAACACATTGGCTTACAAAGTAGTTTCTCACACAGAAACTGGTCTACAACTTGATTCCTCTTCCTGCCCTTCTCTGAGAGTTTTCCAGTTCTGCGTATGTCTTAAAGATGAGGAGATCAGAACTGTGTGTTCTGTTCACGGGATCGATGAACCCTGGATTTAAGTTTTCCTCATTACATTTGTAAGGGCATTTTCATTAGTTTTGGCTATTCTATTTGCCTTTAGAAAGAATGGGAGTGAATGCTGGCAGGAAATACAATAACTGTTTTAGGAGTTCAGGGGAAAGAGTTGTGCATGAATTTAACAATATATAAGTATGCAACTGTTTACCCACTTTCTGAAATACTTGCTGTCTATATGCTTAGGATCTGAAGAGATCCTTTCCTTGGTTTGGGCTGAGATATTTTCAAAGACCGCTGAACACGTTATGTGCACAAGAAAACACTCTTCAGACTTACCAGCCTTCCCTCTGCTTTATGTTACTGTCACCATCATCCCCATTGCTCCCAGCCATGTTAAGACGCATGTGGGCAGTGCTCCTGTTCTATATGTTGGCTGTAGAACACAGCTATCAAATGCAAATTAATGCAAACTTCTTTTCCTTATCTGCTTGGGTGTATGCTTGTTTTACAAAGACATTTTAGGTAAAAATAAAATGCATACAGAAATGCACAGATTATCCTTTTTGCTGTATTAATTAACAGCCGAGAGTGGATGGATTGGTTTTCTTTGCATTACTGTTGCTGTATTTGATAGAAGATGTAGCGCTGTAGCACTCATAGTAGCGTAGTGCACATTAGGTGATTCTGTGATTTGTTTTACACGAGATACTAGTTCTGCATAAGCTTTATTCTAATAAGCTTTTACTTTATTGTTCTCTGGTAGGCAAAATGTATAATTGGAAATGTAATTCCAAGCTTCACTGGCAGCAAGAACAGCGCTTGTTTCCTAAGCGGTATAATATAGAGGCATGTCAAAGCATTACTGATTCTTCAATATCTCTGGCTGTATGATGCTCTGAACGTATTTCGCAAGAGGATAATGAACAGCAGGCTGTTCACATCAGCTTTTTCTTTTTGTTTTAGGCTTGCTATATTCTTCACAACAGAATTTCTTTGTTTCATCTTGCTGCTGCTGAAGCAGCTGTTCTGCTTTACTTGGTGCCCCATCCTGCTCGACGGATTCTGAAAGATACAGTTGTGGTCCATTTATTTTCCTCACTATAGAAAGATACAAGTACAAATCCAAATTCAATTCTAATCTACAGTTCCACTTTGAGGACATGGGAACTCAGTTTTTCTTGCTTTGATTTCCACAGAATTTGGTGTCAATGCAAAAAAGACCCCCAAAGACCACAACTACTACACTTTCTAGAAGGCAAATTTGGTTATTTTGCCTGCTTTGTATTTTCCACAAACTAACTCTATTAAGCTGTTCCAGAGACCTAAATACCAGGGCATTTTCTTATAAGTCTTACTCCCAAGAGATGTTGGGATGAAGCAACTTATGACTAGAAAGTGTCTGTATTATCTCATTTGCAGAGCTGGGATTTTGTTTGAATTAATTCAGTACATAAATTCACAGTTAAACATATGGCAAGCTACATGTATTTCCCCTGTTTTGCAGCAGTGTTCCCAAAAGGCTCTCTCTCTTGTTTTTATCCATGTTCTTCAGTGTTACAACAGGGACAATTTATCTACAGCTGTGTAGAACTTAGCTAAATTTGAGAAGAGTTACACAGTTCAAAAAAATCAAATATCTTCTAGCAAAATATCTCTGCTGAATGCATAACACCACCACCCCCCAATTAAGAAGGTACTGAATTTTTTCATTAATTGCAATAAAACCCTGCTGAAGTTCTTTAGAACCTGATTGGTTGAATCCCTATAAGGGATATTAATAGCCTGGATTTTCCACAAAGGAAAGGTTTTCCATGGCACTGGGCAATGACTGTTTGCCAGTTTCTATCCAACATACCCTACTAGCAAATGTCTGATCTGAAAAGTCATAAAATGTTTCTTGGGGACCTCAATTAAATATAATGAAAAATCACTTCACAACATTTCTTTGATGTTTTGCCTAGAAACAATGAAGAAATATTAGTTACAATGCTGATGTCATTCCATACTGAATTATTCTTTTGATGAAAAATTTCAGCACTATAGTTCTGCTTATTTTATCACATTGTATGTCCTATGCACATAAAATCAGAGATAATATTGCAGGAGCTGTTGGCCTTCGGTTAGCATAAAAGCAGAATTTTTTTATACTTTCCTTCTAGCAGGGATTAAAAAAAGTATTAAAATTTAGTGACCCTTTTCGGTTCAAGGATGGCATATTCATGTACAAACCAATAGAACCACATAACTTTGCTACTTTCTGAGGGAAAAAATACATTATTTTCAGGCATTATTTGAAAGGGTGCTATCCACAGTAGCATTAGCAGCTGTAAAACTGCTGAGTGAATGAAACCATGCATGGGAAAATTGCTGATACTTTATTCAAAGAAGATGTAAGCTACACATCCCTAAATAGCCAAACATTATAGAATAAGGTGAGACCAGAGGACAAAGATGAGAGGGTGAGTATGTCTTTTTACTTAAGGTGGTAGGATTTAGAGCAAAGGGTGAAGCATCTGTACTTTTGTATGGGAGATACCAGATGGGTTCTGGGGCTCCAAATGAAGAGGAGAGGTAACTGAGTGCATTTTGGTGAAGGTTTGAAATCAGCTCTGTTGCGAGAAGTGTATGGCAGAGCTGTTGAGCCGCCCATCAGCTATTCAAACATAAACAGCTTCCACAGGAGTGGGCATTGCTGCCCTTGCTGTCAGATGATGGTGCACGACCAGTCCTCTCCCTCCATCTCCCCAGGTGATGAAACTAGCAAGACCATTCAGAAGAGCATTTAGCCCTTTCCATGTGCATGAGTAAAAGAAGACATCGCTCATCAGGCCTATGAAGCCAAGACTATCTCAGTTAGTCAAATTTCCTCTTTGTTCTGAGGGAAATGAACAGCAAAATGAACTGATATGCCTAACAAGTAAGTTTCATCTTATTAATAATTTAAAAAAAATACCAGAGTGAGGACTTTTTATGTTTACGTTTGTGTTTTTAAACAAAAGTTTCTGAACTGATGCCTGCATGAATAGGTTAGAAAGCCACATGTCCATGCTCCAGGGTAGCAGAGAATAGAGCCGTTCAGGTCTCAGCAGTAGGCAGTGAGGGCAGAACTTACCAGTTGCACTAAACTGTCCCTGTATCAGCCAGTGCTGGCTTCTGTCTGAGGAGCAAGAACAGAGAATGGAGGTAACAGTCTGCATGAAAGCCCCTGCATGTGACCCTGGAGACCTGTGGCAAAGTACTAGGTTTTTGGTGAGTCATTCAATTTTTGCTTTAGATGATGACAAATTCTGTATTTTGAATCTACCCCCCCCTTTTTTTTTCTTCTGCAGAAAGTGAATGTGAACAAAAGGGAAAAGAAAAATTATAGGAGTGAACATAAAAGAAATGCTAAATTTGAAATTAAATGAAGTTCAGATAATCATCTGTCACTCAGTTTCCCAGTATTATCCCTTAATAACCTTATTGTCTCTTTGCCTATTTGCTTCTTATCTATTTAAAGCAGTTGTTTATCATTCACAGCCTGATTGGTTCATCATCTATGTATTTCAAAAAGAAAGGGAAGATAACATCCCTAGGACCCAGATAGTGTTTCCTCCTTTTTGTTCCATTAGTTGACGAGAAAGTGGGGAATTAGCATTAAAAAACACCCTTTGCTAGCACGAGATTAAAGATGACCTTGAAATACTGGGCTTGGAGCCAGATCCATCCTTCCCAAAGTTTGGATGAACTCAGATTTGGGCTTTAGGGGCTGGCAAAATGCTAATTCCAGGCTAGCGAAGCATAAGGACCAGGAAAAGCACAGCCTTTTGTTCCAAATTATTAATTGAGAGATACTGAGGGCCCCAACTGTCAATTGCTCAACATATTTAATGTGTGGAATATTCTGGGTTCCCATAAGCCCAGAATTAAGCACTTTAAAGTGCTTAGACACTTGCTCAATTTGAAGAGACCACAAATCCCTGAGCCTGGCACAACTGACCCCAAGAAGCTACTGGTGCATGCCCATCTTCACTCATGGAGTGGTTCAAATTTAGTCAGTAGGTCTGGTTTTACTAGGCAGTAAGTACATGCATGTGCACTCCAAGAATGAGGTGTTAAAGTTTGAAACAGCACTTTTGGTGTAGTTAAGTGAGAGAGTGATGTTAATGTAAGTAAGTGAGAGATAGTATATTACTTTGGGTCAGAGTATTCCCAGGTCAGCCTGTTTTCAGTCGCATTGCTGCTCTCAGGACTGGCAGCAGAGCTCCCTCAGTGTTAATCCACAGGTATGAACTGACACTCTGTCCTGGCTGTGTGTGTAAGGATGCTCCCACCAGACTTAGCGGTAAATTGGTGCTGGACTGTTTGAACCTGTGCTGAATGTCAGCCGTACAGCTCTCTGGTGTGCTGTTGGTCACAGAAACAGGTTTTCTTTACTGAACAGATTCAGGTGGGCAAGGGGCTATGGGATGGTAACACGGGGGTGTCAGTTTCTCCTGTGAAGATGAGAACAAACATCATGTACCAACTCCACAAACACCTAAACCTTGCCTTTATCATGCAGCTCTTGCCTGTGTTTCTTCAGCGTCATGGGCAGGAACACTTTGAGCTATCTGGCACACATTAAAATGGGAAATGATACTGAGTTAAATATGAGTAAAACCAGACAACAGGGTCACTGCTGCACCTACCCTCCCATCAGGTACTCTTATATGAAATTAAATATTGATTGCTTTTGCTGTTCTTGCATCCTCAGTTTTCAGTCTGATCTGTAATGGCAATATTATGTGCAATGTTGGAGGGTGTGGGCTGAAGGGCAGTTTGATGCGTTCAGTTATCTGTGAGACAGTTTGGGATTGTATTCTGGGCATCAGGATCTCAGTCAGATTTTGATGTGATAGCTGAAGAATTTACCTCAGCAGATCATCTGGCAGGGTTGGGGACGAAAAGGCCTGTTCTATTTTACAACCACCTAGAACTGATGGCACTGTCACTTGCATGCTGGGCGATGAGTGAGGCAGCTGGACAGCATGGTCAGTTGTGGTGTCGGTGGGATGGGTAACCTTGGGCAGGTGGGGTGGGAGGATGGAGGGGACAGAAACCATTGGTGCTGCTGACCCATCACCGGCTGCCAGATGTAATGAGGGGTAGGGACTGGGCAGTGCAGCTTTTTGTGTGGGGTCACAGGGAACTGGGGTGACTGAAATGTCCCACTAGTTCCTCATTTCCAGGAGTGGGATCTGTAGCAATTGCTGAACTATGGCAGCATAGCAGACTGAAGTAAACTAAAATTATGTTTCCTGCCCTAGGCTGTAAACAGTGGAGATTGGAGAGCTGTCACAAGGCTGCTCAGCCGTGGTCCAAGCTGGTGCTTCGGGTGCAGGACCAGTTGAACAGCTGGGTTGGGAGGGGGGGGCAGTGGAACTGATCCAGCCTAATCCAGGGAAATCAGCTCTTTCTTCCCTAAAGTGGTAGATGCAATCAACGGTGACCAAATGAACAGTGCTGACACTTGAACGGGGGCCCTGGGTTTCTGGAGGAGCACCCCGCAGCTGACCCCACTCGGAGCCTTTGCTGCAGCTGCTGGCAAGGACCTGGCGCCCGCAAAGCTGCTGCTGAGAAAGGCACATGGCTCCAAGGGTCCTCCTTGTGCATTCACAATTGTGTAACATCCCTTTTTGCAGCTAAAACAATTGTTTATGTGGAAAAAGTAATGTTATTCACATTTTTTCCTTCTGTGTTTTTTACCCATCTTTTAATGTGATTTAACAGCTGGAGATGAGGAGAAGGCGGCATCAGGAGAGCAGCCAATTCTCTGCAGACAGGCAGAGAGTGCTCCGGGGACTACCACTGGTCCATGGATGACAGATGGGAACTTACGGTCTATAACTTAACAGATGGATCACAGCTTTGTTTTTTACTTGCATGGAGAGAATCAAATGATTATGGGGCAGCTAAATAAAAGTAGCTAATCAGAAAGATCTGTGATTCACTGTAGTGATTCGGGAAGATGTAATTTTCAGGCATGAAAACCTTGTGTCAGTGACTAATGTGTAAAAGGAATGGCAAGAAAGATGAATTATTGCCCTGATTCACATTCCATAAAACTATATTTCATCAGATAACTATCTTTTTTTGCCTGCCACTCACAAGCACTTTTTTTTTTTTCTGTGAAAAGACATGATTTTGCTTCAGAAAGTGAAAATTTAATTTACTGTGGAGACTGAAATAGAGATGCAATGTTACATTTTGATGTGACAGGCTAGATATACATTTATATGTATATGTATTATTATCCCACCCAAAACTAGTTTCTGTATTTGCTTTACCAACTACCACTAAGCTGACAAAATCAAAAAGAACTTTTGTGACCTCTGTCAATCCCTGACCCCTTGCATCATGGTGGGACATGGCACATTTTTGTATCTGTCATTGCTGGCAGTGTGCTTCCTTTTTTTTTCTGTATTTCATAAATGTGTTACAGTAAGAGATACTTTTTGCTATCATCTTTATTACTGTGAAATGTACAGCAACAGCACGCATGAAATACATTAAACGCTTTGATACCAGCATTTCCTAGTAGCCTTCAAGATCTTTCATTATTACAAAGGTTAGGAAAAATAAATGGGATGCAAGAAAGTCATTCCAGGTGATGGAAACCCCAAAGGGTACTGTATATTCCCCCTTCCCTTCTCCCCAGTTTGCTTACCAGGCTTTAAGACAAAGTGTAGTTCAAGGCATGTCGGCTTTCAATGCGTGAAGTTACTTCTCTTTCGCTGGCTGTCATGGCACACTCAAAAGTTACTTCTGAGCAGAAATGCGGTTGCTTGTGCTTTCTTTAAATGTGATACTTTCTTTTCCCAGGACCAAGGTGTTGAGGTTTTCCTTAGCTCCAAAGATATGTTTTACTTTCATATCCCGTTCTTCTCTACCTAGATTTTTGAAGGAAATAAGATCTGTGCAGTCCTACTGCATGTGCTTACATTAGACTCCCTATAACAAGTTTTGAATTTGCCCAGTTTCAACCCCCTTTAACAGAATGGTGGACGTCTCTTAGCTGGTAGGTACCTACAAGACTTAGGAGAACAGGTTCCCAAGCAGATAGAAAGATGAAATTTGGTTTTCATTGAGTCTGCTCTTCATCAGATTGCTTGTGTTTAGAAACTTCCCCAGTGTCAGCTCTTCAAAGCTCTATTAATCCTGAAAGCTATTACAAGTCTTACTTTCAGCATGAAAAATGGGAAAACCTGTGACTCCTGACAATTCTTAAATTATAATGAAATGGCACATGTGCCCCTTTCACATGAATACTGAGTAAGTTCATCAGGATCAGGGCTGCAGTGTTGGAATAAATTCCAAAAGTTACTGGTTGTGTCAGAAAGGAAGCTACACGTGAGTGTGGTGGCTGTCGCAGCCATGTGTGACACCCACAGTGAAAGACTGACACATCTTTATGAGGGCACTTTCAGGGGAGAGTGCAGGGGGAAATAGCAAAAGTGCGATATTAGAGACCTGCATAAATTACACGGTCATCTTCTTCTGCTGATTTCTGTGAATCCAACACTGCATGTTCTTATCCAACATGTCTGTCACAGTTTATGAGGTGACTATTAAAACAGGAAGGAAAGGAAACCTCCAGAACACAGACATGAACCTAAGGAGAAGAAACACTAGAACTACTTAAAATACTTGTTTAGTTAAAAGATGGCACTGCCTGCAAGAAGAAATAGCACCTGACATTATGTTGTCGTGGCAGTAGACTTAACACTGTCCTGCAACTGAGTGTTAAAAATGAAAACCATAATATGAAGTAGATGTCTCTCACTGAAGCCTAACAGACCTTTAATACCTTCTATATTGCAATTTTTGATCCCTCCTGAACAGTGCAAAAAACAAACTGGGCATTACTGGGTCTGTGTTGTGAGAGAAGTTAGAAATATTTCACTTCGAAGTACCTCTCTCTCTTAGAGAGATTTTTAACAAATTCCAGAAGTAATTTATGCTCAGCAGCTTCAATGTTTTCTTTTTCCCCAAACCATGGCATGGGGTATTGTATTTGGGACTGGCATCAGGAGCCTCTTAGGAACCCAAGTATCTTTTCACGCTACTCATAATAGCCTGTCCTTGTATCTCTCTCGCCTGAGAGATGGAAGTTGTTCTTCAATGGCTGGCCATAGCACCAGTCCTGTCAGACTTTGCTGTTGCACATTTACTCACGTGCAGGTAGTCTCCATTCAAGATGCAATAACACATGTGACAATGAAGAATCGCAGCAAAATATAGCGTGACCCCTGCAAGGGGTCTCTGGAGGTCATCATTCAGCCTCCTGCTTAAAGTTGGATCAGGTCCCACAGGACCTTGCTCAGTCAAGGTTTGAAACTCTCCAGGAAGGAGAGTTTCAAAGCCACAACCTTTCTGGGCCACCTACTCCAGCTGTACTCAGTTTTGTGATGAAGGATTTTTTCCTTAAAGGTTTGTGTTTATTCCCTGATCTGTTCTCCCTTGCTGGTCTGTGTGCTTATGGTGATCAATTTAGCACTGGGAGATTGTGCAGGGGTTTGAACAAAAGATGTCTAGGGCAAAAAACATGCAAACAGTTGCTCGAGCTACTGTCGCCACTTAGAAGTTGCAGCTTTTTGGACTGGGCACAGCCAGAGACTGTCTAATAATTCCCATAGGATTTCCGTGACTCGGGGCCCTGAAGAAGCTGTCTTTTAGCATCATTTCCAAACACTCCAGCTTTGGTAGCTAGAGATATGTGGGATGACATTGGAGCATTTTGCATGGGAATGCACAAACAGGACTTTGGAGTGGTTTTGTTGGAGCCTCAAAACTTTGTTAGAGTCTGGACTTGCACACCCAGGAGCGGGGGGAACAGAGCAGTTCACGGTGATGGGCCATCGTGGAGCCTGAAGTAGCCCTCTGTGCAGGAGGGAGGTAGGGTGACCCTCCAGTCAGAGCCGTGTATCCTGGGTTACCGTGAGGGGAAAGGATTTGGGCTGTACTTGTGCTTCATTCAATTTAACCTGAAAACGTTAGGAACGAAAAGGTGTTGATGGTAAACCTTACCGCAGGGATTTCGTGTCAGACAGTGACTAGCTTCTCAAAGGGGAGGAAGTGCAGTGACTACTCCCTTAAGGAAGCTGGAATAAATAGGGGAAAACAGCATGCAAAACGAGCCTGTTGCTGGACTTAAATTGTCCATAGGAAGAAGCAGCTGGTCTACGAGGGCAGAGGGCCTGGGTGCATGTTGGCATTTATGGAAAAGTTCAGATGTTTGAGCTGGAGGAGGTGTGGCTGTGCTAGTGTGGGCAGAGAGGAAATCTGGCAATTTGACTAGGGTGTGAACAAAAGGAAAGATGGAGAGAAAGTGTGGATAACCTGGCTAACAAAGCTTTCCACTTTGTTCTGTGCTTCTGGGGCACTTAAGTATACTGGGTCTCTGATAAGGTGGAAATTATGTCATGGCTTGCACTCTCAGTTGCAGAACATCTCTGTGGCATGGCTGTTATTTACCAACAAATATTAAAAATGTCTCTTGTGTATATTTTTTAGTCCATTAATGCAGTTTGGCAGCTGGAGGAAAGGAAGGTCAACCAGCTCCCCACAGGCTATGGGCAAATGCTCCTTAGGCTGCAGTGGGAAGACAATTGCATGCTTAATACAACAAATCTGTGTAATTGAAAGGTCTACTGTGTTTGGGGATGTGGACACTGGCAGTCATAATCAGTGGTTTGCTGAGGCTTTTTGGTTATGTGGCATTATCTAACACCTGACTATACAATTTAGTGTGGTGTGGGAAAATCTTCACAGTGAACGGCCTGTGAAACTCAACATCCAGGCCCACTGTGACTGGGTATTTTCTTGAAATTCAATGTGACTATTGCCATTTTCATGTTGGGTTCATCAATTTCTCTTTCAATAAGTCTCTGGAAAGGTCACATACAGTTTATATTTCATACTTGCATTAAATTGTCCCATTTCTACATCATGAATTTTTGTTTTGATCTGTATTAAGTCTTTAGTAAAATATATTAATTTTTCATTTCTCAAGACATATATTACCATCTTTCCCCAAGATGCATTCAGATTTTGCAATGTCTCAGCACTTTAAGGGCTAGCAAAGCTCAATATACATAACTTTTTCTCCTGCTGCCAAAATGCATTAGTTCACACTTTTTCTGCTGAAGAATGAAAGAAGTAAACTATGCAAGATGTTCAATGCATTGTGAGACAAATACACAAGCATAACAAAAATCTGTTATTTCAGTTTGTTTCAAACCCTTGTTCATTCCTTTGATCATTAATGCAGGAGAGGGAAACAGACCTTGGAGGTCCTTTCTACTGTTGGATGTGCCTTCCCAGGCTCACTTAGCTTACTGGAGGCAGCTGCTGCGCCTCTCTGGATCTGCCTCCTTCCACTCATTCCATTGCTCAGGTCACTTTACTAAGGAGGTAGTGCAGCTAGCGCTGCTGCAGGGATGGCCATACAATGCAGAAGGGGAAGGCTGGGGAGATTCACTATTTTTTCACTGAGCAATCCTTTGCTCTCTGCTTGTCCTCAGCACATTACATCCCGCTTTAATTCATTACTGTGGGCATGTGCCCACCCCATGTTCCTTCGTGAACTGCTTTGTTCACATGCTCAACCCTCAGACTGATGTCAGCTGGTGCTAACTCCACCTGTGACCATGGGCATTTCCTGGTCTGAATGTCCTCATCCTGTGACACCCTTTGTAGGACCAATTAAAATCAGTGTCTGTTGTGCCCAGGCTGTATTTGGGGTCCTGGTCTAGTCCAGCCTGCAGGTTCCCACCCAGGTTGGACACCACTGCACAATTTGGCTCTTGTCCACACACACGATGTAGCTTCTTTTGCAGATGCACCTTCAGAAGATGGTTGCTGCAGACTGTAGTGCTGATGCCATATGAACGCAAGACTTGATCTTTGTAATATTGCTAAATGTCTCTAAGTATACTTGAGACAAAATCATAATTTTTCATATTTTGCTTTAAAACCCTGAAATAAGATGCTGCTGCATTGTCTTCCAGGCCCAAAGGAAACTTTGACTGGAAAGGTCATGAAGGTTTAACCTCTCACAAATAGCCCTAGCTGGTACGTCATGTGCTCCTGTACTGACCGGCTGCTCCCTCCTCTCACCAGTGAGATCAGCAGAGCCCCTTCCCTTCTCCCCATCATTTTGGGCACCCTGGGGGTGCCTAGACTTTTGCATTGTGGAGTGATTAATTCCATCATGGAAATGGGAAAGAAATGTCTACGTACTTAATTTGATCCCCTCCTTTATGTAGAATTGCCTCGATCTTTTTAATAATAATTACCTAGCAAAAACCAGAACTTTTTTTAATGGAGTGAAGAATATACCCAGATGAATCTTGACTACTTGTAGGATGGATTCAGTGATGAAGGCACTCCTTAGAGCTGCTCTGTTCTGTGACCTTTGTTTCTAACAGTGTTTTAATCCTTCTTGTGAAGCATATCTTGAATGAAGTAGCATCTTTTTTTATAGTATCATTTGAAGATATACAGAGATGAGAGGTTCTGCTAACAGTAGTGGCATCACATAGCTTTTACATCCCAGTGTTTCAAGATCTGCATAAACTGCTAGAAATCACTTTAACAAAACACAATCCAAGTAAGTGAAATGAAAGAAGAGAACTGAGAAGTGACTTGCACAAAGAGAGCTGCCTGCTTACCATACACAGCAACAAGACAAGATAGCAGCATCAGTATTTCTGTCCAGGTGCACTTGAAAACATTCACCATTCAGGTTACTTTGTCTCAGTTCTTAAAAAAATGATAAACAAAAAAAAAAAAAGGCACAAAAGAGAACACAAGTGCTGGCTAACTTCTACCAGCAACGCTGATAATCCAGTATTTATGAGTTAAGGAATCAAAAAGGTCGATGTGAAGTACCGTGTGAATCCAGCCCCACTGCCTGTATGACAATCCATCTGTTTCAAACCATTTATTACAACATTTTTATTTGTAGATTATCTTCTATAGGTCTATCAACATATAGACTAAATAGGTTACAACCAGAAATACGTATTTGAAGCATAGTTTGTCTCTTAAAATTACTTAGAGGTGGTTTCAGGTACAGATGCCCCTAATGGCACTGGGCACTTTTTGCTTTTGAGAGTGCTGACTAATTGTTTTTGTCCTGATGATTATCTCCTAGGACTTGTGCTACTAGTTAGTTAGAGAGCAAGGACTTGGGGGGGTGGGGGGGTGGTGCAGAATGGGGGACACAGCTATAAAATTGTTTCAGAAGGTGTGAGTGAAAATTGTTTACATCATCCTTGCGCACATTTCCCCACATTATTCACCGAGTGGCAGTACAAGGGCAGGTGTGACCTACCAAGAGGAAAAGATAAGTGCAGGGCTATATTTTCAGGTACCACTGACTATCCTCCACTTGACCATACTCAAGCCCACTCTCTTTCACACACTCCCAATATTACCTGTCACATGAGCAACAGCATAAGTAAATGGAAGTACCAAAGCTTCCTAACTCTATTTGCTCTTCTTTCACCTGCAGGTAGCTGATCTCTTCTTGCAAGGTCTTGCAGAGCACGGGCTGTGTTTCCAGGCTGAGCCACACATGGTGAAGGTCGCCAGCTCTGTGCTCTGTTGCAGTTCTCAGTTATTTTAGTTTGAGATCCTTCCACTCCACCTCCTCCATGTCTGTCATATTCTGCCTTTGTCTGCATTTATTTGCGTCAAATACTTACTTTTACAACTGCTTACATAAATGCATATTCAGCTTCCCCCTAACTCATTCCATGCATCATGCACTTGTGTTTTATACTCTTTGCAGTCCCCAGCATCACTGCAATATTGTTCCTCCATGAAAGTACTTTTGAGCAAGTGAGTTATGGGGTTGCAGCCCAGCAGTGTTGCCAACCTGTGGAATTGTAACACCTGTCTCACAGTGGTGTTTCCTAAAGCTCCGGCTCATTGCAGGCATGTAAAGGTGAGTCTTCCAACTTACCTATAACAGAAAGGAGTGTGTTATTCTAGCTGTCTTAGTGGCAAAGAGAACTTGAAAAGTAAACATCAGAATACCCTCAGTGAGAGGAAAATAAGAATTTCACTTTTACTGGTCTCAGCTTGGGTTCACAAGTAAAAGGAGAAGAAGTGATCATTTATTTGTTTTGTGTAAGTTTGCAAACCATGTGTACACTGTAATCCTTCACTAGTTCTGGTGGCAGGCTGGTGAATGTGTAACAAACAGAGGAGAGATTATTATTTTTTTTAAATAGGGAAAAAATAATGGCAGATGTGAAAGCTCTGGTTATTACCAGCCAGCTGGCAGTCACCCCTAGGGCACTGCCTGGCCAGCACGAGCACTGCTGTGGAGGTGAAGTACCGGAGCATATGTGGGTAGAGGGGGAATTTTTGTGGCGATGTTTAGGGGACAAAGAGCAATTGGCCAGAGGAAGCAAAGATCATTAGTTACATTAATATGCTGCTTGTGGAGCAGTGTTTTTTACAGTCCTGACTCACAGAGCCTGAGTCATGATTTTGGCAACATTCATGTTGGCAGTAGAGAAGTTGATGGACCCACATGTACAACCTCTACTTGGTGAACGTTGGGTTAAAAGTCTTCTGTAGCCTCTTTATTTGTCACCTGTTGAGGGGAAGGAAGCATCAGCCGAAACTTCAAGCCCCCAGGCATGCTGTGACCTTATGGTATGTCACCCTGTATTATCCCTCATCATCCACTGCAGTTTTAACACTGTGTAAAACCTCCTGAAACCAGCTTTCTTACCAATTTCAATCCTTTGTCAGCCCATAAAAATGGATTAAGGCAGAAAAGAGTTGACAGACTGAACAAATACAAGGATATCACAACAGTTTTTATCCCTGTATTTGGAGAGCAGTGTTTTTAATAATGGATATTGATATTAGAAGCAAGAGAGAGTGTTTCAAAGCTGACAGGGTGCTGGTAGTTTGGTCTTTTTCACCTTGAAGCTCTTTCTGATAAACCATAAAAATTCCCTTACATTTACTATCACATCAAGATTGATTCTACTCTGTATTTTTCAAGCTGTTGTTTATTGCATGGGTATGATTAAAAGAGGAAAATAAAATGTAATGCCCCATGATTTTTTCTTCACTTTTTTTCTGGTGTGCTTTCTGTGCCTCTCTATAAACCACTTGCTTTTTTTATTCATCCATATTTTATACTTTATACATGTAAATTTACTTGCTCCTTTACACTTAGCCTGAGTGCAAATACGAAATGGGCCCACAAGTTGGCATTTTCGTTGTGACTAGCCACTAAGTGTCTTTTTTAGGGAAAACCCCCACGCTTTCCAGTTTGCCTTGAGAATTTTTAGAAATGATTGTTTGATAACATTGAATTTGTTCAGTAATGTTGAACAATGAATTTATTGCTAAAATAGTTCTTGGTAGATTTTTATCTCCTCCTGTAAGCTTCTGACACAGTATCTATATTCAGTAATAACTGCTGTTTTACAGATATTTTGTTACTCTTCCTTTTTTTTTTTTTTTTTTTTTTTTTTTTGAGAATATTCATGTGCATTCCCCTGCATAATGCCTGTACTTTGGAATCTATTGCACTTTCATTTATAGTTTCACAGTTTAAGAGTGCCACAGAGTCAGGTCCCCTGAACTTTACAAAATTGGCTTGCTGCATCCTAACCTAAATGTGTTGCAGTGTGTCTGCTTCAGCCTTCTGCAGCAGGATAGCACTCTGATGGGAAAAAGGCTGTGCTGACATGTGTCTGTCACCTCTGCTTGTAACGGTTTCTGTGAGGCATGTATAGCGAAACTGCTGACACAGTCAAGTGTGGAAATAATTGCGGAGGGACCTGGAGGCAAGCAGCTCTGCTCTGCAGTAGCCTAGTGGTCTGCCATCCATACCACAGCTCTCCTCTTCTTTGTTACAGATTCAACCCAGCTGGGTCCAGCCTGGACAGTGTTAGCAGCTGTAAGAGGCAGCTGCTATCAAGGATCGAGGACAGCATGCCCACCCAGCTGGACATCTAGAACCTTTTGACTTAGCTGACAGCACATCAGCACATTTAATAGAAGAGCCGTGGGAGTTTTTACTACCATTCTGTCACTGTAAGAAAAGAAGGCTATGAGACTGAAAAAAAGCAAACTTGCTTTAGGTATTGGTTTAGATTTCATTTTCCTATGATATTCAGACTATTTTTTCCACCACTTTATTTCCAGCCCAAAGTATCTTTCATTCCTTCCAGTGCTCAGCTGGATGGATGCGTGTTGCTGCACGATTTTTGTCCCTAACGTTTTTTGTTTCCAAGAGGCCCAGTTTGCTTCTCTCACTCAGCCCAGAGGCGATTAGGAAAGCCTTCTTAAAGAATGTGCCTGGGTTTGCCATGGCCCTGTGCGATGTGCTGTTCACCCAGACATGGGAAAACCGAAGCCTATATTAGATTATGTAGTCTGTGTGTGAATATGTAAATGGGACTAAGAAATCAGGTTTAAGCAATGAGGAGTTGTTAAAGCTTCTAAACTATAAAAGATGAAACATTTAGTAGTGCCAAGGCTGTATTATTGCCTTCCCTGCAATGAAATCCTCCATTTCCTAACACTCTTTTGCATGTGTTTATCGATGCCAAGTGTGATACAGGCCTAGGCTGATGGCAGGGGAGACAGCTGCAGCCACACGACCATAATCTTATCACGTAACGCAAGCACACATACCTCTACGAGAGGTGCCAGGGGAGCCCTCTGAGCTCCCATGTCTGAGGGGATCTCCTCCCACATAGTGCTACCTAGAGTTTAAGACTAATTGTGAGATGTTTCTGGTGGCTTATTTACTAGATTTTGTTTTTACGGCACTCTCGTAATTGCATGGGAAGAGGCCCCTGGTGCCCGCGCAGACTGTGGTGCAGAGCGGAAGGGGGGGGCTTCCCTCTCCCTGCTCATTCTGGGGCTCCACGTGCCGCATGTCACGCCAGAGTCCCTTGTCGCTCTGCGCTGAAGAAGAGGCAGAGATGGGTAACGGATAAAGGAAAGGATTAATCAGCATGGGGCTGGAGAAAGACTAACCTCGTTTCCTCCCGTAAATGCCCGCTTTAGTAGCAAACCCCGCAGCCTGTTTGCCAAGAGGGCACGCGCAGCGTGTGGCACTGGGGGGGCTGCAGCAGGCTGTCGCTAAGGTGAATTTTAATTTTATTTTTTTAGAAAGTATCTTTGGCTTTCGTGATTTCCCAAACACTGGCTTAATGTTTGATTAGAAGTTTTAGGAAAATGCCTTATAAAGTCTCACTTCATTTTCACTGCAGGTTACTAAAAATTGAGACCATTTAACTTTTTTCCAAGAGAAATGAAAAACAGATGTCAAGTAATTGTCCATTTTGCATCTGGGTTTCTATGTAGTCATAATGGGCATCATCTGGTAAGGGAAAAGAGATGGCCAGACAGGCAGAAGACTTATCTCATGAAACCACCTTATTTGCCTGTGACTTCTCCATCTGCAAGTGCCCAATGCAGCCAGCAGCTGTTGCCAGATACTTAGTATGGTCATCCCATATTTGGGAAAAAAAAATTACGACAACATATGTCTGTTTTGAAACACAAGGGTTGAAATTCTGGGTTCAGAGAATAAATGGCACAACTATTGCTCTTTTCATGACATGGTACGAAAAAGGATCTAAATGTTGCAGCTGCTCTGCAGGCATTATAATTTTAAGTGAGAAGTGAATGACAAAACTGTTTTAAGGTTCTAATGAATTGACCTTTTGGGTGAAGGGCAGAAAATACTGGATATGTGCATGCTGATAAACATTCTTTTATTAAGAGAATAGTTATTCAGGTAGCCGATAAATTTTATAGCTCATAAAAAACACCTGTTAAAGCATGGTGTAAATAAGTGATGGGCTACAGACCAGAAAGTTTTATATGTGATAGATTACAGTTAGAAATGGAAAACATCTCACAAGCCTGTTTTCTAACACTGAATGGAGCTCCTGAAAAGTTTATTTTTAAATGAAACCTTGATTTCATTGAAGGTTTGTTTATAAGAAAAGCTTGTGGAAAATTTCTAAGAATATTAATGTCTACAAAATACTAATGTTTGAAATAAGGCATTTCAGTTTTTGACTTTGAAATGATTGCTCGAGCCAATTTAAATATATTACATACAAAGTTAAGGAGTATAAAAAAGAGAGAAATTGGAAAGAAAACATTTCCATTGATTAGAAGTTAACCTTTGCCTCTAAAATTTTCCTGTGGATTTAGCTGTGGTCCAGAAATTTCAAAATTCTCAATGAAAGGGAGTTTATCCAAAATATTGCAGATTTTATTCTTTATTATAAACCTGAAAGGTTAAAAAAATGTTTACAGAAATGTTATAAACCAAAGCGGTTTAGTTCTGTGCAGAATCACAAAACCAAAATAGGCTTATTATGGTCACTCAAGTATCAGTCTGCTACATAGTTTTATTAAAATACTGTATGTGGTATCATTCTTACAAAGTTTGCATGACTGGCAAAGTTGTTGTTTTGCAATATTATTAAAGTTAAATTAAGAATTTTAAAACAGAATCTGGTTATATTCTTAATGTTTAATTATATGTTTTGAACTGATAAAAGACACTTGTCTATGATTTCAGTTTATACATATAGGGTTTTTTGAAATCTTAGTATCAAATTATTTACTGGACATGGTTTATAGAAGGAATTATCTATTTGTAGGAATCAAAAACAGAGGACACATCTGAGCACTACGGAATGTGCTGTCATTCTATACTGTACTGGGTAGCAGGAAGAATAATTTATTTGTACCATACACTCACTCAAAATTCACTTCTTTGCTACTTCAGTTATCTTTTTTTGGGTAAAAGAGCCACACATTTTAAATGCTGTTTTAGTCAATAGACAGTGTCAGGTAATCAGTTATGCCATTAATGGCTTAAAGAATGAGTCAGCTCTACAATAATTTTTATCATTTTTGTGTTTGAGATAATCAGTCTGCTGCCTTTAAGCATACCACAAATACAGAAAATGTCTGTATCGATTTGTGTGAATGTAATCAGTATTTCTGTGTGATTTTAGTCACATTGTGATTTCTTTGAATATATAAGGCTGTCTTCATTCCTGTCATTATATGTATTTATATTTGAAATTTATATCTGGATTTTATTTGTAGCACATTTTACACATTCTTTTTTGGATTTTTTAGATTTAGTATAAGTGTAACTTATACTAAAGTTCTACTAAGGATCTTCGTAGCTGTGAGCTTGAGTTTGCTGCAAATATTGGGCAGGTATTTGTTGTCTCAGAAAATGAATTCCATGAATTATCTTGGTAGTAACCTTTTTTTTAGAATATTCAAGACTATTATAGCATAGAGTTATTAATGATGATAATAGAATACCTTTATTAAGTGACAATAGTGCCTAATAAACAAATTCAGATAGTGTTATGAAGTGTTTACAATCTAAGTTTGATCTTGAAAACATATTTTTATCTGAACATAAAATGCACCCAAAAAAACCAAAATAATGTTCCACAATGGGAACTACAGTATAATTTTCAAGAGAGTTTCTCTTGTGGTAGAACAGAGATGGTTTTTTTCCCCCCATTTTCAAATTTGTTATTAACTTAGTATTAGAAGTCATTAATATGTAGAATCTGCATTAGTTATTAGCTTAATGTGCTGGGCAGCAAAGAAATATGAATGATTTAAAAAATCCTTTTTTTCCAGAGTGCACTGATACAGTTTTCTTCTATTGTTTAGCAAAGCTCAGAGGCCATGCAAGATGGATGACTTTAATACCCATCTAGCACTGGCATTTACAAAAGTGCCGTATTTGACACAAATAATCGGACAACAGGCTTTGCACTGTTAGCCTCAACTCCCCAAAAGAGACACCACTTCAGAAATATATACATTCTTCTTCTGAGGACAAAGAGGTCTGAAAGTCTGCTAATGAATCGCATAAGAAAAAGGATTTTTAAAGTCTTTTGCCTGTAATAATGTCTTCCCTGCTGAGAAGTTAATAATCTGTTGGCTCTCTTTTCCTCTTTTGAACATTAGTTTGAAGAGCTTCCATTATTGTTTTTGTTCCTAGCTGGGGAGAAAGCAAATCTTTGACCCTGCTATTATGGAACAAAAAAAAAAAAAAAAAAAAAAAAAAAGTTTTTCCTTCGCAGTCACAAAACAAATAAGGAAACATTTTAAAAGACCAACCTTCCACTTCTGCCCAGCGGAGTGACTACAGGGAACTTCACATCCATGCTCTTTATGAGACCTTGTGTTGAGCTGTATGTACTCAATAGCCTTTTTTCCCTTGAAAAAGGAGGATCCTGGATAAGAATCAAGGCTGCAACCTTTTACTAAAGCATGTCGCTGTTTCTTCACTACCAGTTTACTCACAAACATTATATTAAAATTAAGGTGAATGTACTTGCCTCAGTCTTTATCATAATTATATATATATATATAAAATACTTTCCTTTTTAATATGGCAGCAACAGTGGTGTATGAAGAACTTGGATGTCTGTAATGCAGATAACTAGGAAAACATCAGTCAACTGATAATGGGGTCCTTTTCCCCATATGAAAGCACTGGAAAACCTAGGATTTAGTGTATTAAAATGCAATTTTTTTGTCTGTTATACCTGTTATTTTAATAAGTCATTAACAAATTTTATCTCACATTTTCCTTCTTTGGGGATTTACCTAAATCATGTTAATATGACTATGTCTCTTGCCTAAGTGGCTTTTCTACCACAGTGGGAATAACCAACAGGAACAGGGACAGGACTGTCCATAGGAGTTGTAACCTGGCATAGATACAAAAACACTGGCCTACTTGATGGTATCTCAAGATACAACAGATGGATCATTACTGATAGATGACCTGGTTCACAAAACCTGACCCACCTCATGGGTCCTATGATGAAGTGGCCGATGGAGTTTTTTGTTTTAAACTTACTCCAGGATTTTTAGAATTTTCAAGTTTAATTTAAAGCACTGACAATTCTAATAAAAAGGTCATACTTTACCTTTTTTCATTAACAAGGTATCTGAGATGTGACAAAGGTTTCACAGATTTGATGTTTCAAAGTACGGATTTTGTCTCAAGCTCTTTATATTTGGAATGCTTGAATCTTTGCTTGTGACATGGGTCCATGCCCCTGTAGCAAAATTTTTGCTGACAAATTTAGGAGAATCTTAATTAAGCCATAAGAAACCTGAAAACTCGTAACTGAATATTATGCTGTCCTCTTTCTTGGGGCAATTTTTTAATTCACTTCTTATGGGAGCTTAAGAAATGATACAGTCAACATATTTTAGAGAGGATATTCAGCAAAAATAAAAGCATTTTAATTTGGGGAACTTTTATAATTTGGTTCTGAATGTTGATTTCCTAACAGTTTCGAAATACCTGCAATTTTTCCATATATGTTTTTTCTTACTCTTCTTGAGATGTAAGGAAATGGAAATACCTGTTTAGATTTCATTGCTCTAAGAAAGGGTCTGAGCTAAATAACAAAGACTGTTTTTCAAAATAAGATGAGCAATTTGTACCTTCCTAGCATGTGGCCTTGAGTAACTATTTTATGAAAAATCAGCCCTATGTTTTAGCCTATCCACTAAACTCAGGGCAAAACGTGCTTCAGCCATGGCTGGGCATGCAAAAAGGTGGGATATCATTGCTTCGTAACGACTTCTTTCTGCAGAGGTTCAGCACTGACTGCATATAGGAGTAAGTCATGTAAGGAGTAAGATCATGTAAGTCATGAAGACCAAAACCAGGTAAAACCAGAACCAAGTAATATGAGAGAGAGGGTGTAGCAGTCACTGCTGCAGCCTAGGCATTGGTGTAGAGCATCCTGCCTCATATTTTGGTCTTGTACTTATGGATGGCTCGTACCCAGCAAAATAAATTCTCCCTTTTACTGTGGTTAAGATGGTTTTTAAATCTTTCATGTTTCAGAAACAGAGTTTGAGTAACACCACTTTTCATGCAGACTGTTTCTGAGTCACACTCTGAGCAGATGTCTATAAGGAGATATTATGCATTTGCTGTGGACGTAATGACAACAAAGGAGCATATCGGTGCATGGGAGATTTGGAAACTAGGAAGCTAGATGCATGCCTTAATTGTCACACAGTGAAAGACTTTTGTCACAACAAAGCTTTTAGCATCCAGCAGAGAGTTTATGGATAGTCTAATTTCTTATTAATAAGGAAAGTGCCTGTTATATTATTGAGTGAAGTGGGGTTCCAGAAATTAACACTGTTTAATTGCCCAGCTGGAATTGTAAACAGTTATCAAATCTGACTGCTAATGTCAGAAATCCGTCTTTAACATGGATTATCATGCTTCATCTCAGGCAGGGTAAAAATAAAAGCTATGTTTGACCGTAGGAGATAAACAGTCAGTCAAATGGCTGTGATCTCACTGTTGTTCAGCTGGATAATAATTCTGCAGATGTTGAAATAAATAGGGAAAATATTAACAGAGACTGAAAAGCTGAAGGAACTCGTTCTACAACTGTCTTGTTACACCAGTGCTGACCCCATTGGCCCAGTTCTGCTGCACTTGGAAGTGGTTGATTCTTTCCTTCTTAGGTTTCATAGCTAGAAAAATTTGACTTTATGTTTACTTGTGTGGGCTATTGTCCCACCCAGGGAAGACCTTGAGTTTGTGTCTTTTCTTGAACTGGGTGGTGAGAGATGTGAGATGAGGGAACCCTGAGTGGGTCTGCCCTTGTGTTTTGGGTCAGTCCAGTCTCCTGTAAGCAGGGGAGCAAACTTTGCCAGCCACCTTAACTGGCATTTTGTGTTGGCTCTGGCACCGTTTGTGGGCAGAGCCCTCCCAGGATCCACTCTTGCCTCTCCTTTGTACAGGTCTTCCTTGCTGGGGATGCCAGAGAGCTTGGCACAGGGCAGAGGGGCAGACAAGCCCCCTTTTGCCTCCACAGGGTCCATGGAGATGCCACAGGGGGTGCAGAGGACAGGGCAGCTTGTGCTGAGGGCTCTGCATGCGCCTACCGTGAGGCGAGACTTGCTCTAGCAGCGAAAGCAGAGGTGATTCTGGGCTCTCTAACTTCTTGCCACTTGCCCTCCCAACCACGTTGGTTGCCCAGTGGCATCGCCTGAACTGCAGCTGTGCTGGCCTGATTTCTGCATCTTCCCCTTCAGTCTCCCTGCGGGACGATGGATCGTCTCTAGCTCAGAGTAAGCAAGCTCTGGAGGTACTTAAATTCCACCTAGACATTTGCCATTAGGATCTCCAAAACTCCTGCAAACACCTTTAACTTCAGCACTGGGGAAGCTGGAGCACCAGTCATTGCCTTACCTGTGAAGGCAGACCCGGGACTCAGAAGTGGGTAAAATAAAGTTTCCACTTCTTATCTGACTACATGGCAATATAGAAGCAGCTTCCTCATGGACAGGGATCAAAGCCATGATAAATTCACAGCTGAGTAGTCCTAAGGGAACTTCAATTCAGATTTGGAATAAAACTTTCTGGAAAAGTGAAACTTTCTTGCCCTGTGACTTCCTACAGCACTACATTTCCATCTACCCTCCAGACTTTTCTGAAGCAATGTTTTATTTATTGTAAAGCATCATTTCATTTAATTTATAATGCTTCATATGGAAATATCAGATTTTATGTATTTCACACTTGTGAGGTTTTTTAAAATAACCAGATTACTCTCCTCAGATGTTTTCAAAATGAGAAGTTTTGTGTTTTGTTGAAATTATATTTTTTACCTTACAATTCAGTTGATGGTAAGATAAACCTTTAAAGGACACACTCAAAATAAATTATTCTAAAATTATGTAAACCAGATAACTTTGTCAGATCTCATATGAATTTTGGGAAGATAATTTTTATAAGTTTTTTTCAAGATTTTGACTCTTGTTTAATTCAAGATGGAAATAATTCTTTGACATTCAATTTCTTTACCCAAACTGCAAAAAAAACCCATTGTATTTTTACACTTCCAACACCAGAAACTTCAAAATGATTTTATTTTTCTTGAAACTGTACACTATAGTGAAGCTCATAATATTCCCATATTCATAAAATTCAATAAAAATTCTCAGATGGGTAGCAATACTGTGCACCTAAAACTAATATTTTCTACCATGAACAAAACTGTTGCTTTTCAGAGGTAATCAAAGAATTAGTGATGATTTGATTCAAGCTTTCTGGTAATGCACTTTAATTTTCTCTTTCGTGACTGTGTTAGATAACTTGCACATTACACAGCCCTGAGGGAGTCTGAAATCAAATCCACCAAAGATGATAGAAAATTTATATTGCTTTCAAAAGGCTTTATACTGGGCTCATCAGGAACAAAGTGTAAGCTCTTCCAATTGTGCTGTACTGGTCAATCCTTTTAAATTACCACACAACAGCTTAAGAAATGATGCAGTAACATTTCTGACACTTATACTTTTTCTTTTTTTTTTTTTTATTGAGGACAGAAACATGACGTGAATGCTAATAAAGGGCACAGCTATCTCTGTGGTGAATTGCTCTGTTAACATAGACTCTCCTTAGCTCCTGTTACTAAGAGTTAGCACAGACACAAGAAGGTCCTCTCTCTTCACTCTCTTACACCTACTGTTATAGCCCTGGTGTGTTGTTTGTCTAAAAGCAGCACTGGCCATGTGGACCACTGCTTATCTGAGGTAATTCCCCAGAACATCTCTCCTGATATCCCTTCCTTTACAGTCCTGGTAGATATTTTCAATAAACTTTCACATTAACAAGTGTATATGTACCTTTGCTGCTTGGATGACATATATGTTCCAATTTTTCCAGAAAGAGCAATGGTCTTGATGTTGCTCTTCATAGACAGGTTCAAATTGTAAGATAATTTATTTCAGTCCTGTTTTAAATGGAAGGAGGGCACAGAAATAAGTTCCCACAGTGAAGAGAATGAATGTGGTTAATTTTCTTAGTATTTTCCATGTTTCAACATCCGTTGAAAATGATAATTTTCCCCTCTACAAAATATATTCTGAAGTTCTTCTACAGGAAGAGTTTATGTTATTTTTTGAGTCATCAATCACTGATTATAATTTCAAAGCAGTACTAATAGCTATTGGTACTAATTTCATAATACGTTTGACCACAGGGGTTTTGGCTAGGGATGTACTAAGAAATTAATCACTGAGGATCATTGCAGATGATCATTTTATGTTAAATTTCAGCAAGAATAGAGTTGGTGCTGTGTCTGTGCCTTGGCAATGATAAGGGAACCTTTGATAAGTGTTGTATTTTTCTCTACCTTCAGAAAGAATAGTAGTGAAATGAGCAGTTGAAATATGCTATCAGCCAGACCAAAGCAGTCGTGTCAGTGGGCTGCACGCAGAGACCCTGAATGATCCCTGCTGTTTATGAATAGTGATTTAGTTGTGCAATATAAGAATGTCCTAGCGTTTTGCCAATAATGGTATCCTGTTGAGGTTATTTCTCACAGTTTAATGTAACACTTGTAATCTTAAGATCTGGGGTGTATTTCTCTCATGTTTTTCCTGTGATCATACACGTGGATGAACAAACGATACTGTTTGTGGTACTCCTGAGCTGCACTCCTTCTCTCTTTCCACGTACACAGGCTCCACCGGCTTTGCTACTCATGGTCTTCAGAGTAAGTCTCAACATTCATCCCTGGCTGGTGATATTATTGCCCCAATGGCATGTGACCAAGGGCTGGGTGGCCCCGTTGCTGAGGGCGCTGAGAAGCTGTCCCCAGCACTGATAGGGGGGGAGCCCCAGCTGGTAGGAACACAACCTTTGCCTAAGGATTGGTAAAGATGGGCAGTTTCCTGGGTTTCTCTTTGCTTGTGGAGACATGATAAACATCATTCAATACACATTTTGCTCCTGACAAGAACTGGAAAGCTCAGTGATGTTAAATGGATGAGACTTTTGCCCTCCTTGTTGACCTGGGGCTTAACTGCCAGCACTTTACATACAGTGCTGGGGTCTTCTATGAGGGACCCCAGCAGCCAGGGAAAGGGGTCTGCACCTCCTTTGGGTGATGCTGAATATGCACACCCCCAGTGCAGGGAATCAGACCAGGGCTCCCCAGTCCCAAAGGCTAAAAAACACTTTGCAAGCTGTGACCACCAAATGTGCCTCTCCTACGCTAAATTAATTATTCTTTCTGGGAACAGCATTGAGCTCTAAACTGAACAGAGGTTCAGTAAAGACAAAAAATGTGACATTATGACTGGAAGTTATCTTTCAAAGTGTTTAGGCAGCAGGCTTAGACATAACAGCAATAAACTTTTTCCAAAGGGAGAGCTCTTAATTAAATAAAACCCAGCTAAAAAGAGATGCTCCCTAGACCTGTCTTTGGTCTTCCTTTTTGACCCACAGAAAATGTAAAGTTTCAAATTTCTGGATCTCTGGGAATGTTGAAGTTTGCTACAGTTCATATAGCTTCTCTTGCAGGATACCTAAGCGTTGTCTTAAGCAACCAGATCAAGTCCCATTGAGTTCACATTCCACATTGACAAGAGATGGGTTACACCCATCTGATAAAGGCGTTACATATATCAAGACTGTATATTATCAGTATAGCTGGAAATTCAGAAACCTGTGCCTAGGTGTTTTTGAAAGTTTTCCTCATCATGAGGAGGACCTCGATGTAATGATATAATTTAAATGATAAAAATGGAAACTGTTGCTAGAAAGCAAGCACTTTATTGTAATTTTATATTTTCAGCTCTATTGCAGAATTTCTATGAAATTTAATTTTCACAGTCTGAGTTGTCTAATAGTTTTCAGATCTTCGTCATTTGCTTTCAAGTGTATGTTCTTTTTCGCCACAGAGCAAAAAGGTTTCTGCCTGTTTTTTCAGCATTTTCTTAAATCCCCTTGTGCACATGCCAAACACCGAGGCATAATTATATAATCTCTAAAGTATTTAAATCTCCTTTTAATTTAATTAAAAATATTTGCTGTGGATTTGTTCAGTGATAATGGAACATAGGGCTTTGCATTAATTTAATGATTTAAGAGAAATCTAGTTCTGTCAAAACAAGAAACGATGTTGCCTAATAGATTCTGGGCACAGATTAGCTGATCTGAGTAGGCCCGTTTCCTCAACAGTTCTGTTCTGTCAAGAAATTGTGAATCCCACTGGTAATTCTTGGGATTTTCCCTCAAAAGTGTTCCTGCCATGTCTATGAGCACAGACAGGTTGCTTGTATACCACTTCACAGCTTCATTTCTTGGAGTGGAGTGGTTTGACTCGCATCCAGGTAGCAGCTATCCCCGTACTCTTCTAGTAAGCAGCTCACAATCCAGAGAAGTAGGCTTCCGTGTCTTAGTCTTTCTCCGGTTTGCTCAATCTCTTTTATACCTTGTGAAATGTAGTCACAGTCTGTCCACTACAGGTCTTTTAAATCACCAACATTCTTTGGCTCTTCCTTGGTCAGTGCACAATAATTCTTCAGAGTGACCGGGCAAAGCTAGCATCTTCCCTTGTTAAACAGAACGTAAGCGGACTGGGTTGCGTTTGGGGTCACTGAAGTTACCTACACAGTCTGTGGATTAAGGGAAGCCCTTATGTGAGATGACTGGACCCCTGTTTGCAGGTGTCAAGGTACATCCCACCCTCCCCTGGCAGGAGAAGCAATTTAAGCAGCTCTAGCTCTCTCTCCTTGTTTCTCCTGTAGCACAGATCAAAGTCCAGATGAGGCTGGATCGTGTTCTCCTTGGGATGACTGAATGGCCATTCTGACTGAAAAATTCCTGCCAGCGTCCTGCTGACAACAAAAAGACAGTGTTTTCACAAGTCTGTAGCATGTAAATGTTCTTCAAAAGCTGGAGCTTCTTTTTTTTTGCAGTGAGTAACACCTTGCTGAGTATTTCCACTTGGTGCCAGGGGTACACTTGTAGGGTAAAATTTACTCCTTGTGTTTAGCAGCCATGCAAAATAAAGACAAAAAATACATACTGGACAAGCAGGTACATTCAGTGTTTTAAATGTATATAAACCATTTTATTTCAAGAAGTTTCTTTGACTATCAGCTGAGGATGAATGACTTCATCCACATTTTCCTCCAGGCAAGCTTCTCTCATCTGCTTTGAAGGCCCTAATGGTCCTATCCAGTATGGTGGAAGACGTCACATCATCAGAACCAAGGTAGTAATTGAAAAGACCTTGATAAAGGTCTTCATCTGGCAGTACTTTCTCTTGTGGATTCTTCTGGCAATACTGAATGAAACTGCTTTTCTACATGTCACACCAGTTAGTCTTGTGGCTCAGTTAGCTCAATCACATGGGAATTCTTTATATACCAGAGGAAGTAACCAGTTTATCAGAAATTCTTTTAGATGAGCTGACCTCTGCTGAAATAGCCATTGAATGACAAAAGCCTATTTACATACTCTGCTGTATATGAAAATAAACCTTTAAGTCTGTGTCACAAATGGTATGAAGGAGTAAGAAACTGTGCAATGTGTAGTAATGGGTATTTTGTTCAGCTTTTGCAGGGGAAAAAATGCAAAAGAGCCTACGGAAAGAACAGTGAATTGATCTAGGAACTCTGGATTTTAAATCAGAAAATTGCTTATGACAGCATGAAAAACCTGATCACCTAACCATTTTTATTACCTGTGGTGTGGGTGTAAGAATCAATAAGAACATTTTCCCAATTTTGCCTAATGTATTGATACAGATCAGTCTGAGCGAGTCTTTGGCTTTGTAAGTGCAGGCAGCTGTCAGTCTTCAGTGGGGGAGTTGTGCTTCACAGCAATGTTGAATGTGGGAAATGAATCTGTCACCTGTCAGTCTGTCTGAAATGTGCATAAGCCAAACTTATTTTGTCGTCACTTAGCCAAACATTGCTAATTGCACGCAGTGACAATGTGTGGTATTTAAAAGAAATGTTAAGCAGGTACTTGTGGGAGAGTTAGGCAGGGAGCGTATTCTGCCCCTCGAAGAAGAACGAGAGATAATGGTGGAACTTGTCTCTGGAATAAAGCGTGCTGATTGTTTTCTTGACAACCAAAATTACTCAGATCTTGGTGGAAGGCATTTCAGCATCACAGGGCAGCAAGAATTTTCTTTGGCAGCTCAGTGTGATATACATCACAAATGAATATTAGCAATAATTATTAGTTTTACGTTCTGTTAAGCAAAACTCCACTTTTTGTTCTCATTTCCTTTCCACATGCACACATACTCATTTTACAAAATGATAGATTTTCATGGAAAATATTGGATGTCAGGATGAAAGTCTAAAGAATTATCCAATATTTCTGTGGAATAAGTAAATCAGTTAAAATATTCAGTATCCAGTCACGAGGCAAACAGGTGATTACAATCCTTTTATGGTTTAATCTTCTGCAAATCACCTGGATTCAGACCTAGTTGAATTTTTAACTGGATTCCATGCAGAAAGAGTGCATGGTGCATGTTATGACTCTGGCAGACTGTGTCCTACTGTGTTGGTTTTCCATCTGGCATTTGCTAAACCAAAATTCCCCAGGGGGACCACATTTTGTGCTCTGGGGGATTCTGCCCTGTCTGATGTACTGGTTTGTAACTGACACCTACTGAAACATCCTCAATACCCTTTTTTCAATGTATCCAGCATTTCCTCTCTATTGCCTTTCCTGTTCTTCCAGAACAGGCCATTTGCACTAATTTATATCTATTTATACTGATTTATTAGTCTTGTGTATTATCCTGCCATATCCTGTTATACCAATAAATCTCTTTTTTCTGGCTAAAACCTTACAACCCCTCCTTGGCTTATTCCACCAATAAGTTTTCTGTGGACTGACACACTTTCTTCTTCTCCATCCTTCAATCCTCTTCTGAGCAGCCCTGTCTCCCAGTCTCAGGTTCGTTGTCCAACTTAAGCTGTTCTTACACATACTCATTGCCCTTTTGCCCCTTTCCCATGACTCTTGTTTAAAGGCCTCCTCACTAGCGTAGCAAGACAGTGTCCCATCCTTAACCATCCCCCTGTGAACATCTTCCCATATTTGAATAAGTAAAGCTTCCTGGGAGGGGAGACCCCCATCCACCCCTCACGGTGAGGCTGGTGAGGCTGTCGGCTGGCAGCAGAGTGAGCAGCACACGGTGTGCTCAGCCAGCTGGTGAGGCTTGGCCACCTGAGCACATACTCCCTCCCTTTCAGCAACCTGGGAGGCAGGACACAATGTGTGATTCAGATTCACCACCCAGATGGACATTTCACTTGCCTCACAATGGAAGCGCTCACCAGCACCACTTGTTTTGGGAGGGGAGGATGTGGGACGTGTAACTTCTCCTGTTCCACCACAAGGGTTGCTCCAAGACAGAATTCTTTAGCAGATGAGTCGTTCTTTCAAAAGGAGAAATGTTAATGTCTTTCTATCTGAGGTTAGAGGCTAAACGTTCCTTAAGGAATAACCGACTCCTCTTTGGAGGAGCCTCATACATGGCAGGCTTATATGGATACCTTTTAAATAAAAAAAGATTATAGTTCTGTTTCTGTTTCTGGATAAGTACATTCAATATGGTGTATTTATGATGGACATTTTGCTAAAACCTGTAGAATTTTGCCATCATTGTAAAGAGAAATAGATGGGAGTAAGAAGATTGATACCAAGATTACAAGACGAATCATGTACCTTCTTTCATAGACTACATTGATCCGTTGCAGGGGGAAAATGCAAGAAATGGCGTAAAAGATAATTTTATAAATTTTCCCTCAGTTTAAGCTTGGGCATGTTTTAAATGAATTTATAACTAGCTTATCTATAATGATCTGAACAGATATTTTTCTTCCAGTTGCCAAAATTTATTGATTTGTTTATTTGTTTCTGGCTAAATCAACTTACCCAACTGTAAAAAATGCTATTGTCATTTTGTCATCCAGCCAGTTCAGAGAGGTGAAACTGCTGCGAGAGCCCTTGATGTAATTTTCCTTCTAGAGATTGAAACTGGAGCGCTTAAATCAGTGCTTCCAAGTAGCTATTTTCTTCCTCGAACATCAGACTGTTCTCCACTAACTGCTGCATGAATTACGCTTCAATGAAGTCAGTATGTGTCTTCATTAAAGATAATCTGAACTGAACCGAACCGAACCGAACTGAACTATCATCACAGGCATCACAGTAAAGGTTACTTCCAGGTAGGTATTCAGCCTTCAGTGATACCTTCTGCTTTCAGCCCATTTGCAGCTTACCTTAGTGCTCAGAGAGGCAAATCACGGCTGTGCAGTCCCAGGAATGGCTCAGGATGCCCCAGGATGGAGAGCAGCTATCTTCCAGCTCCCTTCCTGACTGCAGGAGGGAATAAGGGAGGAGATGTTGCTGTTTTCAACATCTTTGCCACCCTCCTGGAGTGTCAAAGTAGCTTCCATAGCTCACATTGTCATTTTCTTGTTCCCTAGGGTGATGAAAATATTCAAATTGTTAAATTGTCTGCTGGTGTTCTCTATTGCCATTTTAGAATATAGATAATCCTACGATGAAAGAGGCGTCCTCAGCAGGGCTTAGGCAAGTGGTTAAAATGCAACACAGTAAGAGAATGGCACCGCAGTGAAGGTGCTGGAATAGCAGCTGTCAGCTTTAGAGTTGTCAGTAGAAGAGACGCTTTCAGTGCATTTTAGTTTCTTTCCTTTCAACTGCTTATTCAGTTTATTAAGTATGAATACCATTTCTTCAGTATGAAAGCTCACCTCTTCCATGCTCTACATGTTCAAATGCAGACAACTTTTAATGTATGTTTCCTCACCTTGGAGTGAATATGCAACTGAATATAAACCAAAACACACAAAAAATATCTCATCAGAGCAGGCGTTGATTTAGTCTAGGAAGGTGAAATCCCTATTTTGGGACTGCTTCCAATACTAGAATAAAGACTGATTCCTTAAGATCGGCTGTTTACTGTGTGATTTTTATTCAAGCTGTCAGAGAAGAACAGAAATACTGGTATTTATAGGCACAGAGATGCACTGGTATTCCCTTTGGAAAGATTTACAGGATACCAAGCCTGAAAGGAATAAAAAAAGGCCCAGAAGGAATGATGTTTTGATCACCTTCAAATTGTGTCCTGATGAACCTTGATGGTTTATCTCTGTCATAGTGTAGTATTAATTACTTTCCAACACTGAGTGAAGGGCAAGATACAGAGGTTAAATTGCTGATGGAGGCAGGAAGGTCCTTAGCAAGTCCATTAATCCATTTTCTTCTTTTTAATATGTAACACAAGCAGCAGTCAGAGATGATGGTAGAGGTTTTCCCTAATATGTAAGTGGTGTGGGCTCTTACCTGAGCAACACTTGCTTCTTCTTCATCAAAAACTCCTATAAATTTTTACAATCACCTATGGCATTTTGTCCTTTTATTAAATACAGCTTCTTTCAGACACAGCTACTCTCATGTTCCTAAGACTTACTGCATCAGAATTGTTCTCACAACTCTTGTTTATGATCTGACCAGGAACTGTTGTGGATTGTGATACAGAGCAAGCAGCATCACAAGAAAAGCTCTGTCAGAAAATGTGTGTTTAATGCTTTAGAAATCATCTTGACTGCTACAGATATTCTGAAATATCTGCATTTTCAGAATGCATCAGGGTTGATGCCTTTGTCTTTCCCTTCTGTTTACATGAACCTCTATTAAAAGAAAAACTATTGGCTCAAGCACCCTGTTACACCTTCTTCCTGTGGTTTTGCTTTGGCAGTCTCTACTGTGAAGCAAGGAACACTGTTACTTTGCCTACATTTAGGATTAACCTTGATTCAGCCTAGGGAAACTGGCACTAGCTGCAGCCACCACCTATGCAACATCCTGGCACAGAGAAGTGGCATATTGTACCGCTGGAAATTACATCGACTCCTGCCTTCTGATTTTTTATTGTGATTTGCAAAGAGTTTGCTTTCGCAACTATGCTGACTGCAAGCTGGTGTAGATCCTCTCCTGCATGCTCAGAAGCACAGATATCTAATAGTGAAAGAAATTTGGTCTAGTCAGGCACTGCCTTAATTTTTCATGTAGGTGGTCTCCCAAGCATTTCCAGTATCTGCAGATAAAAGTTGACATTTACATGAATAACATAAAAGCTTTATGGCACTTCTGTTATCACCTGCCATAGCTGATACAGTCTTATGTATAGAATGTGAAGCCAATGGCTTTCAGTTCATTTCCCTGGAAAGATGCTGGAGACATCACTTCATAATAGTTAATAATAATCCTGATCCTCAGGTTCAGGGCCAGTGACGACAGTGATGGTATTTCCATTCTTTATAAACTGTTCTGAGGCCAAATGGTGAAAACTCCTCTTTAAGAACTAGATGTTATTATATAGTGAGCATTTTGTAGCTGTGAAAGTTTAACATTTTATGCATTTGTCATGGTTTAACTCCAGCTGGCAACAAAGCCCCACACAGCCGCTTGCTCAGTCCCCCCACAGTGGGATGGGGGAGAGAATTGGAAGGGTAAGAGTGAGAAAACTTGTGCGTTGAGATAAAGACAGTTTATTAGGTAAAGCAAAAGCTGCACATGAAAGCAAAACAAAACAAGGAATTTATTCACCATGTCCCATCTGCGGGCAGGTGTTCAGCCATCTACAGGAAGGCAGGGCTCCATCAGGTGTAACGGCTACTTGGGAAGACAAGCACTATAACTCCGAACATTGCCTTTTCCTTCTTCCCCCAGCTTATATACTTGACACGATGTTCTATAGTATGGAATATTCCTTTGGCTGGTTTGGACCAGCTGTCCTGGCTGTGTCCCCTCCCGATTTCTTGTGCCCCTCCAGCCCTCTGGCTGGCAGAGCCTGAGGATCTGAAAAGTCCTTGACTATGTACAAACATGACTTAACAACAACGAAAACCATCCCCTGATGGTGCTATCAACATTGTTCTCACACCAAATCCAAAACACAGCGCTGCACCAGCTACTGAAAAGAAACTTAATTCTGTCCCAACTGAAACCAGACCAGCACTGTTTGCTGAAACGGAACAGACAAGTGGGTTTGTTCCCCTGCATTATTTGTATGCAATATGCAATATGATTTTAAGACATGATCTGCAAAATCAGGGACAGGGAACACTGTGCTTGCGAATGACATTTAATGATGGTCACAAATATAATACCCAGCTGCAATTCACTGCTTCTATTCGGAATGTCAAAATAGCCTGAGTGCTGCTGTCTGGGGTTCAGCAGCTGCTGCCAAACTAGAAGGGGAACTTAGAAATGTTTGGCTATAGTAAGCCAGAAAAGGCTATTAGTTCTCCAGTTTCAATAGGTATTGTCTCATGTCAGTATGTAAGCATACGGGAAGAACTTCTGCCACACCACATCTCTGGTAGATCCTACAAAGCTCTCACAGTAGGGTAGGAAGCATTACTGACACCATCACAAGAAATTTCAGCTTGCTAAGTTCCATTGAGGACATTGGTCTCCTGGATTTTCAACTTACCACCTTGGCATCCTGAGGCACTTCTCTTCAGGTCAGCAAATTATTCATCGCTTAAAAGGCAAAAGTAGAATTTTGTTTCTTGATGGGCTTTACTTTCAGAAGTCAGCAGAACACCAGATGATGGGATAGGCATTCAGTATAGGCTATGTCTGTATTAACAAATTAATCGGAGCCTGGGGCTTTGGTTTGTACTCTCAGATTGTTAGCAACATTCCTGAGTTTTTTGCCCATGTGACCCAATGTTCTCCCAAGAAACAGACATGCAAGGTTGAGGACCAGCTTGCATCAGCAGCCATTTCAAACAATCTGGAGGTGGTGGGTGAAAGTGCAGCTGCAAGGACCTGAGCTATTCTGTAACACTTGGTTTCTCGGCCAGAAAACAGTTCACAGACCATCCTGGAGAGCTGTGTAACCATAACTGTTATGACTTTACTAAAAAATAGTGTTTACATCTCAAATACACTCCTTTGATAAATCAACCAACATTATTTTAGGAAAGAATTTTAAGCCTATTGCATAATATTTGTAATATTAAATACTATTTCTATGCCTATGACATCACCTATAGACCTCAGATTGAGACCAATGCTGGCAACCTACTGTCCCATTGCTGAGTGCTATAACAGCTCACAGACTGAGCTGAGGAATTTCTGATCTCAGCTGAGATGGCAATAAAAAGATGCAGTTTACAAAAGATAAATAAATAAAAAAATTGTATAACAATTGCACAGCTTGAAAAAGGCATGTTGTTCCAAGTATATTTTTCAAATGAAAACCATTTAAAAAAGAAAGCATGAGGTAATCTTCTATTCTTTTCTTTTTTGTCTTTCATATTTCAGTAAGTAGGAAAAAGTTCTATAAAATACCAACAGATACTTCTTCATTAATCATTTGCTTGTACTTATTTAGAATATTTTAAACCTAAGTTACACTTTTCTGAAGATTTTCTTTTAGTTTTTGAGAACATTTCATTCTTTGATATAAAATTAACTTTTAATTTTCAAGAAAAGTTGCTCTGAGTGGGCTTAGATACAAACAGATCAAAGCAGTGTTGCTAAAAGGCTTTATTCATTGAATACATTACTCTTTCCACATTTATAACATATAAATATTGTTATGAATTCTGGATCTGTTTGATCTTTAATGAGCTTTGCAGGTAATTTGCCAGATTTATTAGGCATTATATGTAACCTTGATTTGGCAAAGGAAGAATAAAAGAGAATTACATTTAAAACTCTAGTTTTAAAACATTTAAACTCTGTAGTTTAATTTACATTTAAATTTAAATTTAATGTAAATTTACATTTACATTTAAAACTCTGTAGTTAATTGATAAAGGTTGAGTTTGGGGTTTCCAGTTCTACATTCAAAGAAGGAATAGAGCCTTCATGAAGAAATAAAAAAAGTCATCTTTTGTTCTTTTGTGCCCTGTCGTCTTGTCACACATTGGTAGAACATTGTATCCCTTCTAAATGTTTGCATGGCTAGGATTCATTCCTTTGCAGACATTTGTGTTGTGACTGTAAACGTGAGCTGAACATTTAATTTGTGAATAATACTAAGTTTGAATATGTCTGAGAACTTGGTTATGAAAAGAGGTTATTAAAATCATCACAAAGGGCAGAGCAGTTATGGTAGAAGTTACCTTAATCCCTCTAAAGCAGCACAGATTCCATTAAAATAAATGGTTTCTTGCTTTTGAGAGCGATGTACTTAGACTGTAACACATTTGCAAAGGATAAACTTTGCAAATAGCACTTCTAACGGCCTTTGATTTCCTTTTGTTCCTTTAAAATGTTAAAAGTCTCCTGTTGGGATTAGTACAGTGGCACAAGAGAAGAAAATGGGTGTCCTCCCTCCCTGTTACAGAAGTGGGACTTAAGAAGAGTTGACACACTGGAATACTGTTAGATTTCATGCCGTGCCCCCATGTGACAGATTTAATTGGTAGTGTTCAGCGGAAAATGACTGGTATCACATTGAGAGGCTGGAAGTCACTCACAGCACTGAAATAACTGAGGTTTTGTGAGATATTTCTTCAATACTCCTCATTGCTGAGGTTACCTATAGCTTAGACTAAACGCAAGCATACTCTGCATTCACATGAAGGAAAGTCTAAGCTTAGTCTTGTTCTTCAAAATACGGCAGCGTCAAACCCTCCTTGCCTTTCTGAACAGGAGATGCTCAGTTTTCTTTAGTGCAACTGCAATCGAAGCCACTGGTTTCCAGTTCCGAGCACACCATCATCTGGCAACTGTGCAACCAACCATCCTGGAGACATTATGTACAATTTACTTGCCTTTTGCTGTCAGTGTATCTTGGAAGTGGGGCCTCTAAGTTATCTGCTTCAGTTTCCCAAATTCTGTATTGAGCTTTGTATGCCAGTTCCACCTCTTTTTTTACAGGATGGAGCCTCAGGTTCTCGGTTCAGTCAGCAAAAGCAAGCACCGTTTTTCTTGCACTGCTCACCATTACAAAGGGTTTTCTTTGTCCATTCAGAAAAGTGTGGTGATGGTGGCCTAAACATTATCATCAAACACACTTTCTTCAAGTTTTCTGAAAGCTTCAGCTGTGCTGGGTCTTCCAAGTACTTTGTAATTCAACTATTTTATTTTCTTAATTCATTTTACCCCCATGGTATGTGTTTTCTAGCACTCGAAGCTGAGGAACCTGACAGAGGTCTGCCCCTTTTGACAGCTGAGTCCTAACAGACCAGCACCGCATAGTGTGACCACAGCACATCACAGAGCTGCCAGATGGCTCCTGAAGTCACCAAGCCACCCGTAAAAACTAAAACACCTGCAAAAGGAGAGAAAGGACAGGAAAGAAAAGCATAGAGAAATCTAATACTGAGAGATGGAAAATTAAACTACCCTTTTGCTTAGCTGAGGTAAAACCATAATACAGCACTAAATTAATGGGCATATAGCAGATGGGTCAGTGGGTGTTAGGGAGGGGCTCTAAGACTAAGTCTGAGCAGTGGCATGTGTGATGGTGCTAGCCAATGTTTTAAGATAGATGATGAAATAGGTGATGCTGGAGAGATAGATTTTTGACTTCAGGAAGCACTTTGTCTCACGCTGAAAGAAGATATCCCATGCTGATACTGATGAAAAGCTCACTGAGACCCACTTGGAACCATCTTAGATGGGCACCTTTGATGCTTGTAAGGGGAATCCTTGCCTGTGGCATTGCAACATCAGGGATTGAGCTTAGTTAGAACTGCTGGGGCAAGAAGTGACAGCGGGTGTGGGATCTAAGCAATTCACAGCTGAGTAGGAAAACTTGCTGCGCTGGTTGCCTAAGAGAATAATTTTAGGAATTTTCCTGTATAAAGGCTCTAATCCCACTGTGGTTTACTGTCACTTGTCAATATTAAGGAAAACAGGAGAAAAACATGACTGTATGCTCTTTTAAACTATCATGAAGCAAAGTGGATTGAGTATAATTTCTTTCTCAGCTTGTCTTTATCATAAGAAATGATAGCTGCAGGACCTTTTGTTTGTGTCCATGATAAGATTGTTTCCATAAAGGATAAACACCTACTTTCATCTCTGTTCAAAGCAAAAGTGTTTCTCACAAGAATGGCTTATTGTGATATGTTGCTGTGCTCCATTCATATGGGCTGCAGTCCTCAGCCACAGATTATATCGAAAGTTGAGAGCAGTTAATCTGTTCTGAAATAAATGTACAGGAAAAAAAGATGCAACTGTGATCCATTCTTGTGATAAGGTCATGTTTCCAATCTCATGGGCATTTGGGATGGCATGTACGTAAGTTAAGGTTTCTGCATTTCAGATCTGCTAAATGGGTGGTTCTAGTACAACTTTCTCAGGGGAAGCAAATATGCATCTTTTTAACAGGTTCTCATATAAGTTACTGTGAGAGGATGAAAGGGGAGAAGGATTAATGTGGCATATTGGGCTGTATGTATAAGATTAACCTCTTATAGGGAGGGAGAAAGAGGATTGTGCACTGATTTTCTTCACTGATTCAATAAATGATTAATCAAAGCCTAGAAAGAACAGACAAAAGTGGCTGAGGACTCTGAAAGCTGAGCATCAAAGAAAATTATTATTTTCTTTAAAAGATGAGAGATAAACACAGGGCATAAAAGTAAGACATCTTTAGAAACAGAGGCAGTAGCAAAGATGAAAAATTTAAAGGCAATATTACTTGTGGAGTTTTGGATAAGTTAATCTAGAAGTTTTTGTGGGGCTGTTGGCACCTCTTACTGTACTGCCTTTATCCTAAAGAGGCTCCAGTCTCAAATTCATCAGCCATGTGATTAAAGAGACAATGTGCAGTTAGCAAATACGAGGGGCAGAAGAGCTTCATGCTGACTATTGCTCCTCTATTTTAGAGAAGATGGAAATGACAATTTAAGGTCACATGAAAATCTGTTGTCATTATTAACAAATAATTCTCATTCATGAAACATCCAATTCAAGTGCCTCTTTGATCACTTGGTTGCAAATACTGCTGCATATGCAACAGATATGCATTAATACAATTAAGCTTTTCTTTTTTAAAAGTTGTATTAATTAGTCCCCTATTTAAAGAATAAAAATTAAAAATGGTAGTTGCTAAAACAGTCATTTCAACATCTTAGAGCCAGGAGGCTTCTTCTTTTTTTTTTTTTTTTTCTTTCCTTGGTTGTTTGGGTTTTTATTAAAGACGTCTTTATTTCAAAACGTTAGTTATGGTTTACCTCTGGAAATGTAAAAATAGTGAAAAGGTAAAGCAAACAAAATTTTTAGTGAGCTGAGAAAAATTTTTTTTTTTGCTGACTGTGGATGAAAAATCTTAAAATTGTTTTACCTTCTGAAAAGGGGTGAAAAAAACCCAACCCATCAAAAACTCCCATGGGATGAGGAAGCCGTCATCTGTCCAGACCTTTTTACCCATTACATACTGTAAGTCTGTAAGCACAGCACCAATGGTGTACAGTTCACAGATTACACTGTATAATAATGGGTAATGCTGACCTTTTTATGGAAAAACTTGTAGCCTCACAACTGGCTCTCGAGATACACCATGGTGGAGGTGGGCTTGAAACACTGACCTGACCTGTACCACTGTTAGCACAAATCGCACCTGAGAGGTTTGGGCCTCAGGCAACCACCAAAAGCCCCTCATTTCTCACATCGGGTTCTGCCACGACTCTCAGCACTCATCCTTTTCATGTTGGGAATGAAATCCGTCTTAGTCATGCTCTTCACCGTGGCTGCAAGAGGTATGTGCATTTTTTGGTTACACCAGCCCACGTCAGTAACTTTGGGTTACTGTACTCACATTTTAGTTTGATTTCTGAATAAATGGGCAAATAATACTTGGGAGGGGTGTTTCTGAAAATGAAAGTCTAGGTAAGCTCATCAACTCGATGGATTAAAAATTATAATTAAAATATACAGACAGTTGAAAATTATTTCTTTTGTCTTCACAACGGGTTGAATTGCAGATGCTTACGCTATGGCTAATAATTTACTGTTAATCTCCCTTTCTGGAACATTGGATGGAAGGGAGGGAAAGTCTATGGGTATCTCCCTTAGGAAAATGGATGAAGCTAATAGAATATGGGAAAGACCTAATTAAGAACAAAACCAGTCATGCAAATTCAGGAACTGACTATTCTCCAGTAAAAAGGCATTGTCTTGCTTCTGTCCCAAGCATCTGAAAACAGTGCTGCAGGCACAAACCGGGGAACTTCACTAGCAGAAGATGAAAATCTCTTTTGCTTCTGCTTTTCCTTTTAAACCGTGTTGATGAAAACCTGGTGAACATCAACACAGAAGTCAGAAACCTCCTGTTCATCCGTCACCTGGGCAGAGCTCAAACACTTCGCAGGTTCATGCTTCCTATAAGCATTTCTGGAGCAGGTGAAAGAGGAAACACCATTTCATTTCCCATTACCTGAAGCCTTGTTTTTTCGCCCAGCAATCACATAGCTCTATCATAGGGTATAGCCCAGCTGGGATTAAACTGGAAGAGTACTAAGCACATTCCACAAAGACAAGGTGAACTCAATTCCTATTTCTGACACACAAGAGAGCAATCGGCTTTCCTCTGGGGAAAAGTCATATTATAAAGCTAAAAGGCTGGATGCCTACTGCTCTTCTAATGCATGTGTGGCTCGAACACAGACCTTTTCAGCACTGCCAAATGCTGCTTCACCTTTACAAAACTACTTTGGTAACTGGTCCAATCTGTAGAAAAAATATTTAAATGCAGGGTTGAATAAAATCTAAGGAGAGGAGGCAAAATAGAATTAAATTACTTTCAGACTGATTAGTTTTCTTAAGTTTTTCACTGTTTCTGGACATACCACAGAAATGTAATAGTTTGGGGAATAGCCTCACAATGCAGATAATGTTTGTTGATTATTATTTCCAAGAATGTGGAGGTTTTGTCTTTGGGATGGAATGCCTGTGGTTGCTAAATTTAAATAATTTATTTAATAGGCATTTGAAAATATGTGAAAGCTATCAGCACAGATTTCAGGTTATGTAATATTCTGTTATTACAGCTTTTTGCCAAATCATCCCTGTTAGGGAAGCTGGGACAGATGTGACAACTTGATGGTGATGAGGCTCCCACAGCTCCATGCCCCCAGGTCCAACCAGCAGTGAAACTGGGCATGTATTCCCAGTAGGGAACATGCACCGTATAGAGCACATAAATATACATGTACATGGCTGGCCATACAGATCAACACTGACAGACACACAGAGGGCTCACATGAACACAGACAGTACCAGGGCATTCATGCTGAACCCCTCTCTGGGTAAGCAGGATGGAGTGCTGCTAGTGGAAATAAATGCATATCATGGAATCACAGAATCACAGAATGGTCAGGGTTGGAAGGCACCTCTGGAGACCATCTAGTCCAGCCCCTGCTAGAGCAGGTTCACCTACAGCAGGTCACACAGGAGCGTGTCCAGGCAGGTTTTGAATGTCTCCAGGGAAGGAGACTCCACAGCCTCTCTGGGCAGCCTGTGCCAGGGCTCTGTCAC
>JAVJGJ010000037.1:45771395-45782976 GCA_035590215.1 Microhierax caerulescens | reverse complement strand
TTCCCCCCCCCTCCCCCCCCCCCCCAATCCTCTAGATCTAGCTCTTTCCTCACCTTTTGTTATTCCCCTAAACATCCCCTAATAAGTCCTGTGCAATCCCCAAATGCTTTTCCTCTCTGTCCTGTGTTGTGTCTGACACCCCTAGGCAGCAAGCTCCAGCAGTCTGGAAGATACTCTGGCATTGACTCATTGTGATGGGTTTCATGCCTGCATGCTAGGGTCTCCCAGGACAGCCCTGGGAAGGGTCTGGAGAGGGTGTCCCTTCCTCTGAGTCTTTAATTTGGGGGTTCACTTGCTCTTGTGCTCCTCTGGACTTGTGGATATAGGCCTTTGATGGGTTGATGGCTCCTTTGATGGTCATGGGAGTAGCCTGGCAGGGTAGTATTTGGGCTCCCCCTCCTATGTCTCTCTTCGCTTCTTTATGGGTATGCAAAGGAGCTTTTTATCACATACCTTAGCAATCCCAGCGACATATTTTTAGCTGTTGTGTACCCAGTCTTAATTATTGCATGTGCTTAAAATATCACCAGCTTTAGTATTGAAGGTTATATTTTCATGAAAGCATCCAGATACCTTCTACAGGCTATGTACTGAGGTACTGCAAGGATTAAGACTGTGCTTGATTCCTGATTTTTAGTAACAGGTAAATTAAAATTCATTCCAGGATTTCATCAGTTTACCAGAGAGATCTCTGTATTCAGGTTGCATAAATCACCAAAATGCAAACATGGAAAGGTTTCTCATTTTCAAGCCTTGGAATGTTTTTAATGAAAAGGTAAAATGAAAGGTAAAATGAAAAGGTAAGATAAGATAAAATAGATATGCAATACTTTGTTGTTTCTTTACATAAAATGCTCAAAACAGTTCAAAGGAGAATGTTGTGACTCATTGGCTGAAAGTTTTATTGAAATTTGACTCAGTTTTTAGAAATGCTTCTGTTCTCCCTGAAACATTGACTTTTCCAGTGAATTTACCATTCATAAATAAAAAAAGTGCCAAACTCTAGATTATATGTGCTACCCTAACATTTATCACATACAGAACAATTGTTAGCTGTTCCTAATGACCGAATTTTCTTTTAGAAATCTTCATTGCATTCAGCTGCCAACTTGTTCCCTCTCAGCAGGAAAATCCCTGTTTGAAGAAGGTTGCTTCTGGCTAAATGCAAACCTCCAAAGGCTGTGAGGCCCCAGCCTCCCAGCAGAGACGTGCTCAGGCTCAGCATGGGCTGCCCACCATGCTGGCAGAGCCACCCTCACCTCCTGGGCAGCTGCAATCCCTTCCTCTCCATGCTGACTGACCTGGTTTTGGACCATACCTGGATTAGGCCCTCTTCTAGTTGCAGGTATTCTTTTATAAGGAAATAAATTCTTCCTATGCCATTTCAGAAATGCTGACGGAGGTGTGCCCTTATTTCTGTGTGTTTCTAGGACTGCCTGGCTGAGGGATTCTGCCTTGCAGGGTCTGCAGGGGCACAGAGGTATCAGAGATCTCCATCTCCTACACACTCTTTCCCTGATTTGCAGCATAATCTAAGACAACGAATTAAAACTTTATGCTTGCAAAGTTACATCTTTTTAGTCATATTATTGTTTTAATCCATTCCCTCCATCCCTGAACCTACAGTCTGTCCCAAGCAAGCAGTCCAATAATTTCTGGTTTATCTATCAAGCTATTCCAAATTATACTGACCATCGCATTAAGTTCCTCATACAATTTTATTCAGTGTTTCTGAGAAGAGCTGGGTGGAAAAATGGCACAACAATAGTTGTATAAAAGCCAGCTTAACCAAATCCAGCTGTTCCCTGAATTTAGCACTGTGGTCTCCACCATTTTGTATGAAATACTGTTTTATAAACTAATTCAAAATAGCAACATAAAAACATGTGCAGTGAAGTGATTATGCAATAAGGAGAAAGACCCCACAGTCCTGATTTTCAGAGAGGCTGAATATTGCTTACCCAAACTAGAATTCTAGTTTTTAAAGGGGTAGGTGTTAAAATTTTTGAAATAATTTTTATTTAAGGAGTCTGGTGGTGGTGGGAGGAGAAAGATGTTTTGTGCAGAGGTTGTGCAGGCCAGCTCTTATGACGATCTAAAGCAGGTCTCCACACGACTTTGCTGGCTCCCCTGTCTCTCTGGCTCTGTGCTGCCTATCTCTCCCTGCTTTCACAAAGGTTGTGGTTGTGCAAATGTCCCCTCTCCCTACTCCCCTGTCCCTAAATTTTCTCCCCATTGTCAGACCCATTTGGTCCTTGCTACCAGCGGCAGCAGCAATGGGGAGCGCTTGGGTGGAGAAGGTCCCATGGAAAAGCAGCTGTTAGTGGGATTCATGCTATTTAATCCTTCCTCAAACTGGTTTCTTGTCTCATTTCTAATGCTGCTGCTGTCAGTCATGGAGCCAAACAAGTGGCCATGTTAAATATCAGGGGAAAAGTAGAAATCCTAGCGGAGACAGAAGCAAACAAATAAATGAAACAAAGCCCCAGAGAGAGAAAACAAATAAGTTACTCTTTTTAAATTGCTAATGAAGCATTGCAGTTGGTCTGTTGCATGTGACAGGACTTATCTGAACTGTGGATGTCCTGAAGCTAGTACCATTGCACAGCACGGGGTGCCTGGCTGAAGCAAAGGGAGGCACCAAGGTGCTTGTTGCCCTGGGTCCAAGTGTTCTGTGTCACTTGGAGGAGCTTGTGCGGCTGCTTAGTGCCACTTCCCTGTCCCCTGCACACTCCCATGGTGCTGCATCCATCCATGGGCGTGTGGGGCATATGAGAGAAACAAAATGCCATAGTACTAGGAATTTTCTTATGGGTCTTTAGCTGTTCTTGTGTTTGGAGACTAAGGATTTTCTCCATTGGGTGCAGTCCCGCACCCATTTCCAGAAAGCAGCCAGTGTCTGATGCCTTGCTGTGAGGGGCCAGGTGCTTCACACACATGCACACACCACATCCCCCCCCACACCCCACACCCCCCCAGGTGTCACTCTGGCTGGGGAAGGCTGCTGCTGCTCCTTTTGCTGTTTGACATGTGCCTTTCTTTGTGTATACATGTGTGTGAACACACTCTGTAGCTGAGCAGCTTAAAGAGTTGGGCAATGTTTTCTGGTTTCTAAGGTACAGGGCAGCCTTTCTGGTAATTTCTGGAGAGAAGACAAGAGGGAGGGAAGAAGTTAAATTAAAAAAAAAAAAAAAGAACTTTTGGGATTAGCACAGATCTTCTTTGTGAAAATACAGGAGAGGTTTAATTTTTGTTCCAGTGAAGAATGAAAATGAATTCCAAAATCTCCCAAGTTGTCATGAGACAGAATTGCTGTGCTCTGGCTTGCTCTTGTCATTGTTATGAGAAGTTTCTCTTCAGCTCCCAGTATTTGGGAACGGTCTTTTATCTAAACCCACAAAACTTTATATACTTTACAAGATTGCAGCCTATCTCTGTAGCAGAGTTTATTACAAAGCTCACTCATTTTGAGCCTTTCTAAGCTCTTTGGATGAGTGTTCTTCTGTTGCTTGGATATTAGAGGACCACATTCAGGAGCTGTAGAAGCAAAGAAGTTAATTTGCTTTTCAAAGCTGAAGTTCAAAAATCAGGGATAGGCAGGTCTTCACTGCAGCAAGCAAGATAAAACAAAATGATGCATTTAAAGTCAGTTGCAGTTACGTCTTACAGATCAACATGGGTTTTTTTTTCTGCAATGCATTGCTCTTGCTTAGGGCCACAGAGCAGGAAAGAGGAGCAAAGCTTTTGCATTTTTCTGGGACTAAGGCAAACAAGTATCTCAAAATAAAAAAGCCACTAGAAATTCTGCTTTATTTGGAGCAGAGCAGAAGAGAAATAAAAGAGGGAAAAGATTAAGGAAAAGCAAAAATTGGTTTTGCTTTATTCTACCAGATATTTGGACTTTCTTCACTGAACTCTTTATTTCTGTAAATAACTAAACATCAAACCTCCCTACCCTACCCAAATCAGGTTGCTATAAGCACCAAACAGTTACGTGTTCTTCTCTACCTGTCCAAATACTCTGATTGAATAGGTGGAACTGGTTACTGAAATGGCTGTGTAAAAACCTCCCACACATCAGCAATTTGCTGATGCTGAGTTTGAATTTTTAGAGGAAGGGGGGAAAAAAAAAAGGCCTGTTTTGTGGCACCAGGTAATACACTATATGCTACAGTCACTGGCTGAAATGGTAAAATAAGAAACAGGGAACTGGGACAGAAGGAAGGGACTATCAGTGACATCCTAACACTGAAACATTGAGACTAGTAGGGAGAATTTTTCCTTGAACAGGAAGAATTGTGAGAAATCACATAAAGGTATTTGGCACCCAGGAAAAATCCTGTCCCACCCTATTGTACTGCTGGGGCAATGACTACGACTCGATTACTAATGTAGATTGGTCCCTGCATCAACCTCAGCTTGGCGTCAGCAGTTTGAGCTTCTGCCCTCAAGTGACAGACTCAGTATCTTTGCCTCCTCTGGTCACCTCTTTCATCACTCTGTCCCTTCTTTTGCTCAGCAAACAGCAAAAAAGAAACCTGGAGGATATCTGCCTGCAAATACAATAGTCATGCTGGCTGAGCCATGACTCAGAGGGTGTTTCTTTTGAAAGAGCAAAGCAACTGAGCAACCCCTCAAGCTGGACCAAGTGATCTGTGAGCAAAATGGCAAGTGACAGCCACCCCTCACTGCTGCCCCTGGCCTTCTGGAGAGAGAAGCACAGAGAGCAGTGATCTTCTGAAGTAATACACTGCTCTGATGTTTTCCATCTTCACTAGACACTCTGGGGGAAAAAAATGGTCCCTGAGAGACCTAGTGAAAAGCCACAGCTTTGCTAAGTGACCTGGAAAATGAGGCAGATTGTGGAAATGCACTTTCTGTCCTTTCTGTGAACCTGCACTGCAATCACTGCTGAGCTGCAAAATTGAGCCAAAATTTCATATCCCTTTTGAAGTAAAGGTTTGAGGGCATAAATGAGATTTAAGGAGACCCTGGCTGGGTCATACAACCAGGATTAGCTCAAGGGATGACCAGCCCGATAGTCAGTAACCACTCTACCAGCTACCACTCTCTCTGACACATTATAATACAAGTACTGCAAACACAGAGGTTTGGAGCACTTGACAAATAATTTGTATGTGTGTGTGTGTGTGAGAGGGAACAATTTCAAAACTAAGTAACTCCAAGTAAAAAATGGTTCTACAGTCATGAAAAACACAGTGAGATAAAGAACTTAAAAAAATATTTAAATAAAATTGCCAGGAAATTAATAAGCACAGCCATGCATCTGTGAAATTCAGTTGTCTGTCTTCTGCAAAATAATGTTTTAGACCATAATGTACAGCTAGAAAGCACTGGCGACCATATTATACATGGTATAGAATAATTGCCCTCCAGTTTACCAGGTTCACAGATCTATCTTTTAGCTAGCAGTTATTCTGTGCTACTCGGGGATCATCTACCTCCCACGTGTAGTGAGAAAGTGCAACTTTAATATATCACAGCCTCTCATAAAAAAATTGTCCTTCATAGAAGGGTAGTTCTGAAGATGAACTGTCTAAAAGCATCCTAAGGCATCCTGTGAAATGCCAAAGCAGTCTTATAGAGCTAATAATAGTTTTTCTGGACTTGCTGATAAAACAATTAATATCTTTCTTCATTCAACAGCAATTCTCTCATCCCATTAAACACTGGGGAATCTAATTTTCCTTAGCTAAGCTGTCTTTCCTACCTAGAACAGCTCTTGTGAAATGACATGCAACTCAAGAACTGCATTTACAGTTCTTTTAGATCTTTGATGTCTATAAAAATGGTGATTCCAAGGAATTTCACAGATTCGATATCCATTCAAGCATTTGTAACAATAAGATTTAAGTAAATGCACTTAATTTTCATTCTGCTATACTTAGCCTGATATTGGTCCTAAAGAGAATTTTTTAAAGACAAAGTTAATTTCTTCATTTGTTCCATTTTAAGTAGATGAATTTAACTCTCATGAGCTGGAAGAAAAAAAGCAGCAATGGCAATTTAAGTTTAAGGAGAGCCTGTACCAGACAAGCACGGTTGGGAAAGCCACTGCACTGCCAGTGTTTCATCTTCAAGAAAATCGCTGCCAGACTGAGTGATGAACTAGACTGAGGCATTTGCAGCTGCAGCCTAGTGGGATCATGTATTATTTGTTGGTACAACATCTGAGAGAAGTGAGGAGCTGGGGGAGGAGAGTTAATTACTCAGAACTGCAGCTCTATTAAGACATATTTTGTAAAGAGCACAACTTGCCTGATGCCCTTGCAGTGAGCACCCATTCAGAAAGCACCCCAGAATTTAAAAAGCAGAAGACATCAAAATCATGGGAATGGACCCCAAACAGAGCATCACCTGGGTTTTGCCAGCATGGGGTTTAGGATTACCTCTGTATTCCTTCAAGGAGTGGGCTTGGCGTTTTTTTGCCTGAAAGTGGAGACCCATCTGTGAGGTCCTCCCCCTGTGGGAATTGCTACTGAGATGTAAAGGAAAATGTGGAGAAGCAGTGAAGAGGGAACAGTTTTCTGAAGAGAGAGGGAAGAACTGATGAAATCCTTCAAAAGAAAGGACAAATCTCTTTGAGATCCTCCCAAATTGTTTGTTCAGCTTCTAACAGGAAAGGTTAATATGCCCAGGTGGACCTTGCCATAGCATCAGTGCCTTCACAGAAAAAGACAGCCCTACAGATTCAGCTATTGAACTGGATTTTGTTTCATTTCCAGAGTATCTTAGACAGACTGAGACAGGATTCATGTGTTACATTCCTTTGTTACTGAAATAAAAAAAATAAATAGAAAAATAGAAAACTGACAATTAAAAATTCTTTTCTTATTGATGATTTTTACCTTTTAACACTGTATGCACTTGTGCCATGTGATTTATTAGGATTTCCAGCCTTTTCCTTATTGTTGGATCTTCTTTAGAAAAGATGCAATTTAAAGATTAATGTTGCTGAAGGTATATAATGGTAGAGTAACTGAGAAACGAATTGGAAAACATAGTTCTGTTTCAGACTGTCAAACTGATGAAATGAAAAGAAAACTGGTCAAAAATGCCTAATGGTTTTAAAGTCATATGTCATCAGAAAGTGACAGAAAACATGAGTGAGGGTGTCTGCATGACTACCATTGTCTGCACAGGCACAAGGGGTCCCTAGCTTACTGTAGTTAGGTGTAAATATAATTAACCCGTTTGCTAGAATAATCCTTGAACTAATAAAGACAATATTTAATTTTGCAATGAATACATAGAAATTATGATTTTGCCATTCAAGATATATATCTGAAAAATTACCTCCCTAATTTTTTTCTCACTCTCCACTCTTAGCTTCTGATAAGTTCTGGTGTCTATTAACCTAGTGCATGGATTCCCACGGGAAAGAAATTGTTCCCCATTAGTAAGCACCTGACCATGTGATATTTGTTTTCTATATTGTTTTAGAGAAGAAAATAAAAGAAACATATATTTTTTCACTGCTGTGGGTTGGAGAATCAGAATATTTTTTTAAAGTCTTTTTCTTGAAAAATAATACCTGCTGATTAGAACTATTAATACTTTCTTTTTCAAATGTAAGTAAATTAGGAGCTACTGTTAATCTGGAGTCATTTTGGCAGGAAAGCCAATCCTCAGGTTGTATAAATGAGATTAATTGCCTTGTCCTCTGAGGCATGAGGCAGATGTAATTATCCCTGTGGTTTTGCCATTCAGCACAGGGAGAGGAGTGCAGCAAGATGGCACAGCACAGAGGTTTTTCTGAAGATAAGTAAGAAGATCTGTGAACAGAAGTGTTCTTCAGTTGCTCCTGAGCAAAACAAAGCTTTTACTTGTAAGTGTAATTTTACTCAGAAAACTGACAGTCTGTCTCTTATGTAGTCTTTTTCCAGTAACTTTCAGACTGAATTTGCTTCAGTTATTTTTCTGTTAGGGCTTTATGTAAGGATTCAAACCTGCCTGGGAAAGAGTCCCTGTGCAAACGTGCATTTGATTGGCAGACTGGTCCTTTGGGACGGTGAACTGTGGTGAGATAACTCCTTAGAAAATTCACTTTTTTAATAAACAGAGTAAATGAGTGGGAGGATTTTTAGGCAACAGGAGTAGAATAGGAGAGTGTGTAGCTTTGGAAGGAAAGATTAGGAGGAAAAAGTTGTAATATGGAACTATGTCCTGAACTCAAATGCCTATATGCTGTTTTAGAGACTGCCTTGCCTACAGAAGAGAGAAGTTGTAATGTGTTAATCTACATCACCTTGAAAGGAAAAATGGTTGTCTGGCTGCTGGGCTGCAAGTAGCTCCTGAGAAGCAGAAGCAGGAGTGAAGAAAAATATCTAAATGGTCAGAAATGTTCCAAGAAGCCTGAAATGAATAAAGGCTCTGAATAAGCAATGTGTACATGCATATATGTATCCCCCCCCAATGTCAAAATATCTTATCTTTTGCTTACTGTTCTTTCTTGATCCTCTGATAGAAACTACTGATATTATGTCTCATAAGGAAGAACTAATTCATTGCATAAGCAAAAAAAAAAAAAAATTCTAAAGCAGGTGTGTTAAAAATGCAGCAAGTAAAATGCATTCTTCATACTCAGAAATAAACTACTAAAGACTACGCATTTGCTGCAATCACTGCTTTCAGTCTTGTGTTACAAAATTAATTTGGAGACTGTTGTATAATTTATGTTTGTTGTTTATTGATAAGGCAAAATGCTTTAAGTGTGCTGGCTAGGTGTATTTATAGAAAGAACAGGAAGTACAAATGTATTTTTGTCACCCAAGTAAGCACAGAAAATTGTTTGTATACAATACATATTTCTTGAGAAACAGAATTAAAAAATAATCCCAGTACCTTTTCAAGGTAGGCTTAATATTTAAGTCAATTTTATCCCTATGGGCAAGTGCAAAAGTCTGTAGAAAACTTAAAATTCATTTAAGATTTATTTCACTTTTTAAGGAGGCTTCTGAGGGTTAATAAAGGAGCCAATGTTCCTACTCAGTTAAGACCAAAACTGCTGAGCGTGCCCATCCTGGAAAGTGCTCAAGACCGGGCTGGATGAGGCTTTGAGCAACTTCATCTTGTGGGAGGTGTCCCTGCCCACGGCAGGGGATTGGAACTAGGTGATCTTTAAAGGTCTCTTCCAACCCAAGACCACATATGATTCTGTGAGAGTATTGGCAAGTTGAGTGTCTCCAGCTATTCTGATATTCTGAGACTTCAGTTCAAATACATCTATTGATAGTTTGTGTTTAATTATATTTTTTTTCCCCCTCCAAAATTTTTCTGGGAATTCTTTCATCTGTCTTTATTCTTTTAACAGTTTTATGGGCTGTTAAATTAAAGGGAATGGAGTTATTTACCATTATCACTACCAAAATAGGAAATTTTATAGTCACTTTTAGTGTCCTCTGATTTAGAACATGATGGAAACATTATGAATATGTATTATATGAAGTCTGAGAGACCACCTTCAGAAAAAGGGAGAGTACCTTTAAAAGTCCTGTATATTTTACGTCTTTGATTCCAAATAGTCACTGAAATGAAGATAAGAACTGGGAGGAATACCTAGAAAATACAGTTTGCCATGCTGCTGGAGATTTTCTCTCTGCTAAGTACTGGGAAAATAAAACCAGTCCATATACTGGGATCATCCCACACCATATAGCCTTTATTCTGGTGGTAAGCGTTCAGTATAGTGTTGTTCCAATGGATGAGTAATGCAACTTGCCAGTCTGGAAGAATCCTGATGAAATACTAATGTTACTGTAAGTCCTGCTGGAGAATCTCTCCTGTGAATATATAGCAGAATTATTTATGTTGTGCAATATTTTGCATTAAAAAATTGTCTCCTTGAAATGTCTGCATGTGTATTTGTCTATGAGCAATAAAACTAGTTCAATACAAATCATTCTCACCTCTGCAGCACTATGAGCAAGATTTCTGTATGGAAAGACTGAGCTATATGAAAAAGTGCAGAATAACTTTCAAGTCTTAGATTAGAAGTTTAATTTAAAGGAAAACAAAATCTATATACTTTTGTATTCTGGCGACAATTGTAGAAACTGAATTGATTTAAATTAGATAGAAGGTCCACCTATACATAAATCAACAAGTAAAGACATGTATGTGGTCCCAAAGTTTATAACAACATAATTAATACAAAATGTATGAGATGTGATGCCACAGATGTTTGTTGGGTGTTTTTTTTTTTTGACAGATTATTTGGTACAAAGATTTTGCTGAAGAAGAAAAAATTACTTGTTAATCCCATATGAGATTTCTTTGCAAGTCAAAATCAATAAAATTATCATCATTATTGTCTGTTTTCTGTTATCTGTCTTCTGCACTGAATATTATAGAGCTTTCAGACTGACTGAAAAAAAAAGACATTAGAATGGTGAGAAAATTCTTTTATATTTTACTCAAACACGATGTCTCTATTGATTTGTCAGAAAGAGCACCTAGAAGGTTTATTGTTAGTTTAAGGATTATGTCAGATGATAAAAAGCTTTTTTCAAATTGAAGGAATTAAGACAAAGGATTAGAAAGCACTAACCTTTATTGCCTGTCTTTTTAATGGTTTATGTTATATTTTCCCCCTTTTTTTCAGAGACATTGAATATAGGCGCTTGCTGTCCTGCTTGCAAGGATTACAGAATATTTTCCCTTGTCTGACCACATTTCAAGGATTGTTGACTAAAGCCAGTTGCTGAAAGACACTTCTACCATGCTGATACCTTATTTCCATTCTCCAGCTCTGCAGCTGGACACTGTCCATGTTTTAGATAATCTTGAGTATTCTTGTTCAATATTGGCCGTTGCTATTTTTGCTCTGTTTTAAGGAGAATCTTGACCATAAAAATGAATTTAATGTTCTGCCAGTCCCAATGAAGTAAACTTTAATTCAAGATGGACAGAAATAAAAAATGAAGGAAGAATTTACTTGCTGATGTCTACATGCTAACAGTACAGCATTAAATTTAGGAAGAAGTGCAGACCTTATAGCTGTCTATTTGGCAGTCCCCCACTCTGTCTTGCCTGGCTAGTGACCCTTGAGGACACTTGCCTAGCCTGGTGGTTGGAATCCAGTCTTTAAACAAAGCCTCCACTGTATCTTAGACAGTGGTTTTACTAAAGAAAATTGTGATCTGGCATCATTGATAACTTTATACCTTGACTTGCTACAGATTTTAAGATTTTCCAAGCTTCTGCTGTGATTTTTAATTTTATAAGGACAACAGAATGAAGGCCTACAATGCCTTCATCATGCCTGTTTCCATCAGCAATACTACTGACTGCTGGGACTGATAACTGGAGCTATCTCCTATTCATCCAATAAACTGACCTCGTTACGAATTGCTCTGGTAGTGTGTAAGAGACTGTGCTGGTGAGACCCACCATCGCCGCAGCAGATGTGTTTCCTCAACATTGCTATGGCAGGAAACTCTCGCCATCACCACAGGGAATGATCTATACGTTGTTAAGGCAGGAAGATAACACCACTGCCACAGAAGAGATTTAAGGCGGGAAGGTAACACCACTGCCACTGCAGAGGTTTCTCTCTACG
>JAVJGJ010000037.1:45729513-45771295 GCA_035590215.1 Microhierax caerulescens | reverse complement strand
ACTGCAGAGGTTTCTCTCTACGTTGTTAAAGGAGGAAACCGACTGATGCCATGGAGCAACAGGGGAGACTGATCCTGTAAAACTTAACCAAACCCCTGTGCATGTGTCCAGACTTGGGGTCAGGGGGATCAAGGTTCCTGGGGGCCCCTGAGGAATGTTGGGCACGTGCACCATTGCTGGGTGGAAGGTGTGGTTGAGCAGAACAGCTTGTAACAACTCTATAAACTGGAACCAACTAACATCGGACAGAACGTTCTCCCACCGGACTTGAAAACGAATCGGACTGTCAGGACACCGCAGCTCCGGGGTGGTAGCTATTGCTCTGAACTCTTTCTTTTTTTTTTTCCTTCTTTCTTCCCTTCCTTTCTCTCTATCTCTCGCATTTGCATTCCTTTGCATTCGCAGATTTATTGTTGGGCAAATAAAGTTCCTTGGCTCTTGACTCCGTTTTGAGTCTTAATTCTGTTCCCGAGAATACAAACAGAACCACGCTCCGGTCTCGGAGCAGCATGCGACACAGTGCACTGTAAGGAAAGAAAGAACACATCCACAGGATAACTCTCCCTTCTGACTGGTGGACTGTGGTTTCTTATGTACTGAAACTTAGATTTAGTATTATGTATCATCAAACAAGTGTATTTATTCAGCTGTAGAAATGAGAATAATGCAGAGACCAAGATGAGGCACAGTGACACCTAGGTATTGTCAGGATGTGATCAAGTCTTTTCTGAGGGATGCCAAAGCATGAACATTATGCTATACATCTGAGCTCAAGAAAAGCTATTAATAGCGAAAATATAAATGTTTTGCAACAAAAGCATCATCTTTTTCTTATTTTAGGTGCAAGAAGAAGAAATTACCAAATCACACCGCACCAGCATATTGACATCAATCAGCAGCCTGTCTCGTTTTCTTCTTTCTGAGATGGAGTAACCCTATGAAGGAGTGAAGAGCAGGAACAATGTACTAAGTTTGCTGCTATCTTGAAACCTAAAATTATATAATATGAAAAACCCAGAAATGCTTAAATTGTATGTCAGGCAGCCTTCAGTGTTAAATGTTGATTGCTCATAATCAGGATGAGCAAAGCTGAATCTTTGATGAAAATAACAGCAGTGAATTAGATGGCATTTTCTTAGTTTCCTTGGACAAGAAGAAATGACGGAGAAGTCTCAGAGCCTTTGATTAGCTGATCAACAGGAATGGGCCAATCTAAAAAAACCTACCCCAAACCCATTTCTGGTGATGCAAAGAACAAATGGCAACAGTGTGGGAATAACAAAGGAGCACTTTCTTATGGCTTAGTTGCCTCTTTGCTTGGTGCCTAAAGCAACCTTGCATTCAAGTTGTATCAACAAGAGCTGTTTTTTTTTTTTTTAATGTATGTTGATTTTTCAAGTGAAGGATAGACTTTTTGGACCTGAATAACTATTGGAAGAAAGGTATTTTAAAGATTTCCACTCAAAGGTTCTGCAGCATTATGAATCAATTAATATGAAGATGTCGCTAGAGGTGCCTCTTTTTGTCTTGCCATCAGTCTAGTATGCAGAAGAAATAAACCCCATTTGCATTAGTGATGGTGAATGAAGAGAAAACATAATTTTAAACTTATTCTACCTCTTTGAAGTGACTCAGGCTTGCCTGTGGGCATGCTTTGAATCTGTGAGGCAAAGCAGAAGCATTGTGAATGCCATCTATCCCTCCTGTATACTGTGGGAAAGTCTTTTGCACCAGTGAGTGATCTTCCAAGTTTGCTGATACTCACGGTTATGTCAGTGACACATGTTTTTAGGGTTTGGAGGGACCGATGTAACAGTATGACATGCTCTTGTGTTCTTTAATTTATAGTAAAATTTGTTACACAGAAGCAGTCCTTTTCAACATATATGAAGTAATTTTTTGTTATTTTCAGTCATACATTATACATATATATACATTTAAATACACAAATATACACGTATATACATACACAGTCATACACTACCTACTGCTGCGAGAGGCCCTTTTTTGGGTCATACTATTTCCAATCTCCTTAGCTGTGACCACTAAATGCATTAATGCCATGATATTTAAAACGGTGGATGAAATGGTTCTTACTAACACTACACAAACGCTGGGTAACTATTTGCTTCATCTGTACACATTTTGCTTAATACAACAGAACTTTCATTTGGTTTTGGCTTGTGGATGTGGTTGACATCTTAGTGTGGGTTAGAAGCTGAAATACTGTGAGAGAGTGTTGCTTTCCCAACTGCATTTCCCTGACAAGTTAATCACAACCCTCCCTTCTTCCAGCACTGCTTGATATGAGTAACTGGACGTATCTAATATCTGGTAATTAGAATTTCAACTCTTTTTCTAGACTAATTTATTAGTTAATATTATGTGAAATTTGATGTTAATATGTCCTAAAGGCTAATCAATTCAGATTGCAATACACAGATGTTAATAGTCTAGTGTGCTTTGGTAATCAGAAGGAATTATGTGATTATGGCTTGTGGCTTGAGCAATTAAAAAAGATTGGTTTTGAGTGCTTATTTCAAGGTTATTGGGGCGTTTATGGAAAGGGATTCCTATAACAATTTTGTCTGCAATTTCAGTACAATGTGAACCTGTCATAAATCACTAGTCTGTTTCAAGTAAATTACCACGTCCCACATGGTTTAAGAGGGAGAGCTGTTTAGCACCAAAGTGTCGCTGGTGTACTAGAAGTGAAAGAATAGCTCATCCATGAGATATTTTTTTTTTTTTTTGTCGTTGCTTCTTTATCCAACTGAAATGTAAAGGTCAGAACTCAGAGAAAACTGAAATAGGAAAAAGTAAGGAGGAGATATGGGATATGTTTAAGTAATAATAAGATGACTGATAGGCTTTTTAGCATCATTCACAAAATTTGTATTAAATTGCTTATCCACTACTACCCTGTAGCCCCCGCTTTCCGAAACACAGGTCCCACTCTATAGTACTGCCTTTCATACATTGCTTCTAGACATTGTTTTGCCTTAAATGGTACAACATACGCTTTGGAATGACTTCATTTTACAAGGAAATCTAGATTGCTCTGTACAGCTTTCCAATCTTCCTTCAGACAATTTTTAGGCCTCCCAAAATTTTATATTTTGTAAATCCTTAGTGTACTTCAGATCACAAAAAAATATTTTGGGTAGACTCAGGATTAATCTCACTCTCAGGAGAACCCTGCTGTAACAAAGTCCATGAAATAACTGATGATTGCTTAGAAGATCTGTCTGTTAGGTGGCTCTTAATATATGTGAAATATACTTTGCTGGTCCATTCTAATTCACTGTTATCAGAATATATGTGGCACCAAGGCAAATAGCTTATAATGTCTATCACATTTATGCAGTTACCTTTATTGACTAAACTTGTAGTCTCATGAAGGAATTAAATCAAGTATGTTTGACAAAACCTGTTTTCTGTAAGACCACGCTGACTGGCACCAATTATATTTCCTTCCTTGAATGTTTTTGTTGAGCAAGAGCAACAAAAAGCTTTTAGCTACTTCACTGAAAGATCATTTTCCTGCAAGAGAAACTCTCCAGGCAGAATTCTTCAGTGAAGCTGGGCTCTTTCTTTTTGTGCTGTTTGTCCATGAACCAAAAAGTGAAGTATACAGGCTGCCGCAGTCGTGGCCACTGTGCAAAAAGCTCAGCTGATTAGGATTTTAAACAGAAAGTGTTCAAGCACTAATTACCTTTAATCAAATGGACTAGTCTGGAGATCAGACCCAAGTACTGAGAATCCTATTAAAGTGATCAGGCAGCAGGACTTCCAGATACTTCTGGTGGGCCTGTTCAAAACAAGCTGGAGACTGATCAGCTCAAACTTACACAGCGTGAAGGGCTACTCTCATGCAGAAGAGTCATTCTGTTGCAAAAAATACAGTGAGGTCCAGGAGAAGACACTATACTATTTCAATTAAAAAAATGCAGTTTTGTTTCCCCTAAATACGCTTATACAACGACTGCAAAACCACTTCAAATTTCAAAGCACTAGCAAAACTGCTAAATGAACACAACAGAAAAGAGAAAATCAGGTTAAATGATAGATGAAGGATGTTAGAGAAAACACTTCAGGCCCAGTTTCCCAATATTTTCTGCTACCCTCCCTACCCGTGAAGCACAAGGAGTGCTAATAACATGGCTTCATTTTCACTGAGGAGGAAAGGCCTATGGACCCCCCTCAGTAACTGGTGATCCACCTCCTGAATTCCCCAGGTGTCTCCAAGACCATAAACACCTACTGCACAACACAGGGCACAGACCACAGTCTATGTCAGCCATGACATGACACATCACCGCTTCTATATTCTTGTTTCTCTAGTTATTTTGCAATCCAGGGACAAAAAAAAAAAAAAAAAAAAAAAAAAAAAAAAAAAAAAAAAGAGTGTAACACTTCCCTAGAAAGAACGTACAAAAGAAAGAGTAGGGTAAGCAGACTCCCAGTGTTTGGACCAATATGTTCAGTCACCCAGATATACTTAACACCTAATACTGATTTTGGTACATGTGCAGATCTGCTTCTCCAGGTAAGGTCTTTCAGGGGTAGGAGCTCTTGTGAGGTACATTCTCCCCTTGCATTCAATTTCTACTTGCTTTTTTAACATGCTAGGCATGACTTCTCCAAAAGACCTGCTCACTCAAGGGCACAGTCCTGAAAATTGGTGAATTTTCTTCTTATTCTGACCAGATCCAACCCTGGCTTATAGCCTCCTTAAGATCTGGCATTTTTTCCTCATGTGTTTTGCTCAGACTCTTATCACACAATCACTATCTTTTTCTTTTCAATCACCTGTATTTCAACATTTCTTCCTTTAATCTGTTCAACCTAATTTCACGTGTTTTATTATACAGTGTGACTTACCATGAGCTCCTTGTACATAGCCAATGCACCAAAACCTGCACAAAACACATTTTTAGTGAATAAGTAAAAAAACCCAAACAAACAAAAAACCCCAAAAAATACAACAGTGGGAAAAGGGTAAATATTTTATACATGACAAAATTTGTACAACACACTGTCAGTTTTGCTTCACTTTGAAGTTTTGCAGATAGGAATGTGTATCAAGCCAGTAACTTCAGTAATACATTATTTCTTCTAATTGTTATTTTGACCACATCATCTCCTCATATTCATAGTTTATCTAAATAATAATGATAGTGAATTATTCATAAAATTGGAAAATATTCATCTAATTTATCCTGGCATATGCAGATGTTTGCATTAATTAAACAGCAAAAGAAGTATTTAAAAGCATCCAAATGATCTTGTTATGAGTAACAATTATACAGTAATGATTTGAAAAACCTCTGTATCTTCAGTGAAATCCTTGCCCTTCCAAAATCAAAGGTAACACTTCTATTGCCATGGTAATGGACTAGAATGTAAATTATTTTATTCAGATAATAATGCTTTAAAGCTACAGAAATATTAAATGTTTATGCAAACTAACAGTAGCTACAAAATGCTTTTAGTTGTCTGATTAGATGCCTTAAAATTGCTGAAGTGATTTATCATATTAAGGCCTAGCTGAAAAAGACATGATTGTTAGAATAGGGTAGCGTCACATTTTTGTTTGACCCAGCAGCAACATCAAATCAACCAAAAAGTCTCTGTTTGAATCTCATAACCTGAAATAAATGGAAACACTTCAAGGTTTCTCTTGCTGAAACAAAAGAACCATCAGGCTGAAAAAGGAAATGTGACAAAAGGGTAAATTACAACACTGGCTACACGAAGGTAGGTCTGGAGCTGCCTTGTGTTAAATGCTGCTGGAAGAATGTGAGGCTCACCAGCTCCAACCTGCTTCTCCCACCAGAGCACCCTGATCACCATACCATAATACAGACTCTGTCGTTTGCACTTAACCTCTTTGTTCAATGTGATGTTCCATAAATAAGATCTATCCGTATGGTTATGTCTGCATTAGTGGTTAACGAAGTGGATCAGTAGATAGGAGCAGTTCCTGCAGATGCTCCTCGCGTCTCTGTCAAAGGCAGTTTGGAGGGCTTATTTTGTCCTGGGCTTGATTTGCTTTTTTGCACCAAAAGTCTGTACCTCCCCAGTGGTGTGAAACTTTCAGTAGGTAAATCTGTCCTGACAATCTCTTTCTCAGCTGGAGATCCTTCCAGGAAGCACCGCACAGTCATGGCATCATTCAGGCAAGACAGCCGTGCCTCTCTGCACACTTGCAATAAGGGTGTCTTGTCTTGCAGCCTTTATACTGGTGCTGATAACATCACACTAACATTAACTGGGTGACTATCTCAACTGGGACATACCAGGAGTTTTCATCAAGTACTTTATAACTCACTTGCTTGGGGCAAGGAAAGCCTAAAGACTCATAGCAACCTGAAACCGGCAAAATGATTGTGATCACTCCAAATATCCCCAGTTATGGCCCTGAATGATGTGCCTTGACAAACAGTTGGGCTGTGTGTGTTGCCCCTTGGCTTCCTGCTTACTGTACGCACTGGAAAATTCCAGTGAGGAAAGTTCCTGCTGCCTACACTGCGCTTCTTTCTTTATCCTATAGTTTATATATTTACTTACGTGATCAGTAGGAATCAGCCACAGCTGCTGTCAGCAGCGGTGCCAAGTTCAGCTTGACCAATCACATATTCAATACATTTGCCTTAGATAGCCTTATGTCATTTTGCAATGAAGTCCAGCTCTGAGATTTTTGCTGCTGCGGGGAGAGCTGAAAATACAGCTGACTAAAAATAAAATTACCCCAATTCGATTTGTACAGTGTTTAGAACATTTAGTTGAATGGTCCTTTCATCAATATCCAAGAACTAAGTATGCCAGCCCTTCACACAGGTGACATCACAGTCCTTTTGCTGTGATTCCAGCAAGCCTGTGCTGAATTTCTGCAAGTTCTGGATACATCAACTGTCTTGCAGTAAAGGATATTCATTGAAGAGCTAATCAAGTAAGGGATGAGTTGGAGGCATTGATCTTTCAGAAAATTCTAAGAAAAGCTACTTAGTTTGAGTAGATGGTGACTAGCTTGGACAAAGAGATACCATTAATTGCTGGTGACTGTGCAATATTGATGGATTTAAGCAATGCAAAAACATACAATGGATAGGAATTTAAAGACCTAAAGGAGTTATTACTTGAAATTAGATCATAAAATCAAGGAAAGGAAAATATAGGCCAAGTATCTACCTTCTAGAAAGATTAATTTATTAATTTAAACCATTATGCAGTCTTCCAAAGATAAGAAATGACAAAAACTTCTTCAAGATTTGGAAACAGATCCCTCAAGATCCCATAGAGTAACATGAACTGCATTGTTTATTGAGCTATTTAACATGTATATTAAAAAATTATACAAAGAGATAGTCTTGTCTTAGTCACTGCTAGTATAGATTTGGGTGAAGCAAAACAGAAATAATTGCTGCTACGTGGCCAGCCAAGTTTTGTGATAAAGGTAAGTAAAACCAGAAGAATTTGCAGGGATGGTTAGCTAACTACCTCTGTGCTAGGCAATGCAAATGTTTCTTGATCAACATCAAATTTTAGAAAGCATGAACTCCTGCACAGAAGAATAATAGGTTAATGGTAGTTCATTCCGGTATATCATTCATGCATTATTTCTGTTCCTTAAAAAAATGTAAGAACTGTTGTCAATAGTTTAATGTATAGCAGGAGTTCAAAAATATCAGCTGAACAACAGGCAGATCAAACTAGATATGTAACAAATGGAAATAGCATACCGAGCTTGTTCAAGAGAAGAGAAGTGGAAATTCTACTTGTGAAGAGAAGTGGAAATCTTGTGCCCTTTGCTAAATGTGCAATTGTTGTTCTTGAGCTTGTTACTGCTCTGTGCCGTACAGCATGATAGAGGACATAAAAAAGGCACTTGAGTCCGGCTGGAAAGGATTGCCCACCAACACAGGAATCGTTTGAGAAAAAGGGGAATGGGATGTCCTAATTTGCTTGTCTTGTGAAATTGTAGTACAAGCAAGTGAGGAGAATACGATTTTTTCAGAGAAACTGGAATAGGTAACAAGTTACAAACTCAAAAGGAAGAGAATACGAGGGGAGAAGTGAATGTCTTCCTACCCTCCATCAGGAATTTAATGAGAATATCCTAGGTCAACTTTACTGTACACATACCCTTTCCTCATGTAGATATTGGCTTCTTAAAGCATGCACCATTTTCACCAACATCAGATGGCATTAAACATACTTTTCCAGCCATGAGATTCACCCTGGGCATAATCAGATACAACTCCATTGAAAGATATTGATGGCAGACTTAAACACCAGCTAATATTAGATATAAATTTGCCTCAATTACTGGAAAAAAATGATTCACAAGATTAAATTTCAACCACAATGATGTAGTAGGACAAATAATATATCTTTTAAACTATCTTTTTTTAAGCTGTCTGAAAAGGTCAGCCATGGGCAGAGTTATTTCCTCTATACCACATCACTCAAAAAAAAAAGTTAAGTAGAAAAAATCCAGCAGTATCTCATACCAGCGACTGTAGCAAATTCAAGAGAAGTGACCCATTGCAAAGAATATTTCAATAGACCTGTTTGCCCTACGGTATAAAGGAAAGTGCCTTTGAAATATGAAAAATATTACTATATACAGTAACCTCTAAGCCCATAACACATCATTAAAGTAATCAGCTAGTAATTTGCTACCTTTCTTAATGACTGAAATAATGTTTTGCATATATAGGAGCAATCTATCTTCCTGGAATCATGATATGTAGAAATGAAAGTGTTAGTTCAGTGAAATGAGTAGCCAGATGACTTTATATGCAAATCCGTAATGACAAGCTACTGCTAATATTGCATAAACATGCATGTAATGTGCTGCACACCATGCAAAATTTCATGAAAAGGAAACAGGAAAGCCAGCTGTTTTAAAGACAGTAAAGGATACCTCTAAAATTTTGAAGCCAGGACATTATGACTGATTCATAAAATATAACTGTAGAGTCAGAACTGATGCAAAAGTGGATCAAGATTTAATTATATAATTCTTTTGAGTTGGAAGTGCTGTTTCGTAAAAACAGAATTGTTTATCAGACAAAAAAAAAAAATTCTGATAAATTCAAAAATAATTACGGAACCACTGATATTGAAAAGTTTTTAAAATTGTAAACAGGTCTTCTAAGTTTTTAATTGATTTTTTTTTTCCAGAGGACTATTTGTTTTGAAACTTAGGCTATTGCTAGAGATTCTACCTTCATATGTAATAACTTCTTGAGACTTCAATTCTATAGTTCAATTTAGAATGTGAAAAAAGTTCAGAGTTTTGCTATAATCCAAGAACAGAGAAAAGTCCAGTTCTAGGTGTGATTCTGAATGCCTATTACTTTCTACCAAATGGTAGGTTATACTTTATGGCAAATACATGCATTTAATATTGTTAATAGTTTCCTGTGTTCCACATTAATGATTTACAGAAATCTGTTTATTAAAAGTAATTTTTTAGAAGAGTCTGAACTAATTATTATAAATAAAATTCCAATTTATATTTGTATGGCTTTATAGTCTTACAGAGAAAATATCAGAAGGCATGCAGACACCTGTTCTTTTTTCACAGAAACCCACCAGAAAAAATGGGTTATTTTAATACAAAATACTGTAGCATCATGTTCAAAATGTTTTATGGTGGAGATAGTATTGCCAGGAACTGGGTATATTTTTAGCCATATAGACTTTATAAAATGTATAATACCTCATAGTAAAGGTCAAATCTTCTCTCCATGGCTCTGCCTGTGTTTCATACTGCAAGGTGCCATTGAGAGCAGCTAGCAGCTGGTGACCCTTTATAATAAGGTTAACTTGCTTCATGTGGGTTTAGCACACTTCATATCAGCTTGTTGTGAGGTTGTGACTTGAATTAATAGGGGGAACCTAAGACTATGAAGCTGATTATTTCTCTGGAGGTTGTTTGTGTCTACCTCTGCAAAAAAAGGGGTATAAGCCTTTCTCTGTTGTTAAGTGCCCACAGCAGAGGTATTTACTTGTGTTTGTGATGTTGGTAGAGTGGTGTTTTCAGCAGTCATCAGAGTACCTAAAAATGATTTTTTTGAGTGAAGTAAGATGAACTTTTCCAGGATGTTGATGGTGGCTTATTTCCTGTTACATGTTCTGAATTTTATCCCCAGAACCAGTTACATTGAATTATTTGAAATGAGGATGTTTACTTAGTTTTTCATACCTGTAGAAAAAACATGGAAGTGCCTCTATTATTGAAGCCTATTTTTTTTTTTTTTTAGTTTATTTCTTTTATCTTTTTTATTTTTCTTCCAGTAATGTATTAATGTTTATACATTTAGGAAATACTCAATTAAATTCTAAATATTTATAAACATTTGTTTCCTGTCTTTAATATGTTGTGCATTGGACAGCCTGCATTTGAAAATTGACCAGAGAAATCAGGTTCGGAAACCTGCGGGAAGAATCAGCTATGAAAGATGAATAATTGGAGTAAGATTAATCTATGCAAGTAAGATTGAAGTTGGCAGAGGCTTTATGGCTATAGGCTTTCAAACTGATTGTGTAGCAATAGGAACATAACTTCTGAGTTTTATTCTATAAGAACTTTGTAGTGCTTTTTCCATTTTCCAAATAATTATTTCTGACTCATGATTTTTTTTTTCTGAACTAATTTCAAAGATTTCAACCCAAATCCACTGAATGTGTCAAAGTTCCCTCAAAATACTTGCTAAGTGCAGTCTAAGGAGCCATGCAAGTCCACTTACCAAAAAATAAATCAATAGAACTTGCTGGACTTCTTCAGGTTCAACCATCCCACCTGTATTGCATTAAGCCAGTGCCTGAGAACCAGGGCACCTTGAGAGGCAGGGAAATGGACATTTAGCTGAAGAGCAAAATGTTCTCCCCTTGCATATTGTTGCAAATCCAAAAGAGAATTCACTTTTTTTTATTTGCTTTCTAATTGACTAGGTCAATGTTGTTGAGTGAAAAACTTTACCACGTTGCTTCACTTATCACTTTAAAGCCCACAGCATAGAATTGTTCTTGCAATAGTTCATTTTAGAAGACTCTCTTCATAAACAAGGAAAATATTTAACTTAAATGATGTATTTTAGTTAATTTTGTAACAGCTCAGTGGTATATCAGACAAGATTTAATCAGCACATACAGTGAACTCACACATAAAACTGGCTGGCTGTTTTCATTAGACCACAGGCAAATTGCCTAGTTTATTTACCTGCTGTATTTATGGTAATCAGTGCATGTTGAAAGCATCTCCACACATCCCATAATGAAATAGCTTGCTTCTGGGTCTTTGAGGTCTTGTTGGGGTCTTCAGAGTTTTTGCAAAAAGAATGGATTGGCAAGTTGCTTTGCTGTTGTGTGCTTCAACTAAATGTACCAGGGTTTGAATTGTTTTGAGTGCTTAAATCTCACATGTCTGCAAATGCCCTTTACAAAATTCAGCATTCAGAGATTTGTTGTTGCCGTTACAATACTCTGGGGATAACATTTACTTGGAACAAAACACTCTGGAGAAAAGAAATGTGCCTTTATCTAGTCTGGAGCAATGAACTGGATTGTGCTTTGGATGCTTTCTGCGCAGGGGAGCTGGCAGCCGGGGCTGGCTAGTGCAGGCAGGGATGTCGTGGTGGCATCGGGAGGCCTAGCCCTCTCTAAAGCACTCCATGGCCTCTGCAGAACACTGTCTTGCTCACTTCAGCCATAAATACGCACAAGATCTTTTGCAAGGCAGGAAAAGGGATGAGTTTTCTTACCTACTTGGCCTGCTGCATTGATTTCAGTAAAATATGTGGAGCCTGAGTATCAAAGTGTTAATGAGGTCCTACCAATGGTCAATCAACGGCTAATTTTAGTAATAAGACTTCAAATTGCTTCAGTCTGCTGCCACAGTCACTGCTGAACATATTTTATGTTTCATTTTTTTAATTAAATAGAAAAACTAGGGAAATAGTGCTGAAAATGAAAAGCTTTAATAATATTGCCTTAGCCTGTTAGCTGTAAGGAGCCTTTCTAAAGCAAACTCCAAGTCTGACAACCCTTTGTGTGAGACAGAAGTAGTTCAGTGTGTGGGGAGGAGAGATTTACTTACTGAAATGAACTGTTGATGCAGTAGCTGTGGGTGAGGTGCGGTCCCTCTGCTCATTCTGAAAGCAAATTCAATAGAGGGGTCAGAAAAGGATGTCAAAGTCTGAAATACATCTTCTGCTTCTGCTGCTGTTTTTTACTTGCATTTATACATACCTCCGTTTGTTAGAGGGAGGCCTGGCACTAGGTCACATCATTTTCAGTCCTGCACCAGTACAGCTAAAACATTAACCTTCAGGCCAGGGGAGGGCCAACAGTGCAGTCCCTGCTCTGTGGACACTCCTGATGTGAGGGCACTGGGACAGGTGATGACCCCAAATAAGATGCAGCCAAATTTTACAGAATTTATAGTAGGTCTTTTTTTTTTTTTTGTAATTATTATTATTATTACTGTTTTATGCCCATTATTCTCTCTGCATCATCTGTATCTCTCTCCCTTGGTTTGAACATGTTTGTTTGAAACTAATTTGGCCCACAATTTTCAGATTGTTCTAAGGTTTGTTCTTTCATTCTAATGTTCTATTTCATTGCCTTTCTTTCTCTCCATATTTATTGTGCTTGTCTGGCTTAATTTCTCTTTCTTGACTCCACGTTGCCTCCTTCTCTTGTAGCTTTTGCTACCCTGAGTCCACCCTCACTGCACGTTTTCAATTTTCCACAAGGAAGGATTGACATGAAGGGGAAAATCTTTACTTTTTAAAGGATTTTTCCTTTTAGCAGCATTCACAGAATGCAACTGCCTTTCACAGGGGGATGAAAAGTGAAGGCCTTTTCCACTGATAAAAGAGCCCACAGGCTGTGCTACCAATGGAGAACTGGATTTTTCTTCTTTTCCCTGTTTATGTTATGGGTATGTCTATGCAAGTTCTTGTCTTTTACTTCAGGAATCAGGGAAGCTTTCACCCATGCCAGATTTGTAGCAGCAGCATTGGGGACCAGTAACATCTGTTCTGTTATAATAGAGTGGGAACCCCTCACTGATTTCAGCTGACTGAAAGTCAGGTCCCCGTTGAGGAAGGGACAAATGTTAAACAATGTGTTGGCACAGTTTCTCCTGCTCAAACCTTCCTCACTCATTCAAGACTTGACTGACGAACTGTGACTGTCCATTCCTCAAACTAGCACAGCTGCAGGCAGCTATATAAATGTGTTCAGAGCTTAGCCAGGGCATACAACTTAATAATTCTCAATTAGTGCTTCTTTTTGTGAAATCTTCCTTTGCTGAGTGAACAGTCTCTGTGTTACATAAATCAGGAGGAATAGACTGCCTCCAGATTTGGCTCTGTTTCTCATGGAAGTCAATAGCAAACTAACAAAAAACAGACTACAACGAAATCTGTTGGTTTGAGTCAGTGCTGAATGTTCTGTTTACATATGGGTGTCAGGGTTCCTACCTCTACAGTATTTCACAGTAAATACTGTTATGTGTAATTAACTTTAGAGTAAAAAAAAACCCAAAACCACCTGGATAAATAATCCTCAATATTTGAATGCACTTTCATTATACCTACACTGACATATCGTTTGCATCAGGACAGTTTGTTACAGGAGTTGAAGTGAGCTAAATATGTAAAATAATAAAGGAACTATCTGGAAAGGTTGGTAGGCTTGCTCCCAAGAACAATACAAATGGCACGTGCTCCTCCACAGCGTGCCAACCTCTGACTCTACAGCAGTGATAAGGGTTTTCATATCATTACTGATGATGATGCAACCCACTGCAGTGAGTTGACCCTGGCTGGATGCCAGGTGCCCAGCAAAGATGCTCTATCACTCGCCTCAGCTGGACAGGGGAGAGGAAATATAATGAAAGGCTCTTGGGTGGAGGTAAGGACAGGGAGATCACTCAGCAATTACTGGCACAGGTAAAACAGACTCAACTCTGGGAAAAATTATTACCAATCAAATCAGAGTAGGGTAATGGGAAATGAATGCTAAATCTTAAACCACCTTCCCCCTACCTCTCCCTTTTTACCAGGCTTAACTTCACTCCTGAATTCTCTCCCTCATCCCCTCAGTGGTGCGGGGGGACAAGGAATGGGGCTGGGGTCAGTCCATCACATGCTGTCTCTGCTGCTCCTTCCCCCTCAGGAGAGGCTCCTCACACCCCTCCCTGCTTCACTGTGGGGTCCCTCCCATGGGAGACAGTTCTGCATGGACTTCTCCAACATGAGCCCTTCCCATGGGCTGCAGGTGGAGATCTGCTCCACCATGGCCCTCTGTGGGCTGAGGGGCACAGCCTGCCTCAGCGTGGGCTTCACCACGGGCTGCCAGGGAACCTCTGCTTGGGGGTCTGGAGTATCTCTGATCCAGGGTTTGGAGCACCTCTGACTCCTCCTGCACTGACCTGGGTGACTGCAGAGTTGTGGCTCTCACATATTCTCACTCCTCTCTCCAGCTACAGCTGCTGTTGTACATGGTTGCACCCCAGTAGTCCCCCTGCTGCCAAAACCTGGTCACACAAACCCAATACAGCCATAGTGTCTTGCAGGACCTTTAACAGAAATGAGCGTGAGGTAGTTTACCTGTACAGGTTGCGTTATAAAGACCTTAGTTAGAGGTTTTCTTATAACATTTGTTTCAAAACATTATAACATAATACAAAGCTTAGGAGAAATGTGTTTTTAGTGTAGAAGTCTCCTAAGAGCAAGGGAGAACCAGTCTGGAGAAGATAATACAGAATTATGTGTGATCTTAGTGAGGATGGCACTACTAGGTGTAACTAGGCTGCTTCTGCACCTGTATGGCACAGGTGACAGTCTTGACTCAGTGGAAATTTAATGGGAATAGAAATGCATCATACAGAAAAGTGTTAGAGCTGTTTCAGACAGCTGAAATGGCCTGACTAGATTTTTGAGAGCTGAAGCATTACATTCTCTTCAAAAGGAAATATGTTTCGGAGGTGGACAAAACAAGGGTGAAGTGGCTTGCTTTGAATGATAGTTTTTCTTTTCCTTAAAAAGCAACATATGGGAGGTTTGCAGAAGAGGAAGGTTTGGAAAAAAAGTCACATGGGTAAGGTGGAGGGATTTAGTCAATATGGAAAGATTACATATGACTCCCAAAGCTACATTATTTTCGAAAAACATTGCTTTGAGAGCATGGGCAGGTTGAAGAGTTATTTGGACTAAAGAAGCTGTAAGGTCTGTTTAAGGCTTTTTCACATCTAAACTCACTTTACCCCTTTCAAAATCCTCAGGGCATTCAACAGAGTGTGTGTAATGTTTTAAGGTATAGTTATGTAAATAGCCTCATGAGGTATTTACAAGCCTTCTGAAGTCAGAATTCATCAAATCTCATCTCTTTCTCAGCATTTCATGCTATAATCAGATTAGGATTTGTCCTTCTGTAACAATGTCATGTAAGATGATGTGTGAAAGGAATAGAAAGTGAAGTCAAGGGATCAAAAAGAAATCCATGGCTTGGGGCAGGGGAAACCAGTCAAAAGTAATGCATGCAGCTATCAGTGGGTTACCATTAATTTATGGCCATCTTGTAGACAAGAAAAAAAAATCTTTAATTGTAGAAAACTGATACCTAGATCTCTGTTTTTCTCTTCTCATTTACAGACCCTCCACAAGACCCTGCTCCTTCAGCAAGAGTTTCAGAAATAAGGCAACTTTCACAGGTCCTTGCTTAATAACACCTTAGTGGGGCTGTATCAACCAGTCAACACTTTCTACAATTGTACTTCACTTCCATATCTTAGTCTGTGAATTCTAGATTAATGTACCTCCAATTACTACTCCATTCTGAAAACCATTGTACACCCAGTGACAGATGTCACAAAAAGTTCCCAATCCAAGCCCCACAAAAAACCCTCCTCAGAGATAAAGGCACCAGCTGGGTGAAATTTCAAAATTATGTTTACATGGAGTGATTTGATGATGCACAAATGTGTGTACATGTGTTAGAAAGCCTCTTAGAAAGCTTTTGAGTTTGTTTATTTAACAGTATTTTCTTATTTTAAGAGATTAGCAGTTTCTCAATATGCATGGTAATTGCAGGGTATTTAATATAGATTTACACTATTTTATGTAGAACTTACATCTCAGTCTATTAATGTGATACATTCACATATCATAGTTTCAGTACGACTTGTTCCAAGCCTCAGGTTGTTGCTTTTGACCCATTTTTCCTTCTTCTGTCCCCAGTGCTTTAATAACTTCACCTACTCATGTGAGGTCTTTCATCAGCTGTCTACAGACTCCATGTATCTGGCCTCTTCACTTCATCCCTCCTTTTCCCCACCTGCACACCCAATCTGTTAGTGTTAAAGGTCTCAACTTAAAATGATAAAATAGAATTGATTCCTAAGCCCACAAAGAAGCGATGGTCCAGGAACCGCCTCTATTGGACCTTCTCATCAGCAAGGCTTAAGAGCTTAGTGCCCTCTCCCCACTGTGTTCCTTTTTTTTTCCTTCCTTCTGAACAACTGGCATATCTCTGATGTCTCCTCCCCTGCACATGCCCCTAGATATTACCTTCTGTTACATCACTGAACCGTTACATTCAGGCTTGTGCTTATTATCCTCCAGGAGTTACCAAAGTGTACTGCCAAACGGTGCGTTTCCAGCTGGGTACTCTCTAAGGACACCTTTCACCTGCTTTACTCACAGATGATTTTGTCTCTTGTCTGGGCTCCTGGAATTATCTCTCCATGCACAAGAAGAAAGTTCATTTTGCTCCTTTACATCCTACTTATAAGTGAATTCTTTTGGTGCTGTAACCCAACTAAACTGCAAATGTTCTTGCACCTTCGTATATTTAAGGGCCAGCCAGATGAGAAGAGGCATATGTAACAGCAAACACAGCACAGGCACGCGTGCTGATAAGATTAATTCCTTGTCATCCCCTATAACGTTAAATCTAATTTGAATTGCAGCCCTTGGGATCTGCAATTACATTTGTCCATCTGTCAATAAACTGCCATTTTGGGTTGGACTGTAGTTAATTGTAAATAATATACAAAGCTTTTCCCTTGCTTTTCTTCCACCCCACCACCCCCATCACCTCTCCTTTCATTTTCAAGGTAGAATTAGAGCCAAATGAAGAGGAGCAGCACTGACTTAGTTATTTTTTTAAGAAAAAACTGAAGGATAAATATAGATATTATCTGCTCAGGTGTAGGAAAAAAATTACTTTTAACTACAGAAATATATAGGAACAGGTATAAATGAAAATCAAGGATAGGAGATTAATAAAACATAATGTGTGAGAGGCAACAGTTTCCTGATACATACTCTTTGTTTCTAATGCTTTATTTTCCAGTGTATGAAAGTGTTCACTCTGAGCATTCAGGCTTGAATCCCTTGTTCCTTGTTAGCGTCTAGGATCATCTCTGACCCAGATAATCAGTTATAGGTAGTCCCAGTGTCCATTTCAATTCCACCCACAAGGATGGTCTGAGCCTCACTTAAATCTGTTTTTCTTAGCTTAGTCATATCTATACTTGTGCTAGTCTTATGTACTCTAAAGAGCCTTGGGAAAATTCTTAATTCTCTATGGAGGATAGTGAGGGCTTTGGGGTTTTATTTTTGAGTACACTTGCTGCCTTCAAATTCTCTAAGCTTTTCCAGAAAATGTCTGGTAAATGTTAATATGCTGGAACAAGTTGGAAACTTTGAGATTTCTTGCTGTAGTGCTTGAAAATATATTAGGGATTAAAAATAAAATTAAGCCAATGTTTCAGTTCTTACAGGAACAATGTTACCCCCCCCCCCCCCAATTTCTATTAGGAGTGATCTAATTTGACACCAGAATTCCATCATTCCCTATCAGCAAAAAATGCATGCAGTCTGTTTCTGTTTTCTAGATTCTGTTACCTATCTACATTCTAACTGATCTTCTGCTATGAATCACTATTTTTAGATTAATATTATATGATTTGTAGATAAGAAACAAAGTATGTATCACTTTTTGACTCTCATATATGTCTTTTCATTTTTTTTCTCTCCACCTCCACCTCCCCCCAGGTGAAGCTGGTACTGATCCTATTAATTACAAGCAGGACAGAGTAAGTAATTTTCCTCTGCATATTTTGCAGTGTGAACACTGAATAGGGGGACTGCTTTGGCCAAGACAGAATCAATACATCATTTTTTGCATAGAGACTTGGCTTCTGAAGATGCAAAAAGGTATTTTGTAGTCCTTGTATATCAAAATATCATACTGAAAGCTATGCATATTGATTATGTTACAGATTATTAAACCAAAAAAGCAGGAAAATTTCCTTGTATGTAAACTAACTTATAAAAATCTAGCAATGTTAAAGTAGGTGCAACATTATTCAATTATATCCATCATTTTAAACTGATGAGTGCTATCATCATGGGAGGAGCAGCTTGATATACCAGAGGGTCATGCTGCCATCCAGAGGGACTTCTTACAGGCTGGAGAAATGGGCCAACAGGAGACACATCTGGGGTGTTGTGTTCCCAATACAAGAGAGAGACATAGGCATACAGGAGAAATTCCATGGAAGGGCAACAAAGATGGTTGTATGGGGGAAGGCTGAGAGAGCTGACACTGTTCAGCCTGCAGAAGAGAAAGTTCAGAGTGGATCTCATCAATGTATATAAATACTGATGGAAGGCACTAAAGAAGCCAAAGCCAGGCTCTTAGTGGTATTTAGTGACAGGACAAGAGGCAACGGGCACCATTTGAAATATAGGTAATTCCATTTAAACATGAGAAAATAGTCTTACTTTAAGCATGATTGAAACATGGGAACAGGTTGCTGGAGAGGCCATGACCAACCTTGGAGGTACTCAAAACCTGACCTTGTGGTCCTAGGCAACCTGCTCCATAGCAGGGTATTGGACTAGATCATCTCCAAAGGCGTCCTCCCGACTCAGCTGTTCTGTGACTGTGTGATCACCTTGGCAAGTACGATGTCTCCTTGGTAAAGGGGTTTCTGTTCACTGTTGGAAATTGCATTTTTGTCCTTTGGTTGCTTGGAGATTGATTCCAAGGGGATGTGCTTCAGCCTCTTCCAGTGACTGGGGTGAGGCTGAGCAGCTGACAATTCCCCAGGTCTTTTCCCATGTTTTTTAAAGATGCATGTTTAGTTGGCCTTCTTCCAGCTGTTGGTGACCTCTTGTCACTTAAAAAAAAAATAAATTTACAGATGGAAGCACTTCAATCATGGTCATCATTTTTTCAGCACTGCCGAACAAACAAACAAACAAATAAATAAATAAAAATAAATAAAAATACATAAAAATAAATAGATAAATAGATAAATAATAAAAAAATAAGTCCTATGCAGTCCCATGGATCTGAATGCATCCAGTTTATCTAAGATGCCTGTAACTTGTTACTTCCCATAGTCTTTCCTAACTAAATAGGTGTGTACAGAGGTCCAGGACCAGGCTTTGCTTGTGAAGCCAGAGGTAAAAATATGTTCCTATATAGTACTTTTTCTGTGCTACTTATAGAGAAGCTCCTTAGCAGAGCAGGGCTTTTGTCAAAACTCCCACTTTTCTTGCATGGTTTCTCCTCACCTCTTCTCTCTTCTTCACAGTGATTGTCTTAATTAGAAGCCCTGAGGTTTCTGTCCCTGATGGTAGCCATTCCTTCTCCTCTGTGACTGATGCTCTGACCCTGTTCCCTAGCTGAAGAGCTGCAGAGAGAAGGAAGCCAGCTGCCCCAAAACACGTGCTGTCAGCCTCCCGCCTCCTGAGGGTTCTGTGTGCTCATGATGTTCCTCCTTTGCCTCCATAACCACTCCATACCACTCTCCTCCCTCTTTCAGAGCTCAGGCTTTTGCTTTTGCAGAGGCTCTGTGAGGGTCCCCCCAGCTGCCTGTTTACCATCATCGCTGGTGGAAGGGAGCTGTTTGCCCCTTCCTGCAGCTCCCACGCCTGATGCTGCAGGCTGCCTGTCCCAGCTTCCCTCCAGTGGCTGATGCCATCCTCACCTTCGCTGGCCCATGGAGGAGCCCGCTGTGGCCTGAGACCACCATGGTGGTGCCCAGCCCGAGGTGACGCACGTGGAGGAGGCTGGCTGTCCTGTGGGGAACGGCTGCACCCCCTGGGTGAGGCAACAGCCTCCAGGTCCCTTCTCTCTTCCAGGCAGAGCCCTGCACACCAGCTGGCCCTGCAAAAACCAGCTCTGCTGCGAGCTGCTGCTTTGTGTGCTGTCAGACAGTTATTTCAGGTCACTGTTTTAAGACAGCTCTGAATGTTGAAAACCTTTACTTCTCCAGGTTAGACAGTCAGTTTGAGGGAAGTAAGGTGGGCACTTGTCTTGAACGTGATCAGGCTGAATTGGGATTTGAATATGCTGGACAACTCTTGAAAATCTGTTGTTGAAAACCTCACTGGAAAGCTTTTCCTATATTCTTAATTAGACATTGGTAACAGGGTTTTTTGGATATGATGGCTTAATTATTCATCGATGTTGGAAAATCTTGGCCAGAGATTAACTGCACTTCAGTCTTTCATCACGTTGGTCGTGTCTCAGTTTTTGCTTATAAAAGTGAACACATAGTATCATATCAGTGGTCCCTTTCTTTTATAAATTTCAATGTAAGCAAATTAAAATGAATGGAAATTCTCCTGCTTAGTACAATGGTGAGTAAATAGCCTGGGTATCTCTCTGGGCTTGTCTACAGGCAGACACTTAGAGAAACAGATTCGAATTAACATTTCTGTCAGTATCCTAAATCATCTAGTTGTACATATCGCTCTACATACAGCAATAAAGTGGCCTTAATTTTGGATTGTTTTTAATTGCCTTCATTTGTTTTATTTCAGTTTATTTTGGAAATGAGATAAGTTAGCTGGAACAAAGCAACTTGAATTCAGAACAAGAGGGTTCCTAGAGGGATTTAATGCTGTTTAATGACTACAGCTTACTCTCTCTGTGTATTTTCATGTAGTTAAACCCCAAGCACTAAACAAAATGCGCATATCTTGTTCATTCTGAAGAAAAAAATTCAGAAATACTTTCAGGTTAAATAGGTTCTTTTAAAATCAGTTGAATAATAATGTTGAGACACTTCACCTAAATGGGTTAAACCATTCATTTTAAAAAGTTGACTACCTATTTTAATAGTTCTATGTGGGAACACCTTAACAAATCACATTAGGTAGTTCAATTTATTGTGAAATACCATATTGAAGATACTTTTAACTGCTGCGAAAGATTCCAAATGTTTTAGCTTGTTAAAAAATTAAGGTCTTTTTGAAACCTCTAAAGGATTATTTGCAATTTATGGATTGTATAAACTTATTGTGTAAAATAGATGATTTTACACACAAGCTTAATTCTCCAAACCAACAGTTACATACAAGTTCTCCTGCACTGATTTTCTTTCCTGCAGAAAAGAGGTATTTATTTCAGATTACTTCAATGTTTTCCTTTCTGTACATAATAACCAATATTCACAACAAGCCTAAGTACCCTGGTATTCATCCTTTCTTGCTTTGCTAGTGGCAACTGTATAGCAATGGCATTGGCAACTGGAAACACCTCAGCAAGGATGAATTGACAGGTTTGCATAGTACGTACAAGGCGAATAAGGGCACAGCCTAAGCAAATATGGCTTGGAAAGGTGGGAAGATGTGGTACGATGGAGGAGATATGTTGTGACTGCATAGTAATGACATCTTCTTGCCAAGTTTGAAATATAATGAATCTAAGAATTTATACTGTTTTTTTTTAGTCAAAGCACTTGAGGAAGGACTTGTATCTGTATTTCAGTGATGAAAAAAAGGCATTTGATTCTCAGCTGGCTGCAACAAGGTAATCCTTTTTTTCCATCACTTATTGTTAAACCAGATCTATGGGGTGGATAGGGTCCAGTGCAGGGGAGGAACTGGCCTAAACTCAGGACAAGTAGAGTTATGTCAGGATGGTGTTTTGCTTCAGCTACTTCCTCATGCTGAGACACACAGCTTATGGACTTGGCTACTGTCACAGCAATACAGTTGCACCGATGCCAAATCCTCACCCTGCCTCTGGCCTTGGACCTCAATGTGGCTGTAGCAGCCTACCCAGATCTGGGTGGATCTCATTGCTTAGGTGTGGATTTACTGGAGAAAAGCATGGATAGGGTAAGTTGATCAAGTGAGGAAGAGCTCTCCATTTAGCACTGCCAAATACATCACACAAAGTCCTAGGAATAAAGGATTTATGAAACTGCTTAGTCTTTCTTGATTAGCCAAGAGGTTGTATTAGTTTCTGCTGAGGAATAGAAAAGCAAAAAGAAAGCTGATGGTAAAGCCAAGAATACAGGTCTGGCCACTTCAGTTCCAGTCTCACCCCATAAATTTCTTTAAATCAAAACCTACATCTTCAAGACTGTAGAGAAAGTATTTGACCCAGAACATGCTAAAAAGTGATAATTAAATAGGCAGCATTACATTAAAGGTGGTATGTTATGGATTTTTCCTTTGCTTTTTATGCATAGTATATTTTGTGCTGTCACTGTAAAGAGTTCAAACTTCCGTGTTTCATACAGCAGCAAACACATTGCCAAGCGTGCTTAGATAAGATAATGGGGAGAAACACAGTAGCTTGAAAGGGTGTCTGAAAGAGTCACTACTAAATTTTCAATCAAAAGAATTTTACAGAAGAAATGAAATTTGATAAGCAAAAAAGAGCACAGGAAAAGATCAGAAGATAGTGTTATGAAAAACATCAACTGAACAAACAAACAAACAAAAACAAAAGAAAAGAAACTCCATATTAAACTCTTATCTGTACCTTTTCTAGGTATCACGGGACCTCTAGAATACTAGTATTTGGGTGTTTTCTTCCACATCTCACTGTGCAGGAGATCTGAGTGAAACTCGAGGAGTTATACCCTGTTTGTAAATGGTTGATATGTAAATTTAGATTGATCTGAATATCGCTTAGTCTACTATACATCAGCCTTTTCTTAAAGAACTCAACTCCAGCTGCTTTGTTCTGTTGATGCTTTTATTATTTGATGAAGTGTGTTCAGCTGGAAAAGGGAAATTGCAGCATTTTTGAAACAGGAACATACAGAAAGCTTATGAGAATTCTATTAAACCTTAATCAATAATTTAAAAGGAAATATATTTGGTTAATTCAGCCTATTTCTCCAGTGTCTCTACATGAGATGTACTCATGTTAAGTCAGAAGTTTGCTTGCATATTCTCCCTTTCCCCATATACTGAATTGAAGCAGTTTTTGGTGAGTACAAATACTTGATACTCAAGCTCTTCTAGATATTTTTATAGAATTTTTATAGTTTAGATGAAAGCAGGATGATATCCATGATACCAAGTGCAGTGTGAAAGTATATTTACAGGAGAACTAAGCCTCAGAAGCTATAAAACTAAGCAAAAAGGCAAAAAGATTCAACAGATGGAAAGGTGAGCAGGATAATACAAATTATAATATTTTAACAGAGAATAGCTGAGCTCTTTCACATAGGCTCCTTAGTACTGTCTCTCTATGACTACCAACCCTGGCAGCTGCAAATATCACTGAAACTGAATTTTGCATGAGAGCAGTTACACTAGACTATCATTAACTTTGGAGTCAGTGAGATTCAGCTGCTTAAACTGTCACCGTGAGCAAGTTCATGAGAAAATGATCACTCAGCTCATGTAGCTGTCTGGGGATTTTCCCCATTTCCCAGTTCCTTGTTAATATTTCTGTTAGCAAAGCTAGATCAGCCCCTCAGTCCCCACCCCAGATGTGAGTCTGGCAAACCACAGTGTTTAATTCCTTAGGGAATGAATACTATTTTACCTCAAACCAGGAAAATATCTGAGTAGTGCTTGTTGTTCGCTTGTTTTTTTTGAGTGAGGGTGAATAAATTATTAAAGTACAATCATGCCAAAAAATAAACAGTGCGTCACATAAAGAGAAGTTTATGCAAACGGAGAATGACGTGCACAGTGACACAAAATCCTTTTTTTAGTATGTGGTACTAAATGCATGCGTATGTGAGTGTGAGCGCGAGTCAGAGATAACTTGCAGGGTTATTGTCTATGCCATCACATAGATGAGAGCCAAGAGGAAGTGGTGACTAGAAAGGAGGGGGGTAAAGATGTGCCTGCTGTTAGCACTTCAAGAAGATTAACTGTATTTTATTGAGGATCCCCAGTAACTAAGGTTGCTGCTGGAAAATGCAAGTTTTAAAAAGCCAAATTCCACCTTTTCATGTGTTTACATTTTTGTATCTTGTGTGTTCCAGCCCCAGTGACTTGAATCAAGTGGGTGTCCTGAATAGCTTAGCTATGGGTGCATGTGAAAGTTCAGTGCATATGTGATGAAATCAACCATAAGACTGAAAAGAAAATCATGTTTTGGTGCTCTTAGTGCAGAAGCCTTTTCATGTTGCCACCTTTCTGCTTTTCAGTTACAATGGTTCAGCTTCCATTAGGGTTCTATTCCTGCTCTTACCTTTTTCCTCCAGTGAGTAACTAAATACAGCACATTTTTTACTTCATTTAATTCTTCATTTATCTGTTCCTAGATCTGGTATGTGTTCAGGCAGGCTCCCCACTGGCTCAGTGTGCAGGTGGTGGGACTGGCGTGTCCCTGCCATACCTGGGGAAGCTCTGAGAGTCCAGTGGCTGCAGGCTCTGTGGTCCCCTTCTCACATGGAGAACATTTTCTGCAATGACTGCAGCTCTGATTCAGAAAAGCGCCACATTTCAAGCCCCATCTACTTGGATGGAAGTCTTTAGGTATTTCCTGAAGTGGAACCTCTTTGCCTCCAGACAAATGGCCAGGGTGTAGAAGATTGCACTCTAAAATTAAGTGACTTAAGAATTAATTTTTGCTTATGATTTGAAAATATCACAAAGGTTGTGACTCGGTGGCTGAACATGTAGAATATGTACCTCATGCTTTTGCTTTACTGGGCCTAGATATTTGCTTTTAAAATGTTGTAATACTAATATTGTGTTTTGCTACTCAAAACTCACCAGCAGAACGTGGCTACCAAGAAAAGAAAGCATGGATGAAATTTTGAGCAGTCTCTGTCACAAGGCTGTGCTTTTCTGAGCCACTTGGAAGCTGCCTTAGCTCACGTGAAAAGACATTCACTCTTTACCTTACACTTGACACAGTGATTGTGTAAGCATAAACTCTTCGGTAGAGCCCTTGCCTTGTGCATGTGTTCTGGGGCCATTCTTATGATAACTACAGAATTTACTTCATCAATTTGTAAAATCAGGTTTTAACACAGTAAAGAACTAAGTATGAAGATGCATTGTGAAAGACTTTAATCTCTGAAGCTGACTGAAGACTTCTGATTCTCTGAACTTGCTCATACAGGAAAGGTGTTCGAGAAGTAAGTTCACTTACTTCTTACTTACTTACTTACTTGTGAGTTCTCGAAACTCACAAATTTATGAAAGGAGAAAGAAGCCCTACTTATTAGCTTGATAGTTTATTTAATCACAAATCTATTTTACTTATTAATAACTAAAACTGAACTGAGTTCAATTTGTTTCAGGAAGCATCTATCCTAGCGATGGCTTTGTGCTCACAAATCAGTCATGGATGTGTGATCTTTCTACTTTTAAATTGATTAGAAGACTGGCATCTAATTTTTTTTTTCTTTTTGTGGTTTCATGGAATGAAATTCCATTTTGAAATAAAGCACAAAGATGTCATTAAAACATTCAGATGAATATGCAAAAGAATTTTTAGACCTGCTCTCCAAAAACCTACTCTCAGGATGAAGCATGTCACAGGTAACATTCAGACTGGGTTATTCAACACTTGTTTGAATACACTTTCTCAGAAGAGATTCTTAAAAATATCCAGTAGAAATGATTGAACTACTTGCTCTGCAGTGGAACTAGCTGCTCAGCAACTAGTGTATAACTCCGCTTTAGTGACTGTGACTTAGAAAACCCAGTTCATAATGGTGATCAATATCTGTAAGCTCATCACCACCATGGATTCTTTTGTAAGCTTTGGTCACTAAAACTGGATTATGTCCTATCTCCATCCTAGAGGACAAGTACCCTTGACCTGCCACTGCCCTTGAATTTGTGATATACAGAGGAACCAGCTGCAGGGCTGTGCTCTCACCCAGGCACCCCCCAGGTGTTGTGACACTGCAACCTTGACAGTTGGTGAAAAGTATAAGGGTAGCAAAACCTGGTAAAATATTTCAAACCCCTTTTTTTGCATAAAAAATCATTATATAAACTGATTATGAAAAACGTTGGGTGAACAGCCATCAATTTCAGAATCAAGATCTAAACAAATTGTTTCAGAACATACATGGATGTTTATGCAATATGTCAGTTTTATACAATAATTTCAGAAATTAAATTCTACCTTATCGAGACCGCCTTAATTCTTTGATCATTTAGTATTTTCCACAGGTGTATACGTGAAGTGTGTTATTGACTTTGGTTAGTGGGATCAAGGCTATGGAGATGCAATTCTGCTCACTATTTTTACTGCTTGATTGCTTTGTTTTTAGTGATATTAGCTCAGCTGATAGATGGAGGACCCATTATGTAAAGCTGTTTACTCAACATAGGTTTGGAAAGAACATCACTGTGATATACATTAACTCATGTTAGAACAGCCTTAATAGACCTTGGTAATGAAATCTAATGGTTAGCATGACAAATGAGTAACCACTAATTATATTAAGCTTCTTGAAATTCTAAGACAAGCATCTGGAAGGACAAATGTATGGAAGCAAAGAATAAAGAAAACAAAAGGAAAGTAAGTGAGAGGATGGGAAAAAAATAGACAAAAGGCTGGCTGTGGCCAAAGATTTTGTTCTTTAAAGGTCTCTGATGGCTGTTCCAGAGGAAAAAGCCATTTAGCTCAGAGCATTTTGGAAATAACTGGGAAAAAAAAAAGAGATTTCTTAGAAGTCATCATGTGTACAGGACAGTGTAAGAGAAGCCAGCAGGCTTTGGATGATAGACAAATAATTAAATTTTGCCCAAATGGGTTGAAAACGGAGAGTTATCTCTAAGGGTGAAACATGCTACCTAATGTTAAAACACAGCTGGGTGTCCCACTGTACTTCAGAGAACATGACTTATCCAGTCTGTATTCGGTGATTTTGAATGCCCTAAGAGCCTATACTTTTCTAACTCAGCTGTTGCGATGGTCGAATGCAATTGATAGGTAACACATTGTGGAAGTTTTCACCATTCTCTGTTGTATTGTGGAGCTTTGATAATGGCTGTCAGACCTTCAACAGGGGCCTGCCGCAACTACTGTTTGAACCACAGGCAGCGGTAGGTGGTTGGCGATGGAGAGTGAAAGATTGTGGAAATGGATGGTCTGAGCAAAAATAACTTTCCCTCAACTATAATCAAAGAGGAAAGAAGTGCTATTTGCCTAACACGCATAGTTGTTTGGGTTTATATTTTGTACTTTTCCTCAACAATAAGGTGGGCAACAGCACGGACAGCATATGGCTTGATAATAGAGGCTGAAAGGTGAAAAACCTCTCCTAAGGTTTTCTTCCCAGTACTCTTTGAAAATACCTGCCATTTGGTGCAATCTTACCCATTTTTAAAGGGAAAAAAAAATAGTTTAGGAAAAAGAAGCTATGTCTGGCAAGGACAGTTTAGCAGCAAAATTATCTCATTTATTCCTCTAAAATGAGACAGAATTAGAACAAAGAGCTCTTGAAGCACTGTGATGCCTTCTGGCCCCTCACCAAAAGAGCACGCCTGTTAATTTAGCCAGCCCTTCCTGCATCCACAGGAAGTTGGAAAGATATTTCTCTTTTCTCTTCAGCCTTTTTGGCTGGTCTAATTGAGGGCAGTGAACTATTTTGTTCTCCCTGTGGAAGACACTTTATAAAATGGGTTCCACTTTGAACTTCCTTTAAGAATATTCAGCTTTAAATGCTCTTCTCAAAAGTTGGTGTAATTTTTATTACTCCCACACATTCTTCACTTGGTCTGAGACCTTTAAATAAGGGAGAAGTCTTTGATTTATTTAATCTGACTAATAGGTACCTCTGCAACAGAAAAGCATATGTGAGTCAGATATTTTACTAGGCTTGATAGGCATACATAAAAGACATTTTGAGGGAAAAAAACAGACTTTATTATTTAGTGTTTACAATGCAAAAGGGACCTCCAAACCTCAAATCTCTTGCTGGATTACATCAAGAAAAGAAAACATGACAAATGCATTAACTTGTAGGAGACATTTCTTACCAAACCCATGGATCACTTAGGATTAAATTCTTGTAGGTCAGGAAAGAACTTGTGTCAGCTTGCTCCTTTGACAAATACTGGCAATCCTTTTATAATTTGAGGGAGGACTTGAAAAGAAAATGTTCTGCAGGTATCCATGATGCACTTTAGAGAAGAAGGAGAGGTGATTCAATGGACTGGAGTCAGAAGTCAGAGAAGTAACTGACTTTGTGTTACTTACAAACTAGCTCTGGCAGAAAACTTCTGGGTCTACAGATTAGGTGTTGCAAATCATATTTTTGACTACTGTTACTGACTTCAAAGCCCAGTTTGGTGGTGTATCTGCTAAACAATAAGACCTAGGTGTCTGAGAAAATGATTTAAAAAAAAAAAAAATTTAGAAGGCACTCAAGGGAAAGACACTGAAAACAGCAGCGTGTTTGAAATCCACTTCTTTCTGTATTTAAAGCATCCATCTTATCTGTTCAGAGACCAGGACTCTCTCTGACTGTTTTTGATATTGTTAACTGTTAATTTTGTAACAGTTAATAGTTTATGCAACATAAGACAGAAATAATTTAATCATGTCTTCCATGATTAATTTGAGCAAAATGTGCTGCAGGATAAAGAACTGCCTAAGGTTTTTACTCTAGGATGTAGAACAAAGTCAACATATAAATTCAAGAGTTTCTAATTTCTGGAAAGTTCTGGTTATTCCAGGTATCTTTTGATAAGTTTGCCCACTTCTTTGTAAGCAGAAGGTACTTTTGTTTTCTCAGGTTTACAGTAGTTGCTGACTGTCTAAAGGCACAGAGCTGATTATACAGCTGTTACTGAGTGTATTTTACCAGCTGAAATAAAGTAATGATGAAAAAAGAGTCTATACTGTCCTTATTTCTGCTTGTACCGCCAAGGGCAGCTGCCCCAGGAAACATCACATGGTGACAAGACAAGTGCTAACAAGCCATTCAACCCCAAACATATCAGCCCAACTTCACCTTGAGAGTACTAGTAATTAATTCCTCTTGGAACAGCACTTGCTATGGGTCCATGATGCACCTGAGAGCTGCCCCTGTGGCTCAAGACATGATAATTATTTTGTGCATATATGTTTCAGTCAACAGGGCACAACCTGAAGACGTGCGAGGGCTGTGTCACAGCATGCCGGAGTAGTGGGCGCTTTTACAGCATTAAGCCAAGGCAGTGTTTTGTGGTCTGGGCTATGGGGTCAGAGGATGCAAGAGAGCAATGGCTGCTGAAAGGGTGTGGGAGGACTGGGCAGGCTTGAGGGAACCCAGCCTGGACTGGACTTGTGTGTTGGGAACCTTGTGGAAGACCTATTTAAGGAATTGGTGATCTCGAGCAGATCGTATCTGTTCCACTGGGCCTCGTACTCTGCCTTGGAAAGCCCATATGTTAGTACGGTAGTCTGTAACTTAGCTCCCCTCATTAGCTGGAATGAGCAAAAGGAAGAGCTGCTCTCTGTGGACAGGATCTGCTGTGTGCAGTGTGCTGTGGGAAAATCCATCTGGACTTCATCCAATGCCACACAAATTCAGGGTGCCCAGCATCTGAAGGCATGTTAAGATTTACTTGCAGTCTATATTCCTCTTCTTCTGTCTCATTAAAGCAGTTACCTTAGGCTATTTGCTGTTGGGTCTTTCTTACTGAGACACAGGAAGAGTGGTGCACCCTTTGTCTTTCTCTCATTCTTCTCCTCTCAGTGCGGAACAAATTTTCAATATGGAGCAGTTCTGGGATGAACTATCCATGTAGCTTTCTGGGATGTATCTTAAAGGCAGCTAGTTTGGCCCATTATGACTAAAACTATATGAAGTGTAGATAATTGGGTGGGATTTTGGAATTAATCTTGGGGCTAAGTTATTTAACAGTGTAAATATACTCATTGTTTAATACTTAGCCATAACCTATTTCAAAACATTTTGCTGTTTTATGGGAGGAAATGTGAGACCAAAATGCAATAGATGATTTTAGTAACACCTTTTCTCTGCTAAAGCAATGCATTTCCCAGCATAACCCCCCTCCCTTGTGTTTCTCTTCACTACCTCTAGAAACTTTCACCTCATATGGGAACATATTTTATAGACAAAATATACAGGAATAAAACAAGAAAGCAATTTACCTCATGTTAAGACCTGATAAAGTCATATAACCTTTTTATACAATTCAGATTAGCACCAGTCAGGATTTAGTTTGATGACTTTTAAAATGCATTGCTTTTGACATATAAATACTAAATCTTGTGCAAGAGAAAAGTCTCCAAAGGTCTACAGCATGGATTTAATGAAAAACAAAACCAATTTCTAGTTCTGAAAGCCTCTGTTTAGTTCTGATTTTCTGTGTCTTAAAAGGACTCTTCTAAAAAACCAATCTATTTGTCCACATGATAAAATTTCTCAATTGTACGGCTGAGACTGGAGTTTACAGCATGAATTACAGACAGAAAGTAAGTCTCAACAGCACTGCTTATTGGATTGTGGATGTTTAGAAACCCAGTCTGAATGTTTGAAATGCAGTCATTTCCCTTGCTTGTTATTACAGATTCCAAAAGAGGTGGTTTCAGGTATCCTAACATTCAAAGTCTAAAATGAAAAAGTCTAAATTGGTCATCATTAAATGTAAACTAAGGAGAACCTAGGATTAGTTTTCCTTGTGGGCTCCTCTGTAACATGAATGTTCTAAGTCTACAACTAATATGACAGCTTTCTCTGTTCACCAAGAGGCAGAGAAGGTTATTTTTCCTAGTTGGGATTCAAATTTCCACAGGCAGAAAATTAACTATTAGTTAGACATACAGTTATGAAAAATCCTGAACACCACACCACATCCAGCATCTTCTTTCCTGACAGATGCTGTGAATATTGTAATTTTGGAATAGTGTATATATGAATATGATAAGGTGATGTTAATCACCCTTAAGAGCTATGACCTAAGGGACATTTCTGATATCTTTCATGGAACTTCTCAGTGATTACTTGCTTCATCAACTTTCAACACTCTAATATTGTTGGCTGACAGTAGCCATCATAAAAGATAACTGGTGTTCTGTTGGTACTACAAATGATGCTTCACTTTTGATTTAAGGCACCACTGCATTTCAGAAAAAGAAAGAGGAATTGCAAAAAACCCAACAATATTTAATCTTCATCAGAGGTGAAATTTTATCCTTCCTTATCATCCTACCAAAGAACATGTACTACATTAAGCATTCATAAGCTTTTTGGCTGGTACAAAAAAGTCTGGCTGGTACATCTTGTCTCAGAGAAAGATTGCATCTAATATAAGTACTCACTAAACCAGCTAATAACATAAAAAACATAACCATAATGTTATGAATGCACCAAGAGATCTCAACGTGGAAGCCAACATTAAGTGCTATCATATCCTTGCAAGCTGAAGAGGGGACTAATGTATTTGGAGGGTGAAGGGAAGGTATTTACAGGAATTTTAAACTGGACAATTACTTTTGCAATTTCATTTCCAAATATTAGCATATTTGTGATAATTAGGGTCAAAATAAACCAACCTAACTTCTCTTCTGCAGTCTGAGATGAACAAAGTTATGAAACAAATTGGAAGTGGTAATACAAGAGAAAAATTGCCAAAGCTTGCATGAAGTAAGAAGGTGTAATTCACTTTCTCAGAGCCCATCAATGCATTAGAAATTTTTTGTTACCACTGCCCAAGAAGAATAGAAATGGATTTTAAGAAGCTTCTTGTAGAAGCAAGGCAGTATCCATAATAAATCTGCTTACTCTTCTTCCATCACATCATTATTTAGTATGAGTAGTCCCTCAAAAGCTGCTGTCTGGATTGTATTTTGCTAAACATGTTCATTGGTAAATGTTATCCCTGGCCTGAAGAGCTTCAAGTCTACAGCTTCAATCAAGCCAGTTCCACAAAACGAAGAAAAGGATGCCTGAAAGTATTACAGCCATGGTTTAGATGCCGGTGCATCTGGAGAGCCCTGAATCGTATAGAAATATGTTGCTCTATTACAAATGAACAGTATCTCTACCCCAGCTACTGTTAGCTTTAGCCTGCATTAGGTGAGTTTTACCACCTATCGACTCTTCCTGACTGCTATGATTTTATTACTCCCACAGCCACTTTTTCTGCTAAACGTAAGTACAGACAGGAGAATATAGGCCTGACCAACTCCTCAGGACATGCTTTTCCAAGTTTCCTTCAGTGCTCCACAAACATAACTGCTCTCATCCTTCCCTTGCTATTTCGCCTTTTATTCCACTGTGGCTTTTTCCTCACTTTCACATACCCCTTCCAGCAAATGAACCAGCTTTTAATTTTATGTTAAAAAGTAATTTTCACCAAATGGAATTTGTTCATCATTAACATGTTTATTGTGAAAGCTCAAAATGCAAACAGCTAGCAATGCATATCTTTGAAACTTGCTGTGTCCTTAGATTCTCCGAACTAACAATTTCACTGCACTTTTATATCCTTAACTGGGACAAACTGATCACTCTGCTATGATTTTCAGTGGGAAAAATTTATTCTTTCACGTTCTGGTTTCAGTTTGTGTGGGTGAATTTCACTTGACCCTATCAAAAGTGTTTGCATGTCAAACGTGCTCAGTAACTTCTCAGACTAGAAAAGAGAATTGCTAAAGCTTTTCCAGTCCCTGTATTTAAGGTTTTGCATTCTTGACTCCTCTATAACTTAGAAAAGTACCCCTTCATGCATGCAAACTTTGTCCAAACACATGAGCTTCTCTCCCCATTTGCTCATTCTTTGTCTGAAGCAAAATTATGCAACACCCATATGACTAATTTGTTGTGAATAAAGCTCAGAGTTATAATTTGTGCCTGTTCTCTAAAAGTGGACTTTTGAGGATACTCCTTGAATACTTCATGCCAAACATGACTGTTTGGATATTCATGCAATTAAAATGGGGGCCTCCAGTGCTTCTGGCAGCTCTGTTTATAAGTCCAGCTGCATTTGGCTTGCTGTTAATGCTGCTGCCTCATTTTGCCTCTGAGTTTTCTTCCTCTGTCTTTTAAAAGCCAATAAAATGACTGATTGAGACAATTTAAATTATCTATGCATTTGTCAGTAATTTCACCTATTACTCCAATTAATTTGCTTTTAGATCTCATATTGATTACTCTCAGTTTTATCACTGACATTAAAACCTGATCTGTTTTCTCTTTGAAGGTCAACATTTTCAATTCACCACTACAGGTAAATAGTGGAGGGTAGCTGTGCCTGATGGCCTGAGATTATCTTGTATTGACAAAAGAAAGCGATCGTAAACCACTGGCACATTCCAGCAATAAGTCAGTAAAACAAAGGGAAACAAAGGAACTGTTGTTTGTATGAGAGTCATGAAGGTACCATATAAGGAATCTGGCTGCTGTTTCAGTGAAGTTTTTTGCTATAAGATTTTTTTTGTGTGTCTTGCATACATGATTATACCTGTATTCTGTTCCACAGTGTTTGCTAATTTATGGCTAAGTTATAATATCTGTTTTCTTTAAGGCAGACTTCACTGAGATGTACAGTCCCAGGCATGCCCATCTCTTTCCCAGGGGAGCAGCCACGCATTGCCTTTGCACATGTCCTGTTTCCTGGGAACGTACAGCCTGGCCTTTCCACAGGCGTGATGCTCAGTAGTGCTTCCCTGGACCAGTGCCATGGCACGCTTGTAGGTAATCTGGAGCCTCTGGGAGTTGCTGGACTTCCCAGGCTTGTGCGGGAGATTTGGTTATGGGTTGAAACCAGGCTTTGCTGGCTGGTTTTAGTGGAAATTTATGACAAAAAAAGTCTTCACGCAATACAATGGTAGGAAGAGAATGGGACATGAATCCACCCTGGACAGATCCTGAGAGCCTTACAGTATTGGATTTGGCTTAGGATAAACTCTTGGGGTCAGTTTCATGCAGGTCTGCCTCAATCCCCAACCTTCATTAATAGCTTTCCTAATTTTTGGTACCTCTTCTTTTGACCTCCCTGGGTATGGGGTGGACTTGGAGGTCTGATTCACAGTGGCATCGTGATTCCTACCATGCTACTTACTACTGTTATAGTTAACTATGCACACTACTGTGAGACCTACTCAGAAAACTATACTATTCATAGTGATACCCTCATTTCCACTATCTTTGTCAGGTAACTGATCTGCTTTCGAGTATTTTGGCTTCAAACCATTTGTGGACAAAAATTATATTACTCACTCTAAGTTCCTGAACTCTTTTAAAATGGCTGTGTGTTCATCTGAGGATTACTGAAAGCCTTTGGTTTATCATAAAGCAAACATTTTGTCTTCATTCTAGTTCTTGTCATCTATCTCTGTATAACAGGTTTTCCTTTTTTTTTTTCTAAAGAACATACCCTATAATTTGAATAACTCCTCTAGTACAGCTATGCAGGGACAACCTATGTGCAAATTGCCCTCCACTGTTCTTTATACTGCTAATACAACTATTTATCACCATGTTCTTTACTGATCTGGAAAAGGGGTGAATAGTGAGGTGGCAAAGTTTGTGGTGTTAAATCATTCAAGACAGACTGGAGCAGACTGCAGAATTACAGGAGTATTTTATAACAATGAGCAACTGGGCAGGGAAAATAAAATTCACTGTGGCTAAATAATAAGGCGACAAGCATGGCAAACAAAATCTCAGCTTCACTAACACAGTGATGTGTTCTGAGCTGACTATCATCACTGAAAATGCAACCTGAAAGAATTTCCTGTGAAAGTGTTGTCACTGGTCACTAGCAGTCAAAAAATATATAAAGGATTAGGAATGATTTGAAAGGTAATATAAAGCTAGAAAAAAAAATAAAAAAAGAAAAAAAAAAGACAGTGCCAATAAATAAGTCTGCCATGTGTTCTTCTTGCAGAGTAGTGCATGCAGTTCTTGTTCCCTCACTGAAAAAAAGGGTACAGTAAAACTATTCAGTGTTCTGCCATAATATTTAGCTTGTATAGATTACACTACTGCATTTTAAGTCTTTTACTTTAAAGTAGAAATTTTTAAAACTCTTTTAAGAAGAGTGTTTTGGGAGATTTTACTGCTTTATTTAGAAAAATTAAAGAGGAAATGCAACATCCACTGTGTAAAGGACATAAAGGACTGAGAAAGCAAATTTCTAGTACAGAATATAGGGAATACTTAGTTAAAGGAATCAGGAGATAGCATAGCAAACTAAAGAACAAAATGGAAAAAAAAAAAAGAAGGAAGAAGGTGCTGTGGACACAGTCAGGGTATCTGTGGGTTGGTAGGTAAGGACTCTCCATTATGCAATGTGGTGGTTTAGTTCCCAAGCAAGCTGAGTGCTGAGAGCTGACCTGAGCAGCCACTGAAATCACTCAGTGGTGAGTGTTATATGTTATCCCTTATCACCTCAAGTGTCCCTGGGTATCCTCACAGTTTAAGAGACTGTGTCTACTTTATTCTTTCCCATTATTGCTTTGATGCATAGCAAGGTCTGGATTTCACATTTGGGAAGGAGCTAGCTGGGGCAGAGAGGGGAAGACTGCTCTGACCAACTGCAGATCAGCACCTTTGGTGAACACAAGTCTCCCACATCCTTTCCATGAGGAAAAGTTTTTAACTGCTGTGTTTTCTAGATTGTTGCATGCCTGACATTGTTGTGAGGTGCTATAATGTGACACAGGCAATCACTTTCTCACCGTGTCTGTTCACCTGCATTTTTTTCCTCTATTATGCCTTCACTTTGAACAGCTTTGCATATGTAACAAGCCTGCTTTCTTAACTCCTCGATTGCATCCTTGTTGCCACATGTTAAGCTATTTTGAAGAGGTGGTATTTGGGACCTAAAGCTGTACAGGACAGTATTTCTGAATAACTCTCACATTTCCACATTGTGGTCACTCCTTCTCACACCAAGATCAATAAAACCACAGGTGTCTGCATGGAGAAGGAACTTGTGGTCACACAGGGCCAACCGTCATACTCTGAGCTACACTGCTTATTTGTGTGCAGACTTTGCCTGGCAATACGGTCTGCTGCCTACCTCAAAACCGTGCAAAAGGAGCAGCAACATTCTGGTTTGGAACTCAGAATGCAGCCTCATTATACAAACAATTACAACATTATCAAAACACAGATTTTAATTGCTTTAATTGGATTGGAAATATGCTTTCACTGCCCCCTAGGTGATTCAGTAAAGTTAACACCTGGTTGTAAATGCCCCTGCATACGATAGGAATGCTGAGTTGGGAGTCTGTGGAAAATGCTGCCGTGGAATACACTTTGGCTGCATGAGCTCAGCTCTCACTTTGCTGTATTGTGCTGTGGCTTCAATTGCTTCCCACTGTGGCTTAAAATTTGGTAAGTCTATGTTAAAATTTTTAGAGGCTTTACCCACTAAGTGCTTCTAATCTGCTCAAACACAGTGGGTTTTAAATCACTTTAAGAGGACTTTAATATCAGCATTGTCTTGAAGGAAAGAATGCATGGGAAAATTACAAGCAGCATAGAGAGTATGACAGAATTTAGGATAGACAGGATGTTGTTCTACATGCAGAACATGGGACTTCTCTTCCAGCAGAGGTGGTTGACACATGATATTCACATATTATGCAGCTGATCACATTATAGAATTATTTCTTAAAAAAACAGTGGAAAATAATTATTGTTAGAGTGAGGCAACTATCAATATATTTCTAAGTCATATTTTCAATATATGGTGGATTTTAAATAAATATCAGGGGATGTAAATATTTTTTGAAGTGAAGTATATATGTAATCTGTCCCTCTGTTTTAGGAAGGCATTTTACATAATAACTTCTTTTCACATAAATAACCTGGAAAGTTTTATATTTTTCAGGTTGGTCAGAACTACTGGAGGAATAGTTTTGTATATAGCAATTATAAAGAGGAATCTGTGTCTCTCCTTTTAAACACACACACACACACACACACACACACACACACACACACACACACGTGTATCCATGGGAATGGTTCAAAGCTGCACCCAAGCCTGTCAGTGTGTAAGAGGCATTTGGACAATGTCATTGTAGGTCCCTTCCAATTGAACTGTTATATTCTACACACACACACACATACACACACCACCCCCACACCCCACACCACACTCCCCCACACACTATTTTGCTGTTACACTGCAAACAATCAGTGGCAATTAATGAGAACTTTAAAATATTGGGACTTGCTTTGTCCCAATAATGTCCCAATAAATGATCTTGCTTTAATGTATTGCAGCTGCTTACTTTACTTTCAGGCCATTATACTAACATAGTATAACATGCCCTTAAAAATGCAAGAAGACCCTCAAGCACAGTTGCTTGTATTGCTTCTCTGCTGAGCCCTCTGCACGATCTGATGGATTCCCATCTTNNNGAGCTCCATGTTCCATAGTTACTCCTGCTCCTCTCCTAATTACTCACTAGGAAGTTTCAGAAAGGCCTGAAAAACAAAGAAGTCAATGTTTGTAGGCTATTCCTAATCCTTGTGAATCTACTCCTAACGGACTACTATGAAGATACAGATCTCCAAAGCCACCTAACTGGAAGTGAGGTGACATGTTGCTGACCTCTTGCTGTTTGTACAAACCCGGGGGAAATTAGCCTTGCATGAAGGGTTCATTTGTACTTTTGTTCTGTGACATTTCACACGAAACAGTGCAGTCTGGTGGATAGGAAACAGGAGATATAGCGGAGAGAACTGCATTTCTAACATTTGTCTTGACGTCTTGGGCAAAGTATGTTCATTTCAGTTTTCTAGTCTGGAGGAAACTCTTGAACCAGGCTTTTGGTCAAATCACTGAGATGAAAACCGTACATGAAATTTAAGGTAATCCATCTCATCTTTATAGCCAGACGTTTCCACCCTCACCTCAGCCAGCAGGAGAAAGTAGATGAACATTCCTTATCAGCTTCAGTGTGGAGTCATCTGCTTTCCTTCTGTTACCCCTGGGTGCTCTTTGAAGAAGCTCTTGCAGTCTTAAAAAAAAACAACCTTGAGGAGAATCACAAAGTTTGTTCATCTGGGTGAACTGAGGGAGCCACAGCCAGCAGATGGGTGAGCAGGGATGGGGGATAAGGGTGCAGGAGGGAGAGTCACAGACACTTCTGCAGTGTCTGTCTGGCAGTGACCTGTACCTTGGCAAGGCAAATATTGTTTGTGTAACACTTGGAAGGAATAAAGCACTGTAAAAGCCATAGAAACAGAGCACTTAAACCTCAAGTGATCTGAATTTGTAATGTTCTCCATTATGATGAGTAATGTGAATTTTCTTTAACTGCATAAAAGAATTCACATTTCTAAAGGCTTTCATTAAAATATTTATCTGCTGTGCAATATAACATGGATGGAGAAAAATTGTTAATCTCAGCTTCTAGACTCTGCTTTTAACTAATTTGACAGTTGTTCATAAAAATACTTCTGGGAATATGAGTATGTCTTATTTGGTTATCATCATCAAGTAAAAAAATCCTTACAGATGGAGGACCTGGTTCCAGTCACTTGTGTTGCCTTGCTGTCATTCTGCTGACACCAAAATATGATTCCCAGTTTATACCAACGTGAAGCAAATTAGTCTCTGCCCAAAAGCTGTGAGTCCTCACTGTGACAGCAAAGTACATGACAAATTGACAGCTTGGGAAACGAAGATTTGGGGTGTTAGATGAGACAAACACATTTTTAAGCATTGTATAAAATTTATGATTTAAAAATACTTAATGTCGAGATATGAAAAGTCAGAAATTAAAATAATATCACTAATTGGTCTGCCTTGAATTTTCCTTTCCAAAGTGCCTGTACTTTGCTCACGTCCCGTTTTTCACCCAATGGTGTCATAAAAGACTTGAGGTTGACAGCCTGGGTCAGATCACTCGGTTCTGCCTCTGGCAGTTGTCGGAATTGAATATGTCACAAGACCCCACTAAAAACAAAGTATTCCCATCTGTCAGTTCAGCAGCTGCGATTGGGCCAAATGAAGTCTTTCCACTCATTTGATTTCTGTGGTCTGGCATTTGCCAAGCATTCAGCCACAATTCATAGCCTGTGCTTATGGCATCTGGGAAATCTCCCAGCCAAAAACTGCATCCAGAACTGCTTAGTTTTCAAGATCAGATGAATTCTGTTAGGTGTTACATGAACATTTGAACAATTTATTTATTGTTACAAATGAAGAAGAAGAATAAATCTGACTCCTGTCAAGATGTGTCAATGCACTAAATAGGATGTACTTTTCCAGTGAGTTGTGTTAGGAATATGACAAAAATCTGTCGTCATGAAGCACCCTTCTTTCTTTAACATGACTGTGGAGGGTCTTTTTTGCTCTGTTGCTCTCCCTGCCCTGGATTAATTAATCCTGACTGACTTTTTCTATCCATTTATACATAATTCTCTTATTATTTCACATCTCAGCTTCTAACCTTAATTTTGTCCCTTGAATTTACCTTATACTTTGTATTAACTTTGGTGAAAAGGGAACAAAGACTCAACAAAGGCACTTGGACAGCAGCTCTTGTGTTTTGTACCTGTGATATCACTTGTGCTAGAAGTATTAGGCAGCAAACAGGACAAGCTCCCTGCCCTACTGGTAGTATGTTCTTCAGACTTGGAATGCCTGCTCAAGGGACCTTAGGGATCCCATTACAATTAAAATACATGGAAAGCCTAAAACATCAAATGACTTTGAGATTAGGCCCTGAAATGTAGCACACTGAGGATAAGAAATTACTGTGGGACTGTTATGCTTTTTAAAAATTCAAGAAATGTATTTTTGATTTCTTTACTTTGAAACATTATCAAATGATTTAATAGAAAAAGAAAAAACTTAAATCATTAAATGTTTTTATCATTATTCATTGATTTATTGTTTAATTTTGTTATCAATCTAACTTTTTCTTTCCAAATCCTACTTTCCAGCTGATTTATTTTGACACGTACTGAGCATATATTGCCAGACCATCATTGTTACTAACAATTTTACTATTTAGTGTTATACATCAACCCCCTACATAAACTCCCTTTAGGAAGACCTTTCCTGAATTAGAAACTTTCACTATTTTCTTCTGCCTATCAATCTTGCTCCATTTCACTATATTTATTTATTTTGTTTCACATTGCCTCCATAGGATGCGAACTTTTCATCCCTCTGCATTTGTCATGACTTCACAACCAAAAGATTGTTATCTTGACTGTTTGTCTTTCTGCTTGATATTCTTTCTTGTAAGTACCCACATTTGGTTTTGTTTCATCTGTAATCAGACACATCAAAGTTGTTTCCCTCTAATTGGCAGAGCTGCTATTTGAGTTTTGTGATAAAATATTTGGACACACTTAAAGATAAAGGAAACAAATTGCTAGGGAGAAGCAACAGAGAAAACAAAAGCTATTATGGAATACAAACAGAGTAAACGTGGCAGAAATGCCATGTAAGAATACAAGGATAAATTGTTTGTACTCATGAGTTAAAAAAATTCAAACTATACACTTTTCCTAAAGTGGATTTTGAATGCAAATTAATGCAGATTTACAGGCAATGTGCCTTTTTAAATAGAAAACACTAGAGTACTGCATCTGCTGCATATCCACCTTTATCCTTAAATGTTTTGTACAAAACCCCAGCAAGCCTAATCATTTAAGATTACTGATGCGTTGACATGAGACGGCACTTACATCAAAAGCAAACAATAGCTGTTCAGTCACAGGCTAGAAAATAAAAAGAAGACCTAAAGTATAAGCCGTATTTCCTCTTAAAGCAAGTTAATAATTTTGACCTTGAACTGAAATAAATTTATACTTAAATTTGCAAACTTGGAACAACAGTTTGCACTTTCCAAGACAATCAGCATGAAATACAGCCTGGGGTTCATTAAGTCAAAGTTCACATTTGTATGGAAAACAATTACGAAATTAATTGTGCATAGAAAGAAAGAAATCCCTTGGTCAGGCTGTAATTCCAGTTCATGTTGGCTATCACAATAATCACTTCTCAGTATTTATAAGCCCACGTGCCCCTGCATTCAAGGTGCAGCCTGAAGGAAGACAGCTAACACTTTTAGGCATGCTAAATGAACTTCCATTTTATTGAGCTAATGTCTTTGCACAAAGCATAAAGGATTGGCTTAGCCCCATGCAACAAGGAGATATATTTAAATGCAGTAGCTGAACTCCCATGCAGATTGAGTCACCACGTGTCAAGAACTGTCACTGTTTGCTTCATGTCCAGCAGGAGTCACCTAACTTTAGGCTTTTGATTTTCATTTCTCTTTAAACAGACATATGCTATTGACAAGTAGGAAAGTAAGGTCCATAATCAGGTCTGGAAAGCATGAGATGCTGGAAACTGGAAAAGAACCAAGAGAGAGTAGGTTGAGGGGAGATGCAGAAGATTGCCCCTGGGAAGTAAGAGAGACTTGAATCATGCAGATGTTTTTCCCTAGCTATGCTCTGCAAACTTCCTGAGGGTGCACTCAGTCCCCTTGTCCAGATGATTGATAAAGGTGTTAACCAGCACTGTCCCCAGCACTGAGCCCTGGGGAGCACCACGTGTGACCAGCTGCC
>JAVJGJ010000037.1:45708718-45720023 GCA_035590215.1 Microhierax caerulescens | reverse complement strand
GGCAGCTGGTCACACGTGGTGCTCCCCAGGGCTCAGTGCTGGGGACAGTGCTGGTTAACACCTTTATCAATCATCTGAACAAGGGGACTGTATTCACCCTCAGTAACTTTGCAGATGACACCAAGCTGGGGGGTGGGGGGGTGGGGAGTGTTGATGTGCCTGAGGGCAGGAAGGCTCTGCAGAGGGGTCTGGACAGGCTGGACTGATGGGCCGAGTGTGTGAGGTTCCAGAAGGCTCAGTGCCACGTCCTTCACTTGGGTCACACCAACCCTACGCATGCAGTGCTACAGGCCTGGGGCAGAGCGGCTGGGAAGCTGCCCAGAGAAAAAGGACCTGGGGCTGCTGGTTGACAGCCGGCTGAACCCAAGTTCAAAACATGAGCCAGCAGTGTGCCCAGGTAGCCAAGGTGGCAAACAGCCCCCTGGCTTGTGTCAGAAACCGTGTGGCCAGCAGTACCGGGGCAGTGACCATCCCCTGCACTGGGTACTGGTGAGGCTGCACCTCAAACATTGTACTCAGTTTTGGGGCCCTCACTATGAGACAGATACTGAAGGGCTGGAGTGTGTCCAGAGAAGGGCAACGAAGCTGGTGGAGGGTCTGGAGCACAAATGTTATGAAGAGGGGCTGAGGGAACTGGGGCTGTTTATCCTGGAGAAAAGGAGGCTCAAGGAGACCTTAATCTCTACAAGTACCTGAATGGAGGTTGTAGTGATGTGGGTATCAGTCTCTTCTCCCAGGTAACAAGCAATAAGACAAGAGGAAACAGCTCCAAGTTGCATGAGGGGAGATTTAGATTGGATATGAGAAAAAATTTCTTCACTGAAAGGGTGATCAAACATTGGAACAGGCTGCCCAGGGAGGTGGTGGAATCACCATCCCTGGAGGTGTTTAAAAAATGCATAGATGCGGCACTTAGGAACATGGTTTAGTGATGGACTTGGATAGTCCTGGTGTTATGGTTGACCTTGATGATCTCAAAGATCTTTTCTAACCTAAATGATTCTATAACCCCTGGATTGATTAAATCTCTATTTGAGAATGCAGTCCTGATTCCTCCACAATTCTATTCATTTTGGGTGCCACTTTTTTCTCCTTTGGTACTACTGGCTGTTCTGTTTCCATGGTGTCAGGGAGGCAAAAAACATCTGTGGGAAGGGTATGAAATTTGACTGAAGTCTGTCCCACCCCCTTACTTTTGTTTTTCCCATCCTTGAATGTACTTTGACTGGGACAACCTCTGGGAAAGGTTGATCAGCACCAGCTCCTCTCCTTGCTAGGAGTTTCCTTTATCCTTGTAGGTATCAGCTGTCACGTGCAGAGGACTACTGCCTGGCATTCATCCTACAAGCTTAAGGTGGGATTTTTTTGAAATAACATGCCTATTTATCTCAGCAATTTCTCACACTTTGATAGCCAATATTGAAATGTGTCATTTACTCTTCTTTAAGGGAAAACTGACTTCATAGCAGCAAAAAGAGTAAGTCAATTTGCTCTCCACTTTTGGAAATTCTGCTATTAATTCTCATGCATCTCATTAGCCATTGTGCAGCTCCTAGGCACTGTACAGCTTCTGCTCATCATGAAGAGTCAAGTTTACCTGCTGACAGGAATGGCATTTTTATTTTTGTATACAACTGTAAACAATATTCTAGAAATCTTTGTGGATCAATCTGTATAGGTCCTGAAAATGTTATTAATACTACTGTAAATGCACTGTTTTCAAACATATTCAAGAATGGGATAAATAGCTTTTGAGCACTTAACAAGATTTAACATTAAAGAATACATATGACACAGCTGGGAAAAGGGTCAGCCTCTCCTTTAAGACAGAAATTTTCAACATCAAGTTTGTGTATTTGTTTATCTTAAGATCAATCTAGGGGAATTACAAACATTTTCATCTTCTTGTAACAGGATAAACAGCACTTAAGGAACAAAGTGTTGTACCTAGTTAAGATGAGAAATATGGTGTGTTTATTCTTTCTTCAAAATTGCCGCATTAAGTGCAAATACCACAATTAGCACTTGAGCCCTTTAATGTAAAAGCCTACTTTATATTTTTAGAATCGAAATGTTTGCAAAGACACCTATTAAGTTGGGTATATGTGGGATTGTGCTTAGCTTATTTTGGCTTTGTTACTTATTCATGTTAACAAGCACTTTATTTAGACTAGCAGAAGAAGATTGACCACTGAACCACTGAAAATTATGTTTTTTCATATAGTTATGCTCTTAAGTGACCTCCTCCTCATTAAAATTTTTCTGGGTTCAAGGTTCTGTATAGTGAAAATCAGTACTAATAATAGTTGTGTTGAATACTGTAATTGATAACTGAAGTATATTACATGTGGGAGGTTACTATAGTATTTCCTAACTAAGGTGTTGCCTGATTGCTGGTTTTGAAAATTATATTTTAACTTTTATTTATATATCTAAAAATGTATGGATTTGGGAAGATGGGAGGCAATAAAAGAGGAAAATATGTATTCTGCTGTAAAATGTGTTATTCTATGTCCATCATCCTGTATACAGAAGGATTTCTCCCTACCACTACATTATGCAAGCTTTATTATGAGGATGAATATCTAATAGTCTCAGTTTATGCATCCAATAACCCTTTTTGAGGCTATTAGATTAATATTGATTACTAATTCTCTTGTATCTGGGATTCTCTTCCTTGGTGAATAACATAATCATGTGATTCATCCCCTTATGATTTCACCAAAACAATTGCACCCTATTGTTGTGGTTTAACTCCAGCTGGCAACAAAGCCCCACACAGCCGCTTGCTCACTCCCCCCCAGTGGGATGGGGGACAGAATCGGAAGGGTAAGAGTGAAAAAACTTGTGGGCTGAGATAAAGACAATTTAATAGGTAGAGAAAAAGCTGAATGTGAAAGCAAAGCAAAACAAGGAATTCTTTCACCACTTCGCATCAGCGGGCAGGTGTTTGGCCTTGTCCAGGAAAGTAGGGTTCTGTCAGGTTAATGGTTACACGGGAAGACAAACACCGTAACTCCAAACGTCCTCCATTTCCTTCTTCCCCCAGTTTATATACTTGACATGATGTCATATGGTATGGAGTATCCCTTTGGCTGGTTTGGGTCAGCTGTCCTGGCTGTGTCCCCTCCTCCAGCCATCTCGCTGGCACGGCCTGAGAATCTGAAAAGTCCTTGACTTAGTATAAACATTACCCAGCAATTAAAACCATCAGTGTGCCTTCAACATTGTTCTCAGACAAAATCCAAAACACAGCACTGCACCAGCTACTAAGAAGAAACTTAACTCTGTTCCAGCTGAAACCAAGTCACCTGTACATACCTTACTTTAGATGATCTTTACCTGTGGACTGACAAAGTATTTAAAAATGTGAGGTGGTACAACTTCACTCATTTGGCTTATTAACAGATATATTTCCTGCCCAGATGTTTGTCTTTCATTTGGTAAAGCTGCTCTGCTAGGCAAAACCAGATTCAATAACATCTTCATGAAAGCAGCAAGTACAAGTTGAACTATTAATATTTAACTCATTGTATTAAGAAAGATCTTTGTGAATTCTCAAAACTCCATTTCAGTTCTCATGTCTATTAATTTGAAATTTTTCAGTGAAAATCCATTATTCACTAGTCCCTGATTTTAAAATTCCAAATATACATTTTAAGAACAAATTAAAGTTAGTCTACACAATAGCTAGAGGTGGTGTGTATTCTCTGGGAGTGTAATTTTTCAATAGTCTGTAGTTTAATGAAAGCTGTGGCAATGGATAAGGTTTCAGGATATGGCTAGGACCATTAAGCCATACTGTCATCAAATTTATGAGCAAGTACAAGGTTCATACTTCCTTGTGGTCCATCTAATATCTTTTTAGCAAAATATTGGCTAGGACAAAACCATTAACTTGAACCACAGAGCACTATGGAAATAAAAGCTGCAACAAATGTTAGAAAGTAAGGTTTGTGTGTTTAAACTTTGATGTTGGCTGAATTTGCTTTTTGCTTTTCTTCATACATGGCTTAGGGATGTTATTGTAGATTATCTAACATTCTATTAGGCTGAAGTCCACATTCAGGTGAAACATATTTATCTTGTCTCTGCATTGCAATTCACTGGAAAAATGCCTGCTCCTGGGGGAGGTAGAGCAAAACCCTACATTAATAATTTAAACCCAAAATTAGTGCTATGGTGTTACTATGCCTGAAAGGAAAATCACATTCAAGTTGCAGATGCTTATGACTCTGCTATGATAACAGCTCTTCCTTCTTCATAGCTCTGTATTTTATGCAAGATTCAATATCCAGAAGAGTCTAAAGCTATGTGGGTTGTCTCACCAACTACTTCTGTTAATTTTACAGCAGGATCTGGATTTATGCTGCTTTGCCACCACATACACACACACACACACACACACACACATGTTGTGTTATCCCATGTTCACTGTAGAATCTGGACATGGCCTATCTTCTATGAGATGAGACCTGGGGCCTCATCCAAAGCCATTTAAATCATTGGGGAGACATCTACTCACTTGCATAATTTTAGGATCAGTCTTGCAGGCTCCTGGCTATACTACGGCATGATGAAACCCATGTCTGAAATGCAAAGGGTGGGGTTTAAACCCTTGAGTAACTTTGATTCCTTCAGCAATGTCTCCTAGTCATGTAACATGGGTTTTAAACATCTTACACTTAATTTGCTTCTTCATAACAGAATCTCTGTGCCTATGCATTCATATACTTTCAAACCAGAACATGAATCTTTTCCTCTTAAAAAGATGCTTAACTGGGCTTTCATAGCTTATATGCAGCACTTGCAGCGTGCCTTGTCTCACAGCAGGCTGCCCTCTGCTCTAGCTTCTATGACCCTGGGAGCTGCTGATTAGGATTTGGCACCTTGAGCAATGAGTTAGGCAGATAAGCACCCCTTGATTGCATCAGTAACTCCCAGGCAGCTAAGGCAGAGAATGGCACTGTCTGTACTGGAACTCCTGTTGACTGGTCAAAGCGGGGAACAAGGATATTTATTCCCTGACAACCCTGGAATGCTCCTGCTCAGATCATGGCCCAAATAGTAACTCAAGTGGAATGATACCATTGTTCTTGGATTTTTGAGAAATTACCAATTCAGGTTGTGGCCAGGATGGAAATTTACAGGTGGATGAAGATGTTGTGAGATGATCTCACAACCTTATAAACAGCAGTTCTAAAATGAGATCCTTTTGAGCTCTCCTGGACTGCAGCAGACTGTGACCAGCATCTCCCTCTGAGTGGGATGCTGCTCAAAGCTCAGAAACTACCAAGTCTGTGATACTAGGGGGACCATCACCGAAAGCTGACAATAAGACCTGGGCTGACACGCCTGCTCCTTGAGGCTCAACCCTTCATGTGTTGATGAATGCAAAAGGTATTAGATGTATTTCACTGAACTCAAGGGGAACTTTTAACGGGTATACCTTTGTTATAACATACATTGCAAGCTTGAAGTAGTTAGGTTATTTTTGTGATTTGATCAAATTTTATTAATTTGCTTTGCTGCTAAGATCCTATGGATAATCTTGAATTGCAAACAAACTCTCTCTCTCTCTCTCTGGTTTAGATAAAAACCGCTGTCCAGATCTGAGACCAAGATTGGACCTTACTGCAGCTAAACTCTGTAAGGCTTTAGAAAGCAAGGGGGTCTATTCTGAACCTAGTGACTTGAGAGTAGAATTCCCCTTACTCTTTATATTTCTCTAGATCTAATCTGTTGTCCAAGTCTGAGACTAGGAATAGACCCTCCTGCACCTAAACTCTAGTTTAGAATGCAAGGGGGTCTATTCTGGAACTCGTGACTCAGTGGAAGGTTCTCCCTTATTCTTTGTCCCACTCTCTGTATCTCTCCCATTAGACATAAACCATTGACCAAATCTCAGACTGAGATTGGATCTAGCTGCACCTAAACCCTATGAGAGTTTAGAAAGCAAGGGGGTCCACTCTAATCCGCATGACTCAGTGGAAGGATCTCCTTTACCCAATTATGCCTTTGATCTTGATAAACTATTTCCAACTTTATTCTGACTCGATTTCGGTTTGATTTATCTCTGTGCATTTAATCCATGTCATAAGTAACAGAGTGAATTTTGCCACTGAATCTTGTGTAGTTGCATTTCCACAAATTCATATTAAACCTATTTTTCTCAAACCCTTTGCTATTTAAGCAACCTGACCTAAATCACTCCTTTCATGACATCAATATATTTTGCAGTTTAATCTGAATTTGATCTGCTACCTATGCAGCTTACCCAACAAGCAGCCTATTATACGCTGGAGAACATTAATTTCACACACTCTGCTTCCACCCTGGATCTGAAGCCCTGATATCATGAGAACACTGATTTAGATCTTTCCAACTAAATCCTAGCCTACTACAGTTACATTTAACTGTTCGTAGGCAAAACATAGGGCAGAGTTCAGCTAAATTTATATTGAATAATCCCCACTGAAATGTATGGGACTATTAGTTCTAAATGATGGTACACAAATGGTAGGATGAAGGAGCTCTTCCAAAACTATTTTTATTCCCTTCAGATTCTGGATGCCCTGGCCAGTCCTCTCCTTACACTTCTGTGGGCTGCTGTGCCACCTGGGAATACCCTTGTATTAAAGCCCTGCAATGAATCGCCTTGCCCCGCCTCTCCTTGGATTTACCAACCATCTTTGCACTGTCCATGCAATTGTTCCCTGTGTAAATTTGGGGCTATTAGGACTCTTTTTGTTGCTGTAGCAAATTACCAGCTAGTGAAGGAATCCAAGCAGTTGAAATAATTGTTATGAATCAAGATCCCAGAATATGGTCCCCAAAAAGCAGCCATTAAACATTTTGGCAGTTAACTTTTCAACACACATTTAATATTTTAAGTTAGCAATTTTTTTTTTTCTAGCTACAGTATATATGAATTACAGTGCTTTTTCAACCAAAGGAGATTAATCTACCTTGTTTTAACCTGCAGTGCTTGAAACAATAATTAAAAATTAGTTTGTATGTGAATACATTTTTTGAAGTAGGTAATTGTTTAGAAACAATTAGAAACCTTGTTTTAACCTGCAGTGCTTGAAACAATAATTAAAAATTAGTTTGTATGTGAATACATTTTTCGAAGTAGGTAATTGTTTAGAAACAGGAAATAATTTTCTTAATTTTAAAAGAAAATCTTCCGAGTGTAAAGTAAACAAAAAAGAGCAGGGAAGTACTGATTAGATCTGTTGTAGATTCCTGCAAATGCTTTGGAGGAACGCGACTGCCTTACCTTCCTCTTGCAGCCCTTGTCCTCTGCCTGCCTCACATTAGGCTTTAGCTGTTTGCAGTGATGTGGGTGCTGCTGGACAACTGCTTTTCAGTTTTCTTCCATAGGCACATTCCCTCGACTGACAGTACAGACCACTTACAATGTATGCTAATTTAGAGATGAAAAGATTGTTTGGGAGTCTTTGACCTGTCTTGAACTGGTAGTCCAGAAAAGGAAACCTGGAAATGCCAATGTACCAATAAGAGCCCTAGTCTGTCTTTATGCAAAACCTAGAAAAGATAAGGTCTGAAGGGACATTACTGAAGGTTGTGAGGTCTGAGTTACCCAGGAGCACAGGGCATGAATCCCAGCACTGTACAGCTACTATATGTGTTCCTGTCCTTAAATGTCTCAAATACCTCTGTGTAATTCTATGTGTAATCATCATATTCACCATCTTCAACACATTGCAGTAATGAAGAACTTATCAAATACTCTGTGCTCTTTATCTGTCTGCAACATGGACAACATTTATTTGTGTGTTGTTTTCCTTACCAAAAAGCATATTCTTGAATTATTTAGAGAGACTTCATCCTATAGTCCTACTTCAGCATGTGCTCTTGGGAGACCAAACATGTTTCTTGACTCTTGAAGTTTGTATAATCCATATAAAAACTATAATACATACGGTGATGAAATTTATTTTTCTAAGATATTTGGAGTTGTGTGATTTATTTTTTAAACTTCATCATCTGTTATTTTTTTATGTTAAAGGAACTATTTTCTATCAAAATTTTATTGGAAAAAGTAAATGTCTCAACTCTGTATTTTGTCTGGCATTTTTCTTCTTTCTTCCTTTGCCTTCCCTTCTTATCAGATGCTGACTGCTCCTCCTTGAATTAATTTGTCTGAAGTGATCTGATTTTTAACAGCACAAATTGCAATGCCATATAAAAACTATTCAAGAGTAACAAGCCCATTTAACATCTCTATTTTTGCTATTCTGCTTAGCAGCTTCATATAGTGTTCTTGCACAACCAAATGCTAGATTTTAAAAGAACAGGTCCCTTTTAATAGGGCCTATTGGGATTCAAACAGCAATACTGGAGCCATAAAATGGAACAAATACCACCTAAGGACTTGCACTGTATACAAAAGATCACTTGTCGTTTTCCCCCTTCAACTATCTCACAGAATTTGCATTATGTTTCCAATCTAATGTTAAGTTTCAACTTAAGTTAATTTTTTATGATCCTAAAATGGTAATTTCACTTAAAACTGTATTTATGAAAAATTGTCTTTGTTCTTGGGTAGTAAGAGATACAATTAAAGAGTTATAAAATACAGTACTAGATCTTAAAAGGAGGAAAAAAGTAAAGGAGCCTACAGACTGGATTTTTCTAGAAGGGAAAAAAAGCCAGATTTTAGTTTGCAGAACATTTTTACAAGTAGGGGAACTGTTTTCTCTTAAAAAAGTATTTCTCAGAAATTACAAGAAAGTAATAGTTTTGTGACTTCATCACAAAAATTGATAATTTTTTATCTCTTTATCTCTCAATCTCAAAATAATTTTCATTATACTATTCTGATCAATATGCATTTTTTTAAAAAGAATTAGAAAGCCTGTAAGATCATTCATGATCATTGACAATTGACAACAAATTGCAAGCTATTGAGTTACTCACGATGCAAAAGGGATAATTACTAAAAATAACAAAATTATTTGTGATTTTTAAAATTATCCTTCTCAGAAGGGTTGCTATTTTAATCTAGAGTAACTTAAATATTTTAGTAATAACACAGTAACTGATAAGCTGAGGCTAGCCAAAATCAAGTCAAAACATTTTGGAGTGACTTCATGAGTCAATATTTTCAGAAATGAGAAATAGAAAACAACCTGATAGTCTTTCAAATCTGGGTAAAAGATCAATAGTAGATTCAGGAAAAATTAAAGATCTGTTAGAGAAGACTGAAGAAATATGTTCTCAAAAATTATGCTCTCCTGCTCAAAAGAAAATATCATAGGAAATAATTTAATCATTAGCTCATGTTGTTGCCAAAAGGAATATATGCAAGCAATTGTGACTGAATTAATTTGCATTAATATTTCTGCTGCATTATATAGTTCAACTGCATGAGAAGACTGCAAGTAATTGTCTTCACTAGTGGTATTAAAAAATAAAATCCTCCCAACACAAGAACAAATCATTCATGTCCAGGTTTTATTTTTTAGAACAAAAATTGAATTAACTAGCTGTCAAGGGGTTGTGAAGTATTAATTATGAGAAAGTTAAGCAATACCTAAGTTGCTTCAGGACCAGAGTTGACCTCTTATTGTACTGTGTTTCTCTATTAAAGTCCTCACCAGTAAACCCAAGTCTTTTTTATCAAAATAAAATCCTTGTTAGAGTATGTCAATATTTAAACAATCTTCTAGAAAACCAAAGACACCAAAGATAAACTTTCAGGTTGCAGTGAGTAACTAGTCATGGCTACTTTGAAATGTCTTAATTTGAAGTGAACCTTCAGTGTCCAGTTATTGTGGGAGGAGGCAAGCACACAGGCACTGGGGAACAGCAGATGTTCAAGCTTTGACAGCTGTGCTTGAAACCCCTATTGTTTAACTCTACCTGTAGCACAGTTCTGTTTAATCACCTCTGAGGAAATGTGGTTTATTTGCTTCAGACCTGTTTTTCTTCCCGCATGCTTTAGAGAATTGTTTTTACTGTCAGGTGGAAACTATTATCCTTTTCTTGCTGTATACATGACTGTTTTGCTAGTTCTTTTCTTCTTTTCTTCCAGCAGTATCATTGGTGACATTAGTGAGAACAACATCTATTAGAAAACTGAAAAAATCCAACAAGCCCGGCAGATGTCTGTATTCCAGCACAGAAATAGTGGGGTCACATCCTCTGTTGATGCTGGTTCTATCAAGGACTCTGTCTTGAATAAGCTGTTAGTACTATTATTTGAGAGCGAACACAGGCTTCTTCAAACATTGCTGCACTGTCCCACACAAAGGGCGAGCAAGCCAGATCTCCTTTCTTTTGATACAGCGGTAGCATTATAGGCAGAGCAAGACCCTTCTCGTATAATGCTTGAGTAAGCAAACTGTGTGTGGACATTGCTGTGAGAGAATAAATAACAGTATTACAAGCTTCCCTCTGCTGTTATATCAGTTTGTAGAACTGAGAGAGAGATAAGGTTTATTCTGAGGGGAGATCTGCAGTGGAACAGTCAGGATGCAGACCTGTAGGAATTGACTTTCCCCTGCCTCTCTCCAAGCACTTCCATAGCCTGGCCTGGGAATTGCTTATGGCTCCCATCGACATGACGGGGAGAGGCAGTGGCTCTCCAGGCAGTGGCTTTCCTTGTGGGGGGCAGATGCTGCATGTTCTGCTGACAGTTAACTAAAATAAACCAGGTTAAAAGTAGCAAATAACAACACTGGAAAGCAGCCACGTGAACCCACCACATCCCTGTCCTGATTTACTATATTCTCCACTTGACGAGTCATAACCACTAGAAAGCAGTGGACTATTTGGCCATCCTCTTCCTCCCTGACTTGGCCCATCTATCGAATTTAGAGACTGGGGATCTTCAACTTCATCTCTTTACGTTGTCATGTGCACCAGGAGCACAGCGAGGCAGCTGGTGTTGCAAAGCAGAGACCTGCGCCAGGCACAAAGCGGGGTTTGCTGCAGGCCAGCTCCTCTGCAGCCCCGTGCCCCCATGCCCACAAGTGGCTCTGATGTTGGGTGCACTGCTGAGATACGTTTTTGGTGAGGGTCATCTGAGAACAACTGGCTCATGTCCTTCAAGGCACTCTGGGGGTCAGCCAGAGTGGGTCATTGAGGAGATTTACTCCTCATCAAGAAAACAAGCACTACTGGAGACTACCCATTTCTGTCCAGTTGACCCACCCCTCCCAGGCCCCATTGAAGCAATGTATAGCTCTAGGCCAGTGGTCCTCAAACTTTTTAACCAGGGGGCCGGCGCGAGGATGAAGTGTCAGTCATCATCTGCAGCTGCTTGGTTTCCCCC
>JAVJGJ010000037.1:45677814-45708618 GCA_035590215.1 Microhierax caerulescens | reverse complement strand
GCAATGTATAGCTCTAGGCCAGGGGTCCTCAAACTTTTTAACCAGGGGGCCGGCGCGAGGATGAAGTGTCAGGCATCATCTGCAGCTGCTTGGTTTCCCCCCCAACCCCCGGCAGGGGGTTCTGTAAATACCGGGGGGCTGGACTGAGGATCATGGCAGGCCGTATCCAGCCCATGGGCTGTAGTTTGAGGACCCCTGCTTTAGGGGCTGCCCCAAGTCACTGCAGAGTTAGTGCTGAAGCCTGTGGACCAATGATTATTCTTATTGAAACCTCTACGTTGCATTACCTTCATGTCCAAACACATATTATTCAGTGCCCTCTCCTGAAGAATTGCCTACTGGTGACGGTGCAGTAAGATGCTATAACTGATTGTGGGTCTTCAGCAGCTGCCAGAAACATTTCCTATCTCAGTTTCAAAACCATAGTGTCTAGACAGATTTTTTTCTGGGGATGACGAGCAGTATGAACTATTATTGAAAAAAACCCTGCAGTTTGGATCTAAGCATTTACTGCCTCAACATCTTGTCATGTGTTCTACAGTTTGGGTAGAAGTTGATGTCCGTTTCCTTATAGCCAGTGGGCAAGTATACCAGGGTCACTCTGGGGTGGTAAAATATAGTGAGTTTATTAGCGTGAGCCCAATTCTGGTTTTCACTTCAGAGCCGGTCAGTTCATCAGAGAATGGTGGCTTGTAGGTTGCTGGGAAAAGGGTCCCCTCATTACACTGAGAGTCCTGGAAATGCAGTCCTAAGGAGTTATGATTAGATGTCTCCACATTCTTAAGCACTATCGTTTGAGAGGAACTCTGGTAGTGCTCATCATGTCCAGAAGCAAATTTTAAACAGGATTAGCTGTGTAGAGGTTCACTAAAATTTTCTAAATATATTCAGCATTCTTTCCCCACTCATTGAGATGAATAAATGCTGCTTATCTTTTAATTTGCTTAATAATAAAAGTTTACGTTTTATATAGTGTTTTATGTGTTGTAGGTGTCTTATGTAGAATTGGCTAACAGTAACAAGAAAGCTCAATTAAAAGGTAGTAACTACTATACTGTTGAAGATTGCATGCTCATTTACAGCATTCGACACTGAAATCAGCCTGGAAACTGTTTACTCATCCTTTCTGTTGTAACAGTGTGGGAAGAAACAGAATTTTGCAAAGTAAAGAAAAAAAAAGGCAGATTACTGTCATGCCTAGCAGTTTGACCACAGTGTATCCTGTGGAGCCAGTCACGACAAGCCACCTAAGTCTGCTAGAAAAAGAACATCAGGAAAAGTCTTCCCTGACACGTCAGATACATTTGAATTCCCAAGCACAACAACTGGGTAACAAAGCTGTCAAACACACTCTGTCTTTAATCCAAACTGATTTCTTGATTACTCAAGTAGAAAATCAGTGAAAAGAAAGGGAGCAGTATAATCATTGTAAGTAAGTCCCTAAGACCTTGCCAAGTTTGCAATCAATAATGTGCCAATTTTCTAATTGCTTTGCTACAGTTTTTGGAAAGCCTTAATGTGCTGCGAATATGTTATTTTCAAAGAGGAGTTGCATGAGCATCAGGAGGACAACAGTTTGTTAACTGTCAGACGTGGAGTTGTTCAGCTGTGCCAGATGGGAAGGACAGATGATTGGTTCCTTTTGTGACAGAATATTCTCCTTTCCTCCCTGGGTGCTAGGCTTTCTGGTCCACCTTTAATTACCTATAGATGGTGTGTTGTATTTTACAGTAGATTTTAAAGGGGCTCCAACTGATATTGAGACAGTCTTTCTGAGTGGAAAACCTGATAGTTTATAAATCCATAGAAAAAGTTGTCATTAAAATGCCAATTTTCTCCACTCTGAACATCTTGAAAATGAAAATGATTCCTTGAGGTATGAAGAGCATGCTCAAATGTAAGGCACTCTCTTTCCCCCCATCTCTTCACCCTCTCCTCTCCCTTCCACCTTTTCCAATGAATTTTCACCTCTTCAAGGTCTGTGATTCCTCTGAAGTGTCTTTGCCAGCCTCATCTCACTGTTAAATTGCTCATCAATATCAGATCAGCTGTACTATGTCTCCAACTCTTTTTCTTTTTTTTTTTCTTTCCAACTTTTCTGCTTGTTTTCATGGGGTCTGAACACTCCTGCACAGGGTGATGACCACTGTACCAGGGCTTCTCCACCAGTTGCATGTGGCCAGCATCTGTGTCCTTCCTGTATGCACCCAGTGCTCTGAAATCCCTACTCATCCTTCTGAGGCAACTTGCCTGGCTACTTCAGTTTTGGACAGGTCTGCCTTTTCCTGCACCTCTGCAATTGCTTGATGCAGAACAGCGTCCCTTTCCTGCTCCTCCTCCTCCTCCTCCTCCTCCTCCTCCTCCTCCTCCTCCTCCTTCATCTGGCAGTTGCCTTCCCTTAGCCTTTGCACAGCCCTGCTGCAGTTTCAGCCCCATCTTTTTCACACTGAGTTCTTTTCTGTTTTGCAGATGCTCATCCTCCAAGCTGACAGCACGCTTTCTTCCTTGCTTCCTCATTTCTTATATTTTTGTTAATAATTTTTGGTGACACTATTTCCTTTAACTTCCAGATTAAGCTCTAATATCTACCTAGTTATCTAAAAAAAAAAAATAAAATATGCAGAAATCAAATTTTTTTAATCTAACCTTGGGGAATGTGATGGAATTTAGCTATGAAGTGACCTGGCTAGGTTAGATCAAATGGGTCTGCAAACTGCTGGAGAGCTTCTGTATGAAGGGAGAAGAGGAAATAACTAACTCATACATGCACACAAATGATACGGCAGTGATCAGAATGAATTAACTCCTCAAACATATTATCACTGTATCAAGTTCTCTGACTGAGGCCTCCAAGACGGTAAACTGTGAGGGAAAAGAGTTTATTCCAATTACTTAATAGCCACTTTCTTAAGGACATGGAGTTTATGTGATGTCTTTTCATCTGCTAGTCCACTGTTCAGCTTCACTTCTGGGCCTGTCGCTCAGCTTCAAATGCAGCAGGGCAGCTGCAGCCTCAGGGATATATAGGAAGGTACTCCAGATTTCATGGAAATGGATTGCTGGGTCGAAGGAAGAGATCCTCTCAACAGCAAGAGAGAGGTATGTTTTTAATGCCTCTGCTGAGAGAAAGGCTGCTGTGCAAACACAGGATTCTCTCCCAAATGGATGAGAGAGTGTCTGACTGCAGGAGGCGTTTCCATGAGGGTCCATGTTCTTTAAGAACTAGGCAATCCAGACAGGGGACACAAGGAATCCAGCTTTCACTTGTCTGTCTTCCACAGATTTGCTTGCTTACTAGTTACAGGACTTCTCAAAGCACATGGTTGTGCAAGCATCAACTGTGTCCTGTCTCTTCTACTTTAAATATGTAGATATTTATCTCCCTGTAGATATTTATCTCCCTGGCAGAGCCCTTGTGTGTGTTTTGCTTATATTTAGAAAGTCTTTTTAATGATCAATATCAAATATTTCTATTTGCTACTTCTGCATTTCAGATTAAGGCCACCATGTAGACGCCATGTTCTTGGAAAAATGGGAAAAAGAAAGTGCGTTCCTGATTATTTAATAACTGGACTATCTGTCAAAGCTAAAACAGGCAAAGGTGGTTTAATATCCTTCTCCCTGTACAATGGCTTTTTAAAGTAACAAATTTACATGTCTTTTGTGCACTTAGCACTTTTTTCTGCTTTCTGAACATCCTACTGACAGGATTTTACACTCCAGTGCTCTGGTCACTGCAGACACCAGTGCCAAAATACTCACAGAATATGACATGTAATAACAGGAATTTGTCCCAGAACTGACATATTTGACAAGCAAGGAGAAGCTCTTAGGCACAAGAGGCTAACCCTTTTCCCAGCACTCTGACAGAGAAGATGAAGTAAAGTAGAATTACAGTGCTGTTCAAAATCAGGACATTTGGGCCTTTTATTATCTCTGACAATTATTCTGGGTATTGTACTACATTAATTCTGTGTGGTTAAGGGTCACGGAGGGGTGGAATCTGGTTGCATATTTCAAAGGTCTGGCCAAAAGTGGGTTAATTCTCTCATTTTGCTCTTCAGATTGGGTAGCATATAAGATGCCTTAACTTGTAGCTGGTGTAACAGAGCTGAATTTAAATTTTTATACTTCTTGAATATAAAGGTAACACTGAGAAGCAGGTCTTGGGCCATCTTTGTGTATTCTGGAAGAGTTTAAAAATGCTTACCTAACTTCTGCCAGACTCCTTGGAGTTTCTATTCATTATAAGGTTGATTTCTCCATGTAATTAAACATGTAAATGATGAAATTGAGGTTGCAAGTAGTAAGTATTGCTACTGAATGCCACTGAGTAGTTCAGTGTTTGAACAATAACAGCTCTTCCCTCCCCCTAATCCCTGCAAAAGAAACTAAAGAAAATTAATAATCTGATGTGCATATTCTATTACCAATGTAAGAGACGTGAAAGCTAAATGCTCACTGTAAATTGTTTGTTCAGTTAAAAAAAAAAAATAGTGGAAATCAAAGTAAGTACAGGGAGGAGAGAAAGATCTGAAAAAAAAACCCTCTCTGACAGAAATTTGACTCTGCCTGCTACTTGAAAGTAACAGCTCTTTTTTTCCTATTTGATCACTTCAGTTCACAAAATGATATAGGTCTTCGCATTCATGGCAAGTTACTTCAATTGCACTCAAAAAGAAGGCTTATTCCATCGCTTTCACCTCTCCTGTGTGGCCAGTCACTGCCTCAGGCTTGGCAAGAGTGACCTCTCTGTGGGTGCCAGTGCACCCAGAGGTTAGATGACTGACGTGTAGCAATGTACATGATCAGCTGTGCAGGGATAGCCAGAGTGCAGATGCTGCTGCCCGCTCAGGTCTCTGTATGAGGCACATTTGAAAAAGAGGAGACAGGCTATGAAGATACGTGACTTTTCAGTTTTTTTTTACTTTGTACTTCCAGAATCCAGTTAATGAGATTGTATGTTAACAAGATTGTATAATGGCTCTTGTACCTAATTTAGAGATTCATTTTTCTCCCTACAGAATGTGCTCAATAAGGGGTTCAATCCAGGGTTAAACTCTTGCTGCTTTGTATTGTTTATGTTATTAATGCTGGCAAATAAAAATGACTGGAGAGACCTGTCTCCATAGAAACTAGCATCTAACTAAATCTAAGAAGACATTTCCTTGCTTCTTTCTTTTTCACCAAACCAGACAAAGAGGAACATGATGCCCCTATAGAATGAAAGGACTTTATCATTTAAATATGTGGCCTTCCATGCTTCCATGCTTCCCCCACAAACTATTTATTTCTTTTAATAATGTCACTGTTGCTCTCACCACATTCTCAAAGCATTAACATCTCTTTATTTGTAAAAGAACAGAGAAATTTTGATCATAAAATGCACTTATTGTGTGAAGATCTCGCAGCCTGTTCCTAAAGAGTAAACAGAAGAAGTCGGAGAACTCACATAAAAAATTATTTTAAAAATTATTGTAGCTGTCATGGCATTGAATTTCCTCCAGAAACTAAATGTTGCACAAATCTCATTTTTCAGACCATGTGGTGTTATTTTTTTCTTGCATATTGACACATATGAAACTGAGTCCTTCCAGACTTATGAAAACTATAAGTCAAATTATGGCAGAGAACTACAGCATAACAGAAGCAGAGTATAGTGCATCAGGTTTTGTGTCTAGGGTTATGTTATTTGTCTTCAGATGTCCTTTCTTTCTTCTAGAAATTTTTGTGCTATCAGAATTTGAGAAGTCTGGCCATTTGTCTGGGATTTCCAGATTCCTGGCATCCTGGCCAGAGTGAAAATTCCGTATAGACATATGGAAGTAATGCACATGTCAAATATGGATTTCCTTCAGATCTGTAAGAACCCTGATGCTTTGCATTGGACTGCTGAAATGAGCTCTGCGATTGAGTAGAGATCACTTGGCATATGGTGCATAAGTAGTCTGGGACACATCAGACTTTCTGTATATGTGCAGAATATAGCTCGTATGAGGTGTATCCCTTCACCCAAGACACAGAGCTTACACACATATTTCTGTATGCAACTTCTAAACCAAGAAATATGCTACATACAGATTTATATCTGTCTACTTTCTTTGTCCTTCATGTCTAAACTTAAGTTGTAATTCACTCAAATGTCTATTCTCCTCTAGGATGTAAAATTCAGTTTAAATAAGAAATGCCAAACTCCTTACCTTGTGGGTTTTTTTTCACATTATGTGTAATTCTGAGTTAAAGGCAACTTTATGACACATGACTTCTAACCAGAGGACTGGTATCATGACAGTGAGTTCTGAACAAACAAAAGCCCCACAACTTCTATCTTTTCTGTCATTGTACAGACCTTTGCCACTTAGATGACATCTTCAAGTTTAGCAAACTGAGTTTTTACAAATACTGGTAAAAGGTTCAATACAAAGATTCCTGTATCACTGGGTATAAGAACCTGGTGTCATGAGTGTGAATTTTAAAATGGCTTTACATGACTTTAAAGGAAATTATGAGCAACGTACTCACATCCTGCAGCAAGTAAAAAATGCAAATTGCTGAAGATTACTTAAGAATCTATACTTCCCATATCTGAACCATGATTAAAACATCATGTATGGACATTTGGTTTTGATGCCTCTGGTATGTCAAAGATTGGCCTCTGCAAAGCAGAGGTTGGTATGAATGGGACCTTCTCAAAGGAGGCACAGTATTTGAACTGTAACGACCAGCTCACTGACAGAGATCAAAAGCACATGAATTCAGCAGCTGGCCGCTTTCCAGTCAGCTCTTCTAGGTCCCTGCATTTTTCAGTAAGCCTAGTGGTGCCAAAAAGGCCTGGAGTACTTCAGCATTTTTCTTTCCAGTCTGTTCTATGTTTTCTTATCAGACTGAAATGTTATTGGTTTGGAGTGACACACAAATTTGGGAAAAAATATTGTGGGAGGAAATAACCTCATCCTTAGAAGACTTTTGTTTTTATTGAGGGCAGAGGAGCAGAAGTCAGGAGGACAGCAGATGTGAGATCTCCCAGCTCTTCCCTTGCCTAGTCCTCAGTGCCACATGGTACCATCATGTCTGTGGAAGGTTCATTCAGGTCTTAATAGAATTTAAAGCAAGTTTAGTTGGTATCCTGCTTATTTTAGATGGGTCTGTGCTAGATAAAGACAGAAACTGAGATATAAATATACAAATGTAGATGTTTTTAACACTTCCTCCATGTTTTAATCATCCAAACCCATGAATCTTATTGGTACTTTCACTGCTGGGCCAGTGCTGTTCTGCTACCATTCCCTGTGCACCCACTGGCCCTGTGGGTACCATGGGAGAGCCAGGGCGGCGCATAGCCTTGCCCATGATGAACCTGTGCTCTGCATCTTCCAGAGCTCTTCTGCCTGAATTATGCCTCTAGGCACAATGCCTCAAGGACTGCAGTGTTACAGGCAGGGTTGCATTTACTGCATAAACTGACTGTCCTTCAGTGCATGTTTCTGCCTTTCTACTAACTTGGTGCCACTGCTCATTTGTAAAAAGATGATGCTTCACTGGGCTGAACTTCCTGCCAGAGGGACAGCCTGAGGCTGGACAAAAACCCACACGTTACTTCCCATAGTGGAAGAAAGGCCATTTTTGCAAATGCTAAGCATAGCACTGTCCAGCCCAGCAAGCAACGTGAGCCTTGTCCTCTGGTTTCTCCAGGAAATCTATAGAGATGGAGGGTGGGAGTCTGTTGTGCATTTGCCAAATGCAGCACAGGGTCAGGGTGTGCCAACTCTGCCTGCCAAGATGGACCGGGATCACTTCAGTTGGTAATGATAGATATCTCCTGAAAGGAAGAATGAAGTGCTATGGCTTGGAAAGGCAATAAGACATATTTTTCTGTACTCGGCAGTCTCCAAGAGAATAAGTAGGAAGACCAGAAACATGAGTTCCCAGCAACAGAGTCAAACCAGAAAATTTCTGATATCAGCATCTGGTAGGAAAACCAAAAGCCACTCCTTCCCTTCCCATGACTAGTTTGCTACTGCTCCAGGTGCTCCTGTGCTGTCTCTGAGCACCAGAAAGTAGCTCCCCTGGCTCCGCAGGGCCTGTAGGATGCAGCAGCTTTGGGAGGAGGAACACTGACAGGGGATGGATAATCCCAGGGCATCTGCAGGGTTGCTGTTGAAGTGGTTCATTCACCAGCAACAGATTAAGGAGCTAGGTGGAAAGTGAGTCACCTGTGGGGTTACAAGAGTTTCCCTTGTGGTCCAAGGGCTTTTTCTCCTCTTCACATTCTGCTTTTGAATTTGTTTTTTTGACTGTGATGATGGACACTTCCAGAAAGTACTTGAGCAGACTGTGTGATCTGTGGCCTGGACTGGTGGGACTAGGAAGTATTGATGCTCTCATTTTTAATTTACTCATTTCATCTGACATATTAACCCCTTTGAGACCCACCCTAGGACGTACATTTATTTTTCCTGTGTTCATTTGAATAATCTGCCCCAGGCCAGGGTATAAGGAGGTCTATGAAAGCATTTAATTCAAGAGACTTCTGAAGGATTCCATTAAAGAAGAAGCTGGATGTGGGCCAGCTGCCAGCTTTGGAGAGGGGCACCAAGCACAGAGGAGCTCGCAGATGGAGCATCAGGACCGGGACATGGTGTCTGCATGTGCCACTTCAGGAAGCTTGAGAAGCACCGACCTGCTGGAAAACACCATAGTCCCTGTGGTTTAGCCAATACCCCAGTGCTTCCATGAGCAGCTGAAATGTAGCTGGTCATGGGAACACAGATGTGGAGGTAAAATTGGTCCGCTGCAGCAGGTGCTGGTGCAGATGTGATCTGCAGTGACCCGGTGAGTGATGCAGGGTAGGGACACATGCTGGATCACTGGGATATGCCTTACAGAGGGGAGCTGGAAACACAGCAGGTCCTGAAATATAGGGCTTGAGGGATTGTTGCTGTTCCTCAAGGTGCTCAACATGGAGGGTAGTTTGGGTGTGTCTGGGATAGTCTGGGGACGCTCCAGTTTATGATCTTGGTTTAGACTTGGTTGGCGGTCAGTAGAGTGATCATTGGTAAAGTGCTGGTCTGGAAATATAAAGCAATGCTTTCTGATAAAGAAGAGCAGGAAATCAATGGAATTTGGGTTTTTGTTTTATTTTTAACCCTCCTAGGAAAAACTTTTCCTACAAGTAACCAAAATGTTACTGCCTTCACCTTCTCACTTAAAACTTCCCTTTGCATTTCCATCCACTTGTGTGGATTGGTTTTATCATGTATAATACACTAAAATATACAACATTTCAGTTCATGGTTATTTCAAACGAGCACAAAGCCAGCCCATCAGCACAGCCTGAGCCTCAGACACAAGACAATACTGAAGTATGGAGCTATATCCAATGTAATGTGCCATTGGTATTACAGATTGACAAAGACTCTTGCAGAAGTACTTAATCTCTGAATTTTTAAATTTAGTCACCTGGGAAAGAAACCACATCAAGTAGATAATCACATTTAATCACACCACTACAACGCAGATGACCAATGAAGGGGAGTGAAATTTTATTGAGTTTTGAGCATGTGAAAAAAAAAAAATCTATGGCTGTCACAAATGAGTGTTTCTTACAAACAGGTAATTATTCATAATGAGTGACATAATGATTTCTTTCATTTTCTTTGGTAAATTGCATCAAGACATCATGATGACAGATTATAGACAAAACCATAAGCAAAGAGCACAAAAGAATGCTCACCCTGTTCAGTAGGTGGGTGTTTGAGCTGTATTATAGCAGCATCTTCTGGGTTTTGCAATTTGGTAGACAGACTCTTGGAGCTTTCCATCACTTTTGAAATACATTTGTTTTCTCTGTGAGGTGTCGTTTCTGGAAGGGATAACTTTTAAGTTTTAATTGTAAACCTTAACTGTTTGCACAAAGGTCTTGGAGGCTAAGAGCAAAAATTGAACTGCTATGGACAGAAAATTGAAAACACCCAACCAAACGGAAGGAGCTTATCTTCAAATGTTATAAAGACAAGGGGAGTCTGGGACTCATAGCTGGAACAGTGGCTGTTAGTAAGCATCTGCTTTTTCATTTTTATTTTTCTTCTTAAAAGAAATTGCCCAGCCTCTTAGCTTTGATCTTGTGTCAGCTCACAAGCAATATAGTATTAGTTATCATGTTGCAATATAAAGGGGGTAGCTTGGAGGAGACTGAGAAACATTTCAAATAAGTTTACTGCATTGTAACTCATTACACAATTCATATGTCATATATTGTACTTCCAACTTGAAAAGAAGTTAATTGCCCTTTCAGGATTGCAGGTGTTTGTTGAAGCAGCAGAAACTGAAGGTTCCGAAACTTAATTGGATAGGGTCTTCTGTGAAAAATCATGGGGAATAGACAGTGAGCTGGAACTGGTGGAGATGAAGTAAATGTGAAATCCCTGGAGACAATCGTCCTCTGTATTAAAAAAAAGAACAACACCACCAAAAAAAAAACCAAAACAACCAAAACCAAAAAAACCCCCAAGGAAACAATTTTAAATATTTAATCAATCCAATTAGGTAATTCTGTCTTCAGTAGTTAGTGTTGTTAATGCATTTGCTAAATAATTGTGCCAATGTTTTGCAATGAATCTGGAAGAATTTTCTTGCATTTAAAAAATACTTTTTTCCATTTTCAATAATTGAAAACAGAACAGTATTTATTTAATTGCATGCTTTATTTTTTGAACAGAACAACAGTTCCACAGTAGAGATGGTTATGAACTGTACAGTAACTACAAAATTCTTTATCTGTACAAGTAAATAGAAAATAGCTGAAGTGTGTGGTATTGCATAGTAAAAGCAAAGGCTGAAGATAAAGTTTGTAGTACTGTACAGAAAAGGCAAAGGCAAAATTAAAAAGAAAAAATGAGGACAGGGAACAGCGCAGTTTAATTGTTCTGGTTCCTGCATCCTTAGCTGCTATTTTTTGCTGTCATAAAAATAAATAAGACAAGTTTAAAAAAACAGAGACAGCTTTTCTTTTCTTTCATCCCATTCTTTATGCTGGGGTAAAACAGCAGTCCACTGAAAAACCTAATGCAGGATACTAAAGTTTTGACAGCAAACCATCACTGAGGCTTTTGAGGTTTCCTATGTCATAGTGATTCAGGTAAATGGAAAAGAAGAATAGAGTTAAAAGCAGAAAGCTAGGGACCCATTTACTGTTTGCAACCAACTTCTCACTATCAAAACTTGCAAAGAATCTATAGCTATGCAAAGAATGCATAGCTGGAAAAAACCCTCACAACTTTCTATGGCTGTAATATTTTGAGTCTATGCAAGCACACAAAGACTGTACTACAAGCGAGGCAGCTGTTTTATCTCCTGAGGTAGGTTCAGATCTGTCCCCTAAAGAATGAGATGTGGGTATTTATCCTTTGGGGAATTAGCATAGCCATTTGATAGTACCACTCCAAACAGTTGCTTATGCAGTTTCTTTTCTTGGCCAAACTATCAGGTACCTGAAAAGTAGTATTGTTTTGAAGTTGGTGATGGAGAGCAGGTCTTCCTGCTGCATTGCTGACATTTTCTACCAGGATGTTTCCCCATGGGTTCTGCAACCAAAAGAAGTTAATCAGTCACTGTCACTAGATTGATCTGTACTGCATGTACCTGGGTCATGACAACCTGAGAGGATTCAAGGAATTGGCAGTGCTACAAAGACTTGGCAGAGTCCTTTGGCAAGTGTCTCTAGAAGTTTGCTCAGCAGTGAGAAATAAAATACTGGCATGCATCTGGTGAGGTCTGTGGCAATAAGCAGAATCATTGCATGTGAGACAGGTACACAGACTTCCCAACAACATCCCAGGAGATGTTGCTGTCAATCTCAAGAGAAAAACAAAACCAACTTGACTTTCATTAACTTCCCAAGAAGCAGAAGCTTGCATTCTAACTAGAAACGTAACTGGATTCAGTTTTCCTGCAGACGATCCACTACTTTTTAAGGAAGTAATTGAATTCAGAGCTGATTGACTTACCTGGTTGGTAAGTGTTGATTTCTTGGTGTCCCAAAGCTATGCTGGAGGAAAATTTAACTAGACCCTGGAGCTGAGACTCCCTGGGGCTTCACGGGGGTGTTAAATTGCAGCATTCCTGCAGACACGGGCACATCTCATTGTGTCACATTGACTGGTGATGGCCAGTAGCCAGGCAACCTAGTGAGCTACAGGGTTTTCATCTGGACCACTTATTTATATATAAAAGTACTTCAGCATCAGGATCAATAACTCTTACTTCCTAAAGGGCTGTGTCTCAAGGCTGTACACGAATGTGGACTCTTTGATGTCTGAAAGGGCTGAATTAATGCTGTGGCCAAAGAGTTTCTCTTCTTAACCCAAAAGCCTTTTACCATTAGGACTACGGAAACTAGCTCGGCTGGAAACAAATGCCTCGGCCGAATTTGTTTAAAATCGACCCATAAGCTAAAATATATTTGGGAGAATAAAGAAAGCAAGCTAGACAGACATGCCTCATTTTCTTAGGAATCCAAGTTAAAAAAAATAAAATACTGAGACTTTCAAAGACTGCATTTGCAACTTGAACCTCAACATTACATTTCCTGGCTAGAGGTGGAAGATGAGGAAAACAATAACTGTTGAGTCTCTGGAACGGTCTGCTGAAACAAGCTTATATGTCATGTATTATATGGCTTGCAAGGCTGGAGCAGCTGGAGTTTTCATTTGGAAAAGCAATGCAATAAAATGAGCAGCTGTGAAAAGCACACGGAGTGGGGATGAAAATGGATGTAAAATAAATGTATGCACAGGTTTTATTTTCTCATTTGAATATGGCACTGAATTAAAAAAGGAATCATTGTAAACTGTTCAAGCTAGAAAAGAACATACAGAAAGAAAAAAGTCTGTGAACATTCAGTTTTTCTGGATTTGTGACAAAAGCCTAAGAAAAAGAAATGAAGAGCAATATTGTATTCAAATCCAGTGTGCAAAATTCAGCCGGGAAGTTCTAGGAAAGCATTTTAGATGGACTACATTATGTAAACCTCCTATCTAATGTTTTCCAAATAAAATTCCCTCAGTCAGTGGCTAGATCATAACATCCTAGATATTAAAAAGCCATTACAAGTTCCCAAAGTCTCTATTGGCTCATTTCTTTCTCAGGGTGGTGACTGCCCACAATTAGAGAATTGTGGTTTAATTCATTATTTTGCCATTATGGAATCAGTTTCTTACAGTCATCAGAGTTGATCTTTCAGGGTAAGATAATTCATAAGACATATTAATTATGAGAGCATTCATCTGTCAGATTAAATGTGATCTTCAATGCTTGTTTCAAAAATAGCTGAACTGAGACAGGACAGGTTTTGTTGGGGAATCCTGGAACAAATAGGTGAAGTAATCTAAAAATGGAAATTTTCCTTCTGAAAATGAACACATAACCAAGAGAAAGAGTTTGAAGCTTGAACTCAGAAAATAAAGCAAGTTTATCTGGTGAATGCAATCTCTCTTCTGTTGGAATGAGGAATATTTGATGAGGTCTCCAGTAAGCTACCTGTATGTGGTTGTGGCCAGAAGAGCCTTTCTGTTTTCAGAAATGAGAGTTTCACCTTCTCTCTCTCAGTTATCTGGTTCCTTCTTGTAGCAGCTTAAATAGCAACCATTAAACAGATAACAAAGAGTGGATCACTGAGCAATTGCAGACAGCATAGCTCTCCTTTGCACTTTTAATACTACAGGCTAAGACCCATTTTTCTGACATGTGGCACTGCCTTTTACTTGTGGGAATATTGCTAGTCTGGGGATACTCACATTCATGGAAAAAAAGTCATCTTCTGAAGATACTGGGACAAATTTAAATGAGTCAGAGCATGCGAAATATAAGTAATTGATATGACAAAATACAACATCATTGGCATCTCCTTTACTGTTTGTCTTGATTTATTTAATCTCAAGTAGCTGGCAGCAACAAAAGAAGAGTGAAGAATAAAGTTTATTGCTCTTCACAGACCACATAACAATGACCTGAAGTGAAAGCCCTCCTGCTTATAGATTCCCCTGCCAAACTTCTCCTTACAGGGAAGAAACGAAGTCAGAGAGCACACCACCTCTTTTTGCTTGCATTGAAGCTTTTAGAAACAGTTTGTGCTGTGAATGGACCTTGAAAATCTCCTACTTTCCCTTTAACCTGTTTTTCCCTAGCTTTCGTCACTCCAAACTTCTCATCTGCTACTACCACATTCCTCCATTTTGTATAGCTTGACTAAGATCTGCTGGCTGAAATTAAATAAAGGGGTTGTGCAACTTGTTCTCTTTGAATGACAGCTGCCCATTTTAACCTTCCAAGCAGCTGTGAAAATCTCTATTTGCATGGTCAATAGAAGGACAATATCTTTGTTCTCAGTGGTGTAGCTCATGGCCTTTTAAAAAAAAAGTCCCCCAAACCTCTCACTATTGCTTGATGGAAGATCCTACATTCCCAGCACACTCTACCTGGTGTTTTAAACCTATAAAAAATTCTTCTAAGAGGATGACCAGTGCCTTTGCTATTTCTACAAAATTCTCCTGCCGACATTCTCTTTAAAGGCTCTTTTGTTTTAATTTATTTTGTTTTATTTGTTCTTTAAAACCTTGAAGAATGAGTGCGCAGTAAGCCCCCTGACACTTTTTGCTGTATGGATGTCCCATGTGGGATGATACTCCAGCGGTTGTTCAGCTAAATCAGAAGCATTCCTAAATCGTCTCAGTGACTTCTCTAAAAGTGACAAAAGTACATAGGAGTGTGAAAGAGAGAACTATGTGGGCAAAGGCAGTCTGCTTCTGGTCTGTCGGTGCCCTTCCTGATTCAAAAAAGCAGTTCACACTCGGTGTTTTCTATATGCAGTGGGAAACTGAAGAAGTTCAGTTAATTAAGACACACTTGATAGTATAAGAATTTATCAGATTTTACACTATTCACAAAGCGGTCATAATTGTAATTCCTGCACCTATTTCTAGGCTTCTTTTGGACAGTATGATACTGTGCCCAATGTAGGTTTGAATCTTGTCTTGGTGCCCAACATGAGTTTGAGTCTTGTTTATAACATTAGAAGTTTTAGCGCTATCCTGGTTTCAGCTTGGCCCAATAGGCTGGCCCAACAATCCCTCATTCTCAGAAATAAAATATGATTAAAAAATGCAAAACAGATGCTCTCTGCTTTTTGCTCAGTATTCATTATAATGGGTTTCACAGAAACTGTTGAAAAAAACCTTTTGCAGAATTTGATAGTCCTTGGTTGTGTTTTAATTATTGTATAATTATGTAAAGAATACCTAGAAGATCTTTTCCATGTTAAGAGGAGATGCACAATATAGCGTACTTCTCATACAATGACAATAATTAGGGAGAACAGAATGTTATACTGCAATAATACTTCTCCATTTCATCTGGTCTCTATTAAGCACACTAAAATTCATGTTCTCTTTGATGCAGCTGAAGCTAATTTCTTCATTTTGCTTTCTCCACCTGGTGTGGTGCTGTCTTTAGTAGAAAGCCTTTGAGCTGGGTCCTGCAGGAGTGAACTTTCATTGCAGCACAAGGAGGAACATGGACAAATCCTATTAAAAAAAAAATATGCAGTTAATGTATTTAGGTCCCTATGCATTTCTTGTAAAAGGCTGGTCTTTACACACAAAAGAACTGCTATGTTAGAACATAATTATCTGTGTGTTTGTTAATACCTTTGCTTCAATACAAAGAAAAAATTGCACTTTTCTTTTTACTTCTGAAAATCATCTCTGACAAAACCTCATCTTTTGCAGGAATCAATCTAACTGGTTTTCCTTTGATGATTCAGTGAAATAATAACAAAGATCCATGAATAATCCTCGTAGGAGCCTTGAAGTATAATTGTGGTAAGCAGTGTAACTTCAAAGTCAAAACACCTAAGATAAAATAAAATTACACACTACAGTCTACTAATAAATTCTTTTGAGAATCACTTGTTCACTTAACTCAGAAACAGCCGTTCCAGTAGTTTCACTATGTATGACTTTATACGGCGCCCTTAGTGGTACATTAAATTGTAACAGTACATACGTATGCTTAAGGTGATTTACCCATGAAACTTCTCACACTGAGGGCTTGTAATTTGTTAGTTTTCCTGAAATCCCATGAAGTGACCTTCTAGAACAGATTGAAAAATAATCCTTTTAAAGCAATCATTCCTATTAAAGGTTAATGTGGAAATTCTCACAACATATATGAAGGCAAAAACTTTCTTAATCATTTAAGTAAAATAATATTTGCATAGTATTGGATTCAGAAGTGTGGAGGAAAAATAAACCAGTGAATTAACTGAACAGCAGATACCAGAATTTTCTGTTCTAATAGAGCAGCCTTTGATATGTATTCTGATGGTGTTGAATAAGTACTTAATTTTCATTCATATAGTTAGACCAGTTCATTAGCTAGTCAATTCAAACTTTAAAAATATAATTGCAGTTTTGAAGACAAATCTTCCCATCTAGACATAGAAATTAAGTGTCATTTCCCCCTTTGATCATTACCAAACAGGGAGGTGTAAGAGCAGAAATAGCCATGGTGGCCACAGTGGGCGAAGAGCAATGCAATGTGACAGTGGCCTCCCATCCCACCCCACCGTACATACGCTAATGGAAGACTTCTGAAACCAGCTAAGGATTTACGGAGAGGAACAATCTATCATTTTGATGTGCCATAGCTTCTGTTTAAGGAGAAACAGGAACTGTAACCATTAAAGGAGCAACAGATTTAAGGAGGAAATAAAGGCTGTGAAGGAGAATGTGTCTGTCCCCCCCCTGAAATTGTGGGCCTGCTGTGTCATTATGGGTGGGCAGGCAGGCAACAACCTGAGCAGTTAAACAACCTTCCTAAAACATACAATGGACTTTATTATATTTTATTGTGAAATTGGCCTGTGTTGATAGATTTTTAAGGCCCTTCTGGACTTTTTTGAATCATCACAGCCAATCACCTCATTTTCCCCTAACCCTGCAGCTTGTGCTGGCTCTCTGACACTAGACCTGCAAGTCGGCAGAGCTCACCTGTACCTTTTGCTGCCAGTTTCCTCTCTTCATCTACCAAACCAAAGCTCATGAGCTTTGCTGGTTGCTTTCTGGGGGTCACTGACTTATGAGTAGGTTCAACCACTCTGCCTGGTCTGGTTGCTGACTCCCAAAAACAGCTTCAAGCAGTCAAAGACCCTTAGAGCATTTTACCCTGGCTGGGTATAGAAATGCTTCAGAAACTGAGGATTTTGAAGTCATTATCTTGTAACACAGAGGTTTTCAGATGGTATGGAAACCTGCAAGTAATTTTTGTGAAACATTAGGAATTACAGGTATTCTTAATGCCAGAAGATTGCTTAAATTTTGAGCAGGTTTAATTTTGTAGTCTTTGATGTCACTGTAAAACACGTGCCTAATGTGTGATAAGTTTTCTTTCTACACATATGCTTGTCTAAACATAAAACTTTAGTAACAATAAAGAAGAGATGAGAAAAATTCTTCAGCATTTTATTATCCTTCAAGAATAGAAAAGTATTTCACCAGTCACTGGCTTAGCATAAGATTACATAAAAATCCACCAAATCCGTCCTTTCTTAGTACCTGCAATTTATAAAATTATTCTCATTTAGGAGAGCAATTTAGGGGCAATATTTTCATTCAACTGCTACAAAATATGCACAAGCTCTCACCCATGTAATTTATAACTTTCTCTCCAACTCCGTCCTGTAACATAATTGCAGGATATATAACAAAAGAGAAATTTGCCACAAAACTAATGGAGCTACACAGTCTTTAATTAGTGCCTGTAATACATGACAGTGCTCTCACAGACAAAATCAGCCTTGCAGGTTAGAATACGGCCAAGTAAGACATTGCTGTATGTAGCCAGACTCACATAATCAGATTGGATGAAATCCACGTATGTACGCTAGGCAGTAAATTCTAGAAATTCATAAAATTTCCTGTATCAAAGGCAACTTATTTCAAAAGGCTGTTGACTTCAACATTTTCAACAATGCAGATAAGACTACAAAAACAGCAGGAGAGAAAATTCCAGTGTCAGCAGTTCTTTAAAGAGAAACTGTAACAAAGCTCCTTTCACTGGTCAAATGCAACACAGAGACCATGTTCAGGTACAGGGTTCTAAGAAAATAAAGGTATTTCATTGTGTCTGATTGCTCCTATGTTTTAAAGGGGATAACAGACACTGTAGAAAAGCATAGTTTATGGGGTTTCATGAAAGCAGAGTTTTCATATGTGTTCTTGTCAAACCAATTCCTTGAAGTGATGTTTCCAGGTCATCTACAGCCCAGATGACCAGGAGCAAGAGAGTAATTAACAATTATTTTTGCTTTGAAATCATTCCACACAGCTCTCCCCCTCTCTGTTTCCTGAAGTTCCAGCATGTTGTTTTCTCATATGCAGTCAGGGCTTTATTGAAGACAAATACAGGAGAGGGCCTGACCACTAAACCTCTGGATATTCAAATTCTGATAAATATAGGTTTTGCACATGTTTGGTTTTTTTTTTTTATATCAGGCTAGCAATTTGTGATCTTCCAGTGTGCAAATACTTAGGACAGCTAAGAAAGCAAATGCAGGGACTGGGTGTATAAACATAAAGACAAATAATTAGGTGTTTGCAGGAAGGGCTATGATAAAAAAATGTTTCCCTTCCTGAACAGATTTGGAATATTTAGTTGATTTAGATGAGCTCACTCCCCAAACTCAGTGGGACTAATTACCCATTCTGACGTGTTTTTATGACCTAGAGCTTTGATTGCAGCTGGGAAAATATGATTTCTATTGACAGATAGATGCAGGAATCACTTCTAATAAGATATAATGAAAGTGCAATTATGTATACACCTGCAAACATTGTGAAATGATGCTCTCTGGCTGTTTCTGCAATTTTGTTTCATTGCACCAATGTTTAAGCAGGGCTCTGTGATTGTGCTTTAACCAGATGAAGTACAAATATTTCTCAAGCCCTCAAACCAAACTAAAACTGCTGGAGACATATAACAATTTCTGTGGGTTTTTAACACATATTTTTAATCAGTGCCTTAAATGTCTGGCACCAGCTGTCAGAACTTTTAGAACCTTTAATACTGTGGTAATACCAAGTTGTTCTCTTTTGGGTTCTCTCCTCATTCCTGAGCTTTTCCTGTGGGAGATGCCTCCCTTCTTGCTGGTGTCATCAGCAAGATGAGTCAAGCATCCCACCTCATGCAGGAACTTCATGCACCCAGGAAATCTGGGATGCTACATTAGCAGAACTGATGGCAGATTTACCTATTCCGAGTGTAATAGTAGTATCCAGCATAACCCTCTGCTTGTATTAAAAGTATTAAAGAAAGCCACACTTTATTAACACTTACAATATTAATCACAAATACTGTAACATCAAAAAGATTACCTGTTGTGTGAGGATAATCCAGTACATCCTAAGGGCTGAAATCTTGCTCATTAAATGCATACTACCTTTCATATTTTGCCTTTTGGTAATTGCTTGAGCTGTGGCAATAGATTCATATGAACAAGCACCTGCAGTTTGTACTTTGTGGAATCACCTGTATGTGGAGTACATTTTTCTTTTGTGGAGCAAATAAGCTTGCCTTCTGTATGCTTAAGGAACAACTGTGTAGAAGACTCTAGCTGATACTGCAGTGGAAATGTAAGCTATTTTGTCAAGCAGGGAGAAACTCTCTGGAGAAAGGTCAGATATTGAGCTTCTCTTTAGGAGGACAGATTAAACACTGATGTTTTTCAGAAGTTTTTTTTTTTCTTGGGGTGGAAGGAGGGGGAGTAAAACCACTTAAATGCCTTTTTTTTTTTTCCTTCAATCCAAAAGGAATTTTTGGCTGTCAAAATAACACCCTGCAGCTTCCCTTTATTTGCCTGTCTCCTTTTTCTGCTGGTGAATTCAATGGGATCAAGTTAAAAACCTTATGCGTTGGCTTTTTAACTTTCTTCTTCATGAGACAGTGTGAAGCTTACAGCTCACAGAATCATAAAATCATTTAGGTTTGAAAAGACCTTTACGATCATTGAGTACAACAATGAACCTAGCACTGCCAAGCCAACCACTAAACCACATCCCAAGTGTCACATCTACACGTCTTCTAAACACCTCCAGGGATGGGGACTCAACCATCTTCCTGGGCAGCCTGTTCTAATACTTGATAACCCTTTCAGTGAAGAAATTTTCCCCAGTACCTAATCTAAACCTCCCCTCGTGCAGCTTAAGACCATTTCCTCTTCTCCTGTCCCTTGTTACCTGGGAGAAGAGACTGACAACCCCTTAGCTCCAACTTCCTTTCAGGTAGCTGTAGAGAGCAATAAGGTTCCCACTGAGCCTCCTCCAGGCTAAACCATCCCAGTTCCCTCAGCAGCTCCCGTAACACTTGTGCTCCAGACCCTTCACCAACTTTGCTGCCCATCTCTGGACGCACTCCAGCACCTCAGTGTCCCTCTTGTAGTGAGGTGCAGCCTCACCAGTGCCCAGTACAGGGGGACAGTCACTGCCCCTGGCCACACTGTTTCTGACACAAGCCAGGACGCTGTTGGCCACCTTGGCCACCTGGGCACACTGCTGGCTCATGTTCCACCGGCTGCCGACCCCCACCCCCAGGTCCTTTTCCTCTAGGCAGCTTCCCAGCCGCTCTGCCCCAGGCCTGTAGAGCTGTGTGGGGTTGGTGTGACCCAAGTGAAGGACCAGGCACTGAGCCTTGTGGAACCTCACACACTCGGCCCATTGGTCCAGCCTGTCCAGATCCCTCTGCAGAGCCTTCCTGCCCTCAGGCGCATCAACACTCCCCACCGCCCCCAACTTTATATTTATTGTCCAATTTCAAGTGATGATTAGAGAGCATTATAGGAGCCATTTGAAAAGCATATTTCCATGAAAAAAACCCCACACCATCCTCCCTTAGAATAAAAGCACTTTCTAGTGAAAGTAATTGGAGCAGTGAGCACAGACTGTTGTTTGATCAGAACTCCAATTGTTACCATATCTCTCATCCTCAGATATATTTCCTTGCCCTTGACAGACAAACGTGTGCAGTTGTCCTGATATGGCCTATTTAGACTGCAGAAACAGAGGAGTGAAGAGCTGAAGACAAAGACAGAAACAACTAGTGGGCAAATAGAAATTCTTGTCAACTAATCTAATTCAATTTTTTCTTTAGAAAATTCCACTCTGATATAATCAAAACATTCCTGGGGAACACTGATTTGTTGCAGAACATCCTGAAAACTTGCTCTGGTTTCCTCTAGCATGTGCATTGGTATTGCAGCCCTGCCCACCACAAGGGTGATCAGATCAGTAGCATTGGGATCCTGGGATCCCTTGAGTGACCTAAGCTCTCAGTTTCGGGTGTGTTTTCATAGTATTAATTAGGGCCAAGGTGAGAGAAGGGCAAATCTGGAAAACATGGGTGGTGGAGTCAGAGGAAAAGGGGTGGCAAGGACAGGAGAGACCAAGCTGTGTGCCTCGTTAATGTTGCACTGCACAACCTTTAGGAGGAAAGACATCAGTGATCAGGCACAGAGTTTGCTGGAGGCCTTTTCTGACAGCTGTTGCCAATTACTGTCTAGGATTGAATATGCAGGAAGGGCTGTATGGTGCCTTCAAACACCGTACACCTGCAATTGCTCATTAACCTGATTCTCAGAGTAAATCCTCACACCACAGAAAAATTGCTTGGGCTAAATTATTTAGTAATAAACATCCCCTGTTTAAAGAGCTTAAGCCTAAGCAGCTTATTTTGAGTAAAAAAGATCAAGACTCAACCACCCAAGTGATTCAGCTGGCAGATCTGAGCAGTACTGACCTCGCACAGGAGCAAGCAAAGGTCTGGCAGCACAACCATAGCCAGAAGCAGATAGTTACCTACCTTACCAGGACCATTTCTTTCACAAAGTGATACTCAGAAAATGCACAGAGGTTTTAGGCAGGCACTTCCCTGAGAGCCATGCGTGCACTGAGATTCATACAGTTAATTCTCATGCAGGCTTATAAGAATTGATCCTTACATGAGCATCAGTGGGGTTCTTTCCCTGTGTGCTGTCGAGGGATGGTTGTGGAGTGAAAGGTCCCCGTAAAATTATTGCATGTGACCAAGAAAAACTACAGTGAAGGCAAAAAAAAAAAACCCACCAAAAAACCAAAACTATTAAAAAAGATTTTAGTGAAGAGCTTTGCACAGAGCAAATGTAGCATGGCGTTAGAGAGAAGAAAAGAACCTCGGTTATAATAAAATACATTAAAATCCGAACCACAGCTTTAAGTATTTGCAGAGTTTGCCTGTCCTTTAGAAACCCAGGCACATATTCATCTCAAGGACAGCTACAGGAGGGAGTCATGCAATCACTGCTGTTAGTTATAATTACAGGTACTGGGAAAACCTGTAATTCCTTCACTTATCCTGATGAGTTAGTAATAGTTTAATGGAAAAAAAAAAAGGTACAATAGGCTATGCAGTGGAAGGTATTAGAGGATACATTTGTAATACTATTTTGTTATCCCTGTTTAATGAGAATCAGCTATGAAGACAATTGCTTTTTCTCCTTGTTTATCAGATTGGGTTTGTACAAAAAGCTCTGCTATTGGCACATTATCATCAGTACAAAAGCTATCACTATGCTTGTATTTTATTATTTTCTTACACCTTTGAGAAGTAGTTGTTGCTCTTAAGGTTAAAAATTAGCTACAATCAGATTGTAAGACTGTGTAGTATTTCCTATGCAACATCATTGTAGCTTACATTACTGACAAGGACTGTATCAGAACTACAGGAGGCAGCTAAATAAATATGATTAATTCAGACTAATGTTGATTTGCCACCTCCTAACCAAATGAATATTCAGAAGAAAAGATGACAGGAACTAGTATTGAAAAGCCCACCAAATCCCTAGTGAACCTAGGATACTAACCTGACATTTTTAACAGTGTCACTGATTTTGCCTGCAAGATCAGTAATCACCATCATCCAAAATGCATTTCAAACTCTCCAATACTCAACCATCCAGATGCCAGAATCACCATAAAAATGGCAATAGTATATACCAAAAATCCAAAGACCAAGGAATCTTATCCTTCATATCTTGCCACATTCATAGTGTACCCAAAAGCTGTGAACCAACTAAGTCCTAAATAAAGCCATATAAGGACAAACCAGCATCCTTTAAAGTGTTTATGTTATCCATCAAAGAATAACTTTAACCAAATGAGGAAAGTCCCTACCAAAATAGATTAAATGTCTAAAGATACCGTGAAGTATTACATGTGAACTCATCCAACACAAAACCTACTCTCAGTAACGGTAAGCCACACGTTAGAATATGCCACCTCATACACCACAGATATTAAAACCTTGTAGGAAGCCATTTAACAATTACTAGCTGCTTTGAAATAAAATTGGACTATGGGAATTTTTTCTCTTTCTGATGTTTCAAGCAGAAATGCAAACTCTCCAAACAAGCCACAGGAAGCAAGTGAGTGCCCCACGGACCAACACATGCCAAATAGACCAGGACTGGAACTTACATAAACCTTACAAACCTCCCCACAACAGCAAACAAATAAAAATCAGTGCATCTTTGTGATAAAAATCTGTTGGCAAAAGTCCTGGGCACAATGTATAAGGACTAAGACAAGTAAGCTGGGGGGGAACCTTCAGGCAGCAGGGATTGCCGACAGGGTTTGCAAACAAGGCGGGAGCAGGCTGGGAAATGAGGTCTGGGTTAATAATGCCAATGCTGGAGAACGGCTCAGACTTCATATGGGTGCTTAAACACAGAGGCTCAGTGCAGGTAATGGTTTGATGACATACAAACACTTTCACTGAGTCCTACCTCAAGTAACCTTTCCCTGAAATGATAATCTACTGTTATAAGCAATAACTCTTTGTCAACTTTTCTCCAGAAAAAAATGCATAACTTCCTGCTTCTCCCTTGATAACCATGCATTTTATCTTGTCTAATTGATAAATATAATTAAGCTTAATATAATTAAGTTAAAGTCAGAACAAGTGTTCCCAAACACTAATTATTTTGAAGTTTGCTGATTCTAGTTCAGACTCAAAAAAAGGTACCAAGATGCTCAACTTCTTTCCAACTCTCTAGGTTTTTCTACAAAGAGATATTATTCTCTGCAGACACGGCCTACAACACACCCTTAGGTTATCAAATCCTCTTCAATATGAGGATAAAAATAACAACATGCATAGTTGAATCAGCATAGCCAGGAGGAAATCTGAGTTCCACTGTGTTATCCAGGGAAGGAAAATGGACAAAATTGCAATGAATTAATCGACGGAGCATGTTTAAGGTATTAACAACACAGGGAAGGAGAAAAAAGCCATTGCCATAGCTGAAAGGGATATAGAAAACCTTTAAAAAATAGTGTCTATTTCTAAAGTTATTTGCTCTGGTTTTATATTGCTATAGGTCATTGATTTGAACCACCCCATAGGCTATACCACTGAGGGTGAGATTAGAATGGCATATACTGCATTAAACATCACTAAGCTTGCAATGTCTGCAGGGACTGTAGCAAGGACAAGAACTGATTCCACTGGAGACATCAACTGCACTTCTCAAAGCCAGGCTATTTTCATTGATTGCTCTCTCTATAGTTTTAGTATTTTAATTTGAGCAACAAGATTAGTAAATTTAGCCTATGGGTGATCCCAACTAAACATAAAAAATATTCTGCTCAATATTGATGATGACATTACATTATACACAATGAACTCAGAGGAGAATCAAAATAAAGCAAAAAAAAAAAAAAAAAGAAGAAGATTTTGAAAAATTAAATGAAGCTCAGTAAAGGAAGTAAAAAATAAAAATCTAGGAGCTGTATTTGTCAAAGCCATCCAGTTAGAGGGAGATTCCCACGAGCCTTCAGCAGCTGCAGCATCCACTTCTGCTCTTTTTGTAACTCAGAAATATAAAACAAATATGCAACCAAAACGAGGCCTCTCAGTTTTCGTTAAGAACAAACCCAAGCATTCTGGAAGGATTTTATTTGAAAGTTTCTACTCAGCTCACAAACCAAAATCTGACAAGAGGATGCCACATAGTATCTTGCTCACTGACCTACGTTTTGTCCTTATCAGAGATCTTGTTGGTCTCAAAGCTGATCTACCTTTTACCTCTATAGCCTGGCATCTTGAGGAGCACGATGATGCTGTCATCCCAGTAATCACAGTTGGTATCCAGCTGTGGTATAGCCAGAGTCTTTTACGAGAAAATGTGTGTGGGGGGTTTGTTTTTGTTTTCTTTGGGGTTTTGTTTGGTTGGGGGGTTTTTTGGTTTTTTTTGGTTTGTTTTTTTTTTTCCATTTCCTAATGATGAAAGGTCTAAGAGGAATTAGGAAAGGACAGTCAGTGCATTTCACAGTGACAGCCTAGGACAGTCTCAGCTGACAAAGTCTCTTGTCAAAACTGATGTAATGGCTGTTCTTTACAAGGACCTTATTGCCACTTTGCTTCAGAACCCTCCTTAGCCTTAATGGAATTATAAACAGAACAGAAAGTTTTCCAGATTACCTCCTGTACTGGATCCCAAGTCATCACAGGGAGGTACCCTGTAGCTTTCTAACGCTGCCACCCTCAGACACCTCCACTGCCCGGTTTTAACACATGCCTGCTGTTCAGGTGCCAGTGGCCATAGCAGAGGTTGTGGCATCAGTTGTGCAGTGAGAATATGCACATATGTTTGATAACAACTGAATTAAATTGTTATGTGGTCTCTACCATTACTAAGAAGAGAGAATAGGTGCAGTTCCTCATGGTTGCTGATGGTTTTCAAGCCTGCTTCAGTGTAGAATACAGCCAAGTCAGTAAGTTAGTAGCAAGAGAGGAATAGTATAGGGCACTATCAGTGAAAATTAACTGTTGAGGCAAACAAAGAATGACAAAAGTTGTCTTTCCTGTTTGAGTTTGACTATACTTCATTTACATGTGAGGTTTTCTGAATTATTCATCAGAATCTTTTTAGTACCAGGAGGTATGCAGCTGCAGGCTGAGCAATTTCTGCATCCGCTATACCACAGAAATGGTTTGGCAGAGGAGCCTACTGGTTGCTGAATAGCTATTCACAGCAACAAAACCAGGACTTAAATGTATCCAATACTGGTTGAGTTTCTGCTTTTTTTGTGGGGTTTTTTTGTGTGTGTGTTTTTTTTTTTTTTTAATAATTGGTAATAACAGACAAAAATAAATGGGGGAATAAAACAATGGATGACAATACTGCTATGAAAATTGATAGATGTAGAACATATCTCTGTCTACTGACTGCTATGGTAACTTGTATTGGGGATGAGAGTTTCACAGAAATCACCTTTCTCTATTTTTCCCCAGCTGCTCTAATGGCCCTTTTCATTCTACTGGGTGGTTCTTGACTATAATAATGAATTTCTACAGGGCTCATTAAAATCAATACTCTATTTGACAATGTAAAAGTGCTTGAGATCTGCACTTACTCGTTGCATATTTGCTATCTGGCTTTAAGAAAACACAGAGTCAAGTACTGCAATCATATTAGCAGTTTTCTTTTTTCCTTGCTGTTATGTTTTCTGCAAACAATTTCAAGAATAAAAAAGATCACTTAAATTAAAAAAAAAAACCAACAAACAGATGGTTGGTTTATTTGTATTACTTAATGCATAGGCTAACAGATTTTAAACTTTCCTTGAGAAAGAAGACAAGCCAAATATTGAATCAGCTATTTTCTTCTCTGCTTTGCACCTCTGGAGTTAAGTGAAAGTTGTAAACTATCTTTTGACATCCTTTACCTTATTGGTACAAATCAAGCAGATGTACTGGTGTAGGGACCCCAAAATTTCCATCAGAAAAGAAGAAAATAGATAAAGACCAGTTCTTCTAAATAAACAATCTCTTTGACCCTTCACAAATTGAGTCAGATGTTCCAGATGGGCCCTTAACGATTCTCACTTGAAGAAACATAAGTTCTAACAATCAGTTTATGGTAATTTGAGCCAGTCAGAAATTTTCATTGGGAAAAAAGATACAGTTTCAGATTTGCCATGTTCCTCAGGTAAGCCTATATCAGTAACATTTTCTGTGGACACTTTTCTGTGCAGATGTTCCCTGCCAGCTTGCCCCTGGTGGCTCACATAGCTTCTCATTTGCTAATTAACACCTGTCAGCTGAAGAGCCAAAGTTTCAGCATATGCTGAAAGTTTAGTCTCATAAACACCAAACCTTCGATTCTCCAGAAATTTGTGCTCCAAAAAAATGCATGAAAGTTGCAGATGATTATCAAAATCTTTCTCTTTCTTCACATACCCCTCCAAAAAAAAAAAACAAAACCAAACCAAAACCTGCAAACCAAAACAAAGTGGAAGTTTCACCCTTACCCAGCTGTAATGGTAACAGAAAGCAAGATCTGGGCAAACTGGAGATGCAGGAGTATCCTACTGGCACAGGCTAATAGAAAATGCCATTAATATGGCAACACCTTTCTGAGCTAGCCATGAAACATTTTAAGTGTGATTCATGCATGACAAGCAAAAGTTTTAGTTGTAAGGTTTCATTTTTCTTGTGTTTGAAGATGTTTGTGAATTTGTACAAATTACTCAAGAAGAACTTTAAAGAAGCCAGAAAGTTAAAACCCCAGATTTGTAAACACAATGAACTGCATTAGGGCATGGGTCTGCCAGACTTTGTTGCATTCATTGTGTTATGGAATCCTCATCATTGGAGATATTAAAAATTTAACAAGATAAGGCTCTGTACAACCCAGAGCATCAAAGTAAGCCCTGCTTTGTGCAGAAGGTGGGACCTGCTAACTTCCTGAGGTCCCTTCAAACTGGGGACTGGTGTCCATTATCCTGTGATTCTCTTTTCACTTGGTGCTTTTCTAGTGTCTTGGTTTTGGGGGGTGGAGTATCATCTCTGTTGTCAACCAAAAGTAATCAGAAAGCTAAGTTAGAATTTCTTACTCACTCTTTTGTCCTCTTAATTACCACTATTTACTTAAGTTTTTAAGTTACTCACCCACAACTGAACATTTTGTGTCTTCTACTTTTTTCCCTGGTTTTGCATGTTCCAAAGTCACACACATAGGACACAGCACTGTTGATGCTATTTTTAAAGCTACTGCCAGTTAGTTTGGGATTTAAGTACTTTCTGGTGGGATAGCCAGGTGATTTAAATGCTGATCTGAGACACATTGCTTGCGTATGTGACAGTAATTTACACTGGGATTTGGAAAATGTGAAGATCTGTCCACAGCAATCTTTGTAATGTTTCACGGTTCTACTGTAGCATCAAACATGTTGCCATCACTTGCATCTTAGATGTAATTGTGATGTTTTCTTTTGGTCTAATAGGCAGGAAGAGGTGTCAGCATTTGCAAGTTGAATGATTCACTAAGCATTATTATTTCATTTATCTTTGCAGTGCCGTAGTATTTGGTGATATAATGCTGGGCTGTCAATCTGCTGCCAGCTTTTGTGCTGAAAATCTTCAGAGTAATCAGTTTGTTAGATATAGACTAATTTTTCTAAGTTTCTGCAATTATTTCTTGTCATTCTCAGTGTCGTTCATGGCTGGAGCAAAAGTAACAATAGACAAAGCTTGAGTTTTGTGTTTCGGTGGTAGCCACAGGAATATCAGACAATCTTGTGGCTACATCCACCTATTGTTTCTAATTTTGCAATTAGCATTCACTTAAGCTCTCTCAGAGATTGAGTGACCACATGAGAGGAACACTTAACCTGTAGTGGGTTAGTAGGCTGATTTCTACCAGCAACTATGTTTCCCTTAAATATCAGAATTACTGTCACTTATATCTCTTGTTCTTGCAAATACAGCAACAGTTTATGGTGTTTCTGGTCACAGTGAACCAACAAGAATCCAGCACGTATTGGACCTATAGTGCTGTATCAGGGCTGAAAGTCTACTTGGTTGCTGAAGCATCCCAAGGCAAATAATTTTTAATACTGAAAGTCTCTACTATGTTGAAAAATATTCTGGGACATGTTCACACTGCCATCTACTTTGATCACTAAACAATCAGGAATCTGCTGAGAAATAAAAGCATTATTTCAGTGTTCCTCAGGCAACTGGAATTATAAAAAAAAAAGGAAAAACTTCTTCTGATTGTAAGTTGACAAAATATTTCAATATGAAGCCACATAGATATACAAAATTTTTCCTTAATATATGCAAAAATTAAGAACCACATACAACTTGAAAGATCATATCTTCATAACCACAGACTAGAGTCAAGGACAGGAAAGCTTATATTGTGGCAATTAGTGTAGCATATTGATGTTCACTATTGCCGGTAAAGTCTTGGCCAGAATACTATGATACATTCACAAAAGTGCTCTTAAATTCACCTGGTCTCTTGTAAAGTTATTACAATACTAGCTGTATGCTACATAAGCTTCCCTGCACTTCAGTCCCAAAGCAAGACGAGGTGATGTGATATTCAGTACAGTAACTGTGAGAGTTACTCAGGCCAAAAAGGAAAACTTGCCCACTGTCTCCCCTGGTCCAATGGAGGTTGACAGAATGTGTCACCACTGTCCCTTTGGTCTCTCCTTGCTTATCTCCAGAGACCTGGTTCCACATCACACATGTACTGGTTTACTCTTGAGCATCTTACTGAAGCAAGCCAAATAATTGTGTTTAAGAAGCCAGGACAGAGATCATCCCAGGGTGTGCTCCTGATGGACACTAGTACAGCCTGTACCATCTTAATCTCTGGCAGGGCTCACACTCTTGGACTGTCTTATGTTGATGGGTGCATGGTATCTTCCCTTAGCGCCATGCTATAAGAGTGCCACACCAGCAGACTTTGAGATAACCCTCCCATTATCTGTAGCTTTCTGAAAAAAAGACAATCCACATAAAAATTATTTCTGGTTTTTTTTTTTTCTTGTCACCTGTTGCACAATATAATGCACAGATAGTGCAGGTGAAATATCTAGAAGCCAACCCATCACTGCTAGCGACTCTATGTTTTATACTCATTTGACAAATAGGGCCTTGAAGAAGGGCTGTTTGGGTGGGATTGTGGCCATTCCCCTCCATGAACTCTGGCCATAAGCAGGCTGCATGAATCGGACCACAAGAAATGGATGAAGGACCATGATATCTGCCTGGTGCAACTGAGAAAGATAAACAGTCTCCATAGACCTGGCCTCTGGGAAATACTGTGTAAATCTTGTAACCCAAATATTAGGATCTATTCCATGATGGGATGTATGGTAGAATTGCTGCAGATACCATTCTGTCTGTTCCTTTTTTTTTTTTTTTTTTTTTTTCTGCCAATAATTTAAAGGTTTCTGGTAATATAAACACTATTCTGTTTTTGCCATACTTAACGTACATATCAAGGTAGTTCAGTGTTGGTATAAGCATAAGTTACTGATTACTCGGTAAACTATTTAAACCTTCCAGACTGCAGAGCTCCCCAGAGATCTTTTTGACCATTAGTTTTGACCAAACTAATATTTTGAGGCCACTCATGCTTTTTGCTTAATCATAAGATGTCTTACACTTGACTATAAGCCAATAAGCAGAATAACAAGAACAAATAGGCATTGACTCCAAACTAACTTGAGAAAACCTCTGAGTTTGTTGCATGGCCTTGTACTGGGAAAAATTTCTAGCAACATTCAGTTGAAAGTTAGCAGAGAATGTTGCTGTCTTGGCAGAATGCTTCTAAGCTCTGCCCTTTGGGTGGGGAACTGACAATCATGTAAATGGAGGCAGTGATCTTCCGGCTGGTCATCAGACAGAGCATGAAAGATC
>JAVJGJ010000037.1:45661850-45674038 GCA_035590215.1 Microhierax caerulescens | reverse complement strand
GTTGAACTGGGGAGCCCAGAGCTGGACACAGTACTCCAGATGTACCCCACCAGGGCAGAGCAGAGGGGGAGGACAACCTCCCTGGACCTGCTGGCCACACTCCTCCTGATGCACCCCAGGATCTTACTGGTCTCATTAGCCACCAGGGCACACTGCTGGCTCATGGCCAGCTTGCTGTCCACCAGGGCTCCCAGGCCCTTCTCCGCAGAACTATAGTATATGGTACTACATATAGTATATTAGAGTTGCATTGTTAATATGCCACAGAATTAATCACATATACAGCATAGATAGTGATTAAAACATTTCTGCTATAAGCTGAGAACCTTTTTCTACTGAAAACCCAGCATTTTCATCCCAGGCACGTTGGTGGAACATTGTTTTTTTTCAGCAGGATGAAGGAATAGAACATGTAAATAAAAATTGTTCTACGAATTTGAAGATGTTAAAAAAACCTATTTTGTTACAACTATGCCCAAAATTTAGTATCCGATACAGTGGTTTAAATCAGAAGAAATCTGATGGAAACCTATGACATTACTTCTGCTTCACTTTGTTGAAGTAATAGAATAATCTTCCCCTTCCAGAAAAAGTATCTGGATTTCTCAGAAGCCTTGCCGAGACCTTCTGTGAAAACAAATAACCTTCTTTAAAGAAAAAAAACAGGGAGAGTCAGATAGATCATAGAGGCCACAGAAGTATTTATTATCATTTTTACTGATATTGTCTGATCTGTCTGGAACAAAGTTATAAATTAAGGGGTGAGGATCCTATTACTGTATGTAAGTTGCCACGTAGGTATGTGTCATGACAATGTCATAGGGTGTTTCTTCTCCAGCAGTCCAGATGGGTGAACAGCTGGTCACCCAGTTCAGATGCAGCACCTTTGCTGTGACATGTCCTGCTGGAAAGATTCTGTGACAAGGTGTCAGTCTAACAGGCTGGTGTTGAAGAAGTAGGCTAATGCCTGATTTGATTTATATCCTAGAACTTTTACTCTTCCAAGCTGGAAAGATTTCCCACCTTCTTCCATATCCATCCTCACTAATCATGCATGGCTATCCACCTGAATGACCCATCCTCATGACCTGTCAGCTGAATAGTGGCTGATCATTTCTCCCAGATGCTGGTAGTGTACTATTTAAAGCCATCCTAGCTCAAACACATGGTGAAAGGGGTTTTGACTGGATGTGACAGGAAAAATCTGTGCTGAAGGGAATGGCTCTGTTGCTTACGCTCTGTTGTCTGTGTAGTGGCACTGGAGAAGATCTGGGGTGGTGTCATACCTGCTGCCATCACAGAAGGCCATGTGTATCCCAGGGGTCTGGAGTCACCGTGGCCAGGCCTATGGAGATGTCTGGATAGCCTGGTAGCATGTGAGTGCCATTCAAGTGGCACTTGATTCTTGTGTATAGGCAGTGGATTGGAAATGTTCCTGTTAACGAGGGGGTGGGATACAGTCCCTCCCAAACCTTGTTTCATTCATTTCCTGTTAAGACAGCAGAGATGATCAAGAAAGGTTTGTGAAATTGTTTCCAAATCTTCCTACTTGTCCTCCAGCCTTTGAATCTTTATTCTTTTTTATGCACATTCCTGTATCAGAACTGGTCCTTGGCTGAGAAGGATGTGGGCTAGTTTGGCTTGAGGCAGAAATTGACCAAGACATATAACTCTGAAGAGATCTAAAATAAATATAATCTAGAAGTTTACGTGCTTGCATATAGCAGCTATGCAGAAGGCTTTAAATACCTCCAAAAGTTCACAGCAGTTTCTCCTTTCTACCTGAAGTTAGTGTATGCAGATTACTGTATCACAATGGACCCCCTACCGCCCCAAAAATTCTCAGGTAGAAAAGTTGCTATCAATTTGATATCTTGACAAGAAATAGAGAAGCCTTGTGTGACATACAATAAAGGATTTGTCATGAATCAGACTCTATACAATTGAGAATAAAAAGTCTTTTTAAACTTTTCATAAATCATTTAAAATTAAATGTTTCTAATTTAGGGCAATTATGCAAATATTTCTTCAATGAATGAAGACCGTGGTATGTTTAGCATATTCCATTAATGCAAACTTCACTCAGTTTTTGTCTGGTATGATTGAGGCTGTCACTTAGAAAGAAGAAGCTATTCAATAAAAAAAAGAATATTGGCACAGAACGCTAAGTATATTCCAGTACTTGGTGAAGATGGAAGTAAAATGTGTGAGAAGGGTAGGTATTCAAATACTGTTCTACCTAACAAAGAACAGCACTAATATAGTTTTTAAAAGTATCCTTTTCTTGTGGAAGAGTTTAATTAAAAAAGAAAAATTAGGGACTAAGCAAATTATTGTGCATATACGCTTTTCATGTTTTTCCGTTAAATGTCATCAATACATCTTATACATCTTAATCTTTTTTGCTATATTTATTCTGTTTCACTTACTTGTCATTCATTAGTTATTAGTTATATCACTTCTGACATCACCAAGGCTGTTGCAATGGGACTTTTCTGGAGCCTTCTGTCACTTTTGCCTGACTTTGGGGAAAGAATTTTTCACTACTTCAAGTTAGATGTATGTAAGCTTGAGGAAACATCCCTATTCATGTACATGGCTTAATATATTCATCAAAATGTGCTGGTTATTTTATAATCAACATAAAAATGCAAGATCCCTGTTTCAGTTGGCTTTGAATTTGAAGAAGAAATAAGTAGCTGGAAGATGTGCTGGAATGAAATAACATTAGAAAGGCCTTCTAAGACAACATAGAATTTTCCTGCTATGAATGTAGGTTCTGTTTGCTGGGGGAAATAAATGTGTTTGTTTTTTTTTCTGAAAGGAAACAAGCTTTTGATCAGTTTTGTACATTCCTTCTGTAAATGTGTGCAGGAGGCATGAATTCCATAGAATCAACCATTCCACAGTGAAATACTGTCCTAGGTCTATAAAGAGGACCTAATAAAAAATCAAGCATTTTGTTCTTAGGTAGAAAGATGTATTAGAGGATGTACATGAGAAATACAGGAAGGTGCCCAGGAAGTTTAGAGGGAACACTGCAGAGATTAGTCCTAGAAGATCCATGATGCATAAGGAAACATACGCCAAATGAGTTTCCTCAAAACAATGATTTTGCTATTGCATAGCCAGGTCTGTCAAATATAGCAGAAGATGCTGAATTGCACTTTAGAGACAAATTAATTGCAATCATAATTATTGTAGTTAAATACCCAATGACTCCTACACTTCAGCATTAATTCTTGGGTTTGGTCTGTTATAGTAATTTTTCATGTTAATCATATGCATTCGTGTTCATCAAGAGAACTATGTACCTTTTCAAACCTTGCAGTTAAATGTACACGGTTTGTTATAGAAACACTGAAATCCAGTATTGGTTTATTGGTATTTCCTCAGAAAAGTTACATGTGGCACCTCGTATAGTTCATGTACTTAATTTCCTCTGTGACCAGAGACAAAACTAGGATGGTTGCTCTTACATTTCACAAAAAATGTTGCAAGTCCATGCCCTTGTTCATGCCAGACCACCTCTACTCTGGAGAAATAAAACTGTGTGAAAACAGCTGTAGCATCAGCCCAGCTCTTGCATTTGTCTCCAAGTCTGTTTATGGTACCAACCATTGTTTCCCCAAAGAAGTTCTCTCCTTCCTAGATGCCACTTAAAGGTTCCTGAAAGACTCACCGCCTGATTTTCCTGGTAGGTAATAAACCTTTTGGGCAGATATATATAGTGATATCATGAAGTGTAGCGTGCTTTTAGGATACATATTAGATGTATGTTCCAAAAGGTCCTAGGAATGGCAGCTACTCATCCAGACATCTCCCCCACCCTCATTAAAGATATCTGGGCTGTGTTTTTCAATATTTGAGTAACTTTATTAAGAAATGAAAGCTGATTGATACAGTAGCTCAGATGTTTTAAATTAGCAATGTGGGGAATCACATAGCTTATGAGCTGAAACTCTTTCCAGCTATTGTAGTCATATGTGCTTAGAGTTTTATTAATTTAGTTTGCTTTGTAATTTGTGAAAAATGTCTGCAAAATGGAAAAACAGCTGCGGCTCTAAGTAGAGGATTCTGGGTAATAGTTAATAGAGCTATTATTTAGGGTTGAGTGTACTCAACAGCTGAATAGATCTGAATCTGTGAAACATGAATTCAATTAATATCTTTGTCTTATGTTTTGGCCACATTCAAGTGGGTTGAGCAGAGCAAAAGGCATAGCAGATCTCTATTTTTCTAGTCAAAGCACTTACTTTACTGGCAGCTGCTCTAATTAAGGATGTCTGAGTAAATGCAGTTTTCATGCTTTGTAAAAGAAAATGTTTTCTTAATGCTACATTTGGATTTGTCATGCCTGTGTACAATGGTACAGATGGGTAAGTCCTCCGGCACCAACATCAGAGGCTTTCTACAGTGATTCAGCTGTCCTGAGCTGTCAGTACCCAGCTGTGGAGATGCAGGATTTGGCTGCTGTCAGATAGTGTAGAGGGGTAGGGGGCTCCCAGCAGCTTTAGGGTTCTCACCCAGACAGGCATCGCCCTCGGGAGGAGAGGGATGTGCTCCAGCAGCTACAGATCCTCAAGTTCTCCATTAAGAGTCAAGGACAGAGAACGATAAGAAAGGAAAAAGTCTTCTATAACTTCTGTAGAATTGAGGTTTCAGCTGGGTTTCTGTAGGGGAATGAGGGCAGTGGGCTGATTGACATCGATATCATGCAGCTGTGACCCTGCCCCGAAGGCAGTGGGTTGATTGACACAGATGATGTGCAGCTGTAGCTCGTTCTGCCAAGTGATTAAATAGCCCTGAGGAGTGTGGGTTGGATGGAGGAGGAGTGTGGTCTGGCCTCTGGAGGATGCAGATGGTAGAATCTGACCAATGGTAAAGCCTGATAGTTTGATTGTGCTGCAACAGGTTTCCAAGGGAAGCTGGAGCTTCCCAGAGAATATTTTCCCTGTATTTTGAGTGAGTTCTCAAGCTCTAGAGATGGAGGATAGTAAAGGTGTATTTTACATCAGTTTTGAATGATGACAGCATGGGGCTTATCTGCATTATGCAGCAGTAGCTGACATCTAACACAGAAACTCTGGTTAAAAGTTTTAGCCGCTTTTGAGTTAGAGAAAAAATCTAGCTATATCTCTTTCAGAGAAAAACATAGAAATGAGCCTGGGATTCCACTCCTTTCAGCCTAATGTCTTAAAAGCATTTGTTCAGACCTAAGATTCAATCTGTTGCTCTGATAGCATATAATCACAGGTTGACTAGGAATTTTTTTCTCTTTTTCCTCATCTTTGTTTTCAGACTTAGTCTTAACCACTTTCACAGGATAAGCCTTGTCTGTAATTGCCTCAGCTCCAACACAGCTGAAAATTAATCCTTGTTTGCTTCCACAGCTGCAGTTTCCTTTCAGAACTGATTTTGCGTCTATGGAGCACCAAGGACTGCAATTTTCTTGTGTGCCTTGTGTTGCTGGTTTTTTCCTTGCCTTTTTAATGAGTTTTTTTACTTGTGCTCATCTTGTTCTTAACTCTAGACTTGGGAACAAACTCAGATAAGTCTAGTGATAATTCTTGGTGATAAACCTGCAGAATGTAGCCCAGATGGGAAAAGGTGCCTTAAAACTGGTAAGAAGATGGCTATAAGTACCAGAGCCAAATAAACACATTTTTAATTTCCCACTGCAATACTCTGGGGATCTAATAGCGCAATCAAATTGTCATGGGACCTCAAGATTTGTATTTGTTGCACATTGATTAAAGATTGATTTTTCTGTTTTTCATCTATAATGGCATTTGGACTTACAAAGGGGTGCAATTTATATACCTGACCCGTGTGATAAACAGAGGACTAAATGTCACAGACCTCTTGAGAGCTAACTGCCCTGAAGCATTTCTGCTTAGCCAGCTCAACATGGGATTTCATGTGCCATTTTCTGAAGAATTAGTTGTCAATATTAAGAGGGGGATATTGAAGCACAATGATTCTGGGGTTTGAGAAGAGGTGAAATATGGGTTATGATTAACTGTCAGCAGTTCCAGTTTTGACATTGGGGTGAGTTATTTTTTTCAGTTATTACTTAGTCCACTAGCTTACAGGTCAGACTTTTTCTGACAGATTATCCTGAACTCAGGTCTTGTAGGCAGGAATATAGTTACGCATATCTAATGGCACTTACCTTTTCTGTCAGGCATCAAAAGTGATGAGGTAGAGTCTTTTTTTAATACACAGAATTTCACAAAGGTGCTAGGGCTTGGATAAAGAAAGGTCATTCTTTTCTTTGAATAAAATGTGCTTGCATGGATGAGGACAAAATATCTCCAGCATTTCATATCTTGGTGGATAAACTGCTTGCAGTTTCTAGGAGGTACACAAAACAGGGCTGCTTTTTTAGCTAGGAGATACACAAAACTGGTTTGCACAGTTAGACAAAAGTGCGAAGGATAATGGCTGTTTAAAGAAATGAAAAGAAGATATAAAGGACTGAAATGTACACAGGAATACACATAATCCTTCCTGGTTTTGATAAATGCCAGAAATATCATCTCTCATATATCTGAGAAAGGGACTTCACATACATAATCATACACATAATAGATAGTTTGCAGCTAAAGGTCCTCACCGGAGTCAAATCCTAGAATTATGGTTATCATCATGAATAGACTAATACAGGTGGGTGAAATCATTCTTTCTGGAACTTGGGTATGTTCCCACATGAAAGGGTTTTGTTTAACCATGATGTAACACAGATCCATTAACAAAACTCTTACCCTGTCATTTCATTTTCCTTTTTCCTGACATCAAGTTTTACCAGGATCAATCTAATACCATGAAATTTCAGGCATGTCTCTAATCTCAAAAATAAGTTGAAACAAAGAATTTTTATGATTGACTTGTAGAAATAGAGTGGAAGCGTAAGAAATTATCATGGAGCAATATTTCATTCAGGTAAAGATGACCACTGTCTTCAATGTCATTGGTCTGCTAAGTCATACACTGAATATACCCTAAAGAATGATAAAATAAACTCACATTATTGATGTAGAAAATCTAGAATATGGCTTGTGTAGGGATGTGCATTCCAGGAGTGTCACTCATGACACCTCTTAAAGCAAGTGTGTTAAAAATTTCAATCTTACAGCTTCATGTGCACTTGGTAGGCAAAAAAAGCAGTGCTCCAAGTCAGCCAGAGTTTCCTGAGTGCTCACATTTGTTCTTTGCCTAGCAAAACTTTACTTCACTTTATAGATCTGAAAACAGCAATAAAGAAGGCAGAAACAATTAAATCCCAGATTAACTTAAAACAGTTAAGGAAGAATCTACTTATCTTTCTGTAGTGCTCACTCCTCCATATTTCTCTGTTGTGCCCTGAGCTGCCTCTTTTATCAGTTTTGACTTGCAGTGCATCTCTATATCAGGGGATTCTCAGTGATGTTTATCACTTATAAATATTAAATCAGTTAATTACAATTGAACATTATGGTGGTAAAAAACCTTCCTGGACCTAACCTGAAGATATCAGCAATTAAATAGTTGTTATATATGTCTAGAGTCAAAGCACTCATCTGAGGCAGGACGTTTTAACTAACCTAAGATAAGTTTTACAGTGGTATCTGTCCCAGTCTGTTGTACGTTATTTTTTTCTATTAGTTGGTTTGGTCGGTGGCAGAAATTATTCAGATATCCTTAAGATTTACAACTTTATTTCAATGGGGTTTTTACTATGTGATTTTACCTGCAGTTACAAAGCAGTCTGCTGAAGTATTCTTGTGGACTTTTCCTAAACAGCTGTCATTCTGAACAGCTCATGGCATGGCACCCCAGATTAATACACCTCAGTCCAGAAGTAATGTTTAAGGAGAACCCCAGAAATGCTGTATACAGTCTACTGAGATTGAAAGATTGTAGCAGAATCGTTCTGAAATTAACTTTTGTTCAATGCTTTAAGACCTTTCATGATAAAAGCTGTGCTTTTTTTTATTGCACTGTCCAGATTTCAAATGTCTGTGACCATTGTTCTCAAATAATATTTTATTTTGCAGTTACTGCTTCACTTGCTTTGTCCTCTGCATTTCTATAGCACCAAACAAATGGATCGTAATTATACTCCAGCAATCTATTTGTGTAAGAAAAGAAAAATACAATTCAGAGCACAGAGGTAAAACAAAATGCAAAGCAAAGACACCTTTATGCCTGTGAAATTCTTCTTGGGAGCATAAATAAAATATTCTGTGTTGCTTTAACATACAGATGTGTTAACTGAGAAGTGTTTGTTCTAAAGGATGAACAGTCAAAATTTTTATTTCATCTATTGAAAAGGACTATTTATAAAAGAGAAAACTGAATTTCTCTTGAAGCTGGAATGAATATGCACTACTAAAACTGTACAAACTCATAGTAGTCACTAATCTAGCAGAAATGCAACACTGTGCTGTAAGTGTACTTATCTCTGTCTGGATTAGGAGTGTGTGTGTAAATAAGCAAACATTGTACCAGATCTGAATAATTTCTTTTAATCAGTCACTCAGGTCCTGTGCCAGCAGTCAGCAGATAGATGTATATATATTACCTCTGTAGATATTACATTGGTTTCTGGATTCAGGGCACTGTGGGGTTTTTTTGTTTGTTTGCTTGTTTTTTTTAATTGGAGCTGTGTGTATGAATTATGAATGCAAGCACAAGAGCTGGCTACAATCCAGGGGACCTGCTGAGGTGTTTGATTTGTTGACTAGGAGCTGAAAACTGGAATATGTTGGTGCTGTCAAACTGTGATGGACATAGTCCCTCCTCCACAGGACAGGCTCTCAGAAGTGTTCTCCAGGAAATATAATCTGGGTTTGGGAGTTTACACCATGCAAAAGAAATTTCTGACTAACACATCCTAGAGGATGATTACAAACTACAAAAATCCTTTCTCCACCCTGATCTTAATGGTGGATTATGGCAACAGCCCTTTCCACTCATTCCTGATTGGCCTGCTGTGATGTGCTTTGTCATGTGAAATATTGGTACCTTGCCCTTTGTGGTGCTTCATGGTGAATACAGCCGTTAATAAAACACCTAGTTCACTATTAAGAGTTTAGGTAAAGCTGCATAGCCCCTGAGAGCAGGAGGCAGAGATATTGATTTCGTGCTGCCAAGAAAAAGGAGTTGTTTATTCAGCTGTAAAAATGCTTTCTGTGTTATGATCTGTATTTTGCAGACAGTTTCCTACCCAAATAATGACCTATGCAGATTTCTTTAACTTTTGATTATCTGACAGTTGACTGACTGTAGTTTGTGGCAGACTGAACTCCAAAGAGAGAAAGCTATGAATCCCTTGAGTGTTTGGTTTTATCTCTTCAGAAGGAAGATTTCAGAGAACATACAGCATCTGCAGACCAGATTCAAACTTCTCTGATCTTTAGTTGCTCTTTCTGATGAATAAAAGGTACTGGCACATCAACAAAACCATCAAAAGAAGGAGTAACATTGTGCTTTACAGTGCTAGTTCTGTGATGTGTTGCTGATACCCAGGAGTAATTAAGAAGGAGAAGAAAGTGAGGGAGGATGTGCTGTTCTTAGATTTGGTCTTTGTACCTAGGTACATAAGTTTAATGAATTTCACCTTGATTTGCCTCCAGCTGCAGAAGTAAAGCAGGTCTAGTCCTTAGCAGCAAAGAAGATGATTTGTGAGCAAAGCTGGCTCAAAGCTTCCCAGCAGATTAATGAAAATTGAATCCAGTCACTCCAGCAATGAGAGGAAAATAACTGATCTTCACCATACGGGGCTTCTCCTTCTTGACTGAAGGCTGGAGCTCCCTATATCCCCTGCCAGGGCTGCCAGGCTGCTATGGAGCGCACCCGACACTGAGGTGGTGCAGCTGGGTGGCCTCTGTCCTCTGTCTTCTATCTTGCTTCTCAGTGTTGTCCACATCTGTGTTGCATGAGGAGGGTACGGTATATACAGGTATGGAAGGTGAACGCCTCTGCTAGTCCTGTTCCTCCTTCCCCCTTGGGAAATCCCCTATTGCATTCAACCTGGGCAATTTAGAACAATGATAAATAAAGCTGATCTTTTCATACTGTAAAATATTAAGAACTGCCTCAAGCATCCTGAAAATGAATCTATTCTTTTTACTTTAATTTAGTATTTCCTGACTAAAAAAATGCCTCTGCCTATACTCATTTACTTCAGGTAGGCTTCAGGAGCTATATAAAGCACGGCTATGGAAGACCTTTGTGATTAACTTTGGGCTAGCTATATATTAATTTCCCAACACTGTTCCCTTGCTGCACAGTAACTTACAAGTTCAGGCTTAATAATACCATCTGCAAAATAAGTTCTTGTGTGTGTCAGGAAGGCCTTAGCAATAACTGTAGTGCTCTTGGTGTGCTGCAGAGTTATAACAACAGCCAATTTTTAGACATTCCTTACAGTTAAAATGACTCTGATCTCTACAGTCTGTCTGACAGTTGCTCATTCCTGGAAAGACAGAACGATGTCACTGCACTGTCCCTCTTCTGTGCTGGCCTTTGTGGTTGCACTGCAAATGCAAACTAGACAAAAAGCTGATATCCCCATCCAGACATTTCCTTGATGTGACAGTGGTTTCCAGTTGGGCTGGAATTGTTTTGATGCATCCTAAATGTTCCCCTGGCCACACAAGGGGCTGAAAGTGCAGTAGTGGAAGTGCTTCCTATCACGCGGAAAGCAGCAGCAGCAGCAGAGGTCTCTTCAGCTGCGTTCTCCAACGCCCACATCCTACTGAAGCTCACAGATAGGCTTTCTTAACCGTAAAGCATACGAGGTGAAATTATCTGCCAGAATAATTTCTGTGCAAACATCAACCAGTGCCAAGCGTTGGCAAAAGAGCTGTAAAATCCTGTGTGTACTGGGACTGAATGTCCTTGTTACTGACCCTGTGCCATGGGGTGGGTCCACCTGGAGGCCATGCAATTTTGGAGTGCATGGCACTGCAATGAGATGAAACGATAACCTGGAGCATCACGTGTTCCTTGTCTGCCAGGCAGCGTGTTGAGAAGGAAGGCTTCCTATAAACAAACAGCTAAGGGACAGGGCTTTAACTAGTGTAATCTTGCACTGCTTCGGTTACCCCGGTGGATCTCTGCCTGGTTTCTATATTTGCTATTCAGCTGAAGATTCCAGCATATATTTGGAATAAAAAAGTGTCGTAGAAACTGCAAGAAGCTGTGGTAGACTGGACAATTCAAAAAGGCAGCCTGGGAGCTGAATGATGACAATTAAAAACACCTGGTACAAGATTCATAGAAGGAATCCCCAGAATGCCTAAGGGCAGAATTTGTATGAAAAAGCTGTCTGGTGACATCAGGTAAATGTTTGTAGTATAACACAAAATGTTTCAAGAATTGTGGTAACAGCACAAAAGACTTCACTGTTTTTCAACCTTTATGTGTGCCACTTAGCTTTATTGGTGCTAACAGACCTAAAGAATTGTTTCAGACACCTGAGAAATAAGGTCCCCTCCACAAATGACCTACAAAGAATTGAAAAGCTTTGTTAACAGACTGCTAGTCCTGGATGTGACTTCTCTTTTAAAACCTAAAATGATTTGTATCAAAGCTCCTCTTTTGATTTCCCCCCTGAAACATTAGGAGGAACACTAGTACCCAGGGGACAAGATAAAGACAGCTGCGCTGACATTTAAGCTAGCAAAACACTGCAGTGGGAATGCACTGCCCTGGAGAAATTTATGAAATATGCATATCCAGATTAAGTATATCCTTTTTATTGTTATGGACTGTCTCTGAAGCTGTTTGAAATGTTTAACTGCTTACTATTAAATGAATATGCTTGCCTTTGGGGGAGGCTTCACATGAAACCTTAGAGCTAGCAAATAAGGAATTCAAAATATAACTCAAGAAAACCGTTAGCATTTAGTCAACATGTATATTAATTTATTTCAGTTTTCCTAATTAGTCACAGTAATAGCAGATCCATGTGCTAATATGTGATATCCCTAGTGCTATTTGTACTCACTGGAAACATTTTATGCATATTGACTATACTTTTTCTTTGTTATTATGTACATATGAAATTGAAATGTGCTTTCTAAGGAGTGTCCACCCACTCTAAGAGTAGACATTCAAGCAAATACGTTGAAAATTGTTTTACAAATGCCAGTGATGTGGTGTGTTTGAGGTAATAAAAGCCCTACCTGATTTTATTC
>JAVJGJ010000037.1:45642363-45660768 GCA_035590215.1 Microhierax caerulescens | reverse complement strand
GAGTACTTTCAAGGGGTCTTAGAAAGTGCCTTAAGTGAGATTATCATCTCCAAACACCAATTTCACTGTCAGTGCATCCATACCTCCTCTAGAAAACTTTGAGTAGGCACTCCTAGTGTAAAAATCTTGTATGCAGTAGGGCTTCAGTCCTTGACTCCATCTTGTACCACTGAAGGGTGAGATAAGCTTTTATGTTAAGGTCTTACCATCTAACCTTTAAAGATCAAGTGGCAAGTCTAGCTGATCTTTCTGGGCAGGTTCTCCAAAACTGAGTGGCTACCTGTTCATTTCACAATACTTTGAGAGCTCACCTTGCTGTATGTGTGGAAGACTGCCTCGCCCTAAGGTGAATATAGCAGAGGCAAGACCCTGCAATGCTTGAGTAATGAAATATATTGTTTGCAAAGAAGATAGTTGTGGAATCACTTTTAAGCATCCCTGCATTGAGTTGCAAGTGGTATTGTGTTTCCTCAGGTCAATATACTTTGCATGATTCAAAATACATTTTTTTTTTCTTCTGAATATGACAGATATTCCTGTCATAAAGAAGCTGAGGAAAGGATAACTGTTTGTTGTGCTTTCTCTCTCAAGTACTTCAAGTGCTCCTACACCCAGGTGACATGCTTTTGTTTCCTCCTGATGAAGTATCCAGGTGGGCTATGTTCTGGTCTTGCTGAGACTCAGCAGTGAATCCATCTAGCTGAGAAGAAGTCTCATTTGTTTACAGCAAAATATTGCCACCTATAATAGCAGTGGGGAACAAATAAGACAAACACTGCCTGCCACTGAGTCTCAGTTTTCTGAATGAAGGTTATCACGTGTTATTTCATCTCATTTTCTGTATGTATTCACCTGTTCAGAAAAAGGTGTTCAAGACCACTCACCTATATTTAATTAAGACAAAGGTCTTTGCCTTTTTCCTGTTGCATCAAAAGTAGAATTGTATACAATCTAGATGCACTGTTTAATTTCTGTGATGACATTGGTGGTGTTTTTTTTCAAGAATAGCCAAAAATAACCAGAATACTCATTTAAACTACATGCACTTTCACATGAGCATTTTTCTAAAACACATTAAAAGTAAATGTTAGTAATGAAGTAAAACATCTTCTAGATGGCTAATTCTTTAGATCTTGTGCAACAGTATCAGATAATGTTCTGTAAAATCAAATATTCAGAACTGTGTAGTTGAGAATTGAGAGTTTATAGCTGGCTTTTTGGCAGAAAGGGACTAGGGTCCCTCAACAATATAATCTTAATACAATTAACGTATTTCATAACTATTCATTTGCTTGAGCTATTTCTAATACACTAGAGCTTTATCTACATGACCAAAGCAGATGTGATAATGAATAGGTGCGGTATATCAAAAAATGGCAAACCCTATTCAGTCTCCACAAGCTATTGAATATATATGTAATGTAAGAAATACAAAGCAATGCACCATTTCCTTAGGAACTGATGATGTTTCACGTTGCCGTTTTTTCATGTGCCAGAGGGAGAGCAAGAAGTTGCCCAGTGGTCAGATGGACGAAGGCCTTTGACATGAGGACAGATTAGACAAGCTCTTGTGGGGAGCCTGGTAGTGCCAGGAGAGAGGGAAAGGGAGATGAGAGGTGACAAAGTATAATGCAAGTTGATGAAGTATGCTTGATACTGACCTACTTCAAGGCTCATGTTTCTGGGATACAGGCATTGATCCATGAAACAGCTCAGAAAATGTCATTCAAAACCAGGGAGCAATTGCTATTTAGCTTACCTACCACATCATCTGGCAGATACGGGGTAAATAGAGTGCTTAACTGAGGAAGGGTAATTTTAAAATCATTCCCCGACACTCCTCTTCCTTTGGGAACTCTCCACTTTGAAATCTTGTGCGATCCACAGATTTGGTGTTGATGTCTACCCTTGATTTGATGTGGTTATCAAGGCACACCTGGGTCCATAACAGAAGAGGTTCTCCTTATTTTATGCTCATATGAAGTCTGAAGGGACTCACAGCTAAGTTCAAGAACAGCTGGAACTTTTTCCATGGTCTTTTTATTTATCTGTTTGTTGGATTTAAGCACTATGTTCTTCTTCCCATTTTCTTCCTTGCACTCAGGCTCACTTGCTGAGTCTCACCTCATTTCACTTTCAACCCTGCGATTTAATCCATGTGAACTGACTCCTGGCTTCATGCAGAGCTGGGCTGGCCTCAGTGGCACTTGGCTGTGTCTGATCATGTGTGCCCAGCAGATGATCAATGTCTTTGATCAGACGCTTCTTGGGACAGGAACTGTCACCTTGGATACTGCCGTGCTCTCTCTTGTGGCAGGAATTCCCTATAAACCAAGCTCACATGCTGTGCATGCCACTGGAGCCCAGCACCCAGGGCACCCAGGACATGATGGAGACGAAGATGCTCAGTGCACACCTCGCAGCCGGCCATACCCCGCCAGCAAGCCAGCCTAGCAGCAGACCCTTAGGCAGGTGGTGGGAATCAAGCCCAGGCCACCTCCCTGACAGGCCTCAACTGCAGGCACAGAGGCCTCCGAGGTTCTGCGGAGCTCGTAACGTGGCTCCAGGCTGCAGCCCAGATGTGGCAGTCGTCAAAACCTTGATGGGTTTTGGCTGCCTCTGAACCCATGGGTCAGCTGAAGTGATCAGAAGATGTTTGGGTGCCTATGAAGTCTTCTAGAAATGGGTGTGCATTTAGGAAAGAATGCTAAACTTGCCAGATATGAGTCTTATCTAGCTTTAGCAAAAAAAGTCAGTTTGGGAATACTCTTTTGCTTTCTTTTCTTGTTTCAGTTTTTATTCCCAAGTACTAACAGACAGTTAAATCAGGAAATATTTTCAAATGCGAATCACTATCCAGCACAAGACTTTCAGTTAGGAATATCCATGCAAAATTGGTATTCAGAAAACTCTGGTTTGGGGTTTTTTTTAATAGAATTTAACACTTAACCCAACCTAGAGATTATGGAATAACACACACACATGCACAAAACACTGATTTCTTCCGGTCCTAGATATAAATAGATTAAATAGGATAAACTGATAGCAGAACAGCATTATAGTGTTCTGTAGCAAAATCCATGCAGAGTTTTCTGTTAAAACAATTTCTCAACAATTGCAGTCTGAAATATCCCAGTCTCAAAACTGTTAAGCAGCTGGTATTGGAAAGTGCATTAATAGAAAAGGGATACACTGCTCTTGTGTGGAGGGCTACATGTTCTGGTTGCACACAAGATTTACTGTACCTACTTTTACGTCAGCACCAGTTTCATAACTTTACCAGTTGGTCCTTTTGCTTTTCATATTAGCCTTTACTCATTGGACAAGCTGATGCTAACTAATATCTCATGGCTTATTGATCATTTATGTTTTGGTGTACTTATGTGATCATTTGAAAAAAAAACAGTGGGAACTGGAGAATCTTTATAATATTTTATTCAAAATTCTCACATTGAAACAGTCATGTGAGAAACAAATAGAAGAAATATTTCTCTGAAAGTTCATTTTTTGGCTGGCCTGAGGGTGCTGCTTGCTTATACTCTACAACACTAAGATATTGATCTGTGCTGGTCTTCATGTATGTTTTTAGTCTAAAAGTGTATTTATCCTCCTGTTTAAAACTTAGGGGACTTAAAGGGTATTTTTCATGATGGAGGAAGATATGAGGTAACAAATGGCACATGCAGGAATATATATGTGCTTTCTCATGTGAGGCTCACTTAAATATGCATTTAAACTGCCAGATGTATGGGAATGAGGAAGAGAAGGTGCAGCACATTGTTATTTTTTACCCTTTGGTACTGAAATGCTGAGCTTACCGTTTTGGTTTTGATACTTCCCACAGGTTTACGGAGTTATGCCTTTCACTTAAAGAAAATCGTGTCTGGAGGTGGCAGCGTTCCCCACAACTGTACCAAGGCCGGGGTAGGTAAAGATGACTTGACTCAAAATATTCATCTATACCTGCATCTATTCTAAGGTTCACCCTACTTTTATAATTTCTCCCATCTGGAATTTGCCTATGTCTCCCTCCTTTTTCTAAGGAGAAAAAAATTACGTGGTTAGGGCTCTGTGCTCATCCAAGAGGAAAGGGACAGCATGCATTTCCCGGCCACGTGTGAGAGCTTTCACAGTGCATAACTCAGGAATAAACACAAGGCTCCTGTTGTCTGTCAGGTCTGTTCAGCACTCAGAGAGAGAGAATGGCAATGAAAGCATGGCATAACTTTTGACAAAAGAAGAAGCCTTTGCAATCTGTGTTCTCTGACAACAGGGACTCCTGTGAAGATGGAGAGAAAACATTGAACTGATGTACTAAAAAGCTCTCTTGTTGGGACAACTAGCTGCTGGTAAAGTGCTTTCCCTATAACTGGGCATTTTTTTGATGCTGCCTTTCATGAATGAGAATTTTTTTTTCAGATATGAAATGGGGCTAAAAGTTTTTCATCAAAGCAACATCATCTAATTCATTCTCCATCTGCATACCTGAATTTATGGGATTTGTTCTCAGGATGGCCAAAAGTTGCACCATTGAGTTTTGCTAGGATTCATAAGGAAAGCCTGCACACAGTAATGCTGATTAGCAGAGCTGCCTGTGTCTGATAACTCATCAGCAATGAGGTTGCTCCTTCAGCAGAGTACAAAGAAAATTTACACTAAGCTTTATGTTGTACACTTCTCTCCAGTCAATATCAATATTAGACCTTTAATGTCAGACTGTAAGTCTCCACAATTAACTAGGTAGCCTGAGTCAGATAATGATCTGAAAACTCTGTTAACACTGTCTTTCTACACTTTCCTACTTTTCTTCAAATGCTCAAAAAAATAAACAAACAAAAAAAGTTCAAGTACAAGCCAGTCATGGTTTGAGCTGTATGTCAGCAAGTTTTAGTACTAAAGTGTCTCTCAGTAAGAAAGTCCAACATCACAGCACCCTCCAGACTATCAAGCTGCACCAAGGTCTTTTACCATCTCATACCAGCACATTCTTCATGCTGTCCCTCTGCTGCCTTCTCCTTGTCTCGCCTCATCCAGAACCAACTCTCTGTTCTCTTGCTTCTTCCTGTCTCTCCTCTTCCTCAGCTGCTCTCTTCATTGGCTCTTAACCAGCCACAGCTGCACCTTGTCTACATCAGCCAACCCAACACCCCTGCAGCCAGCCCACAGCTGTATGTTATCAATGCTAATTAACCCAGCTTCGTTCCTCTATAGTCCAAGGAGGAAAGTCTTCATTGATCGTTCTCTTTCATTGCAGTCAGGGTGGATTTATCTTTTTCGAACATTACCTCCCTGATCCAGCTTCCTTTAGAGTCAGATCTACCCACCTCAGGTAACCCAGCAGAGGAAGACCTGGTATGTTTCCAAAGTCGGACTGCACGTGGTCTCCAGAGTAGCTGGGTGTATACATCGGCCTCTGCTCTGCATCCGTGCCTGTGTCTGATGTTTACTTGTGCTCTGGCTGTTTGTTCAGGACTCGGCCGTTCTGACAGCTGGGACTAGCGGGTACCCAGAGAAAAGGGGGCCATTTAACAAAGTTTTAGAGGGGCAAATTGCTGTTACAGGAGAGAGGTTATTGTGAATGTGGCTGTACTTCAGATTTCTTAAAATATTTTTTACTCTTTTTCTGGAAGAAGCAAACTTTGATTATTAAAAGTTTCTGCAGTATCATCAATTACTACCCATTTATCTGTTTAGTTTTCAACATAGTGTTATCTCCTATTTTAATATTCATATCTCATCATGGCATCAAACTTTCTCTTCCTCCCATATAATTACATCACCTTTCTCAGTAGTATTGCATATATTTCTACAAACCCTGAAGGCAAGTTAGAAGCAGTCTAAACTTGACTAGTGTGAGATAGAAATGCTAGGCAATATTTTACATTGGCAGGAAAGGAGCCCTAGAGAGAAAAAAAATGAGCTGAGAGAGAAATGTGAGCTATAGGGAGACGCTTTTATCAGCATGTGGGGGAAGTATCAGAAAGAAAAATACCCTCCCTTAAAATCTTTAATACATCTTGAGTGTTACTACACTCAGAAGTTTAACTCTTCCAGAATGCCATAAAGCTTTTTATAAGACAGATAAATCTAATTATGTTACCCTTCTGCTGATTTCCCAGTTCAGCGCGTGCAAACAGATGTCAGGCTAATCTCATGCATCTTTGCCTTGCGTTGCATCTCATTAAAGTGGAAGACCTCACTGTGGAGACCACAGGCATACCAAGAGGCCAGTGCTGGAATGGAATTTCAGCAATGCAGAGACCATACTGTCTCTCTGCACGTGAAGGGTGTAAATACTTACAGAAACAAGCTCAGGGTAGAAGGGGTTTATATGGTATTTCTCTGGGCATGAGATCAGCAAGAATGTTACGGTGCCCTCTTAGGTAAGAAGGACTTTTTCTTTTTAAGTGACCTTGTGTATTAGCTAGTCCTTTCAAAGAAAGGACTGACTTTCAGTAGAACTTTAATTCTAGGTAGCTTGCCTCTCTCGAGATCTGGGTTATGCAGTTATACTGCACTGTACTTCCTTGTAGCCTTTCAAAGGAGAATTTGTGAACTACAGTGGTAACGAATGCTGTAAGAGAGGTTTAAAGGGTATTATCTGCTCTCAAGTTTAGGAGGAAGAGCTGAAAAAACAGGTAGTCTTCAAAAAATTAGCAGATGGTTAAAAATCAGCTTTTACAGAGCTCTTCTCACCGCTGGCCATGTGTAAAAAGAATGAGAAGCTGAATTAAAATGTGCCATGAGAAATGGTGTCTGCCATTCTAAACACCACTTTCTACTCTCTGGGCATTTGAAAGCAAATTATATCTAAATCCATTTTATGCAGATAAATGCCTTTATGCTATTAGTACCACTTGAAGTAGCCTTAGTAAAAATTCAGATTTTTCTCTTTTTCACTAGTGGCATGATTTGGGAGGAGGAGGAAGAAGAAGGGGGACAAACTTTCCTATAGAAGAAAAAAAAAAGCCATTCAAAAGCCATGATTTCTTCCCTCAGATTAATTTGTCATATTATAGTGTGTCCCAAAGGTTAGATTAAATAATCTCATTCACCTAACAAGAAAATTGTTATAATCCCAAAAAAGCTAAGCTTAGAGAGCTGCAGCAGTTGCATTTTTGCCATACCTAGAAGAATGAAAGCATCCATTTCTGTGCCAATGTGCTGTTGGAACCAAATTCATCTCTGAGAAGTCAAAAAAATGACAGAACAATGCACAGAACAATAATCAGAACTGCTGGTGACAGGCATTTTCTCAAGCTTTTCAATGCTTGAAATGTCTTACATGTGGCATTACTTTCTCAGAGTTCAGGATTCAAAATCAGAGGTAGCTAGTACATAAAGCATCATTTAAAACCAACCTTCTACCCAGGTTTCTGTTTTACACACCAATCTTAACAAATAACATGGTCTACAACTGCGATGGCTGTGATAGTTTAAAAATATTTATACATAAAATGTAAAGATCCTTGCTTGTCTAATACTCTCTGATGACTCAGTGTAAAGCCTTTATTTAAAAAAAGCACCCCCAACCCCTCAAAAGTTTGACCCATCACTATGTATATGAGCACATGCTTTTATCAGCCCACTGTTTGCTTGAGTCATTCTTGTATGTATGATCTCTCAACCTAAGTTCTCAAGAACAGATCCTGGTAACATAGGGAGTAACCTTTGTCTAGGAAAAGGTTAGAAAACTGTGCTCCAAAATGCTATTCATTTGTATCCTTAGTTTGAGAGAACACTTGGCTGTTATGAATCATTACATTAGCTTGAACAATGAGTCATCAGAACATGACAGAAGAGTTATGTTTCAAGGAAAGCAAGAATGTTAAGCCCTGACAAATTTTAAAGAAATAATAGTATGGTCAGAATGATACGTTATACTGATCATTTAGGATCAGATTCTGGTTTTATCTGTATTAATAGTGCCACAGTTAATGACACTGCATGCAGAGCTGCTCTCTGTTAGAGTCTTCAAATGGGTTTTGAGGTTGGTTGGTTTTTTTTAATTTATTACCCTGTAGGCCATGATCAGTGTTTCCTTTAATTATGTATGCTGTTTGAAGATACCACTGTAATAAAATCCTAAGTTCTTCATTAGTTAATATTAATTCAAGTGCGAGTTCACTGTTTCCTATTTTCCCTATATTTTTATTTCTGTTTCATGGCCATGACTTTCTCAAACGGAAAGCATGTGACAGTATAGAGGTAGTATGCTCCTAAGCATGTGAGCTAGAGAGAAGACCCAAGAAAAAGGGAACAAAACACTCTTGTGGGTTGAATGAGGTTTGCACCCAATGTTCATTTTGAACCCTTGAATTCCATGAAAGTGGAAGGTTAAACTCCCCATTTTGCAGGATGGAGCCCCCATCACAGCTTTTAAATGCAGGTCTCTCCCCAGTAAGGTCAGAGGTACAAATTTCTCCCACCCATTTGGGTTCAGGCCAAAAGCTTGATCAGAACTTCATAAGCCCTGCAACTACATCTGCAGCTAAAAGAAAACATCAAATAAAATAGGGTCTTTCCCCACATATATTGGTCAAGTTGCAATAGCATGGCAGGGTTTTGGTGACTGGAGCTTTGGTAGAAAGGAAACTAGGTATATGAAACCAAAAGGAGGTCCCGTACTTCCTTTGCTGTTAATCCGTTTCCTAATGGAAAGGGAGAGATGTCAGAGTACGGATGGAGGTTGCTAGGGTTCAGGCTGAAAGATCAGATGAAGGTGAAGCCGGAGTTACAGTCACTGTCTTTTTCTGAAGAAGCAGACTCGTTACTAAGGAATGCACTAAGATCGTAGACCCAAAAAAGCCTAGACTTGTTCAGGAGCTGTTGCAGCAGCTGCAGTGTGTACAGCAGTAGCCCAGTGACGCTGGCCTCAGCAGAGGACAGCAGTAGATGTCTGCACAAAGAGGTTGAGCTTTTAGTAATATTCACTGCAATAATTGCCTCCCAACCTTCGATGGTTTCTGTCTCTGTGTAAAACAGCGTGGCACAGAGCTTAGAGCAAACCATTTAACTGCACATTCCTGCAGCTGGTTTTGTAGCTTGTTCTTAGTTCAGAGCAGCCACAGCTGCACAACAAACAACCTGAAAGTTAGCAGTTAGCTGGGCTGAAGCTGCCGGGGGTATTCCCTGTACCAAACTGAAGCGCAGACGTGCTGCTGACAGGTAAAGATCAGCCAGGCAGTGCAGCAGCAGCCAGCAAGTGTGGAGCGGGTGGGGTGGTGCAAGGCACAGATGCTTCTCTCTGGGGAATATGGGCTGTGAGGAAAGCTTCTAAGAAAGAGAAAGTGATGGGCCTGGTTCTTGAGCTCATTTCCACCACTCCAAGTGATGACCATTCATGCGTTAGTATGCAGGTTGTACAGTACAGAGAGTCTCTGTCCTCTAAATCACAGAGAACCAAATGCCTCTCTGTAGCTTGTAAAAATCTTAGGATATTTAGCACAAAAGACCAGAACCAACAAATCTTCAGTGTGTGAAAGGAGGACAGCAGAAGACACAGGAAAACAGCCCCAACTGGATGTCCCAGGAATTTGTTAGATAAAATGATCAACTGGTCCTAAGAAGCAGCGTATGATTTGTTCTACAGAAAAGTGCAAAATCCTTGGAACTTTACTCAGGTAATCCTGAGTGAAACCTTCTTCCATGTCCCCATGTCTGGGAACTGGTTTTATTACCAACAAGAGGCAGGAACCAGAATCCCACTTCCCCCGTACCTGTGACTGGCCCACAATGTGGTCTATCCCTACTGCTTCAGAGGAAGGCAAGTGAATAAAACTCAAGAGCTTTTTTATTCCTTGTGGGTGGAAAAAAGTATTCCCAAGCCTTGCAGATGAGTAGCAGAACACTGAAGCACAGAATTAATTATATACAGTAATGACTTGTTTCGACAGTGCAACAAAGACCTGATAGCAAAGACTTTATTCAGTCAGTTGAACTACTCAGAAGGTGTAACTACATTCACTGAGCTCTGTCTTGAAACAAGAAAGTTTTCTTGCTGCTGCTCCAGTTAAAAAGCTGCTCCAGAGCCTTCACTGCTGTGATGATTTGAGCCTCCTGTTACCAGTCTAAATCCACTCATGCTTGGCACCTACTCATGTGATGTTGCAGAAAAAACCTGTCCTTTAATTGAAAGAATTCTTTTCTTTCCATGATACTTGTTTCCCTGGAATGTGTTTAGAGAACTGTCTCTTCGATTTATATTGCTAAGTTAGCCTAATGTTTTGGAAATGGCAGGCTTTCTGCACAGCCAACCTTCCTACCAACCTTTTTGTGTTTGTTTGAATTGATGTCCGAGCGCTGGTGTCCCTCCTAACCTGCTTCCATGGGCAAGGGGCGTGGGACATAACTGTCCCAAAGAAACAAAAAGCCAGACAGGTTTTTTGACTCTGTTTCTTTGCAGTCCTGCTCTCACCTGTGCAGAGCACCCCTACAGCAGAACGGGAGTGGCTGACACCCTTCCTATACAGAAGCTGCAAGGCAAGGGAAAAATGCCCTGCGTGTTACAGTACAGATTAACCTGCGATAATTCCAGGACTTACACTGAGCATAGGAACAGCTGGGGTTTTCTGCTGGTCTTTTCCATAAGCATTCAATCATTCTTTTTTTTTTTTTTTTTTTTCCCTCAGAAAACCAGCACTTCTAAAAGGCAAAGAACCAAAATTAATAATGTTGTTGCTGTTCATACATCAGAAAAAAAATAATCTATTTTTTAAATATTTGAATTGAAAGAAGGAGGTGGAAATGGCATGGTCTTGGTTGCATGAGTATAAATCTTTTGTAAGCTGTAACAGTGTCTGTGGAGTTTATGAATGGCTTATGTACAGCTGACCCCATATTTCAGTGCGCATCCTTCTGTTCTGGCCTGTGTCTTCCTCCTGACGTATTCTGTCTTTCCATCTCTCACCTTCTGCTCTCTTCTTTTCCCTCTGTGCCTTTTCCTATGCTTTCCTGACTTCAGCTTCTAAGAAAGTTAAGGAATTTTAACTGAAAGCATGTTGAACAATTGCCCTAGTACAGAAGGTTACTCTTAGTTATGTCCAAGGAAGAAGAGTCTGCAATATCCCAAAGTAGCTCATCCCAGGATTTTACCACCATAGTTCCAAAAGTTTTTCTTTTTTTGGTGTCACACTTAGTCTTGGTTTTTTTCAGACATTCAGAAAATTCCTATCCCTTGGTTGTCAACTTCTTTGAGGGCCAGTATGTTAAACAGTCCTGGACAGACAGCAGTGTGTTTACAACAACTTTACACAGTGTATACAATGAAGGTGGATCAGGTAAGCATATTACAGCGTGTGTTCACTAGGTCCAGTGAACTCCTCTGTTGGATGAGCACTTTCACACAAGCATCTTCTGTCATGCAAATCGCCCTTTATTCATCTCCTAGTGGGAATGCAAGTAAATTGGCCCATGTCTTCAGAAAAAAACCCGATCCTGTTCCCACTAAATTTCACAGGCTTGTGTGTTTACTTATAATCCACTGTGTTGAATCCCTCTTGATGTCAAAACATTTTAAATCCTATTTTTGCTATCAGATCTTACCCTTTAGGAGTCCACTAGTGTTTATGAACACATCCTCAAAGAAAGAATTGCTTTTTTCAGGGTTGTTTCACCTCTTTGTTATCTATGACCCATGTATGCCATATGCTCAGCTACATGCTCTGGCATGAAATTTTCACGGAAGTTTTCAAAAGAATAAAGAAAGATCCGCCTATAAATCCATAGACACAACATAGCTTGGAGTTAATTTTATGTTTTGTGTAATGATAAACAAGTAATTATTAGTTTCATTTAGCCACGGTGATTAGTCAGCAAGTATCTGTAATGTGGCATGCAAACTCCTAAGTGGAATGAAAATGTTTATTCTGACTGAAGGATGAATATTCAGACACAGAAATTTCACCATTAAATGCAGTAGGTGTTTAACAATTTCTCAGTAAAGCAAAGCCAATGAAGTAAACAATTTTTGTGCTAAGAAATGCTTTTTCTGGAGCTTAGTAGGCTTAGCAGTACTCTAGCGAAGGTCCACCTTAGCAGAGACATCATATGCATGAGCAATGTTCACTGCCCTGCAATGACAAAGTAAAGCAAAATCAGGCCTGCAAGATTAATTGTTTTCTTATAAAAGTAGTAATGTTCAAAATTCTTTCATTATGTGTGTATATTAACATGCAAGCAAGGAAACCTTACTGCTTCATAATAAAGAGGGAATTTGTACAAGAGAGTACCTTGCATATTTACCAGTGAAGAAACCTTTCTAATCACATCAGATGAAGAACAAAGTGGCAAGCACTATAACTAGATGCTTTTGACTTGCATCTGCTCCTAATGTATGATTTCTGAGAGTACCAGATCTGTTATAAATACACTCAAAAGCACGGGAATGGTTTGAGACTCAAAAACTTGCCTCAGGCGGTCAGGGGGCTTGCAGGTAAATGCTTTTCCTTACATTTCAAAGTTTCTCACCCTGTAATGAGCTTCCCCACCTAGTGAGTAAAATACACTCATCCATTTATCCAATAGTTAAAATCTACTGCATGTAGTGGGTTTGTGTGTGTAGTTGTGGGCATACAAACAATTTCATAGGGCTCCATCACAGTTTCTTACTTTGCACAATGGGTTTAACCAGAATGTCCAAAAATTCTTGTAAGAGAAAGATGTATATAAAGCGCCACCAGGCTGGTGGTTATCTTTCATTTGTAGTCAGAATTGCACTAATTTCTGTTGTGACTATAAATTTCCCTGAACAGCTTATTTTCGCTGGAGTATTAGTTGCCTGTAAAAGGGCAAGAGTTACGTGGCTGAATCGCTTGCATCGGTGGGAATACAACTGTTAATCTAACAGGCAAATTTAATTGTTGTATTATACTAATTTTTTTGTCCTTCCGCATATTTATTATGAGTGTTTGCTACACTGTTGTCCAATTAAATTCTCCAACTTCTGAAACAAAAATTGGTTCTTTACCTGAGCTAAACATTTGACAGCAAATGAAAAAAAAAAAAAAAAGTACATTCATAAATTCCTCCCACCAGCTCTCTACATCAAAATCCTGTCTGCTGATGAACAGGGGGTCCTGAAACCAGGCTCAGCCCATGCCAAGGTTGGTGGTTTCTGCTCCCATCAGAGGTTGAGGACTGCTGCCCCGGTGTGCTCCCACAGCACCGACAAACAGGACAGTAGCTTTCTAAAGTCACTAAGTCAGGGTCTCAGCCAGGGGAGGTTCACATACACCCTGATGTACTGCACATCATCTGCCAGACTTCCATCCCCTCAGTCAAAACATTTCCTTGGGAAATTACTTTATTTAATGGAAAGACAGCATACACTATTTTATTTCCATGTATCTACAGAAGTAGTGCTGCAATTGCATTTTCATGCCTTAATATACTTGCGTAAATTGACCTAACTTGGTGGAAGTACACCAAATTAAAACCCTGTAAAAATATTGAGTAGTCAAATGCAGTAATTAAGGGAATTTTTAATCACTTCAGATGTAGAAACTGCAGCATTCAGTAGATGACCTTGCAAGTTAGCTCAGTGTACAGCTCTGTGTGGCAGGGGACCATGAGCTCAAAAGCACAGTCGCTGTGACTTTTTTTCCAAACGGCAGGAGAAAACCTCTGCAAGACACTCATGACCTTTTTATTTACTGAAGGCTTTAATTTAAATTTGTTAAGGAACAGAGGTGAACATTTACTGAACCCAGACAAAACCAGACATATATTACTGTCCAGGGAAAGTCTGCCCACTGCCTCTCTCAAATTTAGCAAATAGAAAATGTTTCTCCATCAGGCTCTTGTTCTAAAAACAGCTTTTCCCAAATCACAACCAGCTCATCTGTATGTTCCTTTTAAAAGTGTAGGTATTTTAAATACATTTTCCACACTTTTAAACTCCAGTTGTTGTTTAAAACATTAAAAATATCTTTAATTACTGATTCAGTTTGGTTTTCAAGTTTCAGAGTTCATGTCTGCAACGTCAGCTCTCCGAGGTCCATTTATTTCATTTGTTCAAATAAATGGGACCTCCAAAATACTGGGAAATGGACAGAGGTGTAGAGTGGAAAAGCAAGGACAGCAGGTCAAGGAAAATATTGGAGATATCAACGTGTTTCAAGTCTAGATACTAGCCAATTAGTTTGTGCTGCTCAAGTGTCAATTTATGTAGCTGAAAATGTTAGAAAAACCCCCATATTTTCATCCCCTTTCTTTCTCCAAATAAATAAATAAATAAATAAATTTTAATAGCAGCAACTGTTTCATCTCAAGGGATAGCTTCCTTTGAAACATATAAACTGATTAGCAGAAAAATGGTCACAAGTTGGCATCACTATCAAACTGCTATGTGGGAAAATCAGTGCTGGTATCATGTTATTTCAATCTGGCAGACTTTGGAATGCAGTTTTCAGAAATGTGAACCTTAGCCTGCTTTGTTCTCTTACTTTTCAGATCGCTAAATTTATGAAAAGTTAAAGTCTTGATTAACCCTTTCATATTAATGACTTCTGTCTTGATATCATTTAAAAATAAAATTTCAGTTGCCATTTTTATTTTAAAACACTTTGCTCATTAACTCTTTAGAAAATACTTACTTTCTTCCAAATGAAAACACACTTGAATGTCAGAGGCAAAAATAGACCCTGTCAAGGTTGAAATCCCTCCATCACTCCCTCATTGCTCCTGACAGCATTAAGCAAGGGACAAAAAGGCAAATGTTAATAATGGAGTGTCAGTCTAGATATTTGTCACTAATGTTGAATGTCCTTGCTCTTGTGTATATCAGTGCCCTCACATTCTTTTGAAACATTCTCTAGGAGGAAAAACTGTAAGAGAAAAACAGCACAACATCAGCTAAAATGGGAGATGTCTTCCATGAGAAACTATCTCCACGAGAGAAAGAGAGAAAGAGTATCTCCAGGAGTGTAATTATTTTGAGATCGTTATAAGGACTCTGAAGATTTCTTCAGATCATGAATGAAGCTCTGAGGTTGCAGTCATCTGCTCTTGATGAATTCCCCCTAATGTTGGACTGTTCCTTGAGAGAGGTGGCACAAAAAGGCTGGACATCAGCAAGGAAAAAAAACAGGGAATGTATAGCTTGTATGTTTTCCTAGATAGCCTCAGAGATGCTGAACCACTCAGTGTTTTCATAGGAAATGGCCATGTCTCCTACCACTTTTCCTGCATGTCAGTAGAGCTGGTCCCACAACATTCAGTGCACTCCCACTGATGGCTTATCTTCATCTGCTGTTTGAAATTTACATCTCCTATATCTTTTCATCAAGTTAACAAAAAAAAAAAAAATCACATATGACTAACAAGCAGTAGTGGGCATGAGCAAGTCACCTCATTAGTAACTTGGTCATATCACTAACCTACTCATGTCATTTAACTAGTCACCCCATTTGCAGCTGACATCAGATCTCAGGTTTTCCCTGCTGCAGGTGTCCCAGGGATGACAAGTGCAGATAGTAGGTTGGCTTTTCTCTGAGCCACAGCCTCAGGTCAGCTCCTTCCTTCCCCTATGACAAGCCAGTTGTCCCACAGCCCAGTCTCTCTTGTGTGTCTTTCTTAGTCAAGAAGAACCCCATTGCTCAGAGAGGATGGGCATCTGAGAAAAGTGTGCTGTGGGGTGGGATCCTCCAAAGAAATGGTCTGGCCTGGACCAGGTCTTCCTAGGCTTGGACTTTGGCCACTGGGACAGGGACTGGGTTGGCACTGGCCATATTTCTCTATTATATGCCATGCTAGGGGTCAAGCAAGTTAGGAACTTCTGCTGAGCCTGTTAGAGATGGACCCAGAGGAAGGACACTATTGGATGAGGTTATCCAGACCTGCCCCGCATTCCCCCCATCCTATCAGGATTGTCTACAAAGCATTCATGTTAAAACATAACCACCCTCAGTAGAAAAGTTTTAGGCAAAGAGAAACTGTACTTGTGTGAACTGTAGAGCTAATGGAGACAAACTTAAGTTTTACACTGTGGTATAGATCTATCATCCACTGCATCATTGTCCTGTCTTGGGGTTTGGCAGAGATTTAGGTTTTGATCTGCTACTGCCACTGTAGCTTTGATGAGCTGGCCATGGGTTTTGTTTATTTGGCAGTTTCTGCGTGCCTGCACTAGCAGATGATTTTTATTTATTGTTTGTAATGTACTTCTCCAGCCCGTCTCCATCAGGTTAACAGAAATGAGTTGACCTATGAATAACATACAATAGAAGAAATGAAAAACATTTCCCTTAACGTTCAAAAGACAGCATTTTGTTTCTTAACCTGCAATAGACTTTGGAACTGAAATGGTGAGTGCAGCCTGTGGTTCATTATAGTCTAATATGACAGTTAGGAAATGTGATGAAATGAACCCACAGGAGAAAAGCAAGTGCACAGTCGTGGAACAAGCCTGTGTGGTCTGGATGCAAAATGGTCCAAAGATAAACACAGGCATGAGCTCTGCTCTGAATGAGGGTTGCAAGCTTCTTACCAAAACATCCCAGCCTGTGCATTGGCCCCAGCCTGGTGTGTCGGTTATCTCTGGAAATTGTTTGTCACTGGGAATCCCCAATGATGCAGCCGTGGGGCTCTCTCACCACAAGCACCACCTGTGTTTGTTGGGGGACACGGGAGGAGCTGTGGGGGCTCCCATGCACATGGAAGGACACAGCATTGTCCCATGGGAGCAGCATTAGTCAGTGCAACTGAGCTCCTGATGTGGATGTTGACCTCTGCAGGAGCTTTTCTGCTTCCATGTACTAAAACTAAAATATAACTGAAAGATGGTTAAGAAGAATGAAGCTAGAAAAAAAATCTGTCATGGCTCCTTATTTCTGTTAGGTACAAATCCTGATGACTGCTACAGTTTTGGAGTCAACAGAGAGAAAGACATGTTTGGGGCCACTAGTATTTTCAAGAGAACTTACAGTTCCTGCAGCTAAATGGCCGAGTAGGATGAATTTACTCAAAGATTTTGGTAATATGTTTACACAGCTATTTAGTCTTCTAAGCTAGTCATTGAAGTCCTTCTGTTCAGCAACTTCTACAAATATAAGAGGGGAGAGGAATAAAATATAACCAGCAAAACTTTTTATTTGGTTAATAACTCTAAAACCCCAAAGCTTCAGCCTCAAAGTCTGTTCTTGTTCCACTAGTGTTTTATAATCTCAAACCCTTGCTCCAGAGGACAAAATTTTCTTATTTCATCTTACTCTAGCATTCACACTATAACAAATCAATTTTCACACCAAGGGCATATTAACAACCTCAGGATCCTTTCTCCTCCATGTCCTAATTTGGAGATAAGTTAATTCAACATTTGATTGTCATCCGTTGTTCTTGCTTTTAATACTCTATATTTGTTTTTGCTTCAGCAGCATATTTAGGATAGGGAATCCTTTTGACTGTTCTCCTTTATAACCAGCAAAGCAATTACATGCAGCACCACTGACTGTACCACACATTATCTGAGTAGCTTGTGGAGGACAGTCCTGTTCATTAGTTATGATTTTACTGTGACATCTGTTCTTTAGATCTCTTTCTCATTTTATGCGCTGGTATGTTGGTTTTAAAAACCATGGCTGTTAAAAATAACTTAAAACATACAAGCACTTATTTTTTTCAAAGTATTACAGTAATTAAAAAAAAATAATAATCAGAGGCTTTTCATTATGTTACTTCTCTGAAGCCCATTGAAATTGTTGTAGATGGCTACTGACTCAGGCAACCTCCTGATCATGTCTAGAATAGAATAGATAGTAACAGTAAAAATAAGCACCAGTATGCTGAGAGGTCCTAGTGAAACCGCACCGATTACCATGTGTCTATCAACCTGTCAAAACTCACGAATCGAGAAGGCTCGTAAAACCATATCGGAGTAACAACAGATGGGAAAAAAGGGTGAAAACTCTGGAAGAACTAGTTACAGATAACAATGAGATATCTCTGAGTGGAATGATTTGTTTTTCCAGGCATAGAGTTTTTAAAAACATAGTTTAGAGGTTCACCATCACTTTGCTGCCATGAAAACATTAAGTGATTAGTATTCAAATAAAAAGTCTTCATCAAAATACTGTTAAGAAAATTTAACTTCAGAAAAATGCTGATCACATACACACTGTAAATATTAAGATTTTGGGAGAGGAGCATGTGTTACACCTTTCCTAGACACAGAACTGGCTTTGGTCTGAAAGTCATAGTTCATGAGGAATCCAGAAGATTAGAATTCAGATCAGTATGGGAAGAGGTTTTCTATTATAGTTAATTTATTTTATTTGCTAAAACAAACTTAGTGAATTCACCAGAAAGTATGTTTTTAGATGATCAGAAGTATTCATGAATATTTATCAAATGCCTAAATTATTTTAAGAAAAATGTGCTACAGAGAGGGAGCAAAGTACTGTCAGTGAA
>JAVJGJ010000037.1:45623215-45640046 GCA_035590215.1 Microhierax caerulescens | reverse complement strand
GGGGGTCCCCATGGGCTGCAGGGGGGAGCTGCTCCACCGTGGCCCTCCGTGGGCTGAGGGGCACAGCCTGCCTCACCAGGGGCTTCACCACGGGCTGCAGGGAAACCTCTGCTCGGGGGCCTGGAGCACCTCCTCAACCTCCTGACCTTGGTATCTGCAGAGTTGTTTCTCTCACGTATTCTCACTCCTCTCTCCAGCTGCAGTTGTAGTTGCTCAGTATTTTTCCCCCCTTCTTCAATACACTGTCCCAGAGGCGCTGCCACCATCGCTGATGGGCTCGGCCTTGGCCAGCGGTGGGTCCACCTTGGAGCCGGCTGGTGTTGGCTCCACTGGATATAGGGGAAGCTTCTAGCAGCTTCTCAGAGAAGCCACCCCTGTAGCCTCCCACTACCAAAACCTGGCCATGTGAAGCCAATGGACATGCCTATTGCTCCCATTCTTCCATCAGGACTAAGTTCTCCTGAGCTGCACAGCATAATTCCTCTGTGGTAGTTTAGATTATATTGTCTTTGGTACCCATGAAATCAGGTGGATTTTGTGTAACATAATTCAGCAGTGTGCCAAAGTTCAGATAGTCCACAGTGGCTACAGCAAAAGCTGTAATATGTTCTGGTTGATACTGTGAATGGCGAAGGAGGAAAAGGGCTATTGACCTTCCTTCTAAGAGAACAGAAGAACACTAGTGAAGACTGAGTATTTCCTTAAAGATCACTGATGGCAGCCTTACACTAGGGAGCGCCTGACTGACCGGTAGCTAATCCCTTCTTTAGGAAGTTCTGAGGGTGACTGAAGTTATATTACAGTATACTACATTTATGAAAAAGATTTATCATACCATGGATTAATTCCTCTGTATTTTCAGGTATTTATGCACATACAGGAACTAGTAATGCCTTGAAATTCATATCCAGTGCTATGTCGCTGTCCTACTAGAACAGCAACATGCAAAGAATAATGTTTAAGTTTTCTAGCTACGGCAGTCCCCTATCTGTGCTTGTGAAATGCAATATTGCTCCTAAACTGACAACTTCTACTAGCAGCAGTGACCATTATAAAGTCATAGCTTAGGAAAGAAAAAGATGTCTAGATTTAGTGAAGTGATCAGTGTAAGCTTTGCAAGAAAATAAAAAACAAATATTTGAAAGTTAAACTGATACTATTAACTGTGAGACTCCACTCTCTATCTTTGCAAGTTAATTTCATAAGAGATCAAACCAGAGGCAACTGCTTTTCTCCTTATTTTTACCTTTTCATTTAGTCATGAAGCAAGCAAATCAGTGTTATTCCATTAATACTCTGTTTCCACAGAGACACTAAAGAAAGCTAAAATGAATTACCTAAAGATATGAATTGAAAGCCCAAAGAGCAACTTGCATTAGACCTCTGTGTGGCAATACTCAAAAACAGTTCTCATTTATGAATATTTAATTTGCTTCCAAACAATCCAAACCATTTCATCATGAGCGAAAGTTTCCGAGCAGAAGCCTAACACGGTTTAACACATGCCTCTTATTCATACCTTTGGATAAATGGATAAATGTTTCTTCTAGACAAGTCCTGAGAAATTACACCTTCACAGAAAAGTTTAGATTATTTCTGTGTCATGACAGAACTTTGCCACATTCTTGTTTTTAATATATCGTTTGAGTGATGTATTTTAATATATAATTCAAAACACAATAACAACAACAACAAAACGCTACACTTGCCCGTCATCAGTTGGTTAACCGTTTACAGAAAAGAGATTCATTAATACTACTAGCAACATTTTATACAAAACACTTAGAGGATAAAAGATAAAGCCTTGTAGGTGAGGATTTACTTTATAATTCCTGTATCAGGCAAAGCAGCATTAAAGCTTCATTAGGATATTTCTCTTGAATTTTTAGCATTTCATGAGCCATGTAAAAGGTAGACTAAATAACATTGTAAGGACTGGTAATAGTGATAGATTTTTATGCACGTCTTGCAACAGGATGTTGTGAACGAACATTTCTGCAGCCATGTGAAAAATCTTTTTGTGAGAGAGTAAGTATAGAAAGGGAAATGGTGCAGGATGGATGAACAGAAATGGTAGTAAACCCCATGATTTCACTCATGTGCTTGCCATGCAAGAAAGTATTAGGAACTGGGAGACACTCAGAAGGCTGTGTATAATTCAGGTCCTATAACCCAGCAATCTTTTAATTTCTCTCCTCCTGGTGAAGAATATTTAGCTTAGGAACTACAGAGAGAATTTAAAACAAGAGGGTGATATTTTCTTTGTGTAGAAATTGCTTTTCTTAATAACTATTGGTTGAACATACTAGGATGGATGTCACTATGTTGAACTCTTTATTATTAAAACATTTTAAAATTATGAAGGCAGTCTTAATAAAAAAGATTTTCTGCACAAACTACTGCATAGCACCAAAACAATTTCTTAGGAATATATTATGAAAACTACATGCAAAGTAACTAATCCCCAATGGATTAGCTAACAGGAGAGTCTTAGGCCCCATTTTGAAAGCAGTAGGACATAGTTTTCCAAAAATCTCATGGTCTTTTTTTACATGAAAGGAAGAAGACATGAAGAGGCACTCCCTTCTTTGAACAGCAGTTAAAGGTTAGGCCAGGGTGCTTGGATTCTCTTTTTAAACAAAAAGCCTTTCAAATCTGTGAACATAATACCTGGCATGTGAAACTATTTATCCCTCAAACAATAGTAAGTAATAAAAGAAATAACTGTGTGGGCTGAAGGTAAAAAACTGCCTTAGGAAAGGTTTCTGACTGAGCGAGTCTTAAACCTAACCGTGTAACCCACCGACAAGAATACTTCCTCTGCAGCCCCCCCCCAGCCTCCCTTCTTGCTAGTCACTGGGCACATCCTGACACACTGTCCTTCCCTACACCACAGAGGTGCAACTTCAAGCTGTGGACACTAAGATGCCTATGGGTACCATGGCTACATTTGTATCATAAAGTGTACAAACATAACCTGCTGTACAATGGCACAAGTTGATCCCAGATGAATGCCTGGCTCACAAAATCACTGGTTTTACACAGGAATGGAAAACATAGGAAATGGATGTGGTTTCACCTATGATTTGGGCAAATACACATCTTTACAGGTATTGCCCAACATCTGCATCAAGAGGGAATACTTCACACATTACAGTGTAAAATGAATGGGCAATAGTCTACATTTACCACTGGAGTATTTCCCCTGTATTGGGAAAAGTCTTCATAGCATAAAGCTGCAGCACAGATTTTCTGGCTGATTTAAGGAAGGCAAGGGTTGCTAATTCTCTGTTAACTGCTGACATGAAAAGCCAAAATGAAGATGTTGAACATGGTGAAACTTCAGGCTTATTTGAAAAATGCTACCCACAGCTGTCCTTCCCTGCAATGCAGTTATCAGTAAGGTGCTTATGCCCTGGGACAAAATGAGTCTGGTCCTGGAGGGACCAAAGCAAAATAACTTGGTTCATAATGTTTGTGAGCACTGTATGTTTCAATGTGTTACTTCTAGTTTTCCAGGGTTCTTGGCACTGTCACAAACTGAATAAAGATAAATTTAATACAACGGGATTCTGAGCTGAATAGAATGCCATGTCCTATTCAAGTTACAAAGAAGAAGAAAATAAGCAAATCGGATATAAACATCCTGTAGTGAGACATCAAGTTTTCTTGTGCACAAGCTTTAAGTCCTTGTTGAAAACTCATCTCCTAACAGCATCTGCGGATGTAGGCTCATATGTGGAAGCTGGAAGGCTGAAGTGGTTCACCTCCACAGTTTCTACTTCTCCTCTGGCGTGACTTATGGCACCATACAGCTGTTGTTGTAAGAGGCTGTCTAAAGTAAACTGGCAATCAATTTGGTTTGTTTTACTTCACTGACTGTGATACTGGGAAGCTCTGGAGCTGCCAGACCTGTTGAGCCATGACAGTGTCAAGGTGGCACCTTCTGGAGATGGGTTGGATGGGCAGGCTGAATAAATTACCCTGTCACTTGGCCCAGTTTAATCCACATGATATTCAAGAAGCTGCGATAGCATCTCTCAGTACTGCTTCTGTAGTTGCATGAAGTCCTGTTGACTGCAGCAAAACTTTTGTGGGCAAGCCCCATAGGAAAGTTCATCTGAGAAAGGCTGAATCTGCACAGTGAAGCTTAGGATCTTTGAAAAAATAGGAATATTAGCACTGAAAGAGACCAAAGGACAATTGAGAGCTGAAACAGTGTGCTGTCTGACAGAGAGCAATTAACTGAAAATGGAACTTCTTTGCTTCACTTCTCTTCGTTTATTCTCACAATACAGTTCATACATTTTTCATGAGAAGCAAATGTCTATGCAGATAAATGTCTGCAGAGAGTGCAACTGGGATGCCAGAACCCATTTTGAACTCAGATATGAGTACCCTTTTGAAGCTACTGACTATAATACAATATTGTAATGGTTTGGAAGTCATATAATGGAATTTGTTTTGCAACCTGCTTCTCTAAAGATACGCCAGCCTCTTGACTCAAATAAAAAACCTGTTCAAGAACAGAAAAATATATTTCTCATCTATTCTCATCCCTTAACTGATACTTTTAAAATTACAGCAAACTTTACTTCTTACCATATTTTGTTTGTATTATATGTGTTCGATATTTCTGCAACAGAACAATGAAGAATAAAGCAAGTGTCTTTGAATGTCAATATTGAGCTTAAAAGCTTTATTCACTTCTATTCCTCATGTCAATGTCCTGTCCATTTCTTTGAAAATGTATCCCATGTTCACACAGAAATGCAATTTGCAGTGTAGTACAGAGTATTCATATGGCTTGAATTTGTGTACGAGCTACAAATATAGATGACAGAAATTGTCAATACACAGAACACAGGAAAACCTACTCTGAATTGAAATAATTTTGTATATCTACTTAAGGTTAGAAACAATGTTCATAAACATTCCACCCTACCTTGACAGCTCTTCCTTTCTCAAAAGGAAGGGATAAAGCTTGTTTTCGAAATATTCCCACAATTCTGAGAAAAACTGCCAGCTCCTGCTCTATCCCCTGCTGCAGAGACAGACACTTGACCACCACTGTGGAATTGAAGTGACCACTTTTCCAGGTTTGAATGTACAAAGTCTGTTCTTGAGATAAGCCAATTTATTGCCAAATTCGGCTGGGGAAAAAGGAAGGAAATAGGGAATAAAAAAATATTTTTATTTTTTTGGTCCTGGTTATTGGTCAGAGTGATTGTCAGTATAATTTAGGGAAGCCTAATACATGTTTGAATCTTCCCTTATGCTTGATTACCTTCAGTCCTGCAAATATTTCCTTCCAATGGTGCTTATATGGGAGATCAGAATAGGTCTAAAAATCAACCCATGCAGAAGTTCACTGATTTCAGTGGCAGCATTTCACTGCAGTAATAGGCCTGACACCAAAAAGATCCCCTTGTCCTCCCTTAGCCTCCCAGAGTTTTCCTTTTACTATGCTTTTTCTCATTACAAAGACAATATAAACACAGGGCAGCGTGAGAACGAGTTTCCCGGGCTGTTTAGTCAGAGGGCTCGCTACTGCTAATGCTTCTCCACAAAGATTTAATAAAATCAGTGACAAGGAATGGAAACACATAATGTCATTAATAGAGACTAATGAGCTTGTTGTTCTTAACTAATCATATTTTAGAGTTGTTTGTGGAAGGATACATACTCAGAGGGCCAAATAAGACAAGCCATTAAAACATGCAATGTTTGTTAGTTATTGCAGCAGGCTGAAATCTCTTTAATTTTCAAAATGACTTCTAGAGCATGGAAGAACCAAAACAAAATTGAACAAAAGCAGTTTACAGAAGCTGTATAATATGTGAATGATTGTGGTAACATTCCAAGAGTTTTAGAAATTAGTCCTAGCAAACTTGCTATTCAGTGGGTATAATAATGATTATTGCTCCTGGACAAAGTTATGCCTTCACTTTATTCTTTGATCGTAAAAGGAGCTATTGTGCATTGCATTGGTATTTATTTGATTTCGCTCGTGATTTTCTCTACTGGAGACTTTTGTAGGAAATGTAATCATCAGCACTTCAAGAAAATTCATGCATTCTGTTTCGAAATTATATGCATTCACCGAGTACAAAATAAGATCAAGGAAAGCATTTTTTTAATTTTATCTTTGCTTCTTTCTGATTGCAGAGTTCTGATATCTGCTGCATGAAATAAAAGGAGAAAGCAGTGCTTTACTTTCCAATTCTCAAATAAAGAAAATTTTTCTGTTAGTTTCAATAAATGTTATGAAATCTGTATTTCCATAAGAATACCTCCAGCCTCCAGGATCCCTATAGAATACGGCAAAGCAGTTACATTGGCAAGATTCAGAAAGGGCTGTAACTGTCAGGAAGCTCAGTGCTGTGATAGCTCTCATATCTAAGGTGTTGGGATGCAGCCGTGCCCGAACGTGGGTGTCGTGAAGCCCTGGGGGGGCAGCCTGACATGCCAGAAATGTGCCAGGTGACCAGGGAGTTAGGAGAGACCTTTCTGTTCCATACAATAACATGATGGCAGCTAAAAGGTGCCTTGGTAGTAGGGTCACCAACTGGGTGAGCTTTCCTTGGACAGGGTCAGCTTTTTTTCATCTGGACATTTTGTCTGGGAGGAACAGGAACTTTAATGATTTATTTGGAATTCCTGGACACCCTGTAGTATCACTAGGGCAAAGTCCCTGACTAAGCTGATGGATATCAAGAAATTGCAGAGCACTGTCCCCAGTGTGTGCCCACTAGGTCCTGTGCATTCTGTGTATGATCAAATAATTTGTGCAGTATATATGTGATGAGTCAAACACATGTAGAGGTCCCGAACTCACTATATTTCTGTCAGAGAGATCCATAAAAAGGAACTTTCCACATTCAAATTTGTAATTTGTATATCTTCACATTCAGGATTATATATGTGTATGTGTGTATACATATATATACACACATGTACAGGCCTTGTTGATACTAATTCTTAAGCTGTGAAAGAACCTGGGATGCTTTGCAGAAAATCATTGTGCCCTAGCGGGGGTGCCCATGTCCCTGAGCACATCAATCCTCTCTCTGAGCTGAACGATCTCACCCAGGAAAGCAGGGCAGGTTGCTGAAGCAGGATTGTAATACAGCTAAAGGTAATGCAGGAGAAATACTATTGGCCTAATCTTGACCTTCACATCCAAGCAGTTCTTTGGACCATCCATGACTCAAGAATTCATTCAGATCTGATTATTTCTAAAGTCTCTACTAGACCTGACTGGGCCTGAGTCATAAATTGTTCTGCATTTCTTCAGCTGAAATTGACCTGCTTTGGTCTATTTTATCTATGTCATCTTTTGTGCTCAAACCGCTTTTTCTGCGGTCTCCATGCTCTGTGACACCTTTTGTGTCTAGGCCCCAGTAACTCTTTTCCCAGCATGTCTCAATATATATTTTATGCCAGGGTACTTTTCTGCGAGCTGGCTGGCAATAATTGGGTACAATATAATATCAGTGCCAAAGAAGAGCCTGCCGAAATGTAAGACATCAGAAAGACTGGACATCAGCTGTAGTATTTACATTACAAAAAATACTGAGCTAATAATTCACTACAGGCGTAGAAAGAACAAAAGATGACTGTGGTCCACGTGAAAATGCTCTTTTTTCCCCGCTGTTTTGAGATACACATCTTTCCACACTTCTGAGTTGTTCTTTCATCCAGGACTGACTAAACATAGCATGATTAGCTCCTTCCAGCTCAGAGGATACGTATTTGACATCTTTTCAGAGGAAAAAAAAAAAAAAAAGGCAACTCAGACTTTCCAAAATTAACCAGGGAGCACAGCACATAGTTTGCAAGTGCTACCAAGACTGAAAGAGTGAGATTTCCAAATGCTCATTTTGGCTTTGCAATTGGCACAAGTTTTTTTTATTATGTTATTTAGTGACATGGGTTTTTTACCACAGTTTTTACAAGACACTGCAATGGCTTTCTTCCTCCTACTGAAGTTTTTACTTTGCCAGAGTAATTTAAAATAAACTGCATTGTATTATAGTCGAGACATTTACAAATTAAGGATGAAATCCTGTCCTTATCCATTTGTTACTATCTTTTCTTTCAAGTTTTCTATAGAAAATATTAGTGACTGAGATTTAAAAATGCATTATATCTCCTTATAGCTACTAAACCCAAAAATGCTATGCCTCTTGTGTCAGACACGGAGTCTAATACTGAGGCTTTTAGCTTCAAACTGATATTTTTCTGCTTTCTGCTTTCACACATGTTTGCTAAATAGCAGAATCAGGCCAGGAACATTTATTACTTTGGATATAGTTCCTGTAATAAATATTCAAAGTATTGTGGGCTTAAACAGAAACTTTCTTTAAAGCTCCAGGTCTACATAAAAGAGAAGAAATGAGAGAATGTAAATATTCTTTCTTAATGTTAACTGAGATTAATTAATCAGTAATTAATTAAGATGACAAGTAATTGTGGTGGCTCAGGTTGGAAACAGATGCCAGGCTTGCTCTAGGGGATTCACATTGTTTTTCAAATGGCTTCTTAATCTGACTAATGTGGCTACTTGGTTATTTTTGGTAGAAGATGGTGGTGCTCTTAATGATGCTGCAAGGTAGAGCTTATATTACTAATATATCTGAATCACCTTGTCTCCCCATTGAATATGTTCCCCTCTGGACTGAAAACCATTAGTAAAAGTATAATTGCCAGAGTTCAGGATTCTGGTTCAATCTTCCATCCCTGAGATTAGAGAGGTTAAAGGCATGACAGTATCACATACTGTTCCCATGGTAACTTTTTTGGCATTGATGCTTCCAGGCAAATGACAATACTGGTGAAAGTTTAAAGAGCAGGATTTCAAAGGTCTGTTTGAAATACTTCTCAAATGCTGTTGTTGCCTAAGGGAGAAAAATAATAATAATAAAATACCATTATTAATAATGTTCTGAATCATGCATATTGCCTTTAATTCAATTTTTAAGTGACTTGACATAGGTTTAACTGCATGTCGGGAGTCATTTTGGACCGGACACTATCATTGCATCTGATCTGGTAAAGGCTAGAGGGGTGGTTTTTTAAGGGGTTTTGTTTTGTTTTGTTTTTCTCTGCTTTTGGTATTTATTTTAAAATCACTGAACTGATGCTTTATATGCAGGGACTGAAGCTTGCCATAGGTTATCCTGCTAGCCTTCACCTGCCTGAGGCAGAAGAAAAGGGGTGTTATCTCATCCTAAGGTGCATGTTCCAACACGTGGTGTTGGATATCGCCCTTGTATCCATCCTCACAAGCATTCAGGTCCTGCCTGCTGTAATTTATACAGCAGCAGTCTCCCCAGAAAAGCTGGGATCTACTTCTGGGCACTGAGGCTGGAGCATGGAGGGAGCAGAACCTTCTCCAGCCCTGAAGCAGCATCTATTCACCTCCAGGTCAGCAGGGGAAAGTCCCCTTAAAGAGCAACCTCAGGTAAAGATTTGCAGGAGGTCTTTGTGGGAGGAGTAAGGAGAAAGGTTTCTCCCCCATTCTTTTAGAAATCCTACACAGCTGGGCAGAGGCCCTACACCCCTGCGGGTTAACAGGAAAAGCTTGCTCCTTCTTCATGCTATGGGACAGTCCTGCTGAGCAGCCTGGGGTCAGCGGCCAGTGCAGAGCCCTTCCTGCAGCTCCCCATTGTGGTTGTAGGTACAAGGGCTATTACACAGGCAGCATTTTTTCTTGGTGTGTTCTTTACTGAATTGATACATTTGCTTTTTTGCACTGCTTACTGGTTAGCCTTATCAGAGAAACTCCACTGTTGTGTTACCTGTCCCTTTTGACTTCCACTACTTTCCAGTTCATAAGTTACTTTCCTCCAAGAGTATAAAAGACCACTTTTCTCCAGTAACGATGAATGCTGCACATAAAAGGCCATAGGTTTTCCTTTTAAAAATACCCCACAATACAGAAAGATAAGCAAATAAAAAATAACAATACTTCAGAAAGGGAAAGGTTCATTAAAACAAGGACAGCCTGGAGAAAAGAGAAGCTAAATTGCATCAGGGAGCTGCACAGCTCTGGGGCTGCTCCATGAAAATCTTTGTCACCTGTAGTGGAATGAATCTGGTTAATTAACATTGATAATGTACAGCTGTGGGCTGGCTTCAGGGGCGGTGGGTTGGCTGATGTAGACAAGGTGCAGCTGTGGCTGGTTCTGTGAAGGGGTTGAGAGTCAATGAAGGGAGCAGCCAAGGAGGAAGAAGCAAGAGGAGAGAGAGCATGCCCTGAGTGAGGAGAAGGCACAGAGGGACTGGCATGAAGAGTGTGCTGGTACAAGATGGTAAAAGACCTTGTTGCAGCTTGGTAGTTTGGAGAGTGCTGTGACAGTCACCCGCAGTCTTTGAGCTAATTCCAAAATCCTCACAACCAAGCAAAATGTGACAGCCCAGGTCTGAAAAATAAACAGCCTCAGTCCTTGCTGAAAATCCATAGCACCAATGAAAATTACAGAGATAATTTTGTGCTGTTTTTCAAAAAAAAACCCCAAAAATATATAGTATTTTATTGCAAGTACCCTTTTAGTTCTCCCAGTGCTGTTCTTTAACTGGTGACTCCAAGTGACAGAGAAACAATCATTCCAGCTGAAATGCTATTTGTGAAATAATGTCTGGTACAGTGGGCAGGTAAAAGTGTGTTTTGTCAAACCCTGTGCTTGCTTATAACACTGCTTAAGGGCTGTGGGGAGCTAACAGAATATTAAAGGAAGTAGTTCTCAGGAGTGCTCCCAGTTATGTATCCTAAACTGGACAATTCACTGCACTTTTTCACACTTTCCCCTTCTGAGTACAAGGGGTTTCCTTTGTAAATATGGAAAATAGAAAAGAGTTATTCTTACGGATAGAGAGCATGTTGACCTTTCCAGGAAACAGTTTGTTTACTAGACAGGTTTTGCTTGACATTGAACCAACACCTGTGCTACCAATGGAGCAGAAACTACTAATTATTGCTCAGCCTTCTGAAATTGTTTCATAAATGAAAAGTAAATACTGAAGTGCTTGAGGGCTGGAGCGCTACAAGATGTAACATGAGCAGGTACACGTTGTACTGCTGTTGGAGCACACCAGCAAGCTTCCAAATATTTCGACATTTTGGCCAAACATACACGCAAATACGTCTGTTTAAAATCACTGCACTAATCCAGCCTCTGGGCAAAGGTCACAGGTAATACTGAAACAAAGTAATGCTAATTATTAATACCTCTATGCGGTAAACAAATACATATAAAACATTGACATTTTTTTCCAGCCCCAGGACTATTGTTTTGCCTTGTAACCATGGTGAATTCACCTTTCTGATGTGTCTGATTTGAAGAGGGGTAATAAAATTATTTATGGCATGAAGATCAGATGCCAAGGATTTTGCTTTCCAACTGAGATGCCACAGTATCACATGGTATGGCATTTCTGCATTGCTCTGTTGTAAGGCCCACTTGCCACACCTGACTAGGAACAGATCCACCTGAGATCTAGGTGATCTGTGACCTGTTCTGCTAGAAATGGATGATGAGAAAGAGAAACAGACTCAATAACTGACACACGGGAATACAGAGTTTTCCCAACTTTGATTTAGAAGCATAAGGAAGCTAAGAAGAGTCAAGACAAATATTACCTGTATTTTAACATTTACATGAAATGCTTAATAAACACTGAAATACACTATTTGTTGGAATCACAGTTATTAACAACTCCTGTCTTTGTAGCAATTTTACTTTAGGAAGTGCATGGGATTTCCACTACTGTACAAAGAGTTGATTTTACATTCCATTTTTACACAAATAATTCTGTTAACAGCTTGCTTAGACAGAGTCTTTAAGAAAAAATAAAACAATCTGACTAAAATAGTGAAGATAAAGTGTTGGAGACCCTTGAATAAAAGCTCTCCTTTTAAAACAACCACCCCAGAAAAAAACCCCCACAAAACAAATAAAAACTTTACCATGTTACTATGACTTAATTCTTCTATTAAAATAATCTTCACTGTAACTGTTTTCTGGGTAAAAATCAAAACCAAGTTTCTCTTTCTGATGGTTTGTGGGATTTTGTAATCACTTTACAAATTCTGGTACAAACTTCTGCGTTAGAGTTTGGGGAGGAAGCAATCAAAGAGATCTGAAGTGATAAGAGATTGGCTTCACTCCAGCTGAGCGGACAATTGCATCAGCAAAGCAATCTTTCCTAATTGAAGAAAAAGATGAGAGGTTGGTCAAGCAGCAAGAAAGAGGAAGACATCACAAGCCTAGGGTGTTAATTCCAAACCCACTGATACATCTCCGACTCCACAGAAAGTGTGTGTGTGTGTGTGGGGGGGGGGAAGTCATCCAAGGGGAATAATTCATGGCATCTTGAAAATTATAGCAGAAAAGGAATGAAAGGTGGCCACTACTCTTGCCTGTGCCGTGAAGCTGCCCACACTCAGACACACAAAGTGGGCACCACAATGAAAGATGTAGAGCATGGCTGGGTTGCAGGATGTCAGTAAGATAGGACTTTCTTTGCACATAAGACTGGCCTCTGGCCTTGTGATTATAAAATAAGTTCCAGGTTTTCTGCAGGATATATGTCAGGTACTAAAAAGAAGTCATGCAGAATAAGTCATTTGAGCCTGGTGCCAAAGCAGGGAAGTAGTAGTCACAGGTGGGCTTCTAAATGGACTATGCATCCAGTGTACTATTACAATTAGGCTTCTAGATAAAGAAGGAAATGGGTGTTGATCACTACAGAAGACTGTAGTTGCCTTTCAGTTCCAAACAGTCATTATGAAAGTATTTAGCATTTCTGGTATTAAATCTTTAGGTGTGCCTCTGGGACCTCTCCAATAGTAAATACCTGTATCTTCAGGGGTTTCCTTCTGTACCCTTGCAAAGGAAGAGAAGCTTTGGAATGGAGATTCCTTGTCTTAATCCATTCCCCTCCAGGAAAGTAAATAAACTGAACGTAATTTTCTCTGCCTGAGTAGGGCATATCTCCTGGCACAAAGGTTCCTATAATTCTTCTCTGAAGCATATGGATGAAAGTTTTTCCCTTTCTCTTCTAGCAGGCAGTCCTTAATCTACAGAATTTTTCTGAAATAGGGGGGTGGGCAACATGCAGCTGTCAGCAGCAGGCAAGTGGAATTACAGGAGAATTAAAATGGATTCCTGTGGATTCCTGGAAGTAGCTGGAGAGCCGGCATGGGCAGACTGGGCTTGCCAGGGTGCCAGTGTGGATATGTGCACTGGTGATACAAATGGCACAGGCCCCAGTGCTCTTCCCATACACGGAGATGGTGCCAAGCACCCCATCCCTGGCAGGGAAAGTAACTTTTGCTGAGCTTTGTATTGCCATGGATGACCAATTTCCACATGCAAAGGGAGCCACAGCATGAGTGCTATATAGTGCAGCCGGCCAAAGAAATACACATCTGCCTGGGAAATCCCCTTGAGTGAGGTGTGAACATGGAGAAAATGTACTTGTTACAGCAGTGGAAAGAGAGCCAGTTAATGGGAGCAGAAAAGGTTAACTTAGTACCCCTGAGGCTTACAGGTCAGCAACTAAGATGCCCACAGGTTTTCACTGAATGCTACAGAGGCAAATCGCTCAGGCTACTGTGGGGATTACAGGAACAGATCCTGCTTCTTGCATCTGTGATGGAAGATTTCAATCCTGATCAGGTACCAGACCCTGTCCTGTGGCCTGGCTGGGAGGAGAATCCAGCTCAAACCAGGAACACATGTGGTACAGCCCAGGAGGCTCGAGGGCTGGAGCACAGTCCATCTTGCCAGCTCACTACTGCAGATGCTGTGTTGTAACTCCTTTCTTTCTTTTAAGATGGATTTCTTGCTCCTTGGACAATCAAAGCTCTCCAAAATTTGTTGTGAGCCAGGAAAAAGCAACAAAGTAATTAATGCCTCACCCAGATCAACATTCAGGCTTTTTGCATTAGCCTTCGCCAGACAACAAATTATAAAACAGAAGTTTCAAAGAAGGCATTTGCTGCCTATTAGCAAACCCCTAAGCAGCATGCCTGAAACAGAGGACGGTGTCCTGCCATGTTAACATCTGTGCAAAAAACAAGCCCTCCCACTCACTTCAGTGGGGACAGTTTTACACATGAGATTTGCTCTGGGCTGCAGCACTGATTTTGTTATGTTTATCTGAGTGCACACTATGACCCCTACAGAGGCAACGGAGCTATTATTTGCTTTCCATGTCAATACACTTGTAATTCTAAAAGAATAAGAGTAGTAATCTGATGGCATCAGTAAATCTGATGGCGTTAGCAGGACCTAGTTTCCAAATTAAGCTTCTTTGTAGCAAAGGCTGCTCGAAATAACTTAGGCAATTTTCACTTTTACTGTTCACCCCTTTTGCTGTATATGCATTTGTAGTTTCCTCTTATTCACAAAAGGCAAAACAGCTCCACACAAACACTTTGCAGCCTTCCAGACTGTTAACATCCCTGATGATGCTCAGTCTCTCTGAAGTGTGCACACACAAATACTAGAACGCAAAAGCAACAAGCCTGCACATGCCAAGTACCTGATACTGTTACATCCCCTTTGCACATGGCCCAAGCCAAAGGAATTCTCAGGTTCCCCCAATATAATTTTTTTAAAGGAAGTTCTACATGGAGAGAGCTTGGTCTGGGTCACGTTCACCTCTGCAGATGACTATTTGAGAAAATACTTACCCAAAGGTCTGACTATAAAAACCATCATGCAATGATGAAATCACATTTTTAAGCCTGTTCATGCAAATGACTTATACAAATAATGCTCCTTAGATATTAATGATGCTTCTGTTCCACTGACATTAGACTTCTGCATTCCTCATCAGCCAGCTCAGTGAAGAGGCACCTACCTGCTTACAGTTAATCAGTACCTTCTAAAATAATGTTCTTCATTTTAAGTTATAATCCTGATATCCCAGCCAAAGGCTAGGGAAGTTTTTCTGAAGCCAAGCAGTGCATTACAGTCCAAAAGGAGAACCAGCCTGTGAGCATCCTGTTCCCAAGGTAGTTTGCCCTCACTCATAACAAATACTAAGGAAAGAGAAATACTGAAAGACTGGAGGAGTACAATACAGAAAATAAAACATTTTATTTCCTTTCTTTAAATGAAAAAAAAAAAACCCAAAAAACAAAAAACAAACGCTGCAGGAAAAGGTGCAGATTTTCAGCTTTAATGACAAGGCTTTAACTCCGTCAAAAGTGAAAGCTGTTGCTTCACCACCACGGATTTACAATGATACTCTGCTTCCCCTCTGTGGCAGAGTTTGATAACTCACCAGTCATGCAGCCGCATAGCAAGGACAGGAGGAGGTGTGTACTTCTACTTATTGAAGAATTTTTACAATAAAAAGAAGAAATTAGGAATCATTATCAAGACCAGTTTCAATGGTACTCATGATTTCACCAGAGTCATTTATTTTTATTCCCATCCTTTACCTGTTTCAAAACTATTTCTGTCACCGTACATTGCACTTCAAGGAAGGTTTTCAAAAATCTTCCTGTTATCGTACTTCCAGATTTCAGACTCACAAGTGTGTGGAAGTGGAAGAACGGCGGGTGGAGGGTTTGCACCACAGGTGGGGCTCTTCAGCACCCCCACACACACACCCTGCACCCAGGCACATGTGGGTCTGAAAGGGGCATTGCCACCATTGTGGGACTTCTTGATTTGGGCACTGCCACACCTGTGTGCCACTGCTGTGGAGCCCGATTGAGTACATCCATGGAACATCACACTGTGGCGTGTTGCCGTGCTGGCATGGTGAGACAGCTGGGCTGGTGTGCTGGGACAGCTGGGCTGGTGTGCTGGGACAGCTGCTTGGGATTCTCTGCCCTGGTGCCGCTGGGTGCAACAGATATGTTCAGCTTAGTTCTGTGTTGAAGGTGTAAGTAGAAAAAAGGGAGGCAAACCCCAGAGAGACTTTTCCAAGGTCTTTGCTGAGGTGTTTAATAGGAGGCCCATCCAGGTGTGCAATTTCCTTTTCATATAAGGAAATCAGATCCCAGGATTACAAGTCAATGTTTTCCAGGGGCAGAGAGTCACAGTTAAATCATTCAAAAAACTAACTCTTCTCTATAGGGAGAAGCCCAACAACCCACAGACAGATGGTAGAATGAATCTGATGATTAAAAATACTTAAATTAAACACAACTCCAAGCATACACATTCACAACCACTGTCACTTATTTTATGTTGTTGCTGGAGGAAACTGTTAAATTTTAGGTAATTCAATGATGCATTTGTATAACCTCTATTTCTTTTAAATGTAAAAAATGATATTTTATTTTCATTGCTGTTTTCTGACTCTGACTCTCAATTAGAATCACATGATCATAGAATCATTTAGGTTGAAAAAGACCTTTGAAATCAAGTCCAACTGCTAACCCAGGACATCCAAGTCCATCAATAAACCATGTCACCAAGCACCTCATCTATGCATTTTTTAAATACCTCCAGGGATGGCGATTTCACCACTTCCCTGGGCAGCCTGTTCCCATGTGTGACCACCCTTTCAGTGAATAAATTTTCCCCCATATCCAATCTAAACCTCCCCTGGTGTAACTTGAGGCTGTTTCCTCTTGTCCTGTCACTTCTTATCTGGGAGAGGAGCCTAAAACCCACCTCGCTCCAACCTTCTTCCAGGCAGCTGTAGAGATTAAAGTCTCCCTGAGCCCCCTTTTCTCCAGGCTAAACACCCCCAGTTCTCCCAGCTGCTCCTCATAACACTTGTGCTCCAGACCCTCCACCAGCTTCACTGCCCGTCTCAGAACACACTTCAGCACCTCAGTGTCCCTCTTGTAGTGAGC
>JAVJGJ010000037.1:45598050-45609479 GCA_035590215.1 Microhierax caerulescens | reverse complement strand
TCCAACAGATAACAGATGCTACAAAGATATTGGGATACATTTGTTTATAAATAAAAAAAGCAGAGATGAACTCCAGTGCTGACTCCCCTCCACGCCCCTGATCTCCAACCACTGGCCATTTAAAAAAAAAAAAAAAGTAAATCCCGTCTCATACCTGAAGCCAATTAGAAAACCTGTCCACTCTTATGACTATGAAATAAAACCAAATATATGAAACAATATCACTAGATGACTTTCCAGCTTTCCTTATATGGTTAATTCATCATCTGAGTAAGCCATCTCTGCTAAATATTTTCATTATTATTACATGCTCTGTAGATCAGAACAAACAGCTCTTACACAAGTCCATCTGTAAAAGTCTGGCAGACAGGTTAATCTCAAAACCAGTATTCAACCCTTTTATTTCTGTGTCCGTTTATTTAGAAAACATTCATTCAAGGAATGAAAGTTAGGACTCTTGGTACAGTATGAAGTATCATCTATGCTACCATCCACTCTTTTTAGCGGAATGAAAAAATATAAAATAAATACGGCTTCAGAATAATTTCACTTGCAATTACCTTCATCATAATAGCCACTCAAAAAATCCACTATCAGAAAACCAATGTTAAAATTGCATTCTAGTAATGCTAAAATGCATTCTCTTACTTCCCTTGTTTGGAGATAGAATGATACTATGAATTTGTTTTACTTCACTTTTTTTAGAGAAGACATACTTTTGTAGGACCCACCTACCCCATGCAACTGTTTTAAGTAGCATTCCTAAAAAAACAGTTTTACGTGGAAATGGCTAGAATATAAACAATAGTGTTCTAGCCCAGCAGTGAGGCATGGGTATGGTATGATTTCCTACCACTCTGGGCATAAGCTTAAGTCACATCCACACAGCTGAGACCAAACAAATAGTTAAGCCAGAATACCAAAAAGTTTTAGAATGGAGCATAAACATAGTCAAAGTAGTAGGATATTCCGAGTGTTAAAACTATACAAACAAGTATCAAAGTGCACTGGTATATGGGCACTAAGCAAGCACTATTGAATATTTACTGGTCTGCATAAGAGTAGCGTTTATTATAAAATGACATCAGAAACTGTTATTCACCAGGTACTTACCTATTCTCATATCAAAGCAGCTCCTCTTTAAACTAGACTGGGAGACCCCAAGCACCACCTTAGGCCTCAGCTGTGGGAAAGTGTATGAGCTCAGGCTGTACTAGAAGTAATTAACTGGGCACGCCACTCACCATGTCTTCATTTTCACAAGGAGTGAGATTGGGCCAATAAGGGTCCACTGTGAAAGGTACTGAACACCGTGATCCATTGCAACAAATTTAGGATATAAATGGGTCTAATGGAAGACTAGGTATTTTAGCCCAGCATATGGGAGGAAGAAAATGAGGGCCTGAAGCTCTTCTTCGTACCTTATCTTCTTAATAAAAAATAATTTAGGCAAATAGTTCTGTTTACTGCTCATCAACTAAGATGCAGGTAAGACCTTGTGCAACATCTAACATCTCGGTTTTCATTTTTCATACAGAAGCTAAGTCTGATCAGAGCTTATGCAAGGAAGTGATAGAACTGTACCCAAAATAAAAGCACACACATTTTCACAAGGTAAGTTTACACATGATTTCAACCTCAATCTAAAACCACAACCTGCCACAGACTTTGTTTTAATTGCCTATTTAAATATTACACATTCAACCTCTGTGACACAACTAGGTTTTCATACTAGGCTATTTATGGCTATTTCTCATATTTAAATTTTAATCTGTGTTCTTTCACTAATAAACAGAAGAGCTGGTTTTTTTTTCTTTTTCAGGCTTTAAGAGATTAAAGTCAGCCTGAAGGAAAAAAAGCTGTAGACGTTTTGTAAAATACTACTAAAGCCTTGATAAATATCTTGATTTTTATTCTTACTGAGGTTTGGAAGCTCAACAAGGTTTTCGTAATAGATCAGACCCTTTTTAAAAAGGAGATGTTCACTTATTTGTCACAGCATACAGTAGTTTACTAAATGTAAAAATTAGAAGTTGTTCTGTGTATTATCTACATGTGTAAAAGCTGTTTTCAAATAGCAGCAATAGTGTCCATTTTGGAAAAACAGTTTGCTAAAAAAACTACCCGTACCAAAAGGCTAGTAGAACTAAGCTTCAGCCTACTTTGCCAGTAAGTTTACAAAATAAAAGTCTGTATCTGTAGTTATGCAACATCTGAGGAGGTCTTTTGGAAATGTGAACATTAGCTAGATGTTAAACGAGGTATCTAGACATGCTCCACTACTGACATCAGGGGGAAAACCTCTTTTTAATCAGAACAGCAGTATGATGAAAGAAGTTAAAATGAAAATAAATAAAATTTGGTTTAAACAGCCTGAGCTTATACTGAATAAATTTTAAACAGAAAACATCTGTATTAACTACGAATTTTAGCTTTCTTGAAGAGAGATGGGAAGTTTATCTACTGCTAATTCCAACAGCAGGTACATTGTAACCTTCTGAAACCCTTCAGAGGGATGAAGAGAACAATACAGATCCTTACATCTTTGCAGATAGAACTCCACATATTTTAGAGATGCAACAAACTGTCATTTGCTATCAAAGGGCCTGTGTTTTGTTCTGTATCTACTGGACTGACAAAGAACATTTTTCAGCGAAGTGTTGCAGACCCTGCTGTCCTTCAAGCGCCACATGCTCTCCAAACTTCCTTAAACAGATTCAAGTTCAAATGACAGCTCTCTGTGAATTTCCACAAACCAAATAACCAAGGAAGGGCTCATGAGCTTTCCGCAGAAAAGAGTGCTCCTTAACCTAAGAAGACAGAAAGTTATTTCTGGGGTTGTAGAAAAATTGCTGGTTTACATCTCATGTTGTAAATGGAAAAAAACAGTCAATTTACTATTTCTGTTAAACTCATTCCGTATGACTCTGTCCAATGGAAAAAAAAACCAACAAAAAAAAAGGTACTGAAAGAAGGGGCTGCTTCTATAGGCACAAACACCAAATGATGAACAAGTCCTACATCAGAGAAAAATCTAGCATGCATCTTCAACACTGTACGCAGAAATCAAGGACAAGAAGTAACTTTTTTAAAAACTATACAAGGAAATGCTGCCTCCTTTTAAAAAGGTAAATGAAAATAATTACACTGATTAATAAAACACTGATATTCACAACCCATCTGAACTAAACTGGTTTACATCTTCAGGCAAAAAGTCAAAATAGTACAGAACATCTTTTTATGTCTTAACAAGCAGAAGTGCCATACTGCCATAGATAAACCGTTGCTGCATATAAATTTGTGTCAGCCTTCTTGTGCTTTCTGTTCAGGGGATACAGAACACAGGGTCATGTCTCCTGCTAGACTGTTTACAGTTATGATGCCTATACAAATCAGCCTTTTCTCCTACCTAATTCATTATGGAGTTGCTACAACTACAGTAACAACATTCAAAAGGTTCCAAGAAATTCCTTTGAGAACTACTTAGGTAACTTTATGAACAAATTTGGATATTTTTTTTTTTAGTTCACCTGTGTTTACCAATATATACTGTATATGCACCTTGATAATAAGAATTGGGCAAAAACAGTCTGAAAAAATAAAATATCGAAACTGAGGTGAGGCAGACAGTCCCCTTCCTACTTATGATTATTGTTATTTTATTATTTTATAAATACCACCACTGAAGAAACCCAATGCGTGATACAGTCCCCAAACCCACACCAAACTGCTTTGCTTTGTTGTGCATCTTTCCCAGCAGGCTTTCACACCTGCTTCTTCAGACAGAGCATTTGGAGGCTACAAAAGCACAAGTTGTACTTCTCCATCAGTCAGGGTTATTTGTGTAATGTTTTCTCCAGATCTGGAAGTTTTTCAATTAGTGCTTTATGGTTCATATTGATACTGGCTATAAGTCCTCCCTCATTGCCATCTGAGCCAGTGTAACTAATTTCTTCACCAGTCAGGGTAGTCATATGGCCACCCAGTGCTCTCAACACTGCATTTCCAGCACATATGTCCCACTTCTTAATATAGGTGACATGGATATATACATCAGCAGCTTCTTGATTCTTTTCAGCCACGTCAAGGAGGGCCAACACTTTATAACCTAAAAGAAATGGGCAGAAGTTTAAAAAAAAAAAAAAAAAAAAAGAAAAAGTTAAACCCAGTTTTCCTGTTCATCACAAAGAATAAATCTACTAGTGAATGTTAATAATAAGCACATGGAGGATTTAGGAAAGTAATGCCATTAATTGTATCATGCAAGCCAGTACAATGGCAGAGGCACCAATAAACTTTTTCCGTCCTCGGACCTCTAGAGAAAATTTGAAAAAGAAACACCTCTCCTCAAGATTTTTCCACTGCACTCCAATTAAATCCTTGGGTATCTGAGACACATTATTTTTAGATAGCCTTTACCAATATGCTACGTAGACTTATCCAGAGACTTATTAAAAGAATGAGATCAGAAACTCAAATATAGTTTTGCTCTTACGTTCACTCACTCACCTCTCAATCTCTGTATTACTATGCTGAAGTCTACCTTTTTATTCCTGGCTTTTTATTACAGTAGAAGAAAGATACACATACTGCTCTTTATTACAGCAATTCAGCTCAGAGCATTACCCTTTATCATACATTAAGCAGTACAAACTCATTGCTCAAAATAGCATTCTTTCTTTTCTGGATTTTTTTCCATTTTTCAACTGTTCAACGAATAACCTTGTTTCATTAAACTTTTCTTCTCTTTTATCTTCTTATACAGAGTAAAGCCCTGGTGAAGATCTGCTATAATCAGTTACATTTTCACTTCCTTTATCATAAGAAAACTCATTTAGATTCACCGTCAAGATCCTATGCAAGATCTTCTTGACTAATCTGTAAGGGAGCTCTGGGTTTCCATATTAAAGACACAGAAAGACACATTTCCATAAAATGCACATTTTGCATAGCTTTTCTGAGACTTTAAAACAGCTATTACTTCACGCTAGTGCCTCACACATTTGCATTCTGTCAGTAACACGCATAAGGATATTGTGTAAGGTTACAAGTAGTAAGCTAAAACCTCTTTGGATTAAATACGAGACAGATAAAAATGCACTTCAGTGGAATTAAGTTTTCTCTTTTGACATAAATGCAAGAAATAGTACCAAACTGTAATGGCTCTTCCTTAAAAGAAAAAAAATAAAATTAAATGTACTACTAGTTAATGAACATCCAACAGATTCTCTTCCATGATTCTATATGCGGTCACAGAAGCCTTTTTCCTCCACAGAGGCATCAGTGCCTTCAGTAAACACACACCAGTGTGCTCAACGAAAGCACCGCAATAACATTGTTGGTCCGGGCTTGGGTTCACTAACATACTAACTTGTGAACAGTCTGAAGCATGAACTAAGTTTGCACCTACATTTCTAATACACAGGAGAAACTGTGTCCCTCATGTCAAGTGCTTCCTTTTAGGGATGTGAAGGACCAAAGGTAGAAGGAAAAAGAGGAGATGCCACAGCTATGCTCTTTTGTCTAATAACAGCTATCCCACTAAATCATTCAGAAGCAATAAAATGCATAGGAAGCTTAAGGAACCAAACCTGCTCCACCAGCTGCAATTATCACAGTCTTATTTCCAAATGTCTGCCGTGCAACCTGCTCAACTTTTCCTGCATGGGAGCGGGATACAATAATCCTTGGAGTCTTCTCGTTGTAGGAGGAACGAGCTTTTATGTTTGACCCACCATCCACCATTGCCCAAGCTACAAGAGAAACACAAATTCTGCTAAGATTTACAAAAACCAATCTCTGCTAAGTGTAAAGATAGAAGGATACTTATCCAAGAAAATGGAATTGATACCTCTGACCTAATTTCCCTCCCTAATGTAAAAGGGAAAGCTAGGGCTGAAGGAAGGGGAGGGTGCCCACATGTGCACACAAGGTGAAGAGAAAGAGAAACAGTCCACTGCCCCACACACTTTTGTGCATATGGCATCTCGCTGTGTCTAACTATTCTTATGTGATACTTTCAAAAAACAGTAAGAGGGGAAAATCCCAAGCAGCAATATTTAGAACTTGCAATTGGAAAGCCTTCAAAGTTAAAAGTATGGCTCTGAATCAGAAATAAGAGTCAGTATTTCCTCAAACAACCTTTTGAAAAAGAACAAAAAGCCCCACTACCCTTCAAAGCAGATAGCAAAAATGTTACTGAGTCATTTTGTTCAGAATGACAGTAAAGCTAAGGAAGGAAATAGCTCAGGAGGACAGTAATACTAAGGAAAACATTTGATGGCGTGTTACGGAGGATTGGATTTAGAATACACAACCTCCCACTCTTTTCATTATGAGGTTCAAAGCCAAGCTTGGTAGGTGGCATCCCCTAACCATTAATTGACATTTACTTAGCAGACTAACCAGCAATTTCATCTCAGCAGAGGGCCAGATTGTATGGCAACAGACTAAGTAAGTTACATGTAATAGCAATGCCGGCTGCTTTTTATTGCTTTGTATTTGTGTGGTAGTATTAGGAACAATCCTACACACAACACGTTGGTATTTCCGGCTTGGGAGAAGAATATTCATCACAGAATAACAGAAATCATTGCATCTCATCTGATGCCATGTCTGAACATTTCACACTTTACATTATTAAAGGATATAAATTCTCAAAATCAGAGTGCTAACACACACACACACACACTGATTCTTAAAGCATATTGGAACATAGCACATATTTAAATGACTGGAAATTAAGTTCATATTTAAAGACAGTAAAATATTTAGCACAAAATATTGAACATTCAGCGGGCAAAAAGAGAACAAATAAATATATATATATATATATATTTTCAGACTTAGTTTCTGTGCCAGAGCTACTGCATAACTTCACAACTCTAGAGGTCAGTATTGCCTACGGGAAAATGAGAACATAAATTCTTGTTTCAAATATATAGTAAGACACGAATACTAAAATTACTTTGAAGCTTTCAGAAGCACATACACATTGCCAACCTTTCAGCCATGCTCACCGACACATCTATACTAAAGAATTAATTAGTTCATGGCTGTGGCATTAAAAGCATGCCAGATCATAAGGCTATGCTACACACTCCTTGCCCGTTACATACATAGAGTTGCCATCAAGATCTTTAATCAATCTTTGTTATTCACACTGAATAAACACCAGGTCCTGGGTACGACATCACAGACCCAAGTTCCTCTGCTGAATGAGCAAAGTACTCTTCTGCTAAAGGCTAACGGCACACACAGTTTCGCTTCCTTTGTTTTACTATAAGGACTCTGATGGAAAGGATCTTAGTTCTTAAACATATTTCCAGTTAAGTTTGTTTTAAATGCATCATTTCTATGTTAAACAAGGGCGGCATTTTCCTTTGTGGTTTCATAGCACAAAACACATCTGCAGCTCTAATTCTGAGGTCTGCAGCAACACTCTTTTGAAGGTACTATCTTCTCATTTATATCTACAGATGTTCTCTCAAACTTCAAATTTTAATTAACACTGTGACTGAAGATGCTGGAAAAAAGTGAAGGTATAAAGGTACCTGTATATGCTGAGAACGGCTTGTGTATCACTCCTATGACTGGTTTACCATTTACAGCCACGCAAACCATTGTCGTGACGTACTGCCGAAGATCCTCTGTGGGCAAAACAGGAAAGTGAGCAAGTTTACAGCCAAATGCCAAGAACACAAGAAGAAACTCGACATTATAGAAATGTTGTCCTTTGAAGACTAGCCTACATTCTGCCTCTCACAATTATGTAACTTTGTTGTATCTTCAAATAACCTTGCAGTTTTTAAAAGACTTTACAGACTTCTCAGTTTTCCAGCAATTTTTCCTGTTCAGAAGGTGCAACCTATACTCCTACCAGATCCAATACTAACAACGATGTTTTATGCAGCAGGTATTTTCATGGAAATCTGTGCCCCTATATTCTCCCTTCTCTGCCCCACTTCCTATCCTCCCTGGATGCAAAGGTAATAATTCAAATACCAAACAACATTCACCAGAAAAAGTGATTGTATCAATGGAACATTCACACAAAAATCCCCATTTTTCTGTTTGTTCTGCAGTACTTATGAGAAAGAATTTCAGTTGGATTGCCTTGAACATTTTATGTAACATCTTAAAACATTTGAAAAAGGGGAAGATGGAGTTATGGATGCTTTTTTGAAAAACTGTAACAAGATTTTTTTCTATCAATGTAAACAGAATATTTACTTAGTATTCCCTTTAAATAAACAAACAAAAAAATTTCCGAGATATTTAGTGTTGCTACAGTAATAACTGAAATAAAGAAATGTGTAATTCCAGCAGAATCCACAAATGACAGTTACCATTTATTTTAGCAATTACTTGGTTGCAAGGAATACCAAAGTGATTTCAGAGTGGGAATATCCAGAAGTAAATGCTGTGGTCTGACAACTACAGAGATTTCATTATGTAATATGTTCAATTAAATCACACTAGCTTTGACACACTTTAACAAGAGATGTCACTTTAAATACTTACTAGTTTGTCTCCAGTATAAAAGGCAGACATCAGAATTACACACATGATTTGTCAACAAGAATCAGCTACCTGTGTATTCTTGTGTAGCATCTAATGGATCAATCCAGACAGTAACACTTTCTGCTGGAACTTCTTTAGGCTGTATTTTTTGTTTTATGTCTTCAGGAATACTGCGATCCCAAGAGACTGTCTCCTGATCAGCTGTATCAACACGCTCTTCAGAGTTTATCTATGATAAAACAAGAAGTAGTCGCATTAATTTATCAGATACAGTAACTATGTTAGGAAAATTACAGGTTTGCTCACATCTTCTCTTTCTCCCTTCACCTCCAGCTGAAAGTGCATGAATTAGTAATTTTTCAGCAGCTCACAAGCTATTACAGTCATGTGACAAGCAATGGAAAATCACAATCCAGAATTTTACTGTGAACCGTACCACAGCTGGACAGTTTCCTTGGCTGCACTCTCACTACTAAATGTTCTTGGAGTATGAATCTCAGGGATTTTTAAAATCAAAAATTAAATCCAGCTGCTTCAAAAAACTACAACCAGAACAATGGACTTCTAAGAATCATACAGTACACAGATATAGTCAGTGTCTAATGTTCCATTTAAACATACCGGTATATATGTATTTACAGAAATGTACAGATATTTTATCAACAAATATTTGGCAGACTGTGGTATGACTTGGGAACTAGGAATCCTAGTATATTCCTGCTTCTGGCATTGAGTTACAACCAGAAATTTACGCAGCTCAACTGGATGCAAGCATTACACAATTGTCAGATGAATGGTCTTTTATAAACAAGTTAATAACATTCCATACTTGTCTTTAGGGTAGGTTGTGGTTCTTCATGTGGCCTAAGAAGGCCCATGAAGAAAAGAACATTTATAAACAGCAGTCCAAGGTCCCATTTAAGCCTACGGTCACCTGCTGCCTAGCTCGATGAATTTTACTCTGGACCAGAGGGCATTTCACTCTGTTGAACAGAGATCGGTCCAGTAGTGAAGCACATAGTCCCAGTCTGTTGCATGGAAGAATGTTCTGCAAAACCCAACACAATGACATTGTGACTGCAGTAGAAGACATTTTTGGATCACAAGAGATGTACTAATCACAAAACACTGTATGTAATGATCTCTCATGCTACAAAACATCACATAACCTGTCAGGAAGAACTACTGGGGAAATACAGATCAATCTGTCTTAACCCATCCATACCAGCTTACTATCACTGCAAACATTGTTTATAGAAGAGCTGTAATGCAACTGGCCAGAGGTAGTGTTTAATTCTAAATCAGAATTTAGACAGATTAATTCCATTTACTTTTGGCACGTCAGTTACATTAGGAGACTAGTATTTCTATGCTCCTTCTACTGCCAATAAAAAGGAAACCATTGCTACTGTGCCTTTCAAGCTTCAGCCTGCATGAACCCTTCAGAAACACATCACTCCACTAATTATTCAGTAGGATAATGATGCTTATGGCTTAAATGTGTAGGTTATATGTCTGAAGTTGAGTGTAACCAATGTGGACTTTTAGGACCTTTCACAGTATTAAGAACACAAGCTTTTTTTATTCCTGCTAACTTTAAAGGTGCCTTCTTCTGATACAATTCTAAAGGAATGCCAAACTGGCAACCTCCAATGCACACTCAAAAGGCAAAATAGAATGCACACATGGGATACGATGTGTCTACAAGCAAGAACCACCCATCTCCCTTCACTTGCTACAGATGGAGTTGGGACCCCGAAAGCTGATAAATCCCCCCTGACTAAAACAACTTGTTATTACAGAGGATGTTGGCTAGTGACACTGAAAGAACGAAAATAAAGGAACAATCAGACTATGTTTTAATGTTACAGACTTTGTATCAGCAGGATTTTTACATAATTCACATCACGACAAGAACAGATATCACAAACCTAAACTGCAACAGATCATTAGCAAAGGGTTAAGGCTCATGTTCTCCAAGAGAATTCAAAAAAAGAGAGCAAGCAGAACTGTAGCAGCTCCAGCCATACATCACAGATGTCTTCTCACATAAAACCAGTATTTGAAGCACTGTATGTCAAACAGAGTCCTTGAAGTTGCCACGACATTTACAAATTAAACATCTGTCACTGTACAATAAACCTGACTATTATGTTTTCCCCTGGGGAAAACAGTCCTGCAAAGTCAAGATGACTTAGTCCCACAGACTTGGCAGCCTCAACACAGCCCCTGGGCAGCCTAAGTTCCACTACAGATACTATGTACCATTATAAAATGGAAAAAAACCCAACCCAAAACAAACCCCACAATTCCTCAACAGAAGGAAGAGGCCTCCAAAAAGTGAAATGGTTGTAACCAGTCCTCAAAAGGAAGACTATCTTGTTAAACCTGTGTTTACAGTACACTAAAGTTAAAAGACTGAAACTATCTAAAAGGTTTTCAGAGATAGACCTCCCATTCTAGTTCAAAGTCTGTAGCAGTGGCCATGAAGCTGCAGCAGTTATGCTTGTGAGGAGTCTCTCAAACCAGCCATTATTAGTCTACCAGAAGAAAAAAAAAAAAAAAAAAAAAGAAAAAAGAAAAAAAGGTAATAGCAATGAGGTTGCAGAGCCATTTGGAGAAAATAAAAATTAAAAAACCTATCTGGGTCACTAGTTCTTCCATTCATATGATCATTTACTCTGTAGCCTTGGCTGAATACTCCACAAGTAGAAATTCACAGTCATTCTATCCCCCATGCAGTTATTAAATTGTTAGGAAGCCACATTATAGGTTTTGCAAGACATCGTTGCCCCAGAGAAGATCACTAACCCTTAATAGTATGAACTTTTCTTCTTTCGCCACTCCACTGCTGCTCCGGGGGGGGGGGGGGGGGGGGGGGGGGGGGGGGGGGGGGGGGGGGGGGG
>JAVJGJ010000037.1:45559094-45583079 GCA_035590215.1 Microhierax caerulescens | reverse complement strand
CTGTTTATGCTATGGCTGTGTGGGGAGCATGCCAGGGTACAGTGTGTTTGGTGTCCCTAACTTGTAGAGTTTGTGGAAACAAGGTGTGAGCTATTGAGGTTCCATCCTTGTCCAGGCTAATAGTTTTTTGTCAACAGTACTTTACAGTGTGGTATATTAATAGCTGCTTTGCCAGCATCAGTGCTGCCTGGTGAAAAACAGGCAATGCCTGCATCTTCCATAGCTTCAGCCACGTGAGCAGGTTAACAGGGTCTGTTGGCAGCAACAGAAGTGCCGTGTTGCTGGTTGTTTCTCTGTGACTCCTGCGTAACCCCGGTGGTTTGTGAACCCACTCACGGGCAGCATCCCTGAGCATTCAAGTTTTGTGTCTGCAGCTGCACCACGTCTGTGGAAAAGATGGGGGGTCCCTCAGGGTCAGAGCTGAGTTTGATATGCAGTGCATGAAAAAGGTCTGCTTTGTCTGAGCTTCTGAGAGGCCAAGAAAGAGCAGATGGCTGTGGATGGGACCAAAGTACCAGAGGGGAAGCTGCTGTGCAAGTGCCAGCACCAGCTGCAGCCACTTCACTTTTCTGTCAGTGCTGGGAAGGTAGTCCATGAGGGAGGCCCGTACCTACCACTGAGTGTAAAGCCTTTTGTAGTGTGGGGTAGCTTTCCCTTGCATAGAGCATTTGATTGATGCAGTGTGTGTGTATGGGGAGCTATGAATAGTCATTGCGTTTATGCAGTTGGGTTCTTCCTTCTTTCACTCTTTTCTCCTTTTATTTCCTGTTCTTGCTGGGTAATTCTGCTCGTAACACCACCTCACCCAATCTTGTTTACAGCAGCACTCCCAGTTATAACTGGCTCTTTCTTAACTCCTGGCTGGCTCTACAGGGCTGAGAGCCTCAGGAGGGTTGTGCATAGATGCATTGAACTTGAGGATATTTTTAAATGGCTTTATTTAAATTAGTATGTAAAATAAAAGCAGCATATGACAAAATGTGTGAAGCATGAAGGTAGACTAAACAGGGCAGAGAAAATGGGTTAATGTCTCTATTTTAGAGTGTATCCAACATAGGTGTGGGCTAAAGCTTCTACCATGCTTTTTACTACCCACTCAACCCGAGCATGAAGTGAGTGCTTGGAGGTTTATATAGGAAAGGCATGTAAAGCTCCTGCTGTGGAGGCTGCGTATGTAGTGTAGAAGACAACTGTGAAGTAGTAAGAGATGTGCAGAAGGAGTTAATGGCTGCTGCAGGGCCTTGATTAGATGACTTGTGGTATATGTTCATCTTCCCAGACCAATTTTGTGTTTATTTGTAAGAAACAAAAATTGTGAACTTGCCACATGATTTCTCATGGCTGCCACAGAATGACCCACCACTGGTAAGAGCATGAAAATCCACTTCTCCGTTTCTTAGCACTACTGCAGTAGATTCCTGCCCTCACACTGCCGTGGATTTCCATCTGAAGTAATAGGCATTCCTGGGGCAAATTTGGAACTCACTGAGAGAAGCAGGCTGTGTGAAATCTTGCTCAATTTTACCCATCATGGGCTCTTGTGGAACAGACAGGCTACACCTTTACCTCTGTCTGTGGGCACTGGAGCTCAGTTTTTCATAACTGGCAACAAAATATCAATGAGTAGGACTGATGCGGCAGCATATGCGGTACAGGTTGAATGGGACAGTTGTCAAAAGCATGGGACCAGCTGTAGTATGGGTCTGGAGCATGGTGAAGAAGGCCTGGGCACCGCTGGGCCTGAGGCATCCTGGTTGCTGTGCTAGGTCATTCTACTGAAATGCCTAAGATGAGAAGAAGGGAAAACAACTGTTTTGGGAAAGTCCCACAAAGTGAATTTCGTATCTGGGCTTGATGCTGGATCTGTCTTGAGGTGCTGTAGGTACTGAAGAGTCCCTAGGTACCCCTAGCCCAGCTTTTTGCAGAGGTTTCCTCCCAACAGCAGGGTGCTCCTTGGCTATGGACGCTTCCTTTTCCTTAGCGAGGAGGAAACGGTACCAAATCCAAATGTGGGAAGGGGCCATAATCTGCAGGGCAGGTGGGACTAGTCTGTATTCCTCACTAGGATAGGATCCAGCTCCTGGAGCCCTACAGCAGGTCACTCTGCCAGAACTAGAGCTGTCATGGACATTCATGGTCCCCTGGTGTGTGCTGTTCAGAGCCTGTCTCCTGCATCGCCCCAGATCTGCTTAGCGCTGACAGCGAGATGTTCAGCCACCAGTGAGGCAGCAAAGCTCCTCACTCTCTGATTGCCAGGAGATGCTGCTTTGCCTCCTGCCTGCTCGCACCGCATCTCGGTGCGCTGAGCAGCCTCCAGGGAGCACTGCTTACGGCAAGGCTGGCTCTGTGCTAGCGCTTGGTTCTGGCTTGGTGGCAACGCCAAGATTATTAAGCGCAATACCTGTGTTTTGGGAAAAGGCCTAAGGGAAAACAGAACCCAGTCCAAGAGAGAGCACCCAAGGCAAAAGACAGATGCAAAATGGCATGTAAGTGTGACAGAGAGAGAACTGACTGCGGTGAGGCTCCAGGAAGAAAGAGCACGGTCCAAGCTCACGTTTGTGGAAAGCAGCTGCAGCCAGCCAAGTGCCATGTCCTCAGGAGTCAAGGTGTGGCAAGGGAAAGAGTAGGGGCCTGAAAGGACCTGTGGGTGGTCTGGGGAATTCTGATACAGGCACCTGCTGCTTGATCTGATACAGAACTGGTTTGCCAAAATGGTTGGAACAATTTTTAACACACGCAGTGTTTATGATCAGCACTCATCTGACTACAGAAGTTTTAATGTGCTCCTTTCAAGACCTTATGCCATCTTACGTGTACAGTCAAACCTGGTTTAGGATAATAAGAAAGGGTAGAATTTTACTACCTTGTTGAGTCAGATTTGTTAATAGGCCAGTTAGGTATAGAGCTTAACAGCTATTCTGCAAAAAAAAATATTATATCTCCAAGGAACTGAAAAAGTCTTTAAGAAGTCAAGTGTAGAAATATCTTCTGAATAAGTAAGAAATAATAAGTAAGAAGTTTAGAATGGAAAAGGCTGAATTTATATGGAACCCTTAGAGGATTAAAAGAGTGAGCTTATCTGTAAAAGCTTACGTGATACATAAGAAGAGGCTCTGTAGATACAGCCTAAGCTGTATGGTATGCAGAAGACTGCAACCACAGGAAATATGAAAAGGGAGAGTTTTTTATATTTGATCTTGGTGCAAAAAGCTTAAGCTCTTGTAACTTTCTTGGGTTTGGATGCTGTACAGAAAAATCCTTTTGTTTGAATTGTAAACAGCTTGAGACTGCAATACGATTTCACCGGTAACTGAACTTCCAGTCTGTGAAGAATCTGAATGACAGCGCACTGGCATTTCGGTTTAGGAAATGCCCCGCACAGGTGAAGTGCATGGAAGCTGTACAGAGTCTGAGAGTAAGTATTACAAAAATGGGGAAAAGTAGAAAAATCTGCTGGTGACAGTAAGGAAACTGCTGTGATGATGATAAAACAGTGAGGAAGACACTGAACCACAGGAATATTGAGGCAATTTGTGGCAGCTGTCAAGCATAACCTACACATCAATCTAATAAATTACTTAGTGTGGAGTAAATTTTAGAGGTCTAAGATAAAGGGATGATATTAAATGACCTGATAGTAATTTCTGGTTTTAAGTGCAAAATCTTCAAGTCTATAAAGTGAGTAAAAATGCTATCAAACTTAGAACAGCATTTACATATGGATTGGAAATATCCATCAGAGTGAAATACCCATCCAATTTATAAAGAATAGATTACTATATAAGTAAAAGGCAATGAAATATTATATTTCACTACTTTGTGGAAAGTCTCCTTTAAAAGTCTATTATATATTGCTTGAGAGGTTTAATTGCTGATGGGTTCTAACAGACTTTTCCAGAAAGGGTTGTGGTGATAAAATTCCCTTGGCTAGGCAGAATTTCATTTTAACACCATGCTGGTTTACAGAGACACCTCTCAGACTCAGACCTGTCACGTCTATTTACAGATTTCCTCTCCACCCAAAACAAGACTGCATATTCTTTTCCTTGCAGCACTGCAGAGAGCTTCAGAAGTTGCACTGAATGCTATCAAATGCTCTGTAGTTCAGTGGCAATTGCAGCTGAAGGGGGTGTTTGCTGCTCAGTTTTCACCCACAACTGCTCATTTCTGGCCCTACCCTCTTCTTCCCCTAGTTGTACCAGCACAGCTATTCACGGTTCTCTCCTGCAACCTGGGGCATTGAACTGGGCCAGAGCTAAAGCAGTTTTATATCCCTGTGTGGTGCTGCCCAGCTGAGCTCTTTAGCCTAGCACAAGCCCAAACTTGCCTGCTCTCCCCACAACAGGCTGTCCCCAGCTGTGTGTTTCCACCGCCCCCATGCAGGCTAGTCTAAATGAAGCCATGCAGTGAGCTGGGCCATGTAGCTCATCCATCTGAAAACTAACTTTGCAAAACAAATGGAAAGCATTGGGAATGGCATGGAGATTGTTGCACTGCTCATTTGGGTGTCAAAATTGATTTTTTCCTGATTTCAGTTCTATATCTGGAGGAACTGGATGTCATGCCACAGCCTGGGAATGAGGGTCAAGAATACTTTAAGGTTCCTAAATATTGTCTCTGAAGTCCTGTGTTGTGAAACTGCCTCCTCTGCTTCCTATTGCAGCTCCAAAATAGCTTTGTAAAAGAGCGCAAATACCCTTAATAAAAGCATCTGTTCTCTTTGAACATCTGAGGGTGGTTACCTCAAAAGGAGGTATAACCCAGGTATTCCCACAGTTAATCTATTTGAAGGAGGCAGTCCTGAAGTCTAGGCTGTTTCAGCAACTGCTGGCATCAACCCTCAAAATTAACACCTGCTTTCAGGATACTGGTGCTTTGTGCTGGATGAGAAACACCTGAGCGGCAAGTGTCTCCTGGTTGTGGATGCTCCTCTGCAGAGAAGGGGAGAAGATACTGTCCCAAAGCCTCCCAGCAAACTTTGCCTGGACACTTTTTTATGGAAGGGGAACATAACACAATTTAGGGAAAAATTTGCTTTGAAAGTTCAGGAGCCTGGACAAACTCTGTTATTCCCCGAAGCAGCTTCCCAGTTTCTGGCAATGAGCAATTCCATGGGTTCTCTACTCTGGCCTTTTTATTTTTTTTCTTTTCTTTTCTTTTCTTTTCTTTTTTCTTTCTTTCTTTCTTTTTTTCACAATACCACTTTCAGGGAAGTTTACTCTGGTGTACTGAAGTACTGGCTTTATTTGGATAACGGATGTTGAAATAAAGTGAGTATTTTTATCTTTGATCATGGAGGACACTGTTGAAAAGTTTATGATTTTATGGTAGTTGTTTCAAAATTATTCTCAAACTATAACTTTTAATACTTAATACTGTAATACTTTTAATATGAACTTTTATAACCTATAACTTTTAACTGGCCAACAGTCTGGTTTGGGGATTTAGAGGAAACTGAAATGGAGACCTTTCTAGGTTGTTTTTGGGGAACTCACATGTTGCTGGTAATCACTCGGTTTCACTGATCGCAGTAGCCATTCATCACCCAATCAATGATACAGTAGTGGATGTTACAGAACAATATCAAGTAAAAGTATTAATTAGAAGATGCTTACTTTTATAATGTTCTTAGTCCAAAGCTGAGACCAAGTTTCTATCCTGTATATAGCAATTAAAATTAAATTAATTTCTTAAGTACTTAAGAATCCAGAGTTTCCACTATTACAAAATCTAACAATATCGCATGAGACTGTAGAAAGGGATAATAGTACAACAGTTAATATGCCATCGACTGCTTCTAAGGTTTATTTTTTTTGTTCTGTAGACTGTTCTTAACCAAATAATAATTAGCTTAATAGTCTTGGCCTTAATGAGAAGGCCATTAAGCGTAGGACTGTTAAACTAGCCTGCACAAAATTGCTTCCCTTGGCTGCTGTATACCAGTCTGTTCTCACCTTGAATTTCTGTGTGCCTACAGACAATGGACAGCCAGCTGGTGCTGAGTTTTGATGAAAAATGCACACCATATTTCCTTTTGCTCCTTTGAATATCTCATAGCTTCTATCTTTATGCTGCTGGTGCTGGGAAGTTGCATCAGGGTGGCTGGAAACAAAATTTGATGTGAGAAGACCTTGCTTTTAAGAAGGGATTGCCTTCCCATTCAAAAAGTTGATGAATCAATGTTATTTAGTTTCCATTATTGTGTTTTGTTTGTTTCAAATTATTTATTAAATTCATTAATTTTAGTTATTTATTAAATTAATGAGAGTATTTGTGAGATAGATCGGGGGGAGGTGATATTTCTAGAGATACTAGCTTCTCATCTATTTGAGAAAATTTTGTTCTTTTCACTTTCATGTAAGCAACAACGAAGTAAACATAACTACTATATTAAACTGATCCAATGTTGTATAGTTTGTGTACAGCAGTTTCGTTTTTATCAGTATTTTCAATGAGCAAGTCTGCCCCCATTATACAGAATTTGACAATGGATTTAATTCTTTCCTGCACCTGAATTCTATTTCACTGGTGGTCTGGCATCACTCTCAAATTAAGTGTATCAGGTTAGCACAGAAGTCAGCTCTGCGTTTGAGTGCATGCTCTCCAGGTCTTCACGCAGCCTCTATGTTAATTGAGATTGGCTTGAGCCTGGAGCAAACGAGGGGATTCAGGCACAAGGAGGATTCAAGCAGTGTGGGAACAGTCAGCATGAATCGCGTGGTGCAGCAGACAGGAGTCCACATTTAGAAATGACTATAGGCATATCTGAGAAGGAGCAAGAGAGGAACTGGCATGATGACTTCCACTGGCTCTAGTTTACTCTTTGTTAATGTTGTTGTGGGTGAAGTCACGCACTTTGGTCTCAAGAGAGAAGCAACGATATATTTTATTGATCTAAGACAGTGAGTGTACAAAGTTTAATGGTACATGCAGCTGTGGTTTAACAAGATTCAATGGGAAGGTACACGAGTATTTGCTGCATAGAGGACAGGATCAGACAAAATTGTCACAGAGACCCTTCTGTTGAGTCATGAGATTCAGAAGGAACTCCCCTGGGTTCTGAACTCCTTCTCAGATGTGATTGCATCCAGACTTAGTCTCAGACTTTGTCAACAGTTTATATCTAAAGGATTACATATCCACAATCAATGTTTTATGTCGCTTAGCTAAAGTTTCAGTTTAACATGCTATTAATCACTTACTGAGAATATGCTGTGGCAAGGATCTCTCAATCTGGAGGACTAGCCTTGAGAGGTGTCCCTGTTCCAGGGGAGGTCCTGTCGTGTAGCCCGCTGCTGTGCAGGACACCTTAACAGTCCCCAGGCTGTCCACTATTTGTGGGGTAAGACAAGTGACTCAGTGTCATATTTGCATACCAAGTACAGACGTTAGTTTCTTCCAAACTTGGCTTGAGTTAGACCTTACTCAGTGCTATGGTTGGGCGGCATGTTGCTCAAATTAGCCCTTGGCCATTGCATTGTTACCTGTCTCCCCCGAATCCACGTTGAGGGGATGCGGCCATCACAACCTGAGGCATCCATTACTGGTACGCTATCACCTGAGCAGGGTTACAGGAAACAAACATCAGGTTGCAGGGGAGGCAAACCGTGGCGAATGTGACTGCTGAGGTAGGCTGGAGGCCCGGCTAACATGCTGGCTAATGCCAGGAGAAATGCAAAGGAAGACGGGCTTGCAGCCAGAAGCTGGTGCTTGTGCACCACATACTTTTCAAAGGGGAAATGCCAGTGTTTCATTCTTAACTTGTGAAAGGCAATAGGTCTGATGGCTACTGGCTGGTCTCTTTGCTCGTCGTAAAGGTTCCTTTAGCATGTCAGATATGTTGCTTTTTACTTGCTCGATTAGTAGTTACACCTGAAGTGTCTCTTGTAAGAGTTGCACGGGGGTTGAGTGAATACTCTGCCTGTACTAGCAAAGATCTGTTCTGGCTTCATGTAGTTTGGAGTACTCCTCCATGTGGGGTGGCCCCAGATCTTCTATTTCCAGTGCAAATAGCCCACAGGGCTTACAGCAGTTATGAATTGGAAGAGCAGCTGTAAGTCTTGGTGTCCAGGTTTGAATTTCACTCTGTTTGCAGGGACAGCTGATGGGGTTTCAGGTGGTAATATGTGACTGTCATCAAATGAATGTCTCTGACTATTTGCAGTGCCGTATCAGAAATACTGTACGTGTTCCCTGCAGAAGGACTGATTATACAGCAAATCTCCATAGCTGTCATTGCCCATCAGTTATGATGTGAATTGAAGATGATCGGTATCACAGAGATCCTGCTAATTGTTAAAGAAGACGCTCTAGTTAAAGTTTCCATTCTGCTCTTCTCTATATTCCGCAATGGGTTTCATACTCATAAAGAGTTGCAAGGGTATATTTAGAAAGGAAGATGTGATTAAATGATCGTGAGCTTAATCAAATTATAATTCTCCTCATGAAACCCATGGTAGTTAGTGGATTTTGGATTTACCCTTCAGCCACTCCTGTATCTTGTTTCTTATCTTCTAACTTCCCTAGTCAAGTCCTTACTAGTTTACCATGTTGTTAATAATATTAATAATGCTATTTTTGTTCCTGTGTGAAATATTTATGTTTATCTGACTATTTTTCTAATATGATCCTGGATAGAATGTTTAATATTAGTATTTGCAAATATTAATATTTGCAAAATATGTTTTTTAAATCATGAAGGTTTATGACTTTAATTAGGACAAGTAGGAGATTGCAGGTGAGATTTAAAAATTACCCAGAAAGACATAACTGAAAGAAGAATTGCTGTTTTGTCGTTATAATACTTTTCTAGGCGTAAGACTAGGCAGTTGAAAAGGAGCAGTGAGAAGAGAGAAGGGTGTTAGCTGAAGGATGAAGAGTGTAAGGTGGCAGTTTGTGCTGTTCTCAAGCATTTATTGGAAACCATTTTCTCTGTAGAAATCATTACAAACATATTGTGACAACGATTTTGATGAAACATTCGTAAGTAAGTAATGGCCTCTCTGTTAAAAATGCCATCTTCTGCTTGTACTAATATTGTTATTGCAATGCATGCCTAATTATGGGGCTCTTTTAAGAATGGTATCCTTTTGGTTTTTACTAGTATTGTGTAAGCAGTGCCTTGCTCCCCATTTCTAAAAGAAAACTGCACTGTCAAGGTTTCTTCACATCAGTGAAATGTCTGTAAACAAAAGAGCTCTTGTTTATCTATCCTTTACCTCAAAAGAAGTCAAACTATTGGCTGCCTTTCTCATTTTTTGAACGTGAGCATGTTGTTCCATGAAGATTTTTGGAAACAGTAGACTAAAGATCGAGTGGCACAAACTCAGGCTCTCATTTCCCATAGAAGCACAAATTGTGCTCTCAGACATGAGAAATGTTCTCGTGCCTGTGAAAAAGCATACTTACACATTCAAATAAAATACTCTGGTAAGCAGAGTAGAACTATGTGCAGGGATTGCATCGGTCAAGTGAGTGTTTTTTCAAAGTATGATAAGATGTTAGTTGAAAAATTGTTCTAAAGCAACTATATTTTGTTTGGACACTGCAGTCTGGCATTTTATCTTTGCACGCAGTTATGATCCACACAAAATATTCTAGAATAGGAGTATGGATTTTTATTATTAATATTCTTATGAGCAGTAAGAGTAAGAATATTTTTTAGATAGACTAAAATTTGATGCCTTAAATGATTTTTCCTGGTTAGGCAAAGAAAATACTGTCGACCAATACATGTATTTTGACATGAAAGAGCTTTAAAAATATTTAAAAAAAAAAATAAATCTTTTATTTCCTCATAAAAAATTGTTCCTTATTTTGCTATTGTCTTAGTTATTTTTCTGCAAATTCCCCATGTTAACCTGACTTTTACTCCTAGGAATAACTGTCTGCAAACAAAATTTTGCTAGTTTTCTGCTAATGACAATATTTCTCTGGAATAAATTGAAGGTCTTCCAAAGCACTTAGAGAGCTAAGGCCTCAAGCACGTTGAAATCAATGCAGTAAGGATTCCCTGCCCAAATTCCACCTTTTGTCTCCTCCTTTTTCATAAGTGAATGTTTCCTGGAGAGCAAGACGCTTCTCTGAAAGTTAAAATATATAAAATATAACAACCACCCCTGTTAAAACTCCTCTCATGTCATGCTAATCCTTTCTTCAGTATGTGGTCTCGTGACCAGGAACACATTAAATTCTTCCGATTTCCAATTTTAAAACATGGCCAGTGCACTGAGAAGGCCTCTTTGTCATTGCTCTTCAGTCACAGTGTGCAAACGCTGACTATTGAAGCAAATTAATGGCCAGGGGACTGTGAAATGTGTGTCGTCATTTTAGAAGGAGAGAGACTAGTTTCCATGTAGCTGGTGCTGCTCAGGTTCCCATACAAGTTGGCTGTGGTGGGTTAGCACATACTCAGCAAGTCTCTAACCAGCCGGAATCTTGCATTAACATCGGAGACATGCAGTGTTGTTGAAACTCGCACAAAAACATTAGGGTGTGTTAGAAACAGAGTACAACCAAGTATGCGGGTCCAAACTCAATGTATCTGGAAAATCTGAACAAGAGGAGATGGAGACAGACTGACAATGCTGTTCAGATATTAAAAGCACATTGTACACCATATTCCTGTTTGAACAAGAACCTATCAGCCGGGAATCAATACCTGGGCTTTTTTTTGCCTATCTTGTGTATACAGGACCAGTGCCACTCACAGATACTGCTCAGGTTTCTTCCTTGTGACTGCTCTTGTAAATAGGGGCTGCAGAACTGGGCTCTCAATGCATACCTTACAGCACAACCTTGAATTTTTGGATACTGATGACAAAGAGGTAGGGAAAAAACCTTTTTTTTACAATAGGACCCTAAAGACAAGCTTATCTAGCTTTACCACTAAACTTTCACTTTTTTTTTTTAAGTGCTAAACATTTAGATTGACATCTAGGAAGAGGCAGTTGAAACAGGTCATGTTATTCTTCTGTTTAACTTCAGCAGTGCCTTTACACAATAGTAAGAGATATCCTTAAAGGGATGAGCCAGCAGTGTCAGAAGGAGATGGAGCCTTATGTTTAGTTTCTAATGTTCACTTAAGCACAAAATATGTGGAGATTTATATATATACATCTATATATGAATGTTGGTTTAGCAGTACTTTGCTAAATGTGACTGCAGTCCTATTGCTGTACAGGTATAATCGGCCCATGGACTTTATGTCTCTTCCACTGTAACCTAAGTAATATATAATTTCCAGGTACTTTTAATTTCTTGCAGATGCACTTTAAGATATTGGGCTGTATTTCATCAAATTACCTTGTTATGGTTGGTCCCGAATTTTAGGACATTAAAACCCCCAGGTTGCAAATTTGGCAGTCTGCTGAAGAGCTATGTGTTACTGGCCCTATATTTCTGGTTTAATGATTGCTTACCCTATCACAGCAACATTATTCAGACTCTTTCTGGCCTGATTGCTCCTGGAGCTGCTGCTTTGTAGTGCACACCACTAAATAAATTGATCTTCTATACCCCAAAAGGCAGTGGAATAGAAGATTAAACTGGGATGTCATCATTGTATTAATTTCCCAGGGAGGAAACAGTGAATTTACTTGAATCAGACTGTCTGCTGTTGCTAGGATACTGTCATATGAACAAAACTTCATGGTAAAAAAAAAAAAAAAAGAAAAAAAAAAAAGAAAAGCTAACGTGAAAGAGCAAGCCCCAGACACTCGATCTCTTCCCACTGTAGAAAGCTATCATCCATCTACACAATACCAGAGGGCTACATCCAATCTTAACAAGCACGTTAGCATACTGGTGGTGGAGCTTAACAGAGATGAATTTGTCCAGAAAGTGTTTAAAGCAAATGCCCATCTGTAAATTTGTCACCCTGTGTTGCCTAAGCCACAATTGGTTTAGCTGGTGCTTCAGGGATCTCTCTCTGTATATGTAAGTGTGTGTTACCAGAAACAATTGATGCTTCCATTCATTGTCTATTCAGACTTGCTCCACAGGGCAGGAAAGAGATGCTGGAGCAAGTCAGAGTCCAAAGTGCTGACTGAAAAGCCTTTACTTTGTACCCTTCAGAATTCTCCAGGAGTCGTAATTAAAAGCTTATAGTCATTAAGCTACAAAGGGCACAGTTCATCAAAGAGATTCAATAATCTGTGAAGTGAGAAAATTTACTAAGCTGGCTTTTTGCAATACAAGCAAAGACAATAATGTATCTTGTTCAAGCAAACACGTGATTAAATCTGACAGGGTACATTAAACATTTCATGTGGGCAACAGTCAATACTCACAGAATCTGTTAGTGGAAATATCTTCTGAAACATCTGGTAGGTGAGGTAGATTGAAAACAGTGAAAAGATGGGTACATTAACAATACAGTACTGTGGGTGAATGCTAAAGCACTTCACAAGCATCAGAAAGAGTAAGGAAAATAAAAGAATCACAGGCTGTTAATTAATGGGACTTCAGTAAAGGCAGATGCTAAAATAACTGAAGAGGTAAACTGAGTGGGTTTTTTGTTATCATAGTTCAATTAATTTACTTCTTTCTTCATGCAACATAACTAGCCCTCTGTTATTAATGGTGTGTGTGAGAGCTCTATTTGATGGGTAAAGGAACTGTTAGAGAAATCTAGTCACAGAAATAAATGTGTTGAATAACTGGAGGTCAGACAAGAAAAAAATAAAGAAAAGAGGACCTGTGCCAATCATTTCATGAACTATTTGTAGTAGCAGTATCATTAAACCTGCTTCAAACAGCATTGTGCAGTACAGATGCTGTGCTGAACTAGACAAAATTTAATATTACTTTCAAGAATGGGCTGAACTTCAAATACCTGTAGAAGTTTGGTGGTTTTGAAAACTACCTATCAGAGAAGTGTGTCTGATTAATTTATGCATTGGGGTGGTTCTGTGTTAATAATTGTTGGAACATCCCAGATGTTCATACTTGAGGGCAAACTGATGCTATGCATGAACTTATTCTTTAAGGTCTAATCCTTTCCTGTTCCCTTGGCAGTAAGGAACTGTATCCTGCTAGAGGGGCTACCAGGGAGGTGCTTCTTGCATAGACAAATTGGTGGTGGAAGCAGAAGTCTTCCACTTTTTGTTGCAGCTATGCTCATTAGCAGATACAGACACTGCAAACCTGAGAGCATGTGTGGTGTAGCTTCTAGCTGCAGAAATACAAATTTTGTATAATGTACGTCCACAGCTGGTCATATTTGGGCAGTTCACTTTCTAGCAAGGGTGAGATGTTTGTTTCAGGTGGTTGTATCTACAAAGTGCAAACCACCTTGTGCTGCCTGCCTGTCCTGGATCCACTGAGCTGTTACAGACAGCTAGCACTTCACCATTACTCCCTGTAATTTCAGTCTTATTTTATATGCTCTGAGTCAGAGAAATATCTCCATGTGTGTATATAAATAAATACATATGTTATGAAATAATACAGCAGTAAAACCTTTTAGGGTTTACAAATCCAGAATGTCATGTAGCTGCTAACCAATACACTGAAAAATCATAGAGCTCAAAACTGTGAATGTAGAGACCGTGAGCTTAGAAATTGTGTTGTGTGCTTTACTGAGCAAGTTCAACTGTGGCTGGACATTTCTGGCTCTTTGAGAAAGACTCCTCCTGCAGTCCAGCCCAAGTTCTCCTTGTCTGTCAGGTGTGTTTCACAGGTCTGAAATCACTCACTGGATCATCATAACTGAGCTCTTTCTGTTTCCTGCCTGACTTAATGCTTTGCTTCCTGAGCACTTACAGAACATCACTAATGTGTAAGAGGTATAGGGATGGTCTTCTGTGACAGGATTACAGCATTGGTGGATAAGGGAAGAGGGACATCATCTACCTGGACTTGTGCAAAGCACTTGATACTGTCCTGCATTACATCCTTGTCTCTAAATTGGAGAGACATGGATTTGATGGATGGACCACTTGATGGGTAAGGGAACGACTGGATGGTTGCTCTCAAAAAGGTGCAGTCAACAGCTCAATGTGTGAATGGAGACCAGTGTCAAGTGGCATTTCTCAGGGATTAATACTGGGACCAGCAATTTTAGCATCTTTGTCAGTGACAAGGACAGTGGGGTTAAGTGCACTTGCATCAGCAAGTTTGCCAACAACACCAAGACGGTGTGGCTGACATGCTGGAGGGGAGGGTGCCATCCAGAGGGACCTTGACAGGCTTGACAGGTGGGCCCCTGTGAACTTCATGAAGTTCAACAAGGCTGACTGCAAGATCCTGCACCTGGGTCAGGGCAAACCCCAGTATCAATACAGGCTGTGGAATGAAGGGATTGAGAGCAGTCCTGAGGAGAAAGGCTTGGGTGTATTGATGGACAAGAAGCTCAGCGTGACCAGGCCACATGCACTTGCAGCCCAGAAAGCCAACCATGTCCTGGGCTGCATCAAAAGAAGCCTGGCCAGCAGGGAGAGGGAGGTGGTTCTGCTCTTCTACTCTGCTCTTGTAAGACCCCACCTAGAGTACTGCATCGAGCTCTGGGGCCCCCAGCATAAGAAGGACATGGACCTTTTTGGTCCAGAGAAGGGCCATGAAGATGATCAGAGGGCTGGAACACCTTGCTGATGAAGAGAGGTTGGGAGAGTTTGGGTTGTTAAGCTTGGAGAAGAGAAGGCTCCGGAGTGGCCTTATTGCAGCCTTCCAGTGCCTAAAGAGGGGTGCAAGAAGCCTGGAGAGGGACTTGTTACAAGGGGGTGTAGTAATAGGACAAGGCAGAATGGCTTTAAACTGAAAGAGGGTAGATTTAGATTAGATATTATGAAGAAATTCTTCGCTATGAGGCATTGGAACATGTTGCCCAGAGAAGCTGTGGATGCCCCATCCCTGGCAGTGCTCAGGGCCAGGCTGGATGGGGCTGTGAGCAACCTGGGCTAGTGGGAGGTTGGAACTAGGTGATCTTCAAGGTTCTTTCCGACCCAAACCATTCTATAACTATGATTCTATGTTCAGAATGCATCTGGAGTATTCGTTTAGTGAAGACTGGATAGAAATGTATTATCAGTGAGAGATGTGATAAGCTTTATCCATGAGGGAACATTATTTTTCCTGATTTGTTACTGATTATAATTCTATTGATGAAGTATCATTGAAACACAGATGTCTCTCTACATATCCCTTGCTGTGGGCACCTTGCAAATTTATCATCACTCTAGAATGCTACTTAGGTAACGTTGCCATCTGGACATTTGGGAGAGACTTACTCCTGAGAAAAAGAGTTACTCTCTCCTGAGAAAGCAAGTCTTACTTGTGGGGGCTCAGCTCAGCATCTTTGCTGAGGCGAGGGAGGCTCCTAGCTCAGTAGCTGATATGTCTCAGAGCTGTACATGCAGGCTGCGGAATCACACATATCTCAAAGTATTCACTCTGCTTACTCCTTTTTATATTTTAACCTTTTATTTTTAAGATTCTAATGAAATTATGTGATTGCAGCATTGAAGGTCAAGCCATAACCCAGCCTCCTGGAAGTGTCTCTTGAAAGATTTGTCATAATAGCTTCTTTTGGGCTGGTTAATCACATTAAAGTCACCTATTTAGACCTGCATTTTAGTAGTGTTTAAATCATGCGTTGCATGCTGTTCAGCTTCTTGAAGTTGCTAGGTTTTTCCTGTTTTCAGAATAAATAAAAGGAGATGTGAATAACATTTGTATTATGCATTTTTCAATGTTTTTTGAAAATTATATAAGGCCTAAGTTCCAAGTTATCCTGACAAAAGTCTGGAATAATTTCTTTGGGGTAATGAAATTAAAGTAGTGGAAAACAAAATGTAAGTGACATCAGAATCTAACACAACAAGTTTAAGAAATATTGGAATAATTAATCACAATAAAGATGAATCAAGTGTTAAATTTCTTTCAAAGTCACTAAAATGGTATTTAAACCAACATTAGCTAAAATGAAAAGAAGAACCCTGCTCTGGATGAATAATTGACTTGCTTGCAAGCTGCTTCACAGGGAGCCATTATATGTGCATTCATTTGAAAGCGACTTGTTGCCACATTCTAATTCTATCTTCCTCTTTAAATTACATTGGTAAAAGTTCTCCATAAAATTAATGTGTTGTTAAAGTGAGGACTAGAAGTGCTTGCTGGAATAGATTTTATTCTTTATTACACTGCCTTGAACCTAGAACAATTATAGCAATGAAATTACTTCAGATTTATGCCACATTCAGTCAGAACAGAATCTGACTTTGGAAAGTGTATTTTTGATGTCATGTAACTTTCTCATTCATATTAAGTGATGCTGATGTGTCTCAGGCAGAGGAGACCAACTCAGGCAAGACTATCAGTGCTGTTACGTTATGGAAAGTCATTTTTGTTTAATGTGCTTTTGAGATGTAGCACAGCCTTGTTGAAATATTTTTTACTTTGAGACCCCAAACTGTTGGAATTCTCTGTGTGTGGTTCAGCCAGGACTCTAATTACTGTCATTTCAAAGCAGCTGGGAAGCAGAGCATTGCAAGGAGGGTCCCCCGTGCCAAGAGGGAGTTGTTCAGCACAGGGCTTTGCCAGCACTGCCACTAAGTAATAGAAGATGAAAATTGCAGTGGGAGAGCCAGGGGATGAGAAAAGCACACAGCAGAAGAGCATAGTAGTGTCTGCGTAGATGTTATAAGGGGGATAGGAAGAGCTGGGCTGGAAGTTGCTGTTGAGTTGGGCTGCTTGAAAGCATCATGGCTGATTGCAGCTGTAAGAAGAGTTTTTCTTTGCTCCCTTTCGCACATCTCCCAAGTTGCCAAACACTAATGCCAAGTGCCATTGCTGCTTTGTGGGAATGGAAGACTGTTTTGGAGACAAATAGCACTTACTTGCTTTATCCTAAATCCAAGCATTTTGTGGATAGTAAGACAGTCAGGGCTGTGAGCTTCATACGTTGCAGAGGCAGTTAAGCATGTACATTTCAGAATGGGCAAGGACCTTGCACTAGGCTTTCCAGGAAGCATGACTGTGTATTTTTAAAAAATTCAGTGACACGCTTGCATTCACCACCCTGCAGCCTGCTTTCCAGGCACCTCGTGATGCAACTTATATTTTGAAGAGTTGTATTAAAACTGTGTATATTTTTCAAGTTGAGACAGCTTGTGTGGGATTCATCCCACCTACCTTTGTAATTCCCAGTGTGAAACCTCTGGACTGCATTTATCTGCTCATAAAATAAAGTGACTTGTTCTCTCAAGCAACTCGTTTTTCTTTATTGACTCTACAGGCAACCCCGAGGACAAGCTAGCACTTAGCTAATGTCTGTTGAAACGCATTCTGCTCACATTATACCACATCCCTAAGGAAAAATGTACTCACCTCAATATCTTTTCTTCACGTAATTATGCAAAAAGTATTTAAACTGCTTGGCAGGTATCCTGCATGAGCCAGAACATCGAGGTAGAACTGCCCCACCTCTTCTATGAAGGGATTGGCCAAAAGGTTCTCAGTCTCCACAGGCTCGATTTTAGGACACCAAGTCTAAACTAGAACAAACCCCCTCCCATCTGCTTGGTGAAGCATGCTAAGTGAAAAGATGTAAAAGTAAAGTTGCCCTTCCCCAGTAGATTTTTGAAGGCTGGGTCTGCTTCTTCCACTTTTGCTTTCTCTTTTCTACACCTCTGACCCCCAAAGAAAGAGCAGAACAACTTCTCCTTGAAGGTAATTTCCAAAAAGGAACTGAACTAAAGTCAGGCTAATTCATTCAAGCTGACTGGAAACCCTGGAGCCCCTTTCTGCCATGAAACTTGTAGAAGTCGCTGTTGAAGTGACAGCCCCTGGCTGTGCTTGTGATCCCATCCTCCCTGTCAGCTGCCCTTCTCGCAGCCACCCTGCCTCCCCCTGCCCGCTGGATGCATCTGCTTGCTGGCCTGAGGTGCAGAAGGCACAGCAGCAAACAAGCATCATTCCCATCACAGATGAGAATATAAGGGAATAAGATTTCTTGAGAAAGCTAGCACAAGCCTGAGAATATTTTCCTATCAATAAAAAACTCACCTACATGCTGTCTAGTAGATGTTGCTGACTTGAGTCCAGTGGCCTGCCAGGGTTGGTAGCTGTAGAAAAAAGTCACAGCTCTAACTGGCTTCAGTATAGCATCTTTGTTCCTGAGCTCAGCAGAGAAACCAAGGCTACAAGGATTCTCCCCATGAAGTCCGTTGTGATTAAAAACACAACGGTCAGCCAAAATGTTGTAGAAAGCTTATTTGTTTGGCTTTTAAGTGCTTGATGTCTGGTTACAGTGTATGTAAATCTTCTATAACCCATGGCCACTGAAATATGATTGCTAATTCTTTTATTACTTCCTTCTCAGTTCAACATTCTGCTTGTTTAAAGACAGGGACAAGCTGCATAAAGAAACTGAGCCTGAGATTGCTATAAATTAATGGTGTCCTCATTATGCATTGTTTAAATTTTCTGTCCTATTAGTATGTGAAATCTTTATTTCCTTGCAGAGGGAGTTCAAAGTGAGAAAACAGCTAGCTAATATTTAGTAATTAAAAAACCAATTTTCAGTAAATAGAACTCTGAAAATCATAAACAGTTATTTGAGCATTTAACTCTTAGTAGAATTCCTTTCCTGGGTAAGCATATACTTCTGTCTGTGTTACCTTGGGCCTGAGATCACAAATAACCTCTCACATCATCAGTTATTAAATAACTGTTACATTATCACTTTTAACATGCTTACAGTTGTAAGTTAAAACTTCCTATTATATGCATCATGGAACTGACAAAACTTCAATGCTAACTACATCGTAACTAAAAAGTCCTTGCAGATAGCTCCCAGGCTCCCTAGGACATCTTGGCTACATGCACACAGCTGGCTTGAGTTACTTTTCTCCTCTTTTTGTGTCTGCTGGGGGTTCTTTCTAGGTCAGCTAGAGCCCTAAAATTTGGAAAGGAAGAAACTTGGTTTCATCAGACAGAGGAAGTTTGGCCTCATGCCATTCATTAGGTATGGGTAGGTTAGTCTTTAGGCAGACATTTCCTCTGTAAGTTTCTGATCTCACTCGTTGCCTTAGCTGTGCAGCTGGAACCCATGCTGACCATCCCTGACAGAGTCCTGGTGGGTCTGGCCGGGGAAAACCAGGAGGCCCAGCTGTGTACGTCAGGTCGCGCACAAATTGGAGTGAACAGCAGCGATCTCAATGCCATTAACAGCATGTCAGGTTGCAAATTAAGAGATGGAGAAAATATATATTTTATAGGAATAAAAATTGATGGGAAAGCCCCACATCCTCAAACCACACAATGTCTTGCTGAATGAAAAAATCATTATCAGTTTCCTTCTGGGAAAAAAATAAAACAAAACAAACCCAAACCAGGATTAGACATATGTCTGTATATCTGGCTAGAAGCTTCTGAAAATCTTCCCCCAAAGCTTGGCTGAAACCCACCAAAAACTTTTCTAACCACAAGGAAAATATAAACAAACAAACCCCGGTTTTGAGCAAAGCAGATACTTCAAATGGAAGTGCTAATTGAATGCCAAAACTGATAAACAGATGATGGAAACTTTTCACGCAAGTCTTCTGGTGAGAATAGGCTCAGGGAACCCACCAGGGTAGTAGCTTCTCCTGGATCTGTGTTGGCCCCAGCTGCACAGTAACACATGGCAGGGAAGAGGCGTAGGGCCTGAGGCTTCTTACACGGTGAGAGTGAAAGCAATAAAACATGGAGCCAGACATCACATTTGCCAGATGGGAAGATAAAGGAAGTGTGGAGTCTTATCTCTGCCGTGCACCGTGCGGCAGATCGACTTCCACTCTGGGTAACAGGAATAACAAGTCTCAGCTCTTTACCAAAAAACTTTGGAGGCTGCAGAGCAGCATCTTGCTTCTCAGCTACTTAATCACCATTTAATCATCTGAGGTGATTGCCAAATTCCTTCTGAGGGATTAAATTAGGGATTATGTAGGGAGTTTTTCTCCCTGGATATAGCTTTTATGAAAGCAACATGCATGACTAATTGCAAAGTAATAAAAGCTGGAGACTGAAATTAAACTTTACGAAAAAGCTGTTGAAAGTCTTGTATTTTGGGGCTGGGTTTTTTTGACACAGTAAATCCTGGATAAGCAAATGTAAAATGAGTTTATGTCATTCTGAATATAAGCGTTTAGCGCAGTAATGTTGATTATCATGTGTTCATTCACCAGTGCGCTGCATTTTTGCAGAAGGTCCCTGCACAGGTCTGTTGGCTGGGCAATGCTGCAGGCTCGGAATCAGTCTGAGCTAGAGCTCTTCTCCTCTGATGGGTGATCTGCTTTCTGCATTGGTGTCTCACAAAATGTCAAGGTAAGGTCACACAACGGGTCCTGTTCCCTCAGGGTGGACAACAGCTTGCCTGCAGCCAGTCTCCTATTCCTTCTCAAGTGGTTGCTCTCCCTGCTCCACAATAACCACCAAAATTCTGCAACCAGCAGGATGACTACCAGCAACCTTGCCATCTGCACTAGGCCGAACCTGCTGAGCCCAGCCAAGGACCACCTGCTCCCACTGGAAGTGCTGGTGGAGGTGCCTGAGAAGGTACACTGTATTTACCAGCTGACTACAGCCTTCTGGGCTCAGCAGGGTTTTGCTCTTAGAGATGCCCCACTGTCTGCTCTCTTGGGAAATGCTTGCGAAGGAGCTGCCTGGAAGAGCAGCTCCACAAAAGCCTGCAAAAGCAGGGCTCAGGAATGGGAAAGACTGGCCTGTCTTCGGCCATCTGTGCTGAAACCAACGGTTTGATGTGTACAGGTGAAGGGCTGGTGGAGTTTTCATTGAGAACTGCAGAGAAATCACTGGGGAGAAGATAACTGGTCCTCTCAGTCCCTCAGCCAAGGAGTCACCAGCACCCATCACCAGCTCCACAGGTATGAGGATGGACTGAGGACTGTCACACTTCTGGGCAAATAGAGAGAGCTGCTAAGGGATCGGGATATGGCAGAGGTGTTTTCCTACTGGAAAGCTTCCCGCATGCTCAGAGTGACAGGATTCACAAAACGAACATGGCCTCTGTCCTGCATCTGCCCTTCACCCGCTCATCAAGCAGATGCTTTGAGAGCAATGCTCTTAGCTCAACATCATTTCTGCTGGGGCTGGACATATTGTGTTGCTCCCTCAGCCCCACTTGTCCTGTGGTCTCTGGTCACTGCCTCTCAGGGCAGAAATAATTTACTCCTCAAGATGAGCTAAACCCTGAGGGCCTCAGCGCTGACTTCTGAAGCTTTCTGGCTGAGATACCCTTTTTCTGATCCTCTCTAGTCAGTGCAGCAGGCATAGCAGAAAACAGGACATTTGCAAACCAAGAAGAAAACTGGTTTAGGGTTTTGCATGTGTTCTGCTTTAGTTGTTTTTCACTTCCAAGAAGTCACGTCACTGTACCTGCTTTGCTTTCTAGAGCTGCGTTTGGAAGAGTAAAGTGGCCATGCAGGAGGAGTGGATAGGGAGTATCAAGCTGAAGCACTCCAGGCTGTACCACCCTCTCTTCTCCAAGGAGCAGGAGGAGGTAGGTTGGTGGAAAACGAAACCACACAGGTATGTCAGGTTCACAAATACTGTAACAACCTGTCTTGTGCATGAGGGTAGTTTCTGATGTAAAGCTGAGGCTGAAATGTATAGCATCTTCTCCTCACCAGGAACAGAAAATAATATCTACTGCCCCAATGCCTACTGTGTCTGCAAACAGGAGGCTGGTGCTTGCTTCTGCATACGTGATGGCTTTCCTTTTCTCCACTAGAAATTCCTGTGCCGAGACATAACTTTCACCGCTGTGGACACTGGATCCAGCAGAAGAGAGTCAAAATAGTGCCTCTTCCTGGCATTAGGTCTGTTGTGTGTTTGGTTTTGGGGTTTTTTTCATCCAGAAAAAAAAAATGGAATGATGGTTTGTCAGGTGCATTAGGCATGTACTGAATCAAATGAAATAAATACAAGACATCTCACAGAAAAAGACAGATTTCAAAAGAAAAGCCTCCCACCCCAGAGAGTGGTACTGCTGCCAAAGGACTATCCATAGAAACATTTCTCAGGAGAGCAGAGGAAACACTGGCAGAAGGAAGCTGGTGAGTCTTTCCTTACTGTGCTTTCCCAGCATCTCTCAGAACTCATGCTCTACTCCAAATAGCCTCCTCCATTTACCTGTCACACCCCCATGTGAAAATTGTGTTCAAAAGTGAGGAACAGGTGATCCTTTTCAGAGAAGGTCTTTTAAGAAAGGACTTTATTCTGTCTGAGGACTAAAATCCTCTGAAAGTGCAAGCAAGGTTACCCACCAGTGTCAGGTCTCCAAAAGTTCAGAGTAAGGCTGGTGCAGGTTTGCCATCACAGTTTGTGCAGTGACCCCCTTAGAAATTGCTCAGCTGTATTATCCTGTCAGTAGCTGTCACCTTCGGAAAAGCCTAGCTGAGATCCTAGTTCATCAGAGCTTTGCGGAGTCTGTTTTGGGGTGGGCGACTGTGTGAAATGTTTATAATGGAAACCAATCCAAGTGCTCTGCTTTTAAGATCATGGTAGAAATCTTGTGAACAGTAGTTTACTACTCCAAGTAGTCCCTTGCCACCTGTTAACTTCGATATTTTCACTATAGGTGCCTGCAGCTTTGACTGCCGTCACTCCAGAAAGCATGGTAGATTTGCTCCCATGCTTTGAACAACTGGAGAGCTTGTCGGAGGAAAGAATGTAGAATGAGTTAGCTTTGATTAAAAGAATTGATTTCAGTTTATCATGGCTTTATCTAATTAATAGTACTATTGCATGGTAAGGTTTGCAGGCCCTTCTCAGGGAAACCAAACCCAAACAAACAGAGAGATAAAACAGACCTGTGAAGAGGGGAGTGAAAGTCAACCAGACAAGGCAAAGAGAGAGAGAGAAAAAGAGGTTTCAGGGGTCAGCAATTGAAAAGATCCAAGAAGGCTGAGAAGAACATGAACCTCAGGTGTGTAACAGACTCTGCTGTTCACCTTTCAGCGCTCTGAACACTATTCTATGAAATATCCCCGTGATGCAAAAAGGCGGTCCCAGATAGGAAACACTCACCTGTGTCCAGAGAAAAATACCACCCCAAATTTTGCAGTCTTAACTAACAAATTTTGTGCTTGTTGAAGCTCTGCTTGCACAAAGGTAAGCAGACCACCTGGCAAAGTCACAAGAATCGCAACTGTTAGCTCTTTGACCTGCTCCCTTAATAAAGAGGCAGCACCCCCCACCCCACCCCCCCACCCCTTTTTTTTGTTCATGTCTGCTGGCAATCCTAACTCTGGCTGGTACTATCTGAATCCCAAATAAGCACCAAGGATTTCTTCCAAGTAGATGTAGACATGAAGATATTGGCACTTCCTAAAAAAGCTCATATCACCCCTGAGATAATTTGAGGGGGGAGAGGGGGTGGTGGTATATGAGAAATAAAACATACAAAACCATCTAGGCTCTGTGCAGAAGCGTTCTAGCCTGGTGCCTTTGAATTTTTTTCTCTGCACTGCTTACTAGAGAGCAAAGCAGTCCAGGCTGGCTCAGTGCTGAGGGATCACATCAGAGCACTCAGCATGTGGTTTTGCAGAAAGAGGGATGGAAAGAGGGACGGAAAGAGGGGTGGAAAGAGGGACGCCAGCCCTGGAAGCTGCGCAGTCCCCCCAGCTCAGCACCTCTGCCCGAAGGAGCCTGCTTTGCCTCTAAACCTGGGATGCCAGAAAGGGACAGTGGGGGATGCTGCTGCTCAGGTTTTGGAAATGATTATGTGATAGCTACCCTGAGGCTGCCTGTGAAGCCCTCAAAGGGGCCCTGTAAATCCCTGTAAAGCTGCAGTTTTCTGAGGTTATCCCGTACGTTTAGAAGGGGCCAAAGCAATCCCATAGTCACTGCCAACAAGAGTCCTCCCTTCTGTGCTGTGAACAATTCCTTTTACAATGTGTTTCCCAAAGAAAGGGGAACAAAAAGTTCCTGCCTTTATGATCCTGTCAGTGCTTTCTGACTCTATCATTGTAAATGCAGATTTAT
>JAVJGJ010000037.1:45543387-45554752 GCA_035590215.1 Microhierax caerulescens | reverse complement strand
ACTGCCTGCAACTTCATCCGCACGCTGGCCCCCTGGTTATAAAGTTTGAGGACCCCTGATATAGAGACAGGCCCCAATAATCCACTTATCTCCTGTAACTTCCCATCACCCTGTGCTCAGCTGACGTGTGGCCAAGAAGTCCACATTTGTGTCTGGATCCTGATGTTGCCTTCCTTTTGCAACGTAACTTGTTGCGGCTTTGTTTTGAGGCACAAGATGTGCCAAAGAATTGATGGGAAGAAGGATCTGAAAAAAGCCAGGTTCAATGCTGCCCAGAAACCCTTGTCAAACGCTAGTGGCATATGCTAAGCTAAAATAAGTGTGCGCTCCCCTATGTCAGTGCTTTCTGACTCTCTCATTGCAGGTGCTGATTCAGTTTTACCAGTGGGTGGCTGAGCTGTGACTCCTGGGCTACCAGTGGTGTGATGCAGCCCTGGCATCGTCTTAGCGGTGGTGAGGTGAGGGGAGGAGAGTAGAGGCAAGGAAAAGCGCCTGTGACCTGCTGCCCTTTCCAACAGATTTAATTTGTGCACAAGTGAGCTGGAACAAAAAAGGACAGTCCGGGGAGACTGCCCACCGGGCACCTTGGCATATCCGTGGCAGTTCAGCTTGATGCAATCCCTTTCTCCAGAGTGAAAACAATCAGCTTTTTCTCTGCTTTCCTGAGGATCCTGCCACCCGTCAACCCCCCATCCAGTTCTCTCTTGCTTTCCCACGCCAAATCCCTGGTTGTTACTGCATTGCTCTCATAAGATCTCTTGAAAGCTAATTTCTGTGAACACCTGCAAAGTGATCAACACTGGCGGGCTGCTGCTGCTGCTATGTGGGGTACTACAGCACGGTCGTCTTAGTTTGTAGCTCTGCAAGCAACTGAGTTTTCAGTTTCATAGACTAACATAAATTTAAAAAAAAAAAAAAGATAACTGAAACCAAGACTTTTAAAGTGTTCTCACCAAAGCCAAAACTAAATTCAGTTTCTGTCTGAAAAAGGATTTTCAAGTTATTTCAGGAGGACAAGGACAACAGGGACTTTTGTTTCCTGAAATGAACTTAATGTCTAAGAAAAAGAAATTTTAAACAAAGTATTTTGAATGAAAAAATTGGGGAAAATTCAAAATGTCAAACTGAAACATTTTAACTTGTTTTGAAGTTCTGTTTCAGTTCCTGGGAGGCCAAGCCAATCTGATAAATTCAAATTAAAAGTGTTCCAAAGCAATCTTTCCATAGACTTTTTCAGTGTGAAAAAGTGCTCTGTGGAAAAATTGAGTCAGCTGGAGTTCATTGGTGCATTTTCTGTTATCCGTCATTTATCTCCTGTTTCCATTGTTATCTCTTTGAAGCAGAGCCTTCTGTACATGGTTAGATAGCAGCTAGAAAGATGGAGTATTGTTCTCTTACTGTGGCTTGTGTGCCTACCTAAAAGTAACAAAGGGCTGGGATTTCCAACACAGTGAGGTTAGAAATGCCTGCCTATTTCAGGTCCTAATTTTTGCTCTGTGTTCAGTTTAGCTTGCTAAATTGCTACAGTTCCCCATGCTGCATTGCTGAATTTCTCCTCACTCCCAGCCACCCCCATGTGAGAGGCAGCAGTTCTTCCTCCCACCCCATGTCACAGCATGAATACCTGAGCATCCCCAAAGAAAGCTCATGTCTCAAGTTTTGCACCTATGCCACCAGGGGAAGCAAGAAGCTAAGAAACACACAAGAGTACAAACAGCATTTTGTTCAAAGGTACTAAAATCGATTGTGCTACTCCTAATTTACTGCTGATTACAGTAAGATTTTTTTTTGTTGTTGTTCTTATACATTAATTTTAAGATTCGCTCCTACCTCCTCTTGTTTGTCTGATTATTCTAATCCTTGCCCATTTGGAGGTGGATTGCCCAAGTCCCAGTTATCCTTCACTTTCTGTAGTCATTTACGATGATGATATATGCCACTCAGCTTTGCTCATTTTGTAACGGTACAAATGTAGCAGACAAGGGTGGATTGCATTTCACATCTGTTGTTCAGATACCTTGCAATTCTCATTCCTTCTTCTGACAGACTAAGGTCAGATCTAATAGACATCCATGATTTTGCTGTGCTGGTGAGGAAACCCCATCTCATTTGTCACGTGAAGGACCCTGTTCAATGTCCACATGCGCAGTGCACCTGCAGCAAACGTTCTTTACTTGCTGGCGGTAAAGGGCTGCTGTTCACACGGGGTGATAAAACCGTGTGCACCTGGGACCTTGAACAGGCTGCTCACAAATTCTGAACATGTAACAAATTATTCCAGTTTTGATAGCTTGTGGCTTAGCCCACACCTCTGCCCTCACATCTTGTGTACGAGGCTTGTTTAAAGATAAACAGTCTCAGAATATGCTTAGTCCTGCAGAAAAAGCCCAGTCAGGCACGCTATCAATGCTGCATCTGTACTTCCAGTTCTTGCATTAGGGAAAACATTTCCAGTGAGAGATAAACTGGTGAAAAGTTGAGTCATTGCAGCTAGGGATGCCCCAGAAGGGTCTCTTTTCGCTGTAAAGAAACCTGCTCCGTTTTGTGTATGTAATTATATACTAGTCAGAGCAAGGACTGCAACATGACTTTCTCCCTTTCACCCAGTAGAAGTCACCCTCTCCCCATTTTTTTCTCAGGGGACAATTAATATTTAATTGAGTGTATCCAAGGGAAGAGCTCCAAATGAAGAAATAAAGAGGAAAGTTTTTCCAGACAGTCTAAACTGCTGATGAGGCCACTTTCCTGAGAGGTGGATAAGCCAAGCTGATGTTGTAGTTGAGTCACACAGAGGGGATGTGAATGGATGAGCATGACTGGATTGGAAGGAGCAAAACAACTGTAGGAGATAATATACTAAAAGGCAAATTTCAAATATCATGTCAAGATAGGTTTTAATTAATTAAAGCCCTTCTCATTAGTCAGTGATGAATGACAACTCTTCAGGAAAAAGAAACATAAAATTGAAAAGCAGTAGTGTTGGTTAAAAAAAGAGAAAAAGTCCTGTGTCTGAAAGAACTTTCTTCTTCCTTTAAGGTGAGTGTGACTATCCTTGGCTATCTTAGGAACTGAAATTTTGGAAAAAGTCAGTGTATTGGAAGAGGGAGATAGAAGAACAATTTTCTTCTCCAGAATCCCCTAGGGAATATTTGAGCTCAAATTGCTTCATTCAAAAAGCAAATTTGATATTTAATTAAAGTGTAAAAGCCACATGACAAATAATCTTGCAAGTATGATCTGGAAAGGCCAGTTATCCCAATCAAAATAGAGCACATAGTTTTACAGGACTTAGAGAATGGTATTAGGTCAATGTAATTCAAAACTGTTAATTTTATTCTTGTCAGGAAAATTACAAATCAGCATTTTTTAAAAATGGAACAAATGTGATGGTGGTCCAAGTTTAATTAGAAATCATGTACCTGCTCAGTTTTAATGGCAATAGTCATAATTTTATAGTATTGTAAAGGGAAAAAAACCCCAACTGATAAGCGTTAGAAAATTGGACATAAGTAGAATGGCTTTCCTGAATACACACATTTAATCTCCATTCTAGCCAGAGTGTCTGTCACTCTCCTGGGGTGTGTCAGCACCACAGAAGCAAAACTAAGGGGAAGAAGGTATTAGGAGTCATCCCCACATCTCATGTTGAACAGTATATACCCACCTGCATTAACAGTGCTATTCCACAGAAATATCAGTCAACTAACTAACCCTTTCTTGAAGAGTCAGTTTTGCATTTAAACATAAGACCGAACAAAGAAAAGTAGCTTTGGTGATTTTTCTATTACTTTAGGATTTTACCATTTAATAATGATGAGAACACAAGTATAACCATAATGATTTAGACCAGGAACCCATCTAATTTACTCTTTGCATCCCACAGTGATGACAATAGGACCCCAAGGTGGAAGAGGAACAGGACAAGCTTATATGACTCTTCCAGCATCTGAGCATTTTGAGCTTGAGGAATTTCCTGAGCATTCCATGATTTTTCTGTTTAGTGACTGACAATGGATGTCTCTCCAGGGTTGGTGCCCAGGCTCTACTTACACCCGTATACGCTTCTCACCTCCTCAGCAGCCCCTGTCTTAGGAGTGCCATGGCCCTGCTGCTACACACTGAGGGACCAACAAACTTTTGATAGTTTCGAACATGGCTTTCAGTATCTTCCTTTAAGGCCTGTAGAAATTGTATTTGGCCTCTGCCTTAGTGGAATAAATCCTGGTGGCAGTGGCCACAAAAATAGGGAGGCTTGGTTTGTTTGTAATATTTTCCTCTGTTTCATCAGGAATGAGTTTCCATCAGAACAGTTCTTTCACTCAGACTAGGGGTTATTTCCGAATACTGTATCATTATTTGCCTTTGGACTTGACCTGATTTCTTCCAAACCTCATTTGACAGAAGAAAATGGGCATGCTACATAATTCATTAGATACCAGAAGTGCATTAAAAATGTATTTGACAAGAACTAATCCCACCAGGAAATCAAGTAACAGCTTATTTCCTCAAAGCAGTCTTGATGGAGCAGGTCTGTATTGAAACATTTGAGACTTTCTTTATATTAATTGGGTGAAAAAATAATTCATCGTGATGTTTATTTAAAAAAAAAAAAAACAAAACCACCGACACACACACACACACACCCCAAACCACCAAAAAACCCCACCATGGCAAGTTCAGCTGAGCAGTAGGAACTTAATGAACCCAAACAAACGGTTCTTTGCTCAAGCCCAAAATACACGTACCTTCAGGCAGCAGCCTGAAGAAATACTAGTTTGTTGAATTATTTAGTGAATGTGGCAGATCCTGGATAAAACCTTTTTTCATCTGCTCAGCTCCAGATAAATGGCATGTATAGGTAGCCTGTGCTTGCAGGCGAGTGCTTGCCCTCCTACAGAAAGAAACCATTTGGTTTGACTAGAGAAAGAAACCATACTGGTGATGTGGCAGTTGCCCCTGCTGCCTGTGGTTAGAGGGTGAGCTTTCTGAGGACAGAGGGTTTACTTTGAGATCCCATACTGGAACAGCATTACCTTATGTCAGGATATTTATAGCAATTCACTGTATGCTTTGAGCAAAACTGTCAAGAGATCTCCAGAACCCATTTTAACATCGGCCAAACGTAAACTATTGATCGCTAGACTGTTTAGATCTCTTCCCTTTAACTCTTAGTATTTGACAAGAAATATTCTGCTGCCTAAGATCTGAGATACAGTCACATGGAAATTTTCAGAGGAAACATTTCTTGTTTCTTATTTCTTTTCTGTCAGGACAAGCCAGTATAGAAGAAATCAAAACCTCCTGTAGAATTGTGTCAGTTTGTGGATCAGTTCAGCAGAAACAAGGCAATTTTCCCAGGGAAGTTTTCTCTGTTTTCCTTCCTGACATGCTCACTGTCAAGGCAGCTGTCAAGGCCAGAGCCTGGCAGCCTGGACCAAGAGCCTCAGTGTTGCTTATGGTGCAATGGGATGTCTTCTGTAGGTGAGAAGAGAAGGACGTCAGCAAGGATATCCTCATCCCTTTCAGTTAAAATGTGATATATATTTGGGATTATTTTTCCTGTTTTTTGGAAATGTTCAGGGGATTTTGACCTATTAAACTTATTCTTTAACATGGGAAGTTTTTATATGGGGGGAGATGGGCACTGAAGAAGGCCGGAGGGAAATGGGGAAGGGACTCCTTACAGCTTGGCAATTTGAAATTCTCAAAGGATAAATGATTTCTTTCATGTCCCAAGAGTGTCTCCTGCAGTACACAGTACTCTGTAGGACCAATCTTCTCACGTCAATGGCCTATCTAGAACAATGTACACTTCCAAATCCTAAACCAGATAGTTAATTAGAATGCATTTCCTTTTCAATTGCCTTCATGCATCCCATCAATACTCCTAAATATTTAATCTATAATTCCTTTTTCAATCAGTCTGAGAAGTGCATGCCTTTCCAAAGAGCCCTTTTTCCAATTAGGTGACTAAAAGGAATGACCAGAGCTGCAAAAGTGCTTAACCCTAAGTCTTACCTATTAAGAGCAATTAGTAGCTGCTGTGTATTGCAAAATGATGAAACTTGTGCTGGTGACCTGCATAGAAAATGGCCTGTTATTACTACCTATGATTAAGATGGGAGAAGAAATGGATTCCATCATGGGGAAAAAAATAAAAGAGACAGTTATTTCATGCAAAACAAAACTAAAAAAAAATATTAGTTTTCAGTTCATTATGTATAGCATAAATTTAAATGCAAATTTGAAGTACAAAATCAGATTGAAATACAAAAACTGTAAACTGGAATACTGTTATGTCTCTACATAAGTGTAAATACCTGTATGCTAATTTTAATACATTTTAATCAGATGAAAACCAAAAGTATCAAAATTGCTTAGTACAAGTAACATTTGGGGCTTTTGTTGTTTGCAACATCTTTATTACATGAGATAATGCCAAAGAATCCTTGTTTTTTAAGGGATGCATCAAGTGTTAAGACATTTCTTTGCATAAGCAATTTTCCCATGATCAGATTTCCACCAAAATTTGATAAAGTTTCATATCAAAAGCTTATTCATTTGGAAGCAGTTCGTCACTACTGAGGCTAATTAGTCAGCGTTAAGATAAGAGAGCTGAACGTCTTCCTTTGTAAGAGACATGTTTCTGAGATCTATTAAAAACACTGTTAAGTTCCCAGCCAGATGTGACATTTCACTTTCCATTTGCATATCTTTTATATAGATGACATAAATGAATCAGTAAAAGTGAAGAAGTATTGTTTGTGGGAATTCTTTTTTTAAAATAATTTAACCTGTTTCCATTTCATTTTCCTCATTCAATGGTATATTTTGCTCCAGAGCTGCACTTCTACATCAGAGAATTGGTGGGTTTAACTCTACATTGTGTTCCTGAAGTCAGCCAAGAATGTGACTGGTGTTATTTTTTTAACAAGAATGGATATCTGTTTGAGGTGTGATTAAAAGGATGTGAAGAAGATGCTGACTTAGCCTTACTCTAGAATCAGGCTTGGTAGTACATAAATTTTCAAATTAACTACATTTATTGGCTGTAGTTTCACATTTTAATGTGAAATATATGATGAATAATATGAAGATGAATTCATGATTAATTTTATTAAATTATATAATAAAGATTTAGATCACATTAAGCAAATTCCATCTTGGTCCCCATCTCTGTTTTGTGAGTCTGGGCTTTCAGGGTCACCTTACTAATGGACTGTATCTTGACTTATGTTTCCAGTCGTGCAAATAATTAGTATGACCAGTAGTACTGAAACTGTTAGAAGAAAACTAATTACCGGTTGAAGTGTTTGCTGGAACAGAGCCCCAAATCCTTGGATATGTTACTTAGTTACCTCAACTGCGTTGATTGTTCAGCCTTCTTCATTGTTTCACTGAAAACATGGAGTTATTTTCATCAATGAAAGATTAAATAGGGTGTCAGGAAAACCCATGTTTTCTTTCTCTTCGTCTCAATTTTTAGCTTGTGGCATGAATCCCATGTGAAATGTGATCCATCAGAATACCTGCAGCCTAGTCATGTCACTGACCATTCAGTACTTTACTACATCCTCTTGCAGAGAATCATTTAATTTCTGATGGGCAACCACAACTCTTTCTGGTCCTGAGAAGCAGGGTAATTTCTTGATAGGCTAACTGTGAGATTCCAAAGGGAGTTAGATTTCCAAGGCCAACTACCATAACCCTGGAAAAAATTTAAAATGTTTCCATCAACACCTGCAACAAATACCAATTTGCATAATCCACTATTAATACTTCATGTTCACAATAGCACTATATTTTTTCTCTTATATTTCAGAGTATCAGTAGATGACTGACTGTGGCTGATGTATGATATTCTGGAATACACAGATTTTGTTTTGTGATGAATCCTAGTGGAGAGCGGAGCAATTTAGGATCATCCATTGTCCCAGAAACCTTTTCAGTGTGCGTCAGGACTGAGTTAAGATTCTTTATGAGTAAAACAGAATCACAGTATGGTTAGGATTGGAAGGGACTTCTGGAGGTCCACTAGTTCAACTGCCCAGTTCAAGCAGGGTCACCTAAAGATTGCCCAGGACCATGTCCAATCAGATTTTTAATACCTCCAAGGATGGAGACTCAACAGCTTCTTTGGGCAACCTGTGCCAGTGTTGACCACCCTTACAGTAAAAAACTGTTTTCTTGTGTGCAGTTGGAATATCATGTGTTCTAATTGTGTCCAGTACCTCTTGTCCTGTCAGGAGTCACTACTGAGCATAGTCTGGCTCCGGTATCTTCATTTGCTCCCATCAGATATTTATACACATTGATAAGATGCCTCAGAGTCTTCTGTTCAAAACTGAGGAATCCCAGCTTTTGCAGCCTTTCCTCATATGAAAAAAAAAGAAGGAAAATTTCAACCTATCCTCTGGAAACTTTCGGAAGGTTTCCCTAAATAAGAAATTTGAGACATTAGTCTTGATCTAATTTTCTTCATAAGCTATGCAATTTCAGTTTGGTGTGCAGGTGCCAGACTAAATCATTAATAAGGTGTTAATTTGGCAGTTCTCACCATGAAGGTCATCAGAGCACTACGTTGTACATCTGGAGATTTTGCATGTGTGTCACCAAGGCTGGACACTTAACAGTCAGCACAGCAATGGCAGAGCAATGCCACATGTACCGCTTGAGGTTTGTGTGGCATTGACCACTCACACTGTATCCTGAGGTTTTGGACCTCAGGCTGTTTTGACAAAAAGCTATTGACAAGGTCTGAAGATGGCGCAAGGAATAACCGTTGGAATAATCTGCCATAGTCTTGCTCTTGGTGGGAAGGTGTTGCTTAGTGAGAACCACTTAATGTGGAATATAGCTTGTCACTAGTGCAGAAACCAATGAAGCTGCTAACCTCTATCATCTACTACTAAGGTAGTCTGTAACTGAAAGCATGTGTTGGTTCACCTGGTCAAAGAAAACTCTTTATACGCAGTTTCTCAACATAGTAGTCAGAAGTGACATTGTGCTACAATATTAGATAATTTTTGATGCCTTGATTTGTGAATCATACTTGCTGGGCAATGGAGAAATCTCTCTGTGCTGCTTGGCTTTTACATGGCATTACTTTCCAAAAGATCCTTGTTCAGTTCATAATTTTTGGCACTAATTTAACTATTTTTTTTTCTCCTATAAATGGGGATATTTCTATTTAAATTACACCACCAATGTTCAGGAAACTGCCACAACTCACAGAAGTCCCTTCCCAGCTACATCATGATACCCAGCTTCACTTGACAAATGTGCTGCTGTCCTCTGCTCCATGTTTGCTTATTTTGGCTCATACCTTTAAAGGCTCAGGGACTGACATTCCCTAGCCTTGCAGTTTGAAAAGAAATCTAAGCCCTGCAATATATTATGTGCACATTCCTAAGAACCTGATCTCTCTGAATCTGCAGAAGGTCAGTGGTTGTCCAAATTGTTTGTGAGCCTGTCCATTGTTAGTGATGGTTGTGGCACTGTGAAGCCTGACAGCGGTTGCACCGACAACTGTAAAAATACCAAACAGAAAGTTGGTTGGTGACTCGCAACCCTGTAGATCACAAAGGCACCAACATTCTTTTATTCTAGGGAAATTAATCCTCCAAGCATGGGTTCTGTCTCCTTATTGCTTACTACGCATGTGATAAAATAGTTTTCAGTACAAGGTGGTAAATGTTTTACTTACTACAAGCTACACGTGTTTGCCTGAAGAGATGCAATTCCGAGACACAAATCCTTTTTATAATTACTTAATGGATATCTGTATTCTACCTGGGTAAGTCAATTAGTATTATTCTTGCATGCCTCCTTTAAACTGACAAAATATTTGACCCTTATTTTCAAGATAGTGAACTGTGGCACCAAGAGATGATGCCCCAAGTCCTTCAGGGAATTTATTTCAGTGGAAGTGTGGGTTTCAGTGATTTTCCCAGCCTGTGGGAAGTGGCAGACTGCAGATTCCCAAAGTCCAGATTACTAACGTCCTACCAAAGACAGTCTGCTTCCTTCACCCACTGGTATTTTTCAAGAGAAACAGAATATACTAATTAATAAAGCTGCCTTAGCTCAGTCCAGGAAGAAAGATTTTTATCCATCACATAAAAAGAATGTCTCCAGTCTCTCTAAGCCTTCCAAATATTCTATAGTAGAAGAGGAATTTTTCATATGCTAAACTATTTTCTCACTAATCTTATTTTAAGAAAACTAACATAATGAGGATTTATTTGGGTTACTCAGTATACTTTTCTTAAAGCCAGACAAGAAAAGGAAATTTCGTGTTTGTTTTATTACTTTAGCACTTTATCTGACAGCTTGACATGAGAGCAGACGTAAGTATAACTCATTCATCTGTGTATAAGATATTCATCTTAAAGGATCACAAAATAATTTTATTCTCCAAATTGTCAAACTAAGACTAATTGGTGAGGATGGATCCTATGTCTATAAACAGTTTGGAGATGCTATTCTTGTAGCAGGGCAGTGATTTTTTCTGGAATCTACTTTAAATGTCTTTATTAGTTAGCTTTGTTGGCTTTTTTCCAGGTTGCTTAATGAACCTTTGAAAACTCTGAATCTTCAAATACTGTCTCCTGACAATGAATTCTGAAACACTGAACAGCAAAAAGTAATACAGCTTGAGTGGCATTGGAGCAAGCTACTGCCCCAGAAAAATAAAAAGTTTTTTGAGTGTATCTCACAGTCTTGTAACTAGGTATTTAGGTAGACTTTTGAAAGTAGTGAGTGCACAGTGACCCCCTCAGCTCCCAGGATGGCTCTGAGAGCGTCGTATTGTGACCCCAGTCATGGGTTTGATCAGATTAAAGGCTGCATGCTCTGACATTAAATGACAGCATTCAGACATATGTGAGATATGAGAACAGCCTTTATGAACTCAGTAAGATAAGTCATGCAGTGACTATTAATGCTTTTTAATGGGATAACGACATTCAAAGCCCAGTGACACAAGTACCATTTTCCTCATCCCTTCCCTGATAGGCACCAAAAGAAAAACATCAGGAGCAGATATTAAGCCACTGGAAGGTCCAGACAAATGCTATAGTGTCAGGTATTCATTAAAAGGCAACTTTGACATTTTGACAAATGGGTAAAGTTAAATGATTGTATTTTGCAGGTTTTTTTCTGAAATCTTTTAAGTTTTGCATGTTCCAAATGTCAAGTAGGTTTCTGAAACCCCAGAACAAAAGAATAGGCTCAAGAGCTGCGCGGAGGGGAACCTCATGAAGTTCGACAAAGGCAGGTGTAGGGTCCTGCACCTGGGGAGGAACAGCCCCACGCACCAGCACAGGCTGGGGGTGACCTGCTGGGAGGCAGCTCTGCGGAGAAG
>JAVJGJ010000037.1:45514651-45532156 GCA_035590215.1 Microhierax caerulescens | reverse complement strand
CGGGAAGGGCCCTGGGAGCGTGTGTGCAAGTGCCAGGAGCTGGAGAGCCAGAGGCCGTAGAAGGGAAAATATTTAGACCCTGGCCGTTCTGTCGTTCCATGACCCCAGCCCTCACTAAAGCTCTAAGAAAAACGTGGGAAAAGCTCGGAGTTCCGCACAGGAGACACCCCCACATCACCCTCCCCACGCTAAAGCGGGGGTGCTAATGAGGAGGGCTGCCCTCCGGCTGTGTGCTCTGCGGGGGCACCGGGCAGGCCCTGATGGCACGGCACGGCCCCGGCGCTGGCGGAGGATGCAGGGCAGAGGCGGCCGCCAGGGGGCGCTCGAGGGCCGCCCATGGCAATGCGGGGCGGGCCCGGGTGCCGCGGCTGCCGCCTCGGGCGGCCCCAGTCCCCCCGCCGCGGCCCGGTCGCCTCGGAGTGGCTGGGCGGCACCTAACCGAGATACTGATTTTTTTTATTATTATTATTTTTTCTTTTTGTTTTTTAAAGCTCTGTGTTGCATGCGTTTGAGACAGGGTTCAAACACGCCTTTGAGAAAGCAGCTTAGGCAGGCGGGCCAGTACTCCTGCCAAAGGGTGGCCCTGTGTGAGGAAGTAGTAAAAGAAACAGTGTGCTTTGTCAAACGTAAAGCAATATTAAAATAAAATCAAGCATATAAAGAATAAATAATAAATGTAATGCCATGCCATTTGCATTTTTTTGCTTTCCAGTTTATGAAAATCTGCTCCGCACACCTACCTGAACCTCTCTACTGCTGCCTTTAACAGTCACCTTGGGCACAGTGTGGGGTCAGCGATGGCAGGAGTCCTCATCTAGCACGTCAGTGTTACCTGCTGACTACCTAAAGCTCGCTTTCTTGGTCTGCAAGGAGGGTAAAATCTTTAAAAGAATGATTACTGCTAGTTTTGCAATGTTCATTTTGTTGCAGGCAGGAAGGTTTTTGTTGAAGTCCAGATGAAGCCCATTTTCCTCAGAGCTTTGCCTGCCAGTGAATTTTCGTTTGTTGTTCAGGCTGAGATTTCAGAGAGGAAAAGGGTTTGCCTTTTTCATGTCTGCTGCTTTGCTAGGGTTAGACCATCTTATACCAGCAGGGAATGAACGTGTCTCCTCAGGCATCCCATAATGTATTTTGAAGAGTTCAGGCTGCTGCAGGGTTCATTTGTTCAGTGGCAAAGTATCTTGGTTTGTAAATGTACCAGTTGGAAAACAGACATCCTTGTCTGGTTTTTGACAAGCAGGCCTTCCAGGTTTTGCTGTTTGTTTGGGGTTTTTTTTTAAATGAAACAAACCCAAGAGTGGAAGCCAGTTATTTCTTCCTGTGACCACTACGTTTCCACCCTGTTTCACAGTTAGTTACAAAACAAGGTCAATTGGGTGGTCCATGCATAGTGTACCTGGAGATGCAGAACTGGGGTGCAAGGTTTTAATGATTCCCAAAGCAGAATCCCAGCTGCTTGCTCTACAAGCACTTTGCACAAATCTTTCAAAAGCACTAGAAAGAGAATAGTGAATCTAGAGCATCATTCTGCTGTCACTGATGTGAATCAGGACGTGCACTCAAAAAATCCATGCAAACCAGCATGAGGTCAGAATTAGGCCTGTCAGTTTGCACTGGAGGAAAGTGAATTGTCCAGACTGGGATGTTCACTCATGAATACATCTGGTCATCTGTGAAATGTAGTAATCACTTTGCACAATGGGATTATAAACCTTGTTTATAAATACGGTTTGTTTGTTTGCATGATTTTGAGTCACTGGTTTGCTACTCAAGGCCTAAGCTGAGGCACTCACAGATATAAATGCATGTTAGTTGCAACTCATTAATCTTTATTATCAGATGCTGCTTCCACTTAAGTTGCAGCAGGGTGGTATGTGATGTGTTTTTTCCCCACTTCCTAGCCCATCTGAATTTTGTACCCATTCAGAAGCAATCAAACAGAAAAGCTAAACCAGGAGGCCAGTACACTTACACAAAGACTCAATAAATTCTGCCAGCCTCACTCTCCAGACTGTAAAGCAGCGATGCCTTCAGCAAGGCATAAATGAATTCTTCATTATTTAACATTACTGGCATGCTGTGAAACTCTCTAAACCAAGCAGGGTATTTAGAAAAGGACCTTCTAGAGCAGCCCCAAGACACTTATCTGGGAGTTTCCCACCTGAGCATGGTGAGTTTGCAGACATGTGTCTCACTTGCAAACCAAGTCTTTTACCCTGTAAAGAGAATGACCCAGAAGCATGCCAAGAACAATAAAAAAATGCCAAAAATCTGCTGCACATCACATTTTTAGGGACTTTTGAAAATGAATTTTCAAAGTCTACTTGTAGTATTTTCCTTCTGTAGAGCTGAGTCACTGTCAGGAAAAAGAAAGTTTTGTAAATCCATTGCTGAAAAGAAAGATACTCCTAACTGTGACATCTTGTTTTTTATGACTGGAAGGAGAGAAGGAAGAGATCTACAAGACTGACAAAAGCCTTGACATAGGTTGTGGTATTCGGTCACTTGAAGCTAAAAGCAGAGCTGGAGGTGCTGCCTGTTTGCCCAGTGAATGAGGGAAGATATGTGAATCTTGGAGATTTCCAGCCAGTGCTGTGGGTGTACTGCCTATAGCACCCACTCAGCCTCATGCCTGTGCAGCCTTCTGGCTGCACCCATGAAGACTGAGGAGGCTGAAGAATTGGGACAATAATCCCTGTTGGGTGGGAACTGCTGTCATCACTCATGGGAGGACCTTGAGCCAGGAAAGGAGGAGACATCAGGTAAGAAGGAGCAGCACAAAGAAGAAGAAAACCCATTTGCTGCTCTAGAAAAGCTGATAAAAGAAAATCAAATGCTAGGAATAGAAAACGAACAGTTGAAACAGATGCTCCTGGCAGCCCAGAGTTCAGGTAAGCAAGTGGTGGCAGGCAAGCTTCAAACCACATCATCTCACAGAACAGGCACCACTTCATTATTATTTTTTACTGCATTGGTATACGAAATGTCTTATGTACATAAATAAGCACTTAAACTGATGGGAAAAGTCCTGTTCTATGCATCAAAGGATTAATGAACAGTGTCTCTGTTATTCATTTCACAGTAGCACTAGCACCCAGAGGTGCTGGGGATCACCCAGGTTTGGATTCCTGAGATCAAGTGCTGAGACAGATTTTCTGTAGTGCTCTGCAGTGCAAGTCTAAGTTGGCCTAAAACCACCTGCCAAAGAGACTTCTGACCTGCAGCACTTTAGAAAATAGATGACTGCCTATGTAGGGGAAACCTGCCTCAATCCACCTTGTGATTTTGGTGATTGTCAGCCCAATGTGGCATCAGGGGAAGGTCCAAAATGTTATCATAGGTTATCAGGTCCCCTGTTGTTTTCTCCACTGGCAGTAATGTTCAGACTGTTTAAGAAAAGAAATATCTGTCATCTTGCAATTTAGAAGCTGACTTTGAATCTCGGTTTCCCTCTCCTGAATGAACATTTGAATTTGTCTTGGAAACTGGTTCAATGACATAGTTCAGCTGGCAGAGACAACTTCTGAAAGACATTGTGAGGCTTGATACAAACAGCATAAAGACGATTAAATCGGCCTTGGAAGTGTAAATGTCTGTAATGTAATGACCTTAAAGTTGGAAATAAACGTGTGTGTGTGTGTGTGCATGTATAAACATATGCAATATTTATACATACATAATAAACATATACAGTAAAGATTGATTTTTCAAGGCAATAATGCACACCTTGACACTATCCCTTTACATACAAGTTTTGCTGATTCTTTCCTCAGGAAAGGTTTCTAAAATTTCCTTCCATACATGAGCTTTGAATTTTTATTGCATATGAAATTCTAAATTAAAATTGACATTTCTGTGCCACCTGCAATGCAAGGATTGCTGTCAGGGACTGTTAACCAATTTAATGCCATACAGAGTTAGCCACAAGAAGGAAAAATGGGAAGCTTTATATCATGGAATTCAATGCTGCATTTAGAGGAGAGGGAAATTTTGTTACTTGGCTCAGTGTGCCCTCCTGGAGGAAAAAAGCAAACCCAACTTTTCTTTAAATTCTGATTGATTTGTTTTCTCTGTATTAAAAAGCTCTTTGTAGGAATTTTTGGGCTTTCTGTGTCTTTTTCAGTTTGGGGCACTGTCAAATGCCTAGGGAAGTCTCTCTGCTGCAGTGGTTCATGGCAGATCCTCTCTGGCTCTGCAAAGGCTTTGTGGTGGGAGGGCTAGAAAAGCGGTGTGCATTGCTTTGGGTGGGTAGTATTAGTGCCATCACTGTTCCTCTCGTGTGAGGAGCACCTCTGAGCACCGCTCACCTCTGGGGCTTGCTGACAAGCACCTTCCCTGTCATTACAGTGACCTACACAAGACTCTTCACTTTGATTTCCAAGCATGTTTCTAGTTAAATCCCTTGAGAGGACAGCCTTAGAGATGAAAACCAGCTGAAAGCCATTGATTCTCCTTTAAATTAAGTCACATTCCTCTCAGCTGTGGCTTGGCTGGGTTTTGGTGGAGGGGAAGAGGGTGTGAAAAGCTTCATAGATTTCTTATCCTCAGGTGTTAGAGCTGTCACCAAGTCCTCCCTCTCAAGTAGCTCCTGACAGGCAGCTCAGGTGAAATCTGTCCAGAAGGAGGGGAACCACGGCTGAATGGAGCATTGGCCGGTCTAGCTGAGCAGGCACAGAGTGCAGTAATCCCAGAGCGTTGTGCTGGCCCCAGCTTTCAGTAAATCATGTAGTCCAGGTTAGCTAGCATAAGCTAGCAATAATAGATCTGCCTCAAAATGGTGGTAAGTTGGTTAACTAATTTTAAAGCCCTGATAGATACAGTGTCATTTGCCAGAATTCTCCAGGATGTCAGAAATATGTTGTCTACGCCACCCCACCACCCCTCAATTTACTTGGACAAATGTTCCCTTTAAACTTTATTGTTTTCCAGTTTTAAGTCTTCACACCTGTGTCCACACTGCAGCTGAAACATCTGTTCTCCAGTTTTGCAGCTGGAAGCTGGAGTCCCTCTCTCTCCAACATGTAGTGTAAAAGGTGTCAATTATGTTTGGACTAGGTCTGAGAGAAATCTCATTATTTTTTCCCTAAAAACTTTACACCTGGACTGTTGTAAACAGACATCCATTCTGCCCCTGGGGGAGCAGTGACAAACCACTTGGCCATATGTGGTCATGCTAAGGATTGGGACATCCATATCTTAGAGAAAGGAACAGAAATTAATTTTGTTTTGGCCTTTTTCCTCTTTATTGAGTATATGATTCCCTTGTCGCATCCTTTAACTATATGCTCTGTCCCTCAGGCTTTAAATCATAATTTTCCTGAAACCTCCAGCTCACAATTTTCCTGCAGACCGGGCCAAAGCACTGCATGGCAGAGCGATGCACCAAAACTAATGGAAAACACAATTGTATTTTTCAGGCATTAACATGGTGCCTGGAAAAACTATTTGACACCATGGGCTGCACAGCTGCTGGGGAAAAGTGCTCTTGTGCCAAGAGAAATGTTCCCAAACTGCTGCTGGCCCTTGTTAAAGCTGAATGTATTTCTAGCTCTGAGCGTAGTGAATATTTGGTGACAAGTGTTGCTGACAGCTTTTAGGTGTTACAGCCTTAGAGGGAGAAGTAGTTCTGAGCAAATGTTTAATCCATAGGCTAGATCCATTTTGTATGATAAATGGAAATGAAAGGTATTTTTAAGGAAAAGGCTATGAGTCTGAAGGCCCCGAGGAGCCAAAGGGTGGTAGGATATTATTTCTGCAAGCCTTTGGGGTCCTGTCCCTGACTTTGAGGATTTTAGGATCTGCTAGTTTCTTAAATATTGCTTTAATGGGAATAATTTTTGTCTTACTTACGTGTGGTATGGTTATGCTGTAATTACAGAGTCTTAGTTTTTCTTTCTGTCCAGAGATGAAAGGAGAAGGTTTGGTTGGTGTTTTGGCCACATAGAGGAGGATAACAAAACTGTCAAACCTAGATTCTCACCATAGTTCCATTCTACAATGAAATAATATACAAAGTTCATAGGTGACTAAGTGGATGAGATTTCAAATCATGTTCTCTTCCTTTAGCTGCACTGATTTTTGCTGAAAGAGAGATTTCCCACCATTACAGTCTCTGAATTGCCCAGTCAGATAAATGCTTTTAGCTGTATTTTACCAAATGTGTAACAGACCCTGAAACCTTCAGCCAAGAGAGCCTGGCCTCTGTGGCCGAGTACCTACGTACACAGGTCTCAGCCAGTCTCTGCTGAGTACAATACCATAAACCCAGAAAATGTTCAGTTTCCAAGGAAACAGAAAGCTCCACTTTTTGTCAAATGCACACAATTTATTACTCATCTCTACTACCACACTACTTTCTAACTATTTTCTCCAGCTAGAAGAATATGTGTTTTCTAACACAAAATGAAGCGAGGAGCTGGCGGCTGCTGTAGGACAGAGCTTTTCCCAGGATCGCCGTGGTTTCACCCTGGCAGCACATGGCACTCGTCCATGCACCCCCGAAGAGGCGCTTGGTGAGTGTGGTTCAGGGGTGACCTCCAGAGGAAGTCTGCTGCCTTGGTGGCCCCGTGACCTTGGGCCACATATTTAAGGGTGTGCAGATAAGCACTCGCTGAGATTTTCAAAAGCTCTTAGGCACCTCTTTCACCTTGAAACTGACTCGTTACCACAGCTGCAGCCTGTCGAGACAGTGAGGTGAGAGCTAACAGAAAAATCTCTTCCTCTGTTTTATGGATGTGCCGAGGGGAAAAGTATGGCACTTTCTTTTCCCACCTCTCACCAGAAGAGTTCTTGATGCTTCAGAAAGCGCGTAGCTGGATGGCCCGAGAGCCACTCTCTGCTAATGTTACCATCTCTGCCAAGAGCTGTTTCTGAGCTTCCTGCGCCTGGGTGCCCCCCGCCCCAGGGACAAGGGAAGGGGGACAGCACGGGATTTTATCTGCTGGCTCAGGGATGATGTGGGTGGCTCTTACTGGTCAGCCCCACCAGCAGAATCCAGGTTGGGTGATGCACACCGTTTCCCCAAGGCAAGCATCTGCACGCAGCACAGCATTTTAACACCTGGTGCGCGGACAATCAGGACAAACCGTGTATCTGTCTGTAGCTATTGCGAGAGAACCGTGATAACCACAAAGATGCCTTTTGCCGGGCTCTGAAAGCCTGACCTTTAGATGCATTATTGTGCCTGAAAGAAATGCTTCAGGCTGAAGTGACACTTACTACCGTGCCCCGTTACAGTACAGGACACAATACTCTCAATCAAGAGACTTACGTATTTACCACATGCAGTGAAATGGAGGAAAGGGGATACCGTTAGCTGGCACACACTGCATCCTTGCTGGAGCTGTGCAAAGCTGCAGGGCTTCGTTGAGTGCAGACAAAAGAAGGCTGTGTTTGTAAACCCCAGGGTGAATGCTGTAGGACCTGCTTGCCCAGCAGGATTGAATGTCAAATAGCTAACACACATTTTAACCAGCAACATTGCTGCAAATTTAGGAAGCTATGGCTTGTATTTCAGGAGTGGGCAAGACACTGAGAAGTTCAGGACAGTGTTACAATTTTCAGCTGGATTAGAGTTGGGTAGGCATTTGGCTTTAAGGCCGAGGGCAAATGAGAGCTAAAACTGGAAATTCAGGTTTTGAATTAGGTTGCTGATATTCCATAACTGAGCCTGGTAAGTTCTCAGATCACAGTGCTAGAAATTAAACATTTCTGCTGTTGTTGACTTTGCAAGATTGGGTGATACTTGTTGGTTCTGGCCAAAGTAGGAAAGAGGGCACCTTCTAGAAATCCCCCCAGCACAAAATCAGCACAGGTCCGTATTTCAGATCCCCATGCTCTACAAAATGAACATGGTGGGGATTTTGTGCTTCAAATCTGGTCTATCCCTAGTCAACATGGACTTGAATAGTATCAGGACTGCCATACACTGAATTAATGCTGCTAGAAGCTTTCAAAGTGCTGCACTTCTGACGTAATTTTCTCCTTCCATAAGCTTCATTCAAGCTGTTTTCCCAAGAAATGCATGATTCAGCTGCACCTTATCTGCAGTTGATCCTGGACAGTCTAGAAAAAAATAGGTCAAATCTTCAACTGAGGTCCCCACCAGCAAATGACTTGTCATTGCTGCCAGTAAGGTAATGGCAATTGGCATCACCACAAAATTATTTCAGAGGCAGCAGCCATGAAAAAACATCCCTTTTTAATATGAATTTAAGCTTTTAAAGTTTTGGCATGATTTTCTGGGGGGTGTGGGGTGTGTGTTTTTGTTAGAATCTAATTTTTCAGTTAGGTTAATTTCTTTCTTTAAGTTTATACACACTGTATTTAATCAATGTAGAACAAAATATGAGAAACCCCTGAGAGACCTGGTCTGATTTAATTCATAACTGACACTAGTTGAGGAGGAAATTGGACTACATGACCTCCAGAGGTCCTGAATTTTCCTGTGATCATAAATAACTCTAGGAAGGTTGTGATGAGAAGTCTGGAATCTGAACTCCCACATTACACTAATGTCATCACGGTGAAAAGACTTTGCACCCTCTTGTGGCATTGCTATCTTGCAGAAAAGCAAGCAAGTGCAAACAGCACAGTGGCTGTCAAACACAATGTTTATTGTCTCGGTTCTTATTAATATCATTACTTGCAGTTATGTTTCCTAATGACCATATATGATAATTCTATCCAGTTCAATTCAAGGCAATTGCCTCATGCCATACAAATATTGGTTTATAGTAATAAATAGTATTTTTTGGAAGCTCACACGTAACTATTTCAAGGTATTCTGAATCCAAATTGAACTTTAATGTGGTTAGTGAAAATGATTTCAAATTACCTACGTAATTAGCTGCTCTGGGGACAGGGGAAATGTGAATTCTGGTGGGTTAAATGATTTGGCTGTGAGGAAATATTTGCTCAGGTACAAAACTGTCATTAAGGGGATAATCAAGTGATGCTGTATATGTTGCTTTATTTCACTGTATGATTTTGTTTCTAGAGCTTTATTTGCCTACCAGGATACTGACTGGGATCATTAAAATATGTTTAGGAAAAAAACTTGGTCCAGCAAAATCAACATATTAAGGCTAGCAATTATCTGGGACACAACATTCAAAAATGGCCTTTTTCATGGGCAGAAATCCTATATAACAGATTTCTTTTTCTTAGAGACTGTTCAGCCAGCTCTGTGCAAAACCATAGAGTATCTAGTCCTCTTTTCTCTCCTCCATTGCTGTCTTTGAATTTTAAAGCAGATTCTATGTGAAACACTTTGTTTATTTTTGGAAAACATCTAGAGTGGGAGAAATGCGCCACTGTCATATGCACATACTTTCATTTGGGAAAAAAAACTCATTAGAATTATATTTGTTTTTTCATTTTACATTAAATTTAGCACTAAAACTCTGATCAGTGCTGCTCGGTACAGGAAGGCTACCTGAGGAGGATATGTTTAGCTCAGTTTTTCTCCTAATTTTGACAGCTGTTGAAGGAATACAATATGTGACCTAAACAAAACGTGATCCTCTGTAGTGGTTTTAAGAAACTGAGGTTTTCCAGTAGATCTGAAAATCAAAGTTTCTATAAAATAGCAAAAAGCCCACATACCTTAACACATCTATTAACCCTAAATTGTGAAAAATGCAAACCCACTCTTTAAAAATATTAATAGAGTGACAAATTCTGGAAGAAAAAATAAATCCTAAAAGGCAGCGATCGACAACTAAACATTTAAAAATTGTATTTAAACACTTACTTTGAGTTTGGTCCACTGTTTAAATATTTGCACCTGAGTTTTGGCATAGGAATGGTGGTGCAGGGTCTTCATGCTCTTTCTTTACCCCGTGGACCAAGCAATCTGGACTGTATCCTCCACTGAGCATTGTGGTTTTGAGAAAAAACAAGGGCATCTAGACTACCATCCTTGTTACATACCACAGTAGCTCAGGCAGATAGAGGTTGATTTTGAACTGATCTAAACCAGACTGTTGACCACAAATGAAAACTTAGGAACTAAATGCTTTCTTATAAACAGATCAAAATGTTACAGAAAAATTAATATTGCCTCTCCCCTGAAGTCATTTTCAGAAGTATATTTGCTCTTCAGAGACACTTAAAAAAAATTAAAATTGCTGACTAGCTCTCTTTATTGGAGAGAAGTGCATTCTGGCAACACTTTTTTTCCATCCCCTGACAGTTTTTACTCTTGTGCCAGGAACTGGGGTCACATAGATTTATCCATGTTGGTCCTATGCCATCATGGCATTATAGATGTTAGAAGGCTAAATAAATCCTTTGTAACAACCTCATCCTGTCATCTGAGTAAAGTGCAGTTTATAACTTCATTGTAAATAAGGAAATTAGCTGATTGCTGTGTTGTTTGAACCCCGCTGAAGAAGTCAGCTAGCGTTATCACAAATGTGAATGAATGATGAAACAAACAGCAGGAGAACAGAGATGATATTTCTGATTTTTTCTTTTCTTCTTTTGGATGAGGAAAAGAGAAGAAGATGTTCTCCAGCTGTGTAGAAAGAAGGTTCAGATTGCAATCACTACCCCATTTTATGCAAACCACTGGATTCTTTGGAGGGTTGGTTAGGATTCAGATAGTTAATGAAGAGCAAAGGAAAATTACTAATTGTACTAAAGACATACTTCATTATGCTGGCTGGAGTTAGCTTACATTGCTGGGAAATGTGGCATACTCAATTTGTTCCTATGAGGCGGGGGAGATAAAGGGCTTTGAAGTATTACAAGCTAAGCTTTATAGTGGGGTGTAACTGCCATGGAAAAAAAGGGAGTTATGACAATTTGGAAAGTTTCTTAGGAGTTCTGGTTGATATTATGAAAGTGATGTGCCATGAATGACTGTTCGAAGCTGCCATCTGATTTTGGGACTGCATGCTATGTAGGATCACTGTGTCTCTACATTTTAATTTTTGATAGAGGTATCCTATCAAATATCTGAAACTGAGGGAATTTGGCCTGAAAATGCATTCATTTGCAGAGTGGGTTCTCTGCCCAGGAGGAAGAAGATGCATTAATGATGCCTCACTGTGTGGTGATGGAGTTTGAGATGCCAAGGGCTGCAAGAAAATCAGCCAGGGGGATCACAGACAGGGATAAGCAACAGTTTGCAGCCTAGACACCTTTTTAGAAGAGAACAGAACAGACTGTTTCAGTTGGACGGGACCTAAACAATCATCTAGTCCTTTCCCATAGGAAAGCCAGAGGAGACCATGTGCCCCCAGCCCGTGGGACAGTGGTGGATGAAGAACAGTTGCATCAGGCCAGACTTGTCCAATATCCTGTCCCTTTGAAAGGCCTCTGAAAAAATGCAAATCCATGAGAAGATTATAATAATACTTTCCCACAATACTCTGAGTCGCAGAAGTAACCTGCATTGCCACAGGGCAATTCTCCCCTCTGAAAATGTGCTGCGTGCTGATGCAGCTCGGACACATATATAGGCTTCTGTTATTTTTTTATCTAGGTATGCAGGCTGTCGCTTTACTTACCGTAAAGCCGTGGTCCCTGACCCATGGCAAGTTGTTTTTGTGGCCTCTGACATTGCTTGCAGAGACAGGAAATAAAGAAGTTAATTCTGAAATTCGCAGGGGAACTCACAGGGGAAGGAGACGCCTGCAGCGTGTTATGTGGTCAGCACAAAACGTGTTGCTCAAGAGCTGTGGGAGTCCGAAAGGAGACCTACTCGGCAGTATCTGCTGAAACTAGGCATAAACATGTTTCCAAACTTCAGCAAAGCTACCCAGCTTGTTTGCTTTCACCCCCATACCTCTCTGCAGAGATGACTGAAAGTGTTGCTCCAGCAAGGGATTTGCTTAAGCTACTGAGTGATGCAGGGGGACAGCACCGATTCCCAGCACCACATGGGAATCTGATGGTACTGGGCTGGGAAACTGCATTTCTGTGGAAAGCTGTCAGAGAGCTCACAAAGTGAGTGAAAAAGCAGGACAGTGTTACAGCTACTCAGACCAAGGAAACTTGGTCTCGTTCCGCAGGGACTTAAATATAGCTGCTGCCAGTTAAGTGGTAGAACATTTCATTCTTTCCCTTTCCATCCAGGTGCTGGAAAGCATTAAAATGTTTTCAGAGCGCTGAGACAAAGATTTGCACATTGTAATCATAAGTAGTGCTCTTCAAGGTGAAATCAATTACATTATCTCTGGACGAGAGTGATGGGTTTTCTACCGATTAGATTTCTGCCCTGCGCTGCTTCAGCTGCGTCTGATTTGTGAATCAGACTTTGTACACAGTCTCGTGAACTGCTGTTGCCTGCCTGTATGAGGACACTTTTTTATGAAGATTTGAGAAAGGTTGAGTGTCATTAAAATTCAGGTGGTGCTGGGCCTTATCAACAGTTAAAAATTTTATGAGGCCACAGCCCATCAATAATCATAGCAGGCAGCGTTGTGGACTTAGCTCAATTTGAGATAAATAGCAATGTCGCCACCATATTAACTTGAAAGATAGAAATTAGAATATGATTAATCATTTTTAGCCTTACTTGGCTGATGCATGTTTGCATTTTAGGTAGTGTATATGTATGATTTTGTTGAATACACAAATACCTGTTATGCACATACTACCACACAATTTCCTTCAGATTTGGTTAGATAGAATGAATAATTTTGAGAGGAGTCAGGCAGTTTGAATACTTTGCATTGCCATCACAGTCAAGAAAACAAAACTTAACAGTATCTCCACACATCCTGTGTATGCAATTTTTAGCAGCATTCATTTCTAGTATGAAAAGTACACCAGAGGTGATTTAAATCATTGACATATTATGAAGATTCCTTGTTCTTTTTCCTATCTGTAATCCCATAACTTTTTTAGTGGAGGCAAGGTGAAAGAAAGGCAAGGCTTGTATTTAGTGAGACTTTGATTCTTCAGTAGAAATAACATTTTCCTGTTAAAGATCTGCACAATCAATGGCAAAACCCCAAAATCTGCTTCTTCATGCCTGCAGACTGGCAATGAATTCAAACTTGGATGATTTTCCTTTTCTTTTTGAGTCCTAACTTTACCCTTGTCAGGGTAGATATGTAACTATGTATTTTAAAATAGGTATTTTCATGAGGCTGCAGCATCTAAGAATTGTGAAGACACAATTTTGTAGATATCAAAAGCTGCGTCAGGTTTTGTGGCTTCTACTTATACAGCCTAAAGATTTTTTCCAGCTATCTGGATTTGATGTGTATCTTCTCCTTTGAATGTGATTGTAGGCAAACTGATTCTGATCTTTATATTATCAGTTAGCAAAAAACCTTTTAACAGTTTTAAGGTGCTGTGTAGCTATTCATCCAGCTTTCTGGTGGAAAGCTAAAATATTTTGATGGGGCTTATCACTGTTCTGTTTCAGGTGCCTAAAACCCTACTCTACCTCCCATAGGTCAAAGTTTCAGAAAAAAAAAATATTTGTTGCAGGACTGTCTTGTTTTGAGCAAAAAGGAGCAGATGTTTCAAGAGAATCTCAAAGGATGTCTAAGAAATGTATTTCAGCTGAGGATTTGGACTCATCTATGTAAATGAGAACTCAAATCACTGCAACTGCTATTTTCTTGAACTATAGTTCATTTTCTATTGGAATATTTAGGTTTTAAGAGTTTATTGGATGGCAAAGTGACATTTTGAGTGAAAAAAATGAATAATTTTTCTTAAAAAAGAAATCTTTGTTTTGTCAAAACCCCAGGTTTAGACTGTTCAGGAAGTAATTTCTATTATATAAGTCTGAGAGTTGCATTTGTAGTAGTCCCTCATGTCCAAACCAATCTTTTCAAAATGGACCCCAGCCTTTGACCTTCTCAGCTACAGCCATACATATCCCTAGCTCCCGCAGTCACAGCAGTGAGGAGCAGCAGTGAGACTGAAGACACGAACACTAGAGACAGCCACATTCTCTCATTTTCTGTCTAAGAACGCTCCACTTTTCTTGGCAATGACCCCAAGGCTTTGAGACTTATTGCTGCTTTCCTGAGGGAGGAAGGGATTCAGCTGGGATACTCATGAGAGGAACCACATCATAACCAGCAAGACAGGAACTCAGAAATGCTGAGCTGTTTCATCAGCCCAGAATCTTTATTTCAATCCAGCAGTTTCTCCCCACCCAATTTATAAAACTGTTTCCTAATCCTCTCTTCCAAATATTGTCTGGAGTTTGCCACAAGATCAGTTACAATTTTTAATATCCCTGTTCTGCTAAATTTCCATTTCCTGGGTGGAGGTGTGGAGTGTGTATATTTGTGTGTAAGTGTATGTGTGGGTGCTGTAAATTTGTGTCTAAGCGTATGTGTGGGTGCAGATGTATGTTACAGTTCTTCAGGCCATATAGTTGTATGTCTCCATGCGTGTTTAACTTCCCCTGATGTTAATGGAAGCTGTGAGTGCCCTTGTGGAGTAATGTTTTAGAGAAGGAAGCGTTCAGCTAGGTGAGCTTTTCCTCTTAATACATATTACTGGATTTCTATAAGAAACATTTCTTATTGTAGGAAACGATCAGAAGATCAGCTTGCTTAATGGCTGTGGCTTAATGGCTAATACAAAACCTGTTACAGACTGTATAGTCAGTGGGTAGTTAACAGGACCAGAAATACCTCAGCTTTTTAAAACGATAGCACCTCTTTCTTTTTCTCATGTTGTATTTAAGGCAGCTAATCTCAAACACAGAACATGCCTAGCAGAGCTCAGCATCATGCGCTATATCTAATGAATATCATCAATAGATGTGAGGATGGGTGGAAAACTACCATCCTTAAAAATCAGTGAATGTATTAGAGAGGTTAATCCCATGGCAGGGGCTTACATGCCAGGCTCACCACTGTAATTTAATGTTGACAGTATATCAGTTCTCTTCCATTTATAGTTTTAAATTGCAATTCATTACTTAGTTCAGCCAATATAAAATACTGTGCAGGAAGACTAAATGTGTTTCTGTCACAGCCTCTTGAACTCGGACTGAGTCTATAGTTGTTACTACCACTTGTGTGAAAATTGTCCATTTTGGACCAGTATCATTGTTCCAATGTAAAGCTGAAAAAGTTCTCTAGGAGTTGAAAAAAAAGTTTGTGAAAAAAGAGACAGAACATGAGGGAGTTGTGTCATTGGAAGCTATGAAATGGAACAGTATTTTGCGAACAGTCAGTGGTCAATATGAAATAGTGAGATTTCAGAAGTGGTATCAACTAGAACTGAACTGGGTGGGGTTTTTGATGCATTTTTTTTTCTTTCTTTCTTCAAAATCTTTGCACTAAGCATTAAAAGAACGTGAGCTAGGGGAACACTTACTTCATACCTGTATCATCAGCAAACCCACAATTTTCTGTAGTCAGTTGAAATTACAGGCAATCATGATTACATGCCAGAAAGAACTGGAGGCTGGCTAGCTCAGCAGCAGCGTTGCTGCAGCGGTGGAGCTACGGCAGCAGGAAAATGCTTCGTGGTGAAACACCTGAAGCCCTCCAGGGAGCAGCGGCAGAAGCAGAGGTACTCTGCCCATGTCCCTCTGCCGGCACAAGCAGTGTCTGGGGGTGTTGGCAAGCCCTGCAGGCACCACAGTGGTGGCCCTGGCTCAGCACCCTGGTGTGAAGCTGGTGCCACTCATGGTCTCTGCTAGTCTGTAGGATACGGAGCTCAGCAAATAGGTTGTGAAGCCCTACAGTGATAATTGATTGACCTATGCCACATGCAGTGCCTGAGGGACAGACTTTGGGATCAGGACATACCGGTAACTTTTACTTAGATAACAATTCTCCATCCTAGCTCCTGGCTTTTGCGTTCTACACCACTCCACTTCTACACATATGAAGGTGCAGTACAGATGAGTAGTATGGCTTTTGTGCACGCAGTATGTGCATCAGACCTAGCTACTTAGCTGTTCTGCCTGGGCTCTGGCACTGGCTTCCAAATGTTCTTCAGCTGGGACCCTGCTTCTGGTAATGGACCTTGCTTTTGCTAACCTGTTACTGCAAATTATGGCAGCACTGGTTGCATGCTGAAGTCCTAAATCCTAAGGAGCAGCAACAATTTTGGGAACTGCAGCTTTGCTCCCCCACTCTACAAAGCCAACCTTGTGAGTCCTGGTGGATCCTGCCCGTACTTGGTCATGCAACCTTTGTGTTCAAAACAACATACTTACTGTGCATTGTTTACCTTTTTATACCTATTTGCATTCAGAAGCTGTTTACTTTCATTTCTTCTTTGTCTTAATTCATGCACTTTTTGTTAGTCACTTCTGTTTTAATTTCTTGTACAGTGGATTACTTTTACTTATGAGGAAAGCTACTGCTTTTTCAGTGGTAGCTTTTCCTTCTTTCTGCACTTTTTCTTTTTAAAAATGCATATTTATCTTTTAATTAAATCACCAGGAGGCATATTTAGAGCCCCCAGGGTTCACTTTGAACTATGAAAAAGAAAAGGCTTACTCTGTGCTATAAACAAATTGTTAATTTGAATTAATTGAAGGAAATGCTCTGCCTATGATAGACTTGTTTCTGAATAATTAATAATTTCAGACAGAAAAGTAAACATTATGGCCCTGAATTTTACTTCTGGTCCTGCCAGTGTCATTCTGAAGTAGCTCTGCTGTTATGCTCTGAGTTAGTCTAATTCCATATTGGTTCAGCCAAAAGCAAGCTCTGGCCCCAGATCACAGTGGGGAAAGTACACTTTGGACTGTGTTGTATCCCAACACTTTATAGCGCTGTTAATTCCCTCCCCCCACCCTCTAGTGACTCACTTTTCAGAGGAATGGTTTCCCTCATAGCCAAAACATGGCAGTAGCTGGGGTGGGGAGTAGGGGTGACCAGGGCTTGGGAGCCCGTTGGCTGAGGAAGGGGGTGTAGCAGAGGGGGAAAAAAGCAACTGACAGCTAGAAAGATCTCCCCTCGGATGGGTGGGGAAGTGCCCAGTGGCCAGGAGAAGCCTGTGGGGAGGGAGGCTTAAAGTCCCTTGGCTCCTGAGAGTATTGGCCTAAAGACAACTCTGGCAAGTGTGCCTCTGGCTTGTGGTCCAACCCTTCCTCTGCAGTTTCAAATAGGAGGAATACATAACTTCTTCTGCTTTACCCATCCTCCTTGTGAATGATGAATCCTTGGTCCTTGGATTTTCATGAGTATGGTGTGGAGGAGCGGAAAGACCACGAATAAAGTTGAAGGAGGGAAAGGAAATAATCCTTCTCTGAAGAGCTACTGGCTGAAAGGTAAGGACTCTTCCAAGCTCTGTTATAACTTTATTCCCCTCTACCCTGCATCTCTGTTACAAATTATGGATGATCTGTTTGTTCTCCTCCTACATGAGTAGCGCTGCAAAAGAAGGGCAGTCACACGCACCTTTGTATTGCCTGTTAATCTAAAATGAAATCAAATCCTGCAAAGCCAAAAATTAACGTTGGCCATTATATGTCAGGGTTACACACAGAGAAGGCATATCAATGCAGAGCTAGAGATAAGAGGAGCTATCACAGATATTTAACAGTATTATCTTGTA
>JAVJGJ010000037.1:45500902-45514551 GCA_035590215.1 Microhierax caerulescens | reverse complement strand
TATTATCTTGTATGATACTGTTATTTAATATTTCCCACTGTACATGACAAAAAGCCACTGTCCACTGGATACCAATTTATTCAAAGGTTAGTGAAATGAGACAAGTAAACTGGATGACTCTTAAATGCAAAGTGACATTTCCAGATTCCTGTGGATTGGAGGTATTGAAGATACATGTCAGAGGCTATTTCTCTCACGCTCATAGTCCTTCCCAAAACTGCTGACAGTTTCCAAGCAGCATTTGGCATAATAGCCCTTTGGTTTAACCCATGACCAAATGTGTGATCTTACTCATAGCTGTGTATTTCCCATGAAACCAAGAGTCCTCAGATCCAGTTTATTGCATAACAACACAAGTCTTGACAGCACAAGCACAAGACAAGAGGAGAAGAAACTGTTTCAGGCGACTTCTTAATAGTTAAAAGGAATAAATGGTTTTACCCTTGGTCCTTTCCCAGGAGTTGGGGACTTCACACATTTGCCAGTTCTATTTCCACTCTGTACAGATTCTTATAGTTCACTTATCGCATTACTAACCAGCCCTTCCAATAGCATTTTTCATAGATTCCATGAGTATCAGATCACTCTTGGGCAGCATCTATTCTCAAGCCATGCTTACTGGCATCAAAAGAGCATTAAAAAAAAACCCCAACCAAAACAAAATAAAAAAAACCCAGGAGTCTTAAAATGGAGGCGTGCCAATGAAGTGAAAGGCAGGTTAAAAATAACCATTAGTTTTACTTATAATATAAAGACTGAAAGGTGCATATGTTTTAGAGTGTGTAAGAAAATTTTGAGTGAAAATACCAAATGGTATTGTAGTGATGAGCTTTTAGTTTTTATATGATACAGAGTAATATCAAGATAAGAAAGTTAAATATTATTCAACTTTAATAGAGAAAAACCTCTTTAAGCCTATCAGTCTTTACAAGGCACTTATTTTTTTTCTGTAGGTATGGTGATTCTTAGTAGGGATTGAAGAAAGGTTATTAGAGTCTTCTCTCCCTGGAATAAGAAAATTATGAGGTCTGAAAAAACCCCCGCTGACTTAAAATTTTGATCACAGGTTCAGAAATTGATTAAAAAAATAGATTTGCAGAATGGTGTTATTAATATTGAAATCAGTAATACTGCTAAAGAGTTATAATTCCTCTCTGCTAACAGGGCTTTTAAAGAGATTTCTTTTCTCCCACTGAATAATGTGAGTCTCAAATATCTAACAAGTGATTATTTTCACAGTGAATTTCTGAAGTGTAACAGTCAGGAGGAAGTATCTGCTTTTGTGGAATTGCCCTTTGTGATATCAAGTTCAACCCTGCATTAATGGATCTGTGCATACTTTTACCAGTGTATAGCTGCTGGTGATTTGTGGTGTTTTAGAAATCTGAATGGTCATGTATTTCTATTTACTTGCCAGATTCCCTGCTAGATTCTTCTTGTTAATTAAAAAAATATGTCCCAGAGAAAAGCCATCCTTCATGCTGTGTAGAGAGCTACTGACACGCTGCTGTTGCTGTGGTCTTATTATTCCTCCAGGACAACTACCCAAAGCCTCTAACCATTGACCTCGAGAACGAAGTGAGGTACCCAATGGTGCTGCTGGCCCCCAGAAGGCTGTACACTGTGGTGAAAAAAACCCAGGAGCAGAAATCCCACCAAGAAGTTAACCCTGAATGGGCTCATAGACCTCGTGTTCAGCACACAAGAGCTGGCAAAAGCCTCAATAGAGAAAGAAGTGTGTGCCTGCGAAGGTAAGAGTTTTTCCTGTGAACCCTGTTGATCTGGTCCAGAGATGGGATTTACCCAGACCTGTGAGCTGACTCTTCTGCCCTGCAGGTTAATGCCTGACCTGATGCCCAGAGCTGCTATTGACCCACACCAGAGTCACAGCCACACCTTCTGGCTCAGTTTGTATCTCAAAGCATGTCTGGAAAGAATTATTGAATAAATGAACCTTTTTTTTGAGTATACAGCTTTTCCCTGAACTGAATTTTCTAATTATTATTTCCAGAGTTTTCTTACTCTTTGCTGATGACTTGTTTCTTTCAGTAACTTTATCTTCCACCTTCATTCTTTGTGGATTTGCAGACTGTCCCTTAATTCCCTTTTAAACCCTCACTTCTTTTTTCTCTCTCTTTTATGTCACTCCCTCCTTTTAGTTCACTAGTTCTCAGGCTGTTTATCACCTTCAAAAATCTCAGGCTTCAAATCCATCTCTCCCACATCTCCTTCTTCTTTGTCAGAGTGTTATGGATTAGGTTGGGCCAGTAACCAATTGAACTTGATGCATGTTTAGAAAACTAGCTCTGCTTTAATGTATTTGATTAAGAGTCCCCAAACCTTTAGCTGAATTCTGACAGCTGGACATGGTCTGAAATACAGTAAATGAATTTATTCGTGTGACTGTTGCAAGAATTCCTGAAACATGGCAAAAAAGACATGGGTGGGTATTGTCCATTCATGCTGGTGCTCCTCAGGTACCTTTTTGGCTGACAATGCACCAAATTGTCCTGCCTTACCTTAGTTTCCCCAAACCATTTCCTGTCTTAAATTCAGCTCAACTAACGATCACCACAGCATCGGTGCCAAACTGGATACAGTTGGCTACTTACATGTTAACCACAAGGTCATCTAAATATTGCCCCGAGCTACTCAACATACAGAAGAGGTTCTTCAGATCTGCTCTCATCCATGCAGGTGCAGAAGGCAGCTAACTATTACCATCTGCTCTCTGGAACCGAGTTTGCAGGGGGAGCCAGAAAACAGACACCTGTTTGGAATAGGATCGCACAATAAATCATTGCCAAATTGTGTTGCAAGAAGGGTATGAGTGAACAAAAACTGAAAGAGGAGACAGACAACTCATTCCTTGTTAGCAAAAAATAAGTGGGGTAAGATGGGCAAAGCTGTTGGGGTTGTAAATTGTATGGACAGTGAGGAAACTGGAAACCCAACTGTAAAGTTCAAGGGAAGGATGATACTGCTGCACTTTCTCTCAGGTCCTTTGCCATTTTACGTTGTCTACCAGGAAAGCGCTGTTTGTTCAACACTGACTGGACGGGGGGTAAATCTACGCTGGGCTATTAGCTTTTCACAGAGGGCTGTATCTGATTTTGTTCCTGATTTTGGGTTCCCAATCTGCTACCATTGCTGTAGTTTCACAGCAGGATTTGTCACTTCTTCTGAGTGACTTCAGCCACCTTTCTTCACCCTTGCAGGGACGTGCCCCTTACACCTGCATGCAATACAGTGATGGAAAGGTGCTTGTGCAATTAGAAACCGGATTTGCCTGCAAATCCATTCTTGGCTGCTACATGAAGGTGAACTAAAATTACTTATAATTAGAACCCCCAGCATCTTGATTATAAGATTTATCAAGATTTAAATCTTGATGATATGATCCTTTATCAACCTGGATCCACTCAGATTCAGAATATCATGTAAACATTTATTTACCTTTAAATACCTTCTCACATCAGTTAAGTTTGTGAAATTGAAGCATGTGCTTCAGGCGAAGTATTGTCCTAAGTGTTGCCTTAACACAAATTCTTCTTTCCTGCCTCTGTGTTATATATCATGCTGTGTCTTTTCAGTCACCGCTACTTCTTCTTTGATTTTCTAAAACTGAAGTGAAACAAACAATTGCCTCTCGAAGACGTTGTGTCATTGTGCTCTGTAAAGTGTATAGAGCACATTTTCCTCTCTCTATGTGACGTTACCTTTGTATTTGACTTCTGCTTGTTGACATAGACTTTAATTGCAGATCCTTCTCACAGCAAATGGTGATAAATCTTCAAAGGAATGTGTCTATAGCTCTCAATTACAATGCATGGGTGTATTTTTAATACCTCAGGTTACCCTTTACCTCAGGACAGTAGGTGATTCAGGAAGTCACTAACAGAGCAGCAAGGTTATTTTGAGCAAGTTTCCTTGTGTGTGCTGTTCCTCTGGTTTGGAAGTCACAACATTATACCATAATTTAGGCGTGATTTCATAAATACAGCCTTGGCTTCCACTCTGATTCAGTCTTCCCTTCACATTTTCTGCTGCCAAGCTGCATTTTTGCTTCCTTAGCAGATTGCTCTATGCTATCTCCTGGTTTCTCTTACACCAAGTCCCTTTAGGCACCGTATCGCTTCTTTTGAGCTACACATCCCTTTGAACCATGGAGGAGCAGAATGGAAACTACAGTTCAAGGAACTGGTGATTTGGCAGGACCTTGCTCATGCCATAAATCAAACTGACAATAAATCACTAACTATTATTTGATATGGCTAAAACTGAAATGCATATTGACTTTGGAACACTCTTTTTTTCCTTCTATCCTGAACAGCCATGAGTTTCTTTTTTTCTGTCCAAAAATGAAGACTGGCAATATTATTCCTGAGTATAGGAAATCAAAACATCTCTTCAACTTGTATTCTAAACATTACTTGCTTAGGCTAATGTTTTCATAAGACTTTTATATTGTCCCACAGCTGACTAGCTACTTAGAGGAGTGTTTTTCTTACTTCACCCTAACTTATTAATTCTGCAAAAATAGAAAAGAGTAGAAGAGGAAAAGTGATTTTCTTTCTCATTGACAGTGTAATGCTGGCATCTAGTTTGAAAAAAAAAAAAAAGGATTTGTTACAAAGCTGTCTGTGATTCAGTATTATATATACAAATTTGTGTTTGTGCTATGCACCTCTAATATTGAGATGCTATAAAGACCACTTGGAGAATTTGTTAGCTCATAGAGTAAATAAAAAAATTATCTAGACCAAACAAATGGGGTCATCTTGAAGGTGAAGCAGGAATGGCTGCGTGCTTCCTGGATTAAGAAGCCCTGTTAAGTAAGCAAATGGAGTGTGTCTATATTTGAGCGATAGGAAAGGAGGAAAAAATCCAAAGTTTCTATTCTGAGACTGTTTTCAAGCCTACTGCCTTCCTAATACTGTGGGTTAGATCTGGGAGTCCGAGACAACTGAGGTTGAAACTTGACCCTGGAGAATGAAAAAAAAATAATGCCGTTGAGCTGCAAGTCTGGATTTGCTGTGCTGCTGCTGAGATATCTCTCTGTTATCAGTCTTGGACCTGAGGGAAGCTGCGGGTCCAGACCGCATTTCATCTGGGTCAGCAGCAGCAGCCTGGCTGTTCAGCTGCCTGTGACAGGTCAGGAAATGGAGTAATTTCACATATTCAGGATCTCTGAGAACCCTGGTATCCTGTGATAGCCCAACTTAAAGGATTGCCCAGAAGCACCAGACGTCACCAATCAAATAGCACAGTAGATCAGCGGTGACTTCTGGCATGACACAGGCTGATAGTGCCAAACTGAAAGAGAGCTGTGCAGCAGAACTTCATTCCAAGATTGAGAAATATTCAAGAACGTGACTGGATTGTCAGAAGCATGGTGTATAAATGTTTCCTCCACATGGCTGGTTGCGTGAATGTTATTTTTGGTAACAGATATTATCATTTATGGCATTGTGGAGCATTAAGTTTGCAGATGCTGCTAAGTGATACAGTGGCAGTGTTATAATTTTGTGTAAACTCAGCACTTGGTAAGTCAAGATCTTAACAGCGCTGGTGCAATGTGTTCAAGTGCTCATTTGTCCCACTAATTCTGCCAAGGCACCTCTCTCTTATTGTAGTGTGGGGAATCCCTGTAAGAAGTAATGCAGATTTGTGTTTTGAGGATATTTGGGATATGGAGAAGTGGATATCCAGAAACTACAAATTGAACCTTGCTACTTATGCTCAGGAGGCAGTCTGAATCTGCATACAAAAAAACTGTTTGAAAAATTGATGGGAGAATTACTAGGCTTTGCAATGAAAGACTTACAGACTATCTGAATGGCTTTTTGGCACCAGTTTCATTTCAAAGGCTGTCTTTAGTTCTAGTCCAGAAAGATACTCGGTAAAGTCAGTTCTGTATTCCCAGCCAAGCCCAGTGGAGTCACTGGAGAATTTCTTTAGATTTCTCTTCACCCTGTGAAAAATAAATGAGTTCTGTTTGCAAAAATTGCAAATACCCCAAACTCCCTGCTGTAAAATATTAACAAATAGCTATTTTTACACAGAAAGCTCTCAGGTAAGTGAGACTTTTGTGTGAAAATCTTCCAGTTTTGTTCTTTTATTACTGTCTTTATATCTTCCAAAATCTGGCCTCATTTATTCTTGTTGAAAAGAAACAGCAAAGCGCTTGAGCGTATTGAGACTGAGCAATCATTTCATTTAGCTGTTTTACTGTGTGAGAGTATGTGATGCTACCCAGTCCACAGCAAAGCCCCTGTGGTTTCCTGCTATCCCATGGACTTTATGCAGTGAAGCAGCCTGCATGTGACAACTGTCTTTGCCAGTAGTACCAGATGTGCATTAGCTGTAGTGTCACCCCCATGCTACAGAGAGTGAGATTTAATTGAAGTTTCTTCTATGTACCCCATTATTATGAGGTCTATGAGTCGAACTTCAGGTGTTGTCTAGATTTCCAGAGAAAAGCATTTTCTGTCTCAACTAGGTACTTTTTTTTTTTTTTTTTTTGCGTTTCTAAGCCCCAAGGTCCATAAATTGGGTCCAGCTTCTTTATGCAAATATAAAAGAAACTATTAAAAAATAACCCCTGAAACCCGAATCACTGAGTTGTATTAGGAAGGATTCTTGTACTCAGACGCAGTTGTTACTTAAATATAGGAACTTTGGCAAATGTCTGCTCTATAATAAGTTATTCTTTTTTGAAAAAAGGAATCAAAAGAGTTCTTTGAAGAATATCTGAATATAAGGTTAACCAGGAGCCCAGAATAGCTTTAGGAGAGCAAATATCCACTGCTTTTGGAAAGTACAAAATATTTATAGCTGTCTAAAATACCTGATGAAATGTTCTGGTGTCCTTGGAAAATATATAGTAAATGCTTGGGGTTTTTTTGGGGTGAGAGAATAAGATAGTCACTTTTAGCTAATTTGAGAAAAGCCAAGACCTAATCCTTGTTTCCTGCTGGCAGTTCTTTGTCATGCTGCATTATGAGAGAGTGCAAAGATGGTGACTCAGATTTTGTAAATGAGGGGTGAGAAAAATAGGAATTGTATTTTTAGAAAAAGAAGAAAACAAACTGAGAGACAGAAACCATTTAAAGCAAACCTGCTTTCAAAAATACTGTCTGAAGGGAACACAGATTCTGCATTTCAGGCCACAAAAACTGTTGAAAACTGTGGAAGGCTAAGAGAGAGCTTTCATATCCTGATGTGGGCTAGTCTGGAAAAAATAATTCTGGCATCCAGAGTGTGTTAAGAAATGGATTTGCTTTATCAACATGCATAGTTTAATTGCAGACTGGAACAGATGTTAAAAGTCATTTCAGCTGGGGAAGATTGTGATTTGGGATACTTAGCTGTGCATACCAGTGAAAAAAAAAAAAAAAAAAAAGCCTTATTTAGTTTTGCCATTTGAAAATGAGTGGCACAGTTAAAAATTGTGATACACTAAAATTAAGACCATAAAGCTAGCAAAGAAGCATGGATATAAGTAAAATCCCTCAAACTACACCTGAATAGTTGACTCTGTCTTTCATTTCAGGGCATAATGATTCGAATCAAATGCTAAAATCACACATTCTGATGATAATTTATATCAGCAGCCAAATAAGTATGTTATTAGCTGCTTGTGTTAGATAACTTTGTTATGTAGTTATATTTACTGGCTAATTTCTGTAAGAGATGCTTATTCTTGTGGGGGAACATCCATTAAAATGTGCTGATCTGGAATTAAGTACAGCTTATATATTAAAAAAATGGCATAACTTCTGCTGAACAGGAGAATACCTTATACACAATTAACCAGCTGTAAAGCCACGTTTCATATGCTTAATTTTTATGTGATATGATAAAGTTGTGATTGTTACTGATTATATTTGTTAACTTATATCAAGGTTTTTAATAGTACTTGGAAATAAAATAGACAAAACTACACTGTCATATTTTTGTAATTAAACATAACTACAATAAATATATGGGATAAATCCATTTTTCTGTATATCAGATGGTGGTTTACAGTTAACCATTTTTGTTTACTAAATAGTTTTTGCTGCTGTTTGGTGAACTGAATCTTTTATTCCCTGTTGCCCTGTCTTTCAGGATTTTAGAGGCAGAGTATCTCAACTTCCAGTATCTTGCTTTCACTGACAGACTGGGATAGGAAAACCAATTTTCTTTGTCCTTGTTTTCTGAATGTTGTATGATGTAGCTGTAGCACTGGGCTAAACCAAATAACTGAAATAAACAACTGTGGGATGAGAGTGATAAAAGATATGCTGTTGCTGAAGAAACTGTTATCACGTCAACATGCTTTGATTTCAGGTTCTAAGCTGATTCCTTGGCTCTTCACTGGTTTGATGTTCTTTGAACTTTTGACTGCAGATTTGGACATCTTGAACATCATTTTTCTCGTAAGTATGTAGACTTAATCTACTGTAGACAGCTCGGGGTTTTCACAGGTGTAATATCAAAACTAATTCGCATTAGATCTGTTTTAAAGGATTTATTTTTCTTTTAATTAAAAGCATATTTTCATTTATTCTGCTTAAGTATTAACAGTATGGAGAGCTCAGAAGCTGTGGTGCATATTGGAGGGAACTGTGGACAACTCCAGACTGATATAAATCCAGCTCTGCCCACCCCCCCATGCTGCGCTCATCACATTGGACAGGCGCCCCAAGGAAGTGTTGGACAACTTGATTAACAGCTGTTCCCTCTTAGCGTCTTCCATGCTGTCCCCTAGAAGAGCAGCACACAAAGTGGAAGGTTGTGTTGTGAACTCTTTATATTTTGCACATATATATACAGATATATACAGTCTACACACATACATCCGTTTTCTTCAACATGCCTTAAGCTAGAAAAGGCACCAATTTACATGGCTATATATTGCTTTAGATGATTCGCTTTGGGCTCCCTTTTTAAGCACGGACAGGTGATTTAAAACCATGAACACCTTAAAATAGCTACATAATGCCTCTAGTCCTGCATATGACCTCATTTATGCTGGCTATTAAACAGGCATTATTCACCAGCTTTTCCTGACATTCCAACTTTTCAGAAATCCACGCAGCATACAAATCAGATTCCTAAGGTTAAATACAACCTTTGAATGTGTGTGCACTCTCTTACCTCTTTTTCTTCTACTTCTTGACCCTAAGGAGTCCCTGTACACCAATTCCCAGGGAGCTGGAGCAATCCTTAAGAGAGCTGAGTAGTGAGAATTTCTGAAGAAAAAGTGGAGAATTGCCCAGGCAATTGCTGTAGGTGTGGTATGAATTGTTGCTACTACGTAAGTAAGCCTTTGCTTCCAGTTACCTGGTTTGTATATATTTGTGGTGCATGAGTTATACAACTTGGCTCTTTTGATTACTTAATAAAATACAAATATGTAAATGCAGGTAACATCCCCAACACACCGCTTGCAGTTCTTATCTACTGCAGCACATTTTCTGGATTTTACTCCTTCCAGCGCTGCTGGTAGCAAGTGTTGATTCGAAAAAGAAAACAAGAAATAATTCTTCATTTCAATAATTCATGGAAAATGAACTGAAACTATGATATCTGTGAGACATGAGAACACACATCTCAAACTGTGTTATTAGTATTCAGTGCTGGGACTGTAGCCCTGGAACATATGCTTAAAACATTGCTAAGCCCCCCTGGAATACCATTTCAATAGAAATTCAGTAATCTGTTGAAATAAGTCAACACGGAAAATTATGATATAATTGGAGCTCTTTAATTGCCTGTTATGTCCTTTAGTTGATCCCCTGAAACAATGTTATTAGTATTTAATGTGAAATTTCTGCAGTAAAAAAGGTGAATTTATTGGGTGAAAGGACAATCTTCCATTTCACAAAATACAACTGGCAGATGGAAACATGAAATAAAGTGCCTCCTGCCAGCTTTTACTATATCTGCTCGTAAACTTTCCTGCCTTAAGAACTAAAAAGAGTTTCTTTGGGACACTTAGCATTTACTGAAGGATCTGCTCTTCCTCCACCTTCACAATGATGCAGGATTTTTATAATTTTTAATATATTATACAGCACTTCAGTGAAAAGGGTGGTTGAGCGGAATAGTGTAACTCTCATTGGTAACACATGAGCATGCCAAAGCATGTCAGAGGCTGCTGTGGTGTTTAGGTCCCTCAAAGAATAATTCCTTAAGTAGGGTATAAGAGTACAAAAGGTTTGCTGCTGCCTGAGTAGAGCCTGTATACTCCAGTTTGTTTTACTAACTCTCTCTCCAGGTTTTCAACTCCATGCCCAATCACCAAGCCCAGGCCTCCCCACCTTGCTTCTGGGTGTGGAGCTGTGAAAGGGCAGACACCAGCTCCTACGCACAAGGAGGGCCGTGTTATGAGATGACACATTCTCCAAGCACAGCAGATTTCAGAGCCATGCCATTTAGAGCAATTTCCTTATGTGGAAGCATTCTTTTATCTCAGATTTTCCACCACTGCCTTTGCTCTCAGCACCCCACTCCATGAGTATCGTACTGTCACGTAATCTAGTTTTGTGAGCAGGTGCAGCCTCAGATGACTAGATATGGGTTTTCTCCTCCAAATACGAAAATGTTTTCTCCCCCTCCTCCACCCCACAGTATACCTCTGTGAGTACCACAGCAGGTTACATTCAGTCCTGGATCCCAAGGGCTTTTCTCTGCAGAAAAATGTCTTACAGTTTGAAAGTCCATTGTTTCACATCTTGGTGGGTTAGAAAAAGAAGACTTAAACAGCTACATTTTCTCCACCTCCTGGAGGCACCTGCAGGGCCAAAGTGTTGGTCTACAGCTCTGCACAGAGGCAGTTTTTGAATGGGTGGTTCTTCAAGAGGACTGTTAAAATTTTGTTTGTGCTGGGCAGAGTTACACAACTGGTCCTAGCCCCAGGTATTTACACAAAGCCACTGCTGTACACATGGGAATAATTACTTGAAGTTCAGTTATCTGTTAACTTAAGCACACGATCAGGTGTTCCACAGAGCCAGGCTGATGCCATTTCTGTGATGGCCAGAAGTTCCTATGCTGTTCTACCTCATCAGTAAAGGTTTGTAAGAAAGGATCCCAGTATGATTTCAATGAAATTAAATGGAGTATTTTAAAGGGGCTGTTAGTATATTTAAATGTGGAAGGGTTTCTGTAATAAATACAGACTTGCAGAAAATATGTTGTGGAGCTTTATACAAGTTTTAGTACTGTTCTTCTATTTTCTTCTGAGTGGCGCTGACATCCTGTCAAAATGTTCATCAAGAGTTCGCTACGAATGTGCACTGTTTAAAAAGTAGTCTTCTGCAGGCATTTTGGCTACATATTAAATGATGCATTATATAAAAGTTAGTGGTGGTTGTTAGGCTTTCACTGCTGTAATTTTGGAATGGCTAATACAGCCTGACTATTTTTTATCATCTCATTAAAATTCAGCATTCCAGGGTCTCCTTAAATTTTTTAGGTTACTGAGGAGTAAAGGATGTATTGTCTAATAAAGTTTTTCATTTGCTGTGCTTTGTATTATGGTATGAAATAACAGTACAGCATCATTAGTGGATGTATTTGTTGAGATTACGTAAATTCTATGAAAACAACCAGGGTTTTAAAATCCAACACAACCACCTTATGGCTTTCTCATAAGACTGAGCAGCAGACCTGAGGTCTGCTTTACAACACCCCCCCAAAACAAGTTAGAGCCATCAGGGAACAGCTCCTGATTGGGTGAAATCCCTGTGCACCCCAGCTGCCCCCACCAAACCCTCTGCACTTGCTCCCTTTGGCAGTCACTTTGCCTTTTCTACCACCGGGTTTTTAAGGTGGATGTGGAACAGAGAAGGCTGGGAAGAAGCAGCCCTCTGGGGTGAATGCCAATAGGAATTTGCAGTGTGAGAGGGGACCTGAGAAGCTCCAGGCAGAAAAAACCTCCTGAGTAGAGTCCCCCCGTGGCATAGCGAGAGGACACGGCAAGCAGAAAACCCAAGCACAGTTTCCAGCTTACTCAGCAACTTAGCAAAAGTGTCTCTGTTGAACATGTATGAGGGTTTAAGACCGTCAGACTCCTTGGCTGTACTCGATTGTCAAATTTTGCAGTTTTCTAGGAATGTGGGATCTGTGCATGGCTTCAAACCCTTTGTATTGTATGCTGTTAGGTTTACTTTTCAAACATGGAATGAGGAGGGAACATTTCAGCAAAAGTGTTGCATTTCTTTAGCTAATAATTGACAAGCTTTAACATGCATTTTCTATGGTAACTGAGAGGATTTATATATTTTTTTATATAATTATATATGTTGCCTTTGATGTCAAAGTTTACTTCATCCCCATCTGCAATTACTCATTTCTTTCCCACTTCTACAAAGTCCTGCGTTATCCATTGTGTTAAGTGAATGTTTAAGGAGCTGGACTGTAACCCAATAACTGAAGTGACAACAAACTGCAGCATCTGGGCAGAAGCGGGTTGCCACAGATAGGGCAACAGCAAGAACTTGTAGTTGTTGCCACCACCCTCATGCTGCTACACTCTGAGCTAGTTAGTGAGATGGAGGACACATGGTCAGCCCACTCAGTATTGGCTTTCTTCTCCACAGGTCTACAGTGCTTGTACACAGCTCTCAGCAGGATGTTAAACACAATCAAGTTCATATAAAATCTATGCCATGAACCTTCTTGGTGTAGGCACTTGATTTCTGAAAGTGCTGACACTTCAGACAGCTGACACAAAACAATGTCTTGAGATGGTTCAGTTATGTACAGGAATTCCTTAGGATATTCAGGAAATTGGCATGAGAAATTATAGACTGTGAACACTAAAATCAAACCCATGGGGAAGTCTTTTGATTATTCTCACCCCTGCTCCATGCAGTAGGTTCCTCAGGGCCTTACTCCAGAGCTTAAACTATCCACCTAAACTACTTCTTCCATAAAACTGGAACGACTGTGTCTCTTGACCAGTAATGCTGGCCTGCAACAGAGCGGTGCAGTGAGGCCAGGACCCCCCAAGGCAGCACATTTTCCTTGGGTGCATCCTGTCCAGGGATGTGACAAGTGGCAGTGCGCTGCAACAAGGCTGGTCCCCCTGTCAGTTTGAGGACATTGAAGAAACCCCTTATGAGGGCAAAAACTTCTTGCAGTGCTTTCCTCCCTTCCTTTCCATGCAGTGGTTTTGATTGTTTCTTTTTATTCTTTAATCTCACTTTTCTTATTTATTTTTTTTTAATCTCACATGCTAACTGCTTTATGTTGATAAACACAGAAAACATCAATGACTATATATTAAGTAGGATGGGAAAATGACACCCACAACTCCTGGACTGCTTTTTATGATGTGTTTGAAATGTTAACCTAAGTACCACACAGATGCTCACTCACTTCTGCCCCCCAAAGCAGGATGGGGAGAAAAACTGGGAAAAAAGGTAAACTTCATGGGTTAAGATAAAAAAAAAATAATTGAAATAACATATAATAATAACAATGATAATAACTATGATAGTAATAATAGTAATAATAATAATTGGAATAATGAAAAGGAGATGGAAGGGAAGAAGAATAAAATCCAAAAGGAAAGAAAAAACCCAAGTGATGCCCAGTGCAGCTGCTCCCCACGCACTGACTGATGCCCAGCCAGTCCCTCCGCAGCCATCAGC
>JAVJGJ010000037.1:45476915-45489808 GCA_035590215.1 Microhierax caerulescens | reverse complement strand
AATCCTCTATCACAATTTCATGTAAATATATGTCAACTCTTGCAGAACCCTTTGCCCTTCATAACCATTTCATGATTATTCTGGCCAAACTGGAAATGTCAGAGGATTGGAAAGGGGGACTGGAAGTCAGTGTCTACCTTGCAGGACTTCTCTTAGTCCTGATAAAGACAGTGTAGGAAATTTGTGTTGCTGAACTGCACTGTGCTATCATTTCCCTCTTTTGTGCAACAGACTTCAGAAGAATATGAAATACTTAGCAGGATGTTGTCCTGTCTACACAGAAATATTGTAATTTGATGTCACCCTTCCAGCAGGAGAATTGAGGTAAATGAATGACAAATCAGGGCAGGAAAGCATGCAGTGGTCCCCTCCAGAAGGGCCATGGCTGGATGGTCACACCAAGGCCAGTGCACCCAGCCCTGCAGAGCAAGGAGACGGGCTGGAGGCAACACCTCTGAAGGCCAGGAGAGTCTTAAAAGCTTTCTGCTCCTTTGAAACTTCCGTTTGCTACTTCTCACTCACTTTGGACCTGACCCTTCCTATTCAATGCGTATGGACTGGGAAGTGTCCACAGTAAAGCTGGTTTTGTGCCTCTGTGGGGGGACCTGGGTCCCTTCTCAGCATCCCATTGCTGGTACCAGGAGCACTGCAGGGATGGTGCAAGCGCAGTGGTGCTCACCTCTCTAGGCTGGGGAGCAACAGAAAAGGGACAGTCAATTACACTGATTTTCACTGGTTGTGCCTGGCACTTCTAAGCCAAATTCTGTGTATAGTGAACTGTGAAAACCCTGTATGTCTAAGGGGAGTTCCTATCCTCCCTCCAGTCTGCCACCCTAACAGCACTTGTGCCCTTTAGCAATGATTTTGCTGCTTTTTCCATATTTTCAGGCAGTTTGCTAGCCTTCAAAAGCTTACAAACTTAAAAAACTTGAAAAGCCTACAAACTTACAAAGCCTTCTTCCATAAGGGTGGTATATGAATTTCTCCTAGCCAGCAAAAATTTTTATGAAAGGGGCACATGATGGATAGAGCTACTACTATGCCATGAGGTTGGCCTTCTAATTCTATATACATAATTCTATGTATGAATAGTAGGAAGTGGGGAAAATTCTGAAGTGTGGAATTACATGAAGAAGTTTGCAGGTCAAGAGAAAATGGTATAATTCATCTAACAAAAAAAAAATCAAGCTAAAACTGGGATGATTTGTTTATCTAGATAAGTATCCTTTTCAGGCTTTTAACGTAAGGCGTAGTATTCTTTCTAATGGGGATTTGAACACCAAAGGGTTCTCCCCTAAACACCAGAGCACTGCAAAGAGCTCAGTATTAATGAGGTTTAGCCAGTCATTAGTGGATCTACTAGTAGAAGGGGAGCAAAGAGAAAAGAAGCCAGGCTTGGCCTTGTGTGCCATATCTTCGCACCCAAAATTATGAGTCATATTGGCTGACAACTCAATCAGACAGAGCCAGAGCTATTTATCTCCTGTGAACACTAAATTACATAGCTTTTAGCCTACAGATGTGAAATCATCAAGCAATCATGATAATACAGCTCCTGCAATTGAGCAAGCTCAGAGTTCACTAGTGTATGTGCATTCATGGAAAGCCTGATCTTTTATCAGGAAAACATTCACAGTAAAGAGCTAAGTACCAAAATAATCCATATTGCCAAGCGTTTCCAAAGGAAGTGGTTTCTGGTGTTTAAGCTAGAAATGGAGAGATTCCTAGGAAGCTGGCTGTAACAACAAGCAAAAAAGGTGCAACCTATTCTTTAAATGCTCTGTGAACTGTTCATATCCACCCACTCCTGCTCCCACAGAGTGTAATCTGAGAAGCACCATACAAAACATGTTAAAAACAGACGTTTAGATCTAGACCTGACCTTGAAGAAGGAAAGGAAAGGAAAAAGTGTGTTTAGCACAGTAGATTGGAAAAGAAACGTGAAGGGTATTTCTGTTCCCTAATGGGATTACGATCTGATAGAAAGTACCACTGCAAAAAGAAATAAACTTGTTCACAAGCAAGCTGAGAGTTACTTTACAAATGGCATTCTTGTAAAGAAAGAGAATCAACAAAACACCGGTTCTCAGTGTGAGAAGGCGGCTGGTGGAACAGTCTTGGTACAGTCTTACTATGTGTTATTAACAGAGATCAACAGCAGAAGACAGTCTGCTTTCAATAAACTGAATCCAGTTTTTTCTGTTTCACTGGAAGGTGGAAGGCCTGTGACTGAACAGAAATACTTACAATGCACGTCTTTGCATCTGAGCTAATCAACTTTGTTCCTTTAGCAGTCATCGGAGAGAAATGGGCAATGAGTTATGTAAGATGAAATGTCTATATTACAAATTTCTAATTCTATTTGTCATTCAAATTTGCAATGCAGTTCTAAAAATAAGAGGTTAAAAATAGGAATTTGTAATAGAAACAGAAGTTGTGTATTACACCTAAACATATAGGAGATAACTGCTGCCTTTGCTGTATCCTGTTGAAGAGAAGAACAAAGAGGGTTGGTTTTTCCTACCTTTACTTAGCCACTCCAATTCTTGTTTCTGAAATGGATCACTGCAGAAGTGCTGGGAGACAGTAGATACTAAATCATTACGGGTTTTCTTCACGTATGGAGACTGTGTTTCGTAACAAAGGCTTTGAGGAAGTTAACAATCAGTGTATTCCACTAATTGTTTTTCATAATTGTCATCTCAGGCTTAAACAGTCCCACTACACACAGAGTGGAAAGAATGAGAAATGTAATAACCCAAACCAGGAAGCTTATGGGCTGTAGATTTGCCTTCTTGATTCATTTAAATCTGTATGTAATCCCAGAATAACTTTGTATATTGCCTCTCAGACCTACCATCAAACCATCTATTCCCAGGGCTGTGGTTCCTCCAAAATCAGGAAGCAAACATCAGCAAATGGACCACGCACACAAAAAATGGTTCTGTAAAACTTAATTCTGCCCTGCAGTCTCTGAAGAATGGTGTTGGTCTCAGTAGCTTGCACTGCGGCCAGGAAAACTGACAGAAGCCCAGAGCCTCTTGTGCTGCAGGATGCCACGAATGGGGTGAATGTCTCTAACTAAAGAATCAAAGAACCAGGATGTCCTTAGACTTTAGTGAGTTGCAAATAATGAGATACCAAGGAAGAGACCTTAAAAATGCCAGTCTTGTTGTACTTAGGACAACATTGATGTAATCATCTCCACTGCTAGAAATTTGGTGTCGTGAGCATTTGTAGACTGGGAGATTTTTGAGCAATGCCAGCCAGTTTGTGGCTGCTTATAGAAAGCACACGAGCACTGCAGGAATGCCAGAAGGAAACCCCTGCACATGTGCAGGTGTCTGCCCAGCATCCCCCTTGAGGTGGCACATGTGCACAAGAGAGTGGATGAGGCTTCAGGTAGCTCATAAGCAGAGTTTTTCTAAACGAAAGTACCAACCTTACTAACTGGTGCCAGAAGTGTGGAGAACAAACTTGAGTTTTTATTACTAGAGTTTCACAGTTTTGCCGAGCATTGCAAATACTTTAAAAGAACTAATATAAGGGACAAGATACCTGCTTGTGCCTGAGACACCAATTCATCATCTCAGCTTTTGTTAAGGCATGGAACTTCTTCTAAGGAATATAACAGCGATGATGCAGGAAGCTGTCAGCATGAAGGAGTTAGTGTCAGATACTAGTGATGAAAGTACACAAAGATAAAATTTGAAAGGAAGCATTGGTCTAACAACTACAACACTGAAACTGTCAAAAATGAGCATTCAGGGAAATGAAAAATGGAAGGACTGAAAGGTGATGAACTGGAATAGTCAGGATAGAGCTAGAAAATGTCAGGCAAAAGACATAACCTGCATGTCCTTCGACCGTTAGCTGATGGACTTAGGTTCCTATAGGGTCACATCTCTGACAGTGTCTTATCTTGTTCTTCTGCTTTGTAACGTGTTTTTAATTCTTATTCATTCATCCCTGCTCCTTCCTGCACAAGGTTATAACATCGTCTAATCCTTCTGTGAGAACTTGTGCTGGGTTTGACTGGGGTAGAGTTAATTTTCCTCATAGCAGCTGGTATGGGGCTGTGCTTCAGATTGGTGCTGGAAACAGTGTTGAATATGCAGAGATGTTTTAGTTATTGCTGGGCAGCGCTTACACAGAGCTAAGGCCTTTTCTGCTTCTCACCCCACCCCACCAGTGACTGGGCTGAGGGTGCACAAGGAGTGTGAGCCAGTACAGCTGACCCCAACTGAGCAAAGGGATATTCCATACCACATGTTGTCAATGCTCGGCATATAAAGCTGGAGAAAGTAGGAGGGGAGGGTGTTCAGAGTGATGACATTTGTCTTCCCAAGTAACCGTTATGTGTGATGGAGCCCTGCTTTCCTGGAGATGGCCAAACACCTGCCTGCTGCTGGGAAGTGGTGAATGAATCCCTTGGTTTGCTTTGCTTGCATATGCAGCTTTTACTTTACCTATTAAACTGTCAGTCTCAACCCACAAGTCCATGAGTTTTCTCACTTTTACTCTTCCTTTTCTCTCCCCCATCCCACCGGGGTGGGGTGGGGGTGGGGGCAGTGGGACAAGCAGCTGTGTGGGCTTAGTTGCCAGCTGGGGTTAAACCGCAACAGAGCTCAACGGCTCCTCATGCTGGAACTACTTCTAAATATTAAATTCTGGATGAATAGCAGCCTGGAAAGATGCTTCCCAAGACCATTACTGCATTGAAGGGGAATTCTTGCAAGAACTTGCAGTGACTTGAGTTCACTCCACACAGGCAAACTATTTAATGGGAAAAGCCAAGTCAAAGCTTATTAAGCACTGTTTACATGGAGTTCAGGACAAACAGCACAAGTACTGCATCTCAGTACAAAAGTATGTATCACTTACGTAGGCTCACCCGAGTCTGACATCATAAATTTTTAATAAATAATGCCAAGGCCTACCAAAATACTAAGCCAGCTTAATGATAAACTAAAAGCTTTCCATTTCCTTGCCTTGAAATAACAACTCCCATGTGTTTTATACAGTTATTACCTTTGGGGAATTTAGACTTTCATAAGTGCTTTGGCTATTTACTTTATTTGCTAATGGAGTTAGCTGGGCTGTAATGTGAGGCAAGTTGAAAAGGCAAAACCAGTTTGTGTTTAGAAGTGCCTAGCAATTTGCAAAGGAAATAGTAAAAGTAAATTAAAAAAAAAGCGAGTCTGTTACTTCTAATAATGCAGGGAGATACGTTCCCTCTAATTTAGCTGCCAGCCTAAGCATGCTCCCAGAGAATTTTTAGCTGAGCAGCCTGGTTTGCTGGGTGTAATTGTTTAAATTCCCCCCAGGGGAAGGCATGTATGTCTGCAAACCAGCAAAGAATCACCTTGGACAGTTTGCCATTTCCATTGTTAATTCAGGCAACTTTCAGGTCTTGGGAAGACAGCCCAGTGGAGCTAGGCTGGTGCCTTGCAGAGCGCATGTCTGCCAGGTGACAGACCCATCACAGGCTCATCCCTGGCTTAGGGGTCCTGACCCTGTGCCCCAAGAGCTGCTGGGTCCCTAGGCACGGGGTTGCTTTGCACCGCTGGAGTTGAGGCAGTTGGGAATTTAGGATGCGGGAGTAGTCAAGAAGGCAAGACCCAGGCGGTCACTGAGAGAGTGGCTGAGGGAGACTCACCCTGGTACTGTGAGCCAGGAGGTCTGGGGTGAAGACCCTGGTTTGGCTGCCTAGAACAAATACACCTTTCTTATGAAATCTTCCTGGGATAAAACCTACACAGCCTCAGGAGGAGGGAGCAAAACCCAAACGACTGTGATCACAGGGAGTGTTTCTCACAGCTGGTCAGGCACCCCAGGGAGATGCTTGAGCGGACTGGACTTTGATGCGTCTATTAACATTTCCTTCCTTTCTTCTTGGCAGGATCACCGAGATTCTGTAGATTTTGGACAGAGGCATGCTCACTCCATCTGTGCTCAAAGCTAACTCAGGTCCTCTCTCAGGCCCCTCTGTGGGCTGCCCCAGAGCCCTGGGAGTTTGCAATGCAGCACTGAGCCCCTGCTCATAAACCCCATCCCCAGGATTTACAGCTCTGGCCCAGTGCTGTGCTGACATCTCCATGCAACTTCCCTTTCTCCCCCTCTCCTCCTGCTCAAACAAACACCTGCTCCTGATATACAACATAAGCATACTCCCGCACACTATACTGACAGTACTTTACTTACTTGTGAGAAAAACAGCAATCTGCCTTATTTTTGTAGTGGCATTATGAGAACCCTAGATGCTGTCCAAGGGCAGAGGCTGAATCTTAGTGCAGAATCACAGATATTCATTAATCTATGAGCCCTGATAGATCCCATCTGCTGTTTGTTTGCTGCAGTGTTCTCAGATTTTAAACTGTAGGAGAGGAAAGTAGAAACTACTGCACCAAATGAGGCTGTTTCATAGGTTGAGTTTCATTAACATAGGCTTCTTAAATGGCTTTAACTAAGGCTTTTTTAGATGATTCTGTCAAATCAATTATTTAAACAGGCACAAGATGCTAGATACCAAATGAGGCAAACATCCAAATCCTCAGAAAACTGACTATTAAAATAGCTCACTTTCTTTTGCTGTTTTGCTTCTCTTGCCCATGTTTAAAGGGCTGAATGCAATGAGTGGTGTAATTAAAATGACTGCATGAGTTAGAAAAAGAAACTCATCTGAGAGTGCTCATACAAGTACCAGCCCTGTTTCTGACTTCTGGTGGACCTGAGCTTGCAGGGGTGGCTCTGGGGCATGTCCATCCCTGAAGCCATTCAGACACTGTCAGGAAGCTGTTGGCAGCAGGACACAGGCCAGCCTGGCAAACATCACCCTTTTCCATCATCACTGAAATGCAAGAACTCAACTTAACGGAAAGTGCTTTGTCTTTCCAGGAAAACAATGTACAGCTTTAAACAAACTAAGTAAAAAATGCACTGTCATCTGACTCCTTTATTTACTTTTAATCCTCTTGAGGCTAAGGCAATGAGTGACCTGAATGGACAGGAGTTTATTTAACATTGGAGTGAATCATTCTTCTCAATTGCCTTCAACATAAGAGGATGGGGCTGCAGGAAAAGCTGTTGGTCTGGCCAGCCTGTAAGATCCCAGAGCTGAATGGGAACATGGACTGCAAACCAAAACATATTAATCTTGAAAATCTTTTAAGACCCCAATCAGAAGAAACCAGAAGAGCTGGCTGAATGCGAGCTGGTGCCAGGCTGAAGTGCAGCTGAAGCAGCAAAGCTCCTTTCCCCACCTCTCCCATCCGCAGGCAACTTCCCCAGCTTGGAGGACTGCGAGCCCACCTGATGAGGAGGTTCAGTGCATGCTGCAAGCTCTAAAGGAACAAGATTGAATTTCCCTCTTACTGCTTCGCTGCTATTGCTGTGCAGTGACCTGTGGAGTTTGTTAATAAACTGCTATGCCCGTTGCTGTTATTCATTGCAATAGGCATTACCAGCATCCTCCCCTTTCTCTTCTCTTCAGTAGATTCAATCGCTTTATCTTGGCAATATATTAGTGAAATTAGTACTATAACAGAGACACTTTATATATTCAACTGTCTGAAAGACAGACTGCTTGCCTGCTTCTACGGCAGGCATTATGAATGTAACATTGTTAAATGCAGATGCTGTGCAGGGCTCTCAAGTTGTGTAATTATTTCCACAAGCTGTTTTCTCTATTAAGGAAAATTTAAAATTCCTTTTTCCTCACCACCCTCCTCAAAGGATAAGAATTCTCATAAACACAACCTTCAAATAATCATGTTCTTACTACCAGTATATAATTTAATTTAAAAGGAACGGAGGGGGAAGTTTACAGGGTTCTTATTATCTGACTGTAGCATTTCATGATTAAATGCATTAAAGCAATAATTCAGAGCAAAGGGGTAGTGCTGAGGGCAGGAAAGTTTACTGTGTAAATACTTAGTGAGCTATGCTGGATAGTCAGACCTCTTATCTTGTGAAAATGATTTATAGAAAACAACTTGATTACATTTTCATCCCTACTACTGCTGGGTGATTAGATGAGAGCTCTTTGTTGTTATGACTGTCTACTTTAACTAAACTTAACTCCATCTGCTTTTCATTTAGCAGCCACCACCTCTCTCTGGCAGGCAGCTGCCAGGTAAAGAACAATTTGGAGGCTGATGCTGCCAGGGGTTTGCAGCCCTCGGTTCAGCTCCCCGGCGTCCCACAGGCTTCCTGCCAGAAGTCTGACATTACTTAATCCCTCAGCAAGGTCTCTTGAAATAGCTCCTCCATCTCTGCTTATTTAGACTACAGATTTCTCAGGCAGGGTCTTTTTCACTAAGCTGAAACTGATGGATGTTCAGGCATTAATAGAGTGCATATACTATAGACAGGAATATTCGGTATCGTTATACTTATGTCATCCAATAACACAATTGAAAATGGTATTAGCAGACGTGCCTGAAAGACCTGAGCATCACTTAAGTCTTATCACTATCATAGGTGAGGAAGAAAAAGAAATAATCCAATGTCTTCTAATTTATCTGACTAGCTTGTGGCAGGCTTTTTACAGCAGGGTCTTCAGTACTTGTAACTGTGTTTGGAAATGGCATGTGTGGACAAAATACCAGGAGAAAAGTTAAAAAATAAGGACATCCTCTTTCAATCGCTTTTCAGTGCACAAATTATTGCCTTCTCTGCTTTCTCATGTACACATATGTAATTGCATTTCATTTTTGTGCTTTCCCAACTGCAAGCAAAATGATATAAAGCCCTTTGGACCTAATTCTGCTGTCAGAAACACTGATGTAAGTCCTGCAAGACATCCATAGTGTGCTTCCTGGTATTAATGAGGGCAGAATCTTTTATATTGGTACTGTGAATGAACATATGTGTTTACTGTGGATGGAGGAGGTGTTCTGGAAGGGGAGAGAAACACATTAACTGTTCAGCTTGAGGGTTTGAATATTTGCATTGACATGAAGGGGATCCGTAAGAGGGCCTTGGACACTGGAGTAAGGCTCAAAGTCAAACACAAAGGTTTCCTGTGAGGTACACAGCAAGTAACAGAGAACCAGAAATGGGAATGGAAACTGCATAAAACAGAAGAATTCCCCACCATAAATCTTTGTATTTTATCCTGAGATAAAGGCATGGCTCCCCCTACTCAGGGTTAACAACTCAGACCTGTGATGGGAACTAAGGGCTTAGTTGTCTTTCTTTTCAGAGAGAAAAGATATCCCATTCCTTCAAAGGGGAAGGAGAGGGTCCTTGTTCACCCTTAATAGAGGGACCCCTCTTGCCCTCCACCCCAGTGATCCAGGCTCAGGCTTTCCATCCCTCAGCAGGAGTTTTAAGCCCCAGGATACCCAGGACGGGTCTGCATCATCAGGTGCACTCTCAGCACTCTGCCTCCCAAGGAACAAGAGAAAATATTCACCACGGAGGAAAGAGTAATCATTTGGCCTAGGAATTACAGTCACCACCTGAGGCTAAGGAAAGCTGGATTCTAGACCTTTCATTGAATGATTAATGTAACATAATATAACTCTCCGCTGGGGACTAGGTAGCACATAATTTACACTTCAGAGCACTGTTTCTCAGCAGGCAGGTGGGTGGGGGGGGTTAATCTTTAGGCTTTGTTGCAAGAGCCTGGCTCAGGAAACCTACCCTAACAGGGGTGTTATACTTTGCTCCCCTTTGGGGCCTGGACCGTGAATGTTCCCTTCTCTTTCTTTCCCTGGAGGCACCATGTTGCTCATCCAATTCCTTCCTTCAGTTACCAGAAAGTCCTCCCTCCTGGCTAGGAAGTGTCATCCTATAGCTTGTCCTATAGCAAGCCACAGGGAGTCAATGTTAAAAATGTTCGTTAATCAACCTATGGGCTTATATGTCCAGATGAAAGGGGGAGCAGGGGTTTACATGTGCATGTAGTGAAGATGCTAAAAGTGAAGTTTTTGTGGCTAAATAAGAGGAAATGTGTCCTGGAGAAACCTATTCCCCTGTTTAGTCTGTTTTCAACAAGCTCCTTAAGGTTTCTGGTTTCATCCAGGGTTATACCCTCAGGCCAGGATATTAAAGTTTCTAAAGACAGTGGGAAAGAAGAGAAAAAGAGATACATGGACACTGCAAATGCCCTTAGAGTTAACTCAGAAATGAAACGTAGTGCAGGACAGGCAAGAGACACTCTGCCCAGAGCATTTCATGCTTCAATTTCCTTCTTTGCCACTATGACATACTATCTTTTTTCTAACAATTGTTACAGCTATTTTATTTAAAAACTTAGTGTATGTGATTGTGTCATGCATATTTTTTGGGGTGCTCAGACAATATAACGAATTTTTACAAATATTTTTTTAATATTTAAATATTTTTAAATGCTACAAATTTTACATAGCAGCTATAAAATATCATTATGCCCATTTTAAACAGAAGAAGATTTTGGTGACTTGGCATCTGTAGTTCTGAGACAGGAGACATAAACCCCATTCATAGGTCTTAGATCCTGTTCTGTACCTGGATTATCCTTCTTCTACTCCTGAATGCTGAAGTTGCAACAGAACCTAAGTGACTGTTCCCATCTCACAAAATATTACCTCTATTTCTTGAAAGCCCTCTGGTAGGTGTGAGAGGACATAAGGAAAGGAGAGTAACTGGCTGAGGTATATGGGCTGCAATATATCACACGTGCCTTGTTCCACTTCTACAAAAAAAAGGAAGCCTCTCCTGAACAAGGAGAAGCTGTTTCACCATTTAACTGTTTAGCAGCTTCCCCACTGCTACATGGTAATTGTGTGTCTGTGTACATGTGAAGAGCTAGCTGTAGAGAATATAGCTGCTGATATTTTGTTCTCTAGGTAGTAAAGACTCAGGGTGGGGGAAGATCTCCTGAATGAAAAAGCTTGTGTTGGAAGAGGTTTCACTGCCTCACTCACTGCTCCCTTCTTTATTCTAGCTGAAGTGACAATGTGGAATTCATTGAACTACTGCACATTGTAGCAATGTTAAGGAGATCTCAGCTGCCCATTGAACTTGCTTTCAGCAGGGTAATGAGCAGGATGCTGTGGGATGGTTTACCTTCATGTGTTTGTCATGGAAACTAAGACTGAAGCTAATCTCACTTCACTATCAGTCATTACAAAGATGAGGTAACTCCATCATGGCTAGAAAGAACTTGAGTTGATGCTCAAACCAAAATTAATGTGATTCATTTTAATGATACTATGTAAGAATAAATAATCAAGAGCACACCATTGCAGCTCATTTGTGCCAGAACTCTAGTTCATGGATCTTCTGCATTACAAAATAATAAATTGTAATGCTGTCGTTATTTACTGCCCACTCACAGTTAGAAGAATCATTCATTTCTGATATTCACAGCAGGCTGTGAAGCTAGGAAAAAGAAAAGAAAAGTAATTCTGTTCTCCTATTTCTTAAGCTGTGGTGTAGAACATCGAAGTTTGCTAACAGAGAACCTCAAAATCTCCATGTGATGCTGGTAAAATCAATGTATGATATATAGAGAAAAGACACATCAACACAAGACCCTTAGTTTTGCAGCAGGAAATCTTTCACATATACATGGGAAAAGCAAGGAAGATCAGAAAGGCAGAAAAATCTTATTCTGCCCTAAAAAGCTTTTTTTGCTGATATTTTTCTGAAAAAATGTTAAAACATCTGAGCATTGGCAGTTTCCCAGGCATCAGTCTAGGAAGATCAGTACAAAAAGATGACTGGAGCAACTGACAATAGGGGAAAAAAGAGATGAAGTCTCTGACTTGAATAAGAAAGAAACACATTAGTCCTTTTTAAAGAAGTATTCTAACTCACTGATCAAATACATCTGTCAAACTTTATCCTTGGACCTAAAAAATCGGGTAAGTAATGCTGGAACTGCTAACAGTTTTGTCATGGAGGAATAATGTGGTGTAGGAAAGATGGGAAACAGTACACATAATGCATCTAAAAAGAGGGCATAAGCAAGGAAGGGGGAAGGAAAAGGACAGGGATCAGGGAATTGCAGGGCAGGCAGACAATTTCAATTGTTCAAGAAGAAAACTTCTGGAGCAAATAGTCAAACAATTTATATTTATCTAGAAGTCACCAAAGTAAGCACCAGCAGACACAAATTTTTTAAGTGCAAATATACTGCATTTCATTCTGTGACAGGACACCAGGCCTTATGACTAAGATACAAGAACTATAGATGTGCTGTAATTTGACTTTCATAAGACTTTGCTGCTGTTTAACATGACATTTTCACAAACAAGGAAATGTGATCCAGAAATGGCTTCTACACAGTAGTAGAAAACTGAATTAATAACAACTTTTATCATTGTCTAATTACTAAAAGGGGCTACCTTGTCAAGAGGTTTCCACTGATTTCATACTGTGTCTCACTCCAGTCAATATGACCATTATTGACTTGTATATAAATTATGCATAAAGTAAGGTAAGAAAAAAAATTGAGCTGTTGTGGGAAAAGATAATCATATTCAAGAAAGATCTTCATGATGTGTAGCAGTCCTATTTTACTCAGCATGGGTAATGACTCAGCTGGAGCAACGTGTCCATTTGGCATGCTGCTTTTCAAAAAAAAACCTGGAATAAATGGAGAACTGGAAGGAGAATAACTGCAAGAATATTCAGAGAAAAGTAGAAAAGTCTTGTTTAACACTTAAAAAAGCATGGAATGCGAGCAGAGGAATATGTACCATCAAGGATGGTAGTGAAGTGGATAAATGTGTTTTCACCACCTGCTTGGTGGATAGGGCACGTGTAATTTGAAAGAAAGTGAAGCTAGGTGTAAGGAACAGAGCGGGCTGTGAAGCCGTTGGAAAGAGTAGCTTGGAAGAAGGTATATGTCTGGTTTGCTTGGCCAAGATTTGGTAGTTGGGGGGGGATACAGGGGTGGC